>JAUPFR010000012.1:1875000-2500000 GCA_036925125.1 Oreortyx pictus
ATTTTATGCACAGCATAAATTCATGGAATTTTGTAATGATAAGGTTTATCATTCAAAGTCTACATCAATTTGTTGCTTTTTTGTAAATTTGTGTTTTGTTATTTTTGTGGTTAGTTTATTTTTTCAATCCTTTTTTCACCCTCAAAACTACAGACTTTTTGTCTTAACAACTAATTAGTCATATAGAACACAATGTGAGCACACAGAATTTTGTTTAATTTTTACTTATATTTAAATTTAATTTTGTTTGTAAGAGTGTATTTTGCAATTTTGTACCAAAGTTACGTTATATTGAGTTTTCCAATAACAACAAGAATGAGTCGTGAGTTTGCCAACCAGAATCTGCAATGATAAAGTGAAGGGGAGGGAAAAAATTCTGGGAGACTTTTGTTCTTGCAAGGAAAAATGATTATGTTATCACAGAATCAAAGAATCATCAAGATTGGTAAAGACCACTAAGGTCATCCAGTCCAATCTTAGACCCATCCCCATTATGCCCACTAGACCGTGTCCCCAAGTGCATCTTCAAAGTTTATGAATACTTCCAGGAACAGTGACTCCCCTGAGGAGCCTGCTCTAATATGCTACTTCTCTTTCTGAGAGGAATTTTTTTCCCAATATCCACCAATCTGAGCCTTCCCTGTTGTACCTCTTAAGGCATTAGAATTTAACAAGCAATACCAGCTCAATCTAAGAATAAGACTGGAAATGGTGCTTTGTGCTAGGACTTTTCAATAAGAAAATGTGCCTTAAACATACAAAAGTCTTTTCCAGTCACAAAACACATGGTATTCTGGTGGTATTGGATGAGTTGATGAGAGAGAGTCATTCTGAGGATATTTACTGTGTAGTCAAAACAAATCACAAAGGATACTAATAGCTCTCAATCCTGCAGGGAAAAAAAAAAAAAGTCTAATTTAAATTGTTTTTTCCAGGTTTTTTCAATTTGTTGTGAATTCCGTGCTGCTATAGTGAGACTGAGAATATGCCTGAGCTTGATTTAATCACACCATTGTGAGGGGTTTGGCTTTTAGTGCTGTTTTCCCTACTTTTCTGTGTTGTATTATTAAATAATAGAGGTCTTGAGAATCTGAATTAACTACAAAACAGGGCATCCATCCCTACTGCAGAGAATTAATTCAAATCAGTGTGACAGTGATGTTACTTGGTGATGTTTCACAAATTTTCTTGTGTACAATTGGATGTTTTTTGATAATTTAATTTTAAATGAGACGCAGTTCCCCATAATATTGATTTTCTTATCTGTTGTTCCTGTCAAACTCTGCTACTAAGACTTTAGCTTTCCATGCTATGCTAACAATTACATTTACTTGGTTATTAACTTCTTAGTTACTGAATCAAATAAATGCTTATCTGTTTATTGGATAAACAAGATTATACTGTCTCCATTGGCCTAAGTTCATAATGGAGATAAGCACTGATTTTTAAGGATTTTAATGTGTTGTGTTATCATCTGAAAAAAGCATCTAACTAACTAATGTATGTTTCTATGTATTTCTTGGATAAAAATATGTGAGAATCAGTTGATCATATGTGTTTAAAACTAGGAACTAGAAAAGATAGGTTTAAAAAGTAATTTAATAGATTTTCCACATTAAAACGATTAAAAACAAAATAAAATAACAAAAAGAAGTCTACCTTTGCATGCAACTTGCTTGTCAGTATTTTAACTGGTTTCCACTGGAGTTCAGACCAGCTCAGGTGTGTTTTAAAAAATAGAACCAAGAAATAGTGAGCATTGAAATGGCAAGATGGCAATTTCTTAGTGTGTATTTTTCAAAAAGGAAAGTGGACACTCAGTTCAGGTTTACTCCAACTAATCAATTCAGATACAATACTCTTTTGTAAAATGGGGTTACAATGATGATGTTGCAACTGATGTTCTATCAGTACAATGTGATGTTCTGTCACTTCTGTGTGATTTTTTTTTCCCTTATTTGTTGTTACTGACCTCCTGTCTCCTACAGTGGCATAAGAATCAGTCCAACTCAAAGTAGTTTGTTGTGAAACAGAAAACAAGCTTCACACATAGAAAGAGAGGAGGTGCAGGAAAGTTGCATCCATTACAAAAACTGTTTTCTGTTCCGTTCTCATAAATCTTGGGCATGTTACTAATTCCTCAGTAAATTGAACAAGCCTTCTCAAAAGCAAGTAAAATCTTCGCTTTAATCTAAAGACTGACATGTTGTCTATGCAAAACCAGCAGAAATCAACATCTACCATTTAAAGGAAGCTATGAGGCTTAAGATCTACATTTTTACAAATGAGAGGGCTTTTTTCTCTTGAATTCAATAAATAAATCAACACAATGTCATCTTCAACAAATTCTTGTCCTTTGTATGAAATACCATTAAGTGACAAAGACATTTGCTTCAGAATAGTGGTTACAGTTGAATTCCCAGGAAATCACTGAAGATAATCAACACAAACTTAGATTTTCTAAGCATATTTGTCAGAGTGACAACATTTTAATGAGTACTCTAGAGGAAATACACATGATGCTGCTGACATTTAAAGATGAAAAGGTAATGACATGTTGATGTATTAATTCCTAAAATCCTTTCATTTATTCCTAGAGTAGGATCACATTATTTCTGGTAAACTCTCATCTGCCTCTCGTTTGAGGACAGAACTCCAGTGTCGTCAACCAACCAACTAACTTCATGAGAACTTGATCAGTTAAGAAAATACTTCTGATTATTTAAATGCTGACTTTATGATAACAGAGTACTAGTGTTCCTTCAGATTAACATTCTGATTAAATATTAATGACATGAACTTGGAGAGTAACAGGAGTTGCTTGTTTATTTGTATTTGTAATCAGTATCTTCCACAGAATAATCTTCAAAAACATAAATTTTATCTTTCATGTCCACTAGGATAAATAATAATTAAGATATTTCACGGAGATCAGTTGCCAGAGTTACAGAACTTATTTAAGAAAGGTAAACTTATTTTCTGTCAGATAAGTTTTGTAACAGTTTTTCATGATTTTTGCTTGATAAAAATATGAACATGACCACTGAAAACTTCTCTTTTTCATCTCATTTAGTAATTAATAGACTCATAAAAATGACTCATAAAACTACGTCAACAAAGATCCTGTAGAGATGAACTCATCCTCTGAGAAAATAAGTAGTCAAAGTTTTGGTAATTTTCTTATAATGTTTCTGAAGAGGTTTCTTAAGTGTACTTACTTCTTAAGTGTACTCACTTCATAGACTCAGAACAGAATGCTTCATTACCTTTGCTATCATTCTTTTTGCAGCTATGGTAATATAAGCTTGTATTTTCATATTGTATTATTAACACAATATTTAAGGCAAATTAATTCATTAATGACAGGTGCAAAAATGACAGGTCTCATTTTTGAAGCAAACATTTTCAAAGTCCGGAGTATAATAAAATATTATTATGAACATTAGTTTAATTTTATAACAGTAGAAATGAATTCAGTGGAAAAAAAATCATTATGTATTTCCCCTAGACAAAATAAATGGCATGCTGGAGTCCAACTTCAGAGGAGGTCCATTTAATTACAAATTCTTCCTCAATTTTATCAAGGTACTGAAATAACCACAAGTGAAATATTTATGCTGTGCATACCTCTGAAGTGACAGAGTTCTTTTTTTCCATAGGAAAACTCAGTTACTCTGAGGAGAAAGGGTAATTAAAGTTTTCTTCCATCAACATGCTACATTGATCCTGTTCTATAATGGATGTAATGTATGTATTCATTAGATATATTCTTGCTCATTTAACAAAAAATAATTTTGTCAATTTTTCATAGGTTAAACATACAGTCTACAAATTTAGATGCAATATGTAGCTCCTCCATTAACCCAGATTTAACTCCTCTGTACTTTTTTTTCTTTTTTCTTTTTTTTTTTCCTTTTGTAAAGGTAGGTTCCAGGTTACTATATTAAGCTGCATAATCATAGCTGTTATAAATCTAAAATCAATCAGTCTCCAGGTTTACAGAGATACAAAGAAAACTATCAAAAAATGAAATAAGTGGAAGTGGTACTTATTTACAGTAAAGCAAAAGTTAAAAAAAAATGAATTCAAAACATTTTTTAAACTGAAATCATCTAATCTGGAAACTCAGACTTTGTTTTTTTTTTTTTTTTTAAAAGGTGTTAAGAACACCAAAAAGATATAAAGTGCTTTTTTTTGACGAGTTAAACAATCTCAGTTGTGGGACAACCCTTTTTGCTTGTTTGTTGCAGAAGAAAATCCCTATAGAAACAGTTAATATTTTTCATTCCAAGTGACTGGAAGTCATTTTGTCTTATTTCTGGTTCATATTCAGGAAAAATGAAACAAAATAAAACACCCTTTTCACACAGTTATTCATTATATGATCCACTTTGAAGATCTATCTACAGGTTAATTTGCAAGAAAAAAAAAACCTTTGGAAAAGCAGATTTTTAGTGATTAGTATTTTAAAAGATATCTGTGTCTGAGACTTACTGAAGGCCCTTTGGACAGTTCTGGTCAACCACAGAGGCCAGTATATCCCATAGGAGTTATCTAATACTGGAATTTAAAATAGAGAACAAAATCTTCAGGCTGGTTTTTAACAAGATAAGCATTTTTCAACTAACTGTAGAAAGTCGAGGTCAAACAATTTTCTTCACTTCCTCTTTTCTGTCAGTGTCTGGAAAGGAGAAATACACGTGAATGTAAAATGCATGTAAAAGGCAATTGGAAGCCTTCTTCTGATCTTCCTAAATGCACTATGATGAAGTGTCAGGTCTGAAGAATCCTACTATGATGTACATTGTAAAAAGACTATCAGTGAAATATTAGGAAAAGATTAGAGGCAACATTACTGTAACAAAATGGAATAAAATTGTTCTTACAGATTTGAAAAACACATTTTCTATCTCTGTCTGCAGTATCTTCTCATACCCTACCAATCACCATCTCTCATACATATAACATTATCCTTCCCATATAGTGGAATGACAGATGAAGAACTTCATAATAAAGTGTTTCATAATATTTGAGGGGGTTAACAAACTAAAACTTGGAGAGAAATATCAGTGTTTTATGGAAGAACTGAGAAGTAAAACAAGACTTCTTACTTAAATAATCCCACTGAAAACAATGTTACATTTCCTCAGGATCAAGATTAGAATCTCTCTATTCATCCCTTTCATTCATTTTGTTCTAAAAGATGTTCTTTTGATATCTTGAATCTTATGTAAGGAAGACCAATCAGTTCATGTAAATAAAGCTACTTCTGTAGCATTACCACTCACCATTCAGCTTGACCTCAGAAATACTCTTCAGTTTCAAATTCCAGCAAGAGAGCTATAACCAACCCAGCAAAAGGCACCAATTAAGAGTAAAAGTAACTGGGAGACTTAAGATGACATGAAAGTGTCAGCATTACTGACAATTAAACAAAGTAGGAATTAGCAGGTAATGGATATATGGCTACCTTAACGGTTAAGAATCTTCCTTCTTTCCACCCTTGATTCATGGTGCTGCAAATGATGTGAAATACTTGCTTTGAGACTCATTTTTCCCTAGACCAGATTAGTTGATCTCCCTTAGGAGCAGATTTTAATCTTCCTGTGCCCACGGTAGCAGCTGTACAAACATTTCATTAATGTAAGAACAGTGGTAAGTATGTGCAATTTAAATGAGGGGTGTGTGTGTGGAGGGAATGTTGTCTATCCTTGTGATTTGTTAAATTGCATGCTGTGAGCAGTAGGTGCTGGGAATTAATAAAAAGTTTTCAAACCGTCTCCTGATGTCCATGTAGATACTTATTCTCTTAGAGATTAAACAAAGTTTTGGATTGAGGATTTATACACCTAATCAGTGCCAGGGGGCACAGATTTTTTTTTCTGGGAAAAAAAAAAATGCTATGGCATGTAGCATCTATTAACTCTTCTACATTCTGTCAACATGGTGAAGTTCTTTTAGAAGAACTGTGAGTCACTTTTCTTCTTGAGGTGACGTAGTTCTGAGACAAATCTCAGTTGCTTTCTGCAGTATTCTCTTGGTACTTCCCATCACTGTACCTGTCATTACTGAGAACTTACTGAGTCAGGCTCAGTAAATGATTATTGCAGATCTATTATATTTTTATGAAGAAGGGAACCAAGAGAATTTATATTTTCATATTTAATTATTGACTTAATATCAAATTAAAAGTATACTTAGCCAAACTTAGAAATAATCACATGAAAAGGTCAACTTTGTCTGCTGCTCATGTTGTCACTACTCTTCTAAAGCATTAAGACAAGAATCTGTTGGAAGACTGGTGCCCTTTCAATTTCCTCAATGTCCATATATTTCCATTCCATTTCCAATTTCCATATACAAATGTGAGCACATTTGCAATATAAATATATGTATATTTATCTATATATCTATCTGTATATTCATACAAATAGATATGTTATTATACATATGTACATATAAATAAGCTCTTTCTTTCATCAGCTGCCACTCCTGAAGCATGTGCCTGGCTATGAAAGCAGACAAATGCTTTTTGAAGTAGATATTACCTTTTATTTCCACAGTATGCTGGCAGGATGTGGTAGTAAGGTTTAAGAAACTGGTCCTATTCTTGCTAAGATCCAGCTGGTTGGGAGGATGATGTGGGGCACTGCAGACGCAATATGTTGTTGGTTTCTGAAACAAAGAGAAAAAAATTAATATTTTTGTATGGATATCTGAAATATACGTCTATTCCATGCTCATCACTCAGTTAATTAGGCTTATTCTTCTCAAGATATATTTTCACAGCTGAAGTCTCTTAGATAAAATATGCGCTGAGGGAGCTGGCAGAGGTGATTGCCAAGCTGCTTTCTGCCATCTATCAGCATTCCTGGTCATCTGGAGAGGTCCCACAAGATTGGAGGCTTGCTGATGTGACTCCCATCTACAGGAAAGGCCATAAGGAAGATCTGGGGAACTACAGGCCTGTCAGCCTGACCTTGGTATCAGGGAAAGTTATGGAGCAATTGATCTTGAGGGAGATCACACATCATGTGCATGGCAATCAGGGGATCAGACCCAGCCAGCACGGGTTCACAAAGGGCAGGTCGTGCTTGTCCAACCTCATCTCCTTCTACGACTGGGTGACCAGACTGGTAGATGAGGGAAAGGCTGTTGATGTAGTCTACCTGGACTTCAGCACAGCCTTTGACACAGTCTCCCACAGTATTCTCCTGGGGAAACTGGCAGCCCGTGGTGTGGACAGGTTCACTCTTCTCTGGGTTGAGAATTGGCTAGAGGGCCATGCCCAGCGGGTAGTGGTTAATGGAGTCAAGTCCAGCTGGCGTCCTGTCACGAGTGGTGTTCCACAGGGGTCGGTATTGGGGCCCATACTGTTTAATATCTTTATTGATGACCTGAATGAGGGGGTTGAGTGTACCCTCAGTAAGTTTGCGGATGACACCAAGTTGGAAGGATGTGTCGATCTGCCTGAGGGTGGGAAGGCCCTTCAGCGGGATCTGGATAGGCTGGACAGTTGGGCTGAGGTCAATGGGATGAGGTTCAATAAGGCCAAGTGCCGGGTCCTGCACTTTGGCCACAATAACCCCATGCAATGCTATAGGCTTGGGGCAGAATGGCTTGAGGAGTGTATAGAGGAAAAGGACCTGGGGGTGTTGGTTGATGCTCGGCTCAACATGAGCCGGCAGTGTGTCCAGGTGGCCAAGAAGGCCAATGGCATCCTGGCCTGTATTAGGAATAGTGTGGCCAGCAGGAGCAGGGAGGTGATCATTCCCCTGTACTCAGCACTGGTGCTGCCGCACCTCGAGTGCTGTGTTCAGTTTTGGGCCCCTCACTACAAGAAAGACATCGAGGCACTGGAGCGTGTTCAGAGAAGGGCAACAAAACTGGTGAGGGGTCTGGAACACAAGTCTTACAAGGAGCGGCTGAGGGAGCTGGGATTGTTTAGTCTGGAGAAAAGGAGGCTTAGAGGAGACCTCATTGCACTCTACCACTTCCTGAAGGGGGGCTGTGGTGAGGAGGGGGTCAGCCTCTTCTCCCAGGTAACTAATGACAGGACAAGAGGGAATGGCCACAAGTTGTACCGGGGAAGATTTAGATTAGATCTGAGGAAAAATTTTTTCTCTGAGAGAGTGGTCCGGCACTGGAATGGCCTGCCTAGGGAGGTGGTTGAGGCACCGTCCCTAGCGCTGTTCAAGAAGCGTTTAGATGAGGTGCTAAGGGATTTGATTTAGTAGCTTGGTGGGTAGGGACGGTGATGTGAGGATGGTTGGACTAGATGATCTTGTAGGTCCTTTCCAACCTAATGAATCCATGAATCTATGAATCTATGTAGAAACATAGAAACACTAGGTTGGAAAGGACCTACAAGACCATCTAGCCCAACCATCCTCCTATCACCATCCCTGCTCACTAAGCTACTAAGTCATATCCCTTTGCCTCTCTGATGCTTGTGCTCCAACATCCAGGACCTTGGTAGTTTCTTCAAAATTCAGAAGGTTAAATTTGGTCCCAGATGTCAGCACACTGTTGTCATTGCCTTCTCTATACCACTTAGCCTGTGCACAACACCTTTGCAAATAGTACGTGTTTGAGAGAAGGAAATTGAAGATTACATTGAGTCTTCCAGATAACCTGTGTCATATTTAATGCTACAAATAGCCCAGCATCAGAAGAGTGGATTTTTTGAAAGAAGCATTAGAACATAAAATTATATATATCTGATCCTAGTCTATAAGCAAATCTCTCCAAATCAGTATTACACTCAGTTAATGAGTGGTCCATATTATTACTGTGTGGATCAGATGTCTGCAGACTGATCTACTAAGGCATGTCAAGAGCATATTTTTCCAGAAAGCATATTTTTCCACATCTTCATTGTGTCATAAACCAACATTGTTACTTTCTTGTCAATAGCCTGGGATTAATCCAAGCCTTGGTGGATGGCTAGGACTTTTTTTTTTAATATCCTAGACCATAATCACATGGGCCAGTGGAAGCAGCATGGCATGTCAAGAGCCATCAGCTTGGAAGGTAAGTGTGAAGACTGAGGACTACTCTGCTTTAAGTCACAGATACATTAGTCTGATTATCCATTGCCACTGTGTTTCTGCAGGCAAGCAACAACATTAACAAAAATATGAGGCATCAAGATCTTCCACTGTGGGGGAATTCCTGCTCAGTACAATTCACCAGCCCTTAAGTTCACATACATTGTCTCCAAGTTTGCAGCACTGTAACTGAAATCAGCATCAGGCACTATCACAACTGATCCTTGTTAACAGTGATCAGTTCATGTGCATGAACCATTACTGTTTGAACAAAACAGACAGGATCTATCCCCAAGAACTGAAACAATCTTAGCTGTACAATACATACTATATAGCTGTACTGTCCCCTCAAAAGAGGGAGAAAAGATGTTAATGAAAATCAGCTGGTGGGTTACACATATGTATTCATTTATCAGAGATTTCAAATGTGATAACAAAGTATAAGTCACTGGCATTTTCCCAAGAGCCTACAGAAAGTTTATAGTCTTGAATTACTGCAATATTTGGCTAAAAAAAGTGGAGAAGTGATCTCCACCTAAAGTTTTGTTCCCTTTTAAATTAACATTTCACTCTTCCTGAAAGGGGATAAGCATGGGTTTTCAGGGCTGGCACAGCTGTATTTATTTTATTTTTGTTTAGTTCACAGAAAATGCTCACAGGCAGGAGCCGTGAGGGTTACTATGGCCTCTTTGCTGTCAGTAAAAAAAAAATGTCTCTGCAGTCAGCACCAGATCGAGTTGACACAAAGTGCTGTCTTCTGAGAAAATTTGCTGGTCACTTGAAAAACAAATTACAACTTAAAATGTTCTGCACAGTGAGCAGAGAATGAATGTGTTTAGGTTGTCAGAAGCATATAGAGATCAGAGAAAATTTTCAACTCTACCTACCATTTAGAGAAATTTATAGAATAAACAGGGTTATGAAGTTCCTCCTATTTATACAGCACAAAAATTCCCTTTCTTCCATCTCACCCATCCTATCTTTTTTGTTTGTTTGTTTGTTTGTTTGTTTCCCTCACCCAGAGTATATTGCATAGATAAAAAAAGGATAAAACTTGAATTTTCTTTCTCCTGAACTTTGTAGTTCAGGAGAGACACAGACATGATGGAGAGCGTCCAGAGGGCCACAGAATTGATCCAAGTGATGGAACACCTCCCTGTAAGAACAGACTGTGAGAGCTGGGGCTGTGCAGCATGGAGAAGAGAATGCTCCAGGGAGACGTGAGATTGATCTGTCAGTATACAAAGAGAAGGTTCAAGAAAGAAGGGGATAAACTCTTTAGAGTGGTCTGTGGTGACTGGACAAAGGGAAACGGTTTAAAACTTAAAGAGGGTAGATTTAGGTTGGATGTAAAGAAAAATTGTTTTACAGCGATGGTTGTGAGGCACTGACACAGGTTGCCCAGAGATGTGGTGGATGCCCCATTCCTGGAGACTTTCAAGGCCAGGCTGGATCAGGCTCTGAGCAACCCAATCTAGCTGTGGAGGTCCTTGTTCAGTTCAGGGGAATTGGACTAGATGACCTTTTAAAGGCTCCTTCCATCTCTAAGGATTCTATGATTTTAAGAGAAAGTGGAGCTCAAGTTTTAACTGAACACGCAGTAAAACAAAACATTACTCAGAAGCAGATTCTGTAGGATGAGCAGAAGAGAATCTGTTTTTAATGTCTGTTTTTGATTTTTGAAGATACAGAGGCAGTGTCTGTTTGGGGTTTTGAATTGTTTTAGTTATTTCTATTTAAAAACTCTTTAATAACACAGAAAAGAAACCATCCTAGGAATTAAAAGACCAAAATCTCAAAACTTTCCCCTTCTCACTGAAGTGCTAGAGTTGCATATACTCCTTGAGAAGCATCTTCTCTGCAGCAGGGCTGTATTGTAAAAGGAGACGTGGAAGTAGAATTCAAGTAGGTAACTGTGCAAAAACTTTCCATTCTCAGTGAGTTCACCAGGCTATGTGGAAGTAACACAGCTCTGCTCTTCTGTTGTCCATTCATGAAGGAAAGCAGTTGTATTTTCTGCAAGACAAAAAATTCTAGAAACTCTCATTCTGCATTGCCTGAAAGACTGTGGACATAAGTAGAAGATACCTCCCCTCCCTCCTTTATTTTTTTTCTGCACCTTAACGAGGTTTAGGGGTATTCTCATGATAACCACTCAGTCAACCTTGAGACAGCTCTAGCTTTCAACATCTAGACAGAGCTATGAAGAAATGAGTGTATCATGCAAATGAGGGGAGACTTGGAGGTCCTCCCAGCAATTCCGTGTAGAAAGTTAATTCAAATAGCAGTTTAAGAGCCTGTATTCATATCCTTCACATTGCTCTGTGTAATACAATAGAATCTTGAAAAATCATGATCCAATACTGCTGGAGATGGGATGAGAAGACCAAGAGCAAAAAGTAATATGCTAAAAGGAACTTCAGAAACACAACTTGTATTTGAAGATTCACATAAAATTTTAAGCAATATTTCAAATTGATGATTGATCATTGCAATATTTGTCAACTGATTTTTCCCAGCCTTTCAGTGCCCTTGTGGAATATGCATTCTGCTGGAATGAGAACTACTGCAGAAAACAGTGCATAAACCCTGAAAAAACTCAAAGGCACTGGATATACAGCCTGGACAGGAGAAAAGAAAAAGAGGAGCCTTGAAGCAGCAGAACTAAAGCTTTGAATTAACCATAAAGACTGCAATAAAACAAAATCTGAAAGCAATTCTTTTAAGGGAACACAGAAGCAGTAACATTTTTCTAGAAGTAATTATACAGAAACCTACTTTGATCTCACTATTTCTTGGCATGGATATTCATAAAAAAAATTCCAGTTCATTTCATTGCAATTATTGAGACACTGTATGATTCAGGTAGAACAGAACTTGTAGAGGAATGAAAGACTGTTTATTTAAAGTTCAGATACATTCTGATCAGTGAAAACTTCTATCATGCCTTTCCTTTTAATCACTTCCCCTAGTAAATCTTTCCTCATTGTTTATGTTTTCTTATTCACTTGCAAGGCCACTGACATCACTCTGTGGTGTAAAGACAAGAACTTCTGAAATGTTTGTTTCAACCTGTTTATTTACTTCAACTTTTTGCAAATTAACGTTTTAATAACCTGATAAACTAATTGATGAAGTCTACACAATTTATTTTCCTCCAACTAAGGACTGTCAGCTGTTCAGTTTTCAAGTTTTTCTATAACTAACCAAGTTTTATGTTGACTGTGTAATTACAAGGCAAGTTAGTCCTGTATGTAAATCTTCTAGGAGATTTCTCAGTGGAAACTCTAGTTAAAGCATAAAGTCTAGATACTGGACTATGATTTAGTTAGCAATATCTTTATAATGCCAAATATGTCACAACAGGCAGAGTCATAAAACCTATGGCTTATTGAGTCTGTAAATTAGATTAATTGTTCCTCAGTCCTCATTAAAGGAAATGCCAACACACTGGACAGGCACAAAGTAGAATGGGGATTCATGTGCACTGTATTTCACAGCTTCCAGACCTAATGACTAAGTTTAATACCTTCGCACTGTGAATGGTGGCCCAAATTCATGATTTCAACAGAAGTGAGGACATTGATGAATTTATTTTAGTGATAAGGGTTGTTTCTTATGTGACTGAAAATGTTTTACAAAAGATATTGCACATAAATGAAGCATGTATGATTAAAATAGATTTTATTCTCCTGTGGTCTATAGTGGTCACTTTTGTTCTTTCACATAAAAAATAAATAAATTAATAAACAGATGTATCGAGTCTGGAAATAATTTTGAGAGAAGAAATACTAATGATGGAAGTATATTAAATGTCAAGAAAGGATATTTATGCTCTTGTCATTATTTTACTGGATAATGACTCCTCCACTGTAAATTTCCTGTTTAAAATCCAATTAGGAGCATGGCACTTGACACCTTCTTTAGAGAACTGAAGAGCAGCTGTTTTTCTTTCCAAATTTAGTCAAAGAAGACAGATGTAATGAGTCTGTGTTTTATGGTAGCAGACAATAAGGATGTGGATATCTGATATTTAATTACCATGTCATAGAGGATGCACAACCGTTCCTTCTTTGTTCCTTAGAAGCTTCCCTAATCGGCCACTCATAAAGCTGCCACTGTATATTTCCTTTACCATCTTTATCAGCATACATTATGCCCTTCTCTTCCCAGTTTTATCTGACTTTATCCACCTTGTACATAGAATAGAAAAGACGGTCTCTAACACAGGATAGATCCAGACAGCGCATTTACTTTTCAGTCAGGAGAACCTTTTCAACTGAGAGTTGCCTGGCATTTTCAGTAGTTGAGGCTCAGTCCACCATCTGCAGGGCAGAAGTCCAAATGCAAAAGTCACAGTTCCTTGGCATCACTGCAGTGTGCCACCAGGGACAATCAATAAATAATAGAAGAGTCAGTATTTGTGGGAGAGGGACCTTAAGTTTTTCTCAGAAACTCCGGGTTTGATCCAAACACTGTAAAGAAAGTCTTGCAGGTATTAGCCAACATGGAGACAACAGCAAAGAATCCTGCTAGTGTTGTTCTGTTCCCTTGACTGCTGTATTAGTCATTGATATGGCAAATCAGTTTACATCTTTATAGACATGGCAATTTGGTTGCAATTCATGAAATCAGTTTGTTGTCAGAAGGTTGCTGGGATAGAGCCTGGGCTGCTGGAAGATACCTCCCAAACGTACCATACAGGACATAATAGTCCAGCAGATCCCTCTCTCGCTTGACTTGAGGTCTCCAGCCCTTTTCCTGATTTCTGTTCCATTAAATTATCTGTAGCTGTACATATATGCAGAAAGAGAAAGCCTTTGACCCACGAGTTTACTACCTAAACAGGAATGAAAGACAAGAAGTAAGAGCTACTTTTAGGAAGAAGGGCCTAAAGACAAGTTTCACAGCCTCAGGCAATGAATGAGGAGTATCAGGCTAAAACTGATGGCAGTGCAGATCAGCCAGTTTTTTACTGTCTGCGTGGCACCTCAGCATTTTGAGTTTGGCTAAATCCTCTATGTAGGAATTCTATATCATCTATTGCTAGCTTATCAGTGACGTAAAAATCCAGCCCAGTTTTAAAAGGATAATTGGCATTTCCATTGTTTTCTCAAAACTCTTTTGCATTGTAATCAACATGAAGAATGTTGATAAGGTCCTAAGAAGTTATTGTAATTTGTCCTAGGTAAATAACTAAGCTTCTCTACCATCGTCAGTATTTGAAAATTTAGGTCTGTAAAAAATTCATTTGTTTTCTTATCTTACCATGGAAAAAATCAAACAGCAATTAATTTTCTATTAGTTTATATCTTTTTTTTTTTTTCTCTCCGTATAGAACTAAAATACTTCAACTCAAATTGCTGAAGTGCCACACAACAACAAAAGAAGTCTTAACAAGACTGAAATTATTTTTTCTTATTGAAGCATTCCAAATGCCTCAATGCTTCCTCCTAACCAGGTGTACTTCAAAAATGTGCTCTCCTTTATTAAGTAAATACGGATATGGAAGAGAGACTATTACCTTCCTGGATGTAAGATGCTTGAGATATTGGATGACAAAACATTATGTTTTTTTTATTATGATTTTACATCCTTGTATTCTTAAATAGCTCATATCGTATGTTTGTCGCCTCATATGTCGGATTCATAAAACTGTATCATGGAAAAATTTAATTCCTTAATGTACTTATTACCATGAAGGTAAAATTGTGTTTTACCTTGAAATTACTCTCTGTTCAACTCAGTTTAGACAAAAGTCTCAAACACAGTAAAGACTGAATTCAGAAGCTTGGCAAGTAACTGTGCCAGCAGTATGTATGTGCATACTTTGAGTGGTTGGCAAACACAAAGTAACGCAAATCATTAGTTGCTTCTGATGAGCCTAACTGCACTGCTGTCAAAAGGCATAATGATTGTTTCAAATAACCTGGATGACTGCATTATTTCTGCATCAAAATAAGTGGCATAAACTTTTGGCTGCAAACTGAAATTAGAGTTTTGTCTCAGTCTATAATTAAATAAGGCTAAAATAATAATGTTCTCTTGCGATTCATGTAAACAAAGCAGAATTTTGAGTCTGAAATTATCAACTACAGTGTCATCAAGTCTGATAAGTCAGTCACAGAATTCAGATATGGCTGCCTATTCTTAATTTGAATCATTATCTCATCATGCTTGTTAGGATCTTCCTATACATAAACTGACTTTTAATCTTTTCTGTAACAGTCATTCCCACCAGCTCTTTGAGTTGGCTTCTAATTTTTTTTTATTTGTTTGCCCTTTTCTTGTTGTTGTTTAAAATCATTATCTGATATAATTGTCTTGAAATAGTGAAATAAAAAAGAACTTATTTATCTTACAAATACCTCTAACTGCAAACAAAAGTTCTGTTGACTGCAAATATCCCACTGAGGAGAAGAGAAAGTGAGAAAAAAAATAAAATGAGAATTAATTCGATAATAGAAATGAATGAAGCTGGGAAGTTATCTATAGAAGCATATTCCTGTAAGGGCATATATTGTTTTGAGGGCATTCTTAGTTTTAGTTTCAGTTCTGCAAATTGATTTTTTTCCTGTTCTCAGACATGGTTGTTTTTGTTCTTTTGTTTTTTGTTTTTTTGTACTGAGACATCATTCCATTAGTTTCATTCTGTAACTTACTTATTCCTTAATGGCACACATGAAGAGGATGTGCAATGGTGTGATGAGATTCTGCTACTATGCTGAGAAGTTACAAATAAGGCCAACATGACATCAGAATAAAAACAAAGCAAAATAAAACAATTCACTTTCCAAATTTTCTGGCAGCTCTGCTGTGTATTTAATAATTAAACCCACCATAAATTTTGTTTATGTTCCTATGAGACTTTAACAAGCATAAGCACTGTCATGTGTAACATACGCAAGGGAAGAAACGTCGCTAAAAACATAATTTCCTGTATGTAGTAAGTCATTTATGTATACCTTTCTCTTTCATTGGGTACAGTGTAATAGAGACTTGGCAAGTTTGAGATTAAGTTTTTAATAATAAATTGGCTAATTCTTTTTTACACTTTAAAGCTTTATAATTTTTTAGATGGATTGAAGGGGAATGAAAAACAGGCTGAAGGAACTGTGCTTGTTCAGCCTGGCAAAGAGAGACTATGGGGAGACCTCATTGTGGCCTTCCAGTACTCAACGGGAGTTTATAAACATGAGGGAAATCAACTTAATTGAATGGGTATATTGTGACAGGACAAGGGGGAATGGTTTCAAACCAAAGGAAGGGAGATTTAGAATAGATATCAAGGGAAGTTCTTTACTGTGACAGTGGTGATGTGATGGAACATGTTGCCTACAGAGACTGTTGACTCCATGAAGGAGTTTAAGGCTGGGTTGGATGGGTCCTAGGCAACCTGATCTAGTACTTATCTAGCAGCTGGCAACCCTGTCTTTGGGAGGGAGTTGGAACTTGATGATCCTGGGGTCCCTTCGAACCCAAGCGATTCTTATTCTATGATTCCATGAACTCGTTAAGAAAATAATAGTAATAATAATCTAATACTCTGAAATGTGATTGACTGCTATTTGAGAAAACCTCTAGTGATTTTTGTTTTTTTGTCTACTGAGCTTCTATATTGATCTAAAAAGAGTGAAGGTCTTATAGACTCTTAAGACTACCAGCAAGCATTAATTCCCCCTCCTGCAGGTCAGTTGAAGCCATCTTCTAGAAGGTGAAAATTTGGACAAACATTCCAGATTTTGCTGCAGTTTTCTTCTCCAGCATGCCATTGAAATGCTGGGGACATGGAAACTGGATCTGTGGAGACTTTAAAAAAGTCAGATGGAAATGTTGTGTCTGGCTCCCAGGCTGGAAAACAAAAACATCTGCTGAAGCATCTCCTGGGAAGTGGACTACCTACATTCCCTCCTCCCTTGTGTTTGTTCACTGTTGTAATTCAGATCTCCCTCCTCTGAGGTTTCCCACAGGACTGACTGTTACTATTTTGTCTAATCATCCTTTTTAAAGCAGATACTGGAACATGTAAAAGACCACTTTGAAACAGTGTTCTATCTTAGTTGGTAGGAGTTAATTCTTTGTACTCTTGGCACAAAGTTTTGTATTAAAAGACTAGTAGTTGTGGACAGGAAGTTGATGTTTCAGAAGAACAATGTCTTGAAGTTGTCTTCTTTTTTAGAGTGACAGAACTTCTTACAACAAGGAGAAAGGTTTCTCATGCTCTCTATTTACATGTTGGAGAGACTACAACAAGTACATGAGATATAATAACTAAGAGCAAGCTAAGATAGTGAACCTTAACTCCATTCCTCTGATAATCATATACATCAAACATGAGAAATCATGTATAAAAAGAGCCTGCAAATTTCCCAGCAAGAGGATATAATGGATAGTGAAATAAGAGTAAAATTATCTGAAACATAACACTGAAATCTAGTACAAACACTGAGGTCTGTTCAGGACAGGTTAAAACCCTTCCTCACATGCACACAGTGTGCTCAGATTTCTCCATGATGTTCTGTGTTATTGCAGGTACTCAGTCATACCCACTCAGATGTTTTACCCTTCCACCTGCAGCTACTTTACCTCCATACCTATTTCACTGTTCTTGTTTGAGTGATTTCTTTACAACCCAGAAGAGTGATTTCTAAGCTGCTGCCATCAGAAATTCATTTTTTTTTTTTTTAAATTACACTTCAGAAAGCTCAGTGCTGCATTGAATTTTTATCAGTCTCACCATCTGAAGCCCTGTGGTCATATTTTTAATGCACTTTTCCCTCATTATCATGGTGAGATTCAGTACTTGGACCTGGCAAATTCCTTTTATATCTGATGCCTTCTCTGAAACAGTACATGATCAGACTTATTTTCCTTTTTTGTTCCCACAGGAAAACAAAATCATATGGCAACCTTTAGTTGTGATTAAAAAGCCATAGAAATCAAGCACAGAAGCATCATGCCTTTTCTAAAAGAAATACAGCCAAATTTGCAAAGAAGTCCTTCAAACTCAGTGATTGGCTGCAGATTTTGCTTTGTAGCAGTGATTAAATCAGCCAGTTCTACTTTGCTGCTGTCATCCAGCATGTACAGTTGCATGCACAGCTGGCTGTGAGCAGCCAGGATATGCTGATGTAGTGCTATTTGTTATTCCAAACTCTTCAACATGGTAATACAATATATTCTACTGTCAACAGTTTACAGGCAGATTCGGCCTGGTTCCATGATGATTGGTGCATGGGACCCATGGACCCATGCCCCAGGAAAAGGGGAGGGGAAAAGGGAAAAGGAAAAACAGAGATAGGCTGTCATGGTTTTATGATTTTTGGTATTGGTATTCCACATCATAACAACATGTAGTGCATTAAGAGTTAAAGAGTTAATACTCCAACTCCATAGATCATTGATATTTTCTGGGTATACCTGTCTCAGAAGAGAAGAACTATATTCCCCAGAAGACTTTGCGATGCTTTGCATTTTTACGTATTTTCCGCTCAGAGGGAAAAGATAAAAACCCTCCGTGATCACGGGACACTCTCTTTCCTTCGGGATCGACTCAGCAGTGGGTGCAGATCGTTGCTGCTGTTTTGTTTCTAGGCCCATCTCCCTTTTTTCCTTTTCCCTTTCCCCCTTCCCCTTTCCTGGGGCGTGGGTCTGTGGGTCCCCCACACCAATCGTCACGGAACCGGGCCGATCCAGCCCGGTAAACCCTTGACATAGGCCTAAAAACAAAACAGTGGCAACAATCTGAGGAGGAAAGCTAATTTACTAAATAAGATATCAGAAAGCAAAATAACACAATATAATACAATATAATTGGAATTGAAGCTAATAAATCAAATAAAATGAGCAAGAGAGAGTGTCCAATAAACAAAGGCCTTATGCTAATGCTGAAGGCGAGATGGCAGCGAGCACCCACTGCTGAGTCGATCCCAAAGGAAAGAGCATGTCCTGTGTCATGCAAACAGTTTTTATCTTTCCCTCTGAGTGGAAAAAAGTAAAAATACAAAGCAACACAAAGTCCTCTGGGGAACGTAGTTCTTCTCTTCTGAGATAGGTATACCCATACATATCAATGATCCATGGAGCTGGAGCATTAACACTTTAACTCTTAATGCACTACATGTTGCTATGATGTGGAATACCAATATCAAAAATCACAAAACCATGACATCTACCTATCTCACTGTCACTGTGTACCTTTTCAATAATGATTCAGTGAAAGGAAATAATCAGTTTTGCAGCATGTTATTCTCATCTGGGATAGGTAAAATATGCACAAAGACAACTGAAGAACATGGGGTCAAAAAATATTGTATAACCTGAATAAGTTCAACCATTCTAGTATAGAAGTCCCAGGCAAATGTGTATTTTAGTCTAACATGGCAATCATGGTATTGTTTGAATGTTAGAACAGAAGAAAACATGGAAACTAATTTCTCAGTGAGGTACTAGTTGAGCTTTAAAATCTGATTTTCAGTGAGAATGAAAAAATAATCTGCATTTCTGCTTTTAAGAAGTCTTCCAGGCTTACAATAGAGTCAATTTAAAAATGAAAGTATTTGGTTTAGGTGATAAAAGAGTTGTTTATTTTCTTGGAAGAAAGTATTTTAAAGGCATTAGTACATGTGATAGTCTCTGGTACAAACATTCTTTATCTTTAGAAGTCCAAAAAACAAATAAAGTAGATGCATGTGCCTGTTTACCAGAACATCGGAGGGTTTACTAGCATAGATGGAGTGGTATATTGCTCTGTGTCATGACTCAGGTGTTTCAGAGAACATTTACAACTGCTGTTTAATGAAAATACAAAATGTCCTCCCAGGCCTGCTGTGGACCCTGGATTTTCAAAGTCATATTCTGAAGGAATTTGGGCTCACATCACAGAACAGATATAATGTTAGTTACAGACACACTGTAATGTTAGTAAAGAGAGAGCATAAGCAGTGACTGTGTTTATAATCTTGCATCTTCCACTCAGAGGGAAAGATAAGACTGCACACAAATCCCAAGACTTTTCTTTTGCTGGTCATCTCAGCAGTGGAGGTTCCCTAGCCATCTCGCCTTCAGCTTTGGAGTAAGACCTTTGATTTTGATCACTCTCTCTCTCACTTCATTTGATTTATTAACTTCAGTTTCAGTTATATTGTATTACATTGTATTATTTTGCATTATGATATGTTATTTAGTAAATTAGTTTTCCTCCCCAGATCATAGCCACTGTTTTGTTTTTGGGCCCATCTCCCTACCCTTTCCCCTTCTTCCCTTTTCCCCTTCCCCTTTCCAGGGCCATATGTCCATGGATCCCCTACCCCATTAGTCACAGAACCAGGCCAAACTGGCCCATAAACCATTTACACTATGCTTTTTGTAAATGCCAGGAACACAAGATATAGAAGTAGAAAATGAATTAAAAAATACCCCCACAATATTTTTAATAATCAATTGAATTAGTACCACATTACTTTTTTAATAGCAAGATTATAACAACAAAAATAGCAATATATAACAACAATACCAACACTGCAGCAAATTTATCAATGCAGAGCAAAAGAAAGAAATAGAAAAGGAATAGGAAAAATACGGCATATCTGATTAATGTACTGCTACTACTTAGAAATCAGTTTTCTTGGGAAACTTTTAGAAGACTCTATTCAAGAAGCATATTCTTCATAAAACAAGTCATTTAGCTTTCTTTTCAGTTGGGGAAACAAAAGGTACTAGTCAATGGAAAGAGGAAAAAAGGGAAAGTTCACTGTTTAGTAAAGTCTGAGATAACATATGAGACAACTTCCCTCCTCAGCAGCAAACATGATATGACACAAGTTTCTAACACTTAAGCAGACCACAGACAACTTACGGTAAGGCACAAATTATATTCAGTAATAACACTAGAAGCACTAACAGCAAAAGCATCCTTTATGACCACTGATCCTATATCTGCTTTCTCTGACATTTACAATTGCCCTTGCCCATAAGCAAATTGTTTTCCATTGAGACCATCTTCCAAGCATGTCACACCTTTCTCTCTCAGGGCTGCAGCCCAGCTAGAATCAGACCATAACTGAGGAAATGTGCACAAATCCCTGATAGCTAAATATATCTGCCTACAGCTCTCAGTCTTCATCAACCAAATGGACAGATTATAGTTTGCAGATATAAATCAAGAATTTTTGCAAGCCATCAGCAATGAAATTATGTCTTAAGAAGAAAGAGGGAAAGTAAGACAGAAGAGATAGCTGTAATTTGTAAGAAGTTGCAGAGGATGATAAATATGCAACCAGACATTTTTAGAAATAAAACAACATAAAATGGAAGGTCCTCATCTTAGAAAACTGACTTGATTTACTCAGCAATGAATTTTAAGTGGAACAGAAAAAGAGTTCAAATTGCAGAAGTACAAGCTACAATATAACCCAATAATGTATCACAGGTGTTTGATTTCTTTCTTTTTTTTTTTTTTTTCATCTCAAACACAGTATTTTTGGTTTTCAATTTCAGTGAAGACAGTGATGTATTATTACAATTGTAACTCCATATTACACAAACTGTGTGGTAGTATGTAATAAAGACTTTTTTCTTCTTTTGTGTGTGTGTGGAACTCCTTGCCCAATTATTTGTCTCAAAATGAGAGTACATCAAGTTTCTACGGTATTATCTATGCTTTGAAATCCTCTGGTACAAGGGATCTTTATGCTCTTTAAAATCTTGTGCTTGGTTTATAGATATGGTGAAAATGCGTGACTGAAAAATCCTGTCAGAGATTTATAATCTATTACTTGTCTGCTGAGGCACATCTCAGTGGCAGAAATAGGGCATCTGATGCCCTTCAGCTACTCTAAGATACACAGTGCTCCTGCTTGAACATATCCATAAGCCTCAGACTTCCTGAAATTAAAGAGCAGGCAGAATTAATATGGAGTCTACCTATTCTGTCTTGTCTACTGCCGTAGTAGAGAATTTATTTGACTTCATTTCTCTGTGGACAACAAGCCAATAGTATAAATCAGTCTGCTTTTGTTGATAACGACGTACACACACCTACAGTCCCCACAATGAAAACTGAAAATACAGCCTTTAGGATTTGATGCCTTCCTGATGTGCACTTTGGGCTTTATGAAGATCTTTTCTACCAAAATGAACAAAAAGAGCTTACCTGAACCAAAATTAAGACTTCACCATGTTTATACATTTCCTAAGACAGTATGATTTTGTCAGATTTGATTAGATTGGGAAGTAAATGAAAATTGCTTCCAAACCAGAAGTTCTTTCTTTGAATGATTATAGTAGTATTATTACTTCATTTTAAGTTTCACTATTCATGGAATTAATTACAGTGTCAAAATATTTCACACACAAACTAAAATATTTCAGACACATACATTGAGCTTGACTAAGTATTGATCCGTGATAGCATTAGGAAAAGTATTTATATTTTAATTCAGATGCTCATATAGCTATAAGACTGAACTTCAGCCAAATGCTACTGGAGACATTCATCAGTAATCAAATTTCTTTAAGTTTTCCCAAATGCATGCCATGAAAATCAAAGGCATGTGATTAAGAGGAACAATTAAACAGCAGCTTTTATTTATATATCGTAAACATTTCTATCACAGATCATCAAAACTATTTGACCTATTAAAGACTATAAAGTAAGCATAATGGATATGCAAAGAATATATCATTCCTTTCAAAAGAAGAAAATGTTTTAATAAATCAGTGAGGAAAGGGACTCTTTGATATAGGGAATCAACAATGGGATGCATCAGTAAGAAATTATTCCTTAAAATTAGTTTTCGTTTAATTTAGTTCCTTAATCTTTCATAAATAAATTCTATTTTTATCAAATGTATATGTTATTTGCAACTATTAAAAAATAATTAAATATTGATAGGACACTATTCTGTTCAGTTTACACACTTTATTATACAGTTTCTGCTTTTTCCAGTATTTCATGGAAGCATATTTAAACAGAGACACAATGAAAGGTAGGTAGTGAAGAATACATTTGTCTGAAACTTCATAAAAACACCACACAAAAATCTTTTAATCAAATAGAGGCCCCGTGATGGCTGTGTGTTCTCTAGAAATACTCCCCTTTCAGGCTTTTGTCTCTTCCAAACCTAGTGGGGAACATGAGTTTGTTTTTTGTGGGGAACATCTTTGTTTTTAGAACTTGACTGTGAGTATAACTTTTCACCTAAAATACCTCAGATATCTCACTGAAATTTGTATTCACAAGCTGAATATTGCTGTGAGGAGATGCTACAAACTATTGTCTCTTTTGTGACTCATGTTGAAGTGAAATAAAACAAAAAAACTAGAATTTTCATACATTTTCCTAGGGACCAGTGTTTATAGAAATAGTAGAGTATTTTGTCTTCTGTTGTGTAAAGAGGTCAAAATCTCAGTGGTTAGAAGAATTAGTGGGGAAGTCAACCATCTTCAGATTTAAATGAACTACAATGAGAAATGAATACAAAAACAAAGGTAGGGTATGGACTAGACATTAATAAGACTGTAGATGAGAGAACAAACACTTTCATCCTTTCTCTTTCCTTTTCTTGTCTACCATTTCCAAGAGGATGACTAGAATTTCATCAATATGAGATCTGCATACCTACAAATTAGATCTCTATGCAAGCTATGGAAGTCCCCATTACTGGCAGAGGTATCTCACTGGAATACGAACAACTGCTGTTGAGTATGCAAAAGTCAAAAAATAAAAAAATTCCAAAAGCAGGCTATTATCACTTATTGCTCAGCAGTTGAACAACAAAAGCAAAATCTGATCAGTGCTTTGTTTCCAAAAAAAGTGTCTGAGTACGTACAAGGAGGTGATTTTTTTAAGCAAGGAGAATGTGTTTTTGTTTCAAAATTTTTTTTTTCCCAGAAAATTATTGCACAGATTGTTTTGTCTAATTCATGCTTGCTGGATGAGGTTGACAAATTCCTTTCTGCAGTCATCTTTCAGCAGTATGTTTATTGCATATAGATGAATGTAGAGGTCAATGGTTAGAGGGATAAATAAACTTGAGCTGTTTCTAATGCTGTCAGCTATCACAGTAGAGAATGTTTCTAGCTTCCTGTAATTATCCAAGAGCTTTAGCCCACATTAATCCTCCCTTCCCCAGTTGAAAAAAAAAAAAAGCAAGAAAAAGAAAATTTAACAAAGAATAATACAAACTAGAAACAAAGTAAGCCAAGTGGATTACATATTAAAAAAGTGAATATTTTACATTTTTAATTCTTTTCATTTTTTCACTCTCGTGATTTTTGAGGGAAGAAAAAAGGTATTGAAGAAATGTGGAAGTTTTTTTGTTTTTTTTCAATCATGAATTTGAACATGATGGGCCACCGCTGTTCCATGTATCTGTGACTGCAAGCAGAACACATGTCCATGTGTGCTATAAATTTCAGAAAGACACGGAATTTTTACACTAAAAGATTCTGAAGGAGTTTATTCTACTCAATCTCAAAATTGAAAATGTGCAAGTTGGAAATAACAATGCTGTCTTCAGGCATCAGACCTGAAATCCAGAGAGTCTAATTACAAATGTTTGGCATTGTTCCAAAGACATTCTTACTTTTCAGGACATTAATTTATTAAAAATTATGCTATATACTTGCAAGGAGATAAGAACTGTCATGCAGCTTGTTCATTATAAGGCTACCTGACATACATTAGATATGATTATATCATATATGATCATATATGATTATATGATAACATATATGATTACTGCATGATTTGGAGTTTCAGAGGCATAAACAAATTACGTAATGAGAACAAGTATAGTTTTCTCCTAACAGAGAGGCCTAATTTTCTAGAGCAAAAGAAAGAACATAACAGTCCTGCCCTTTTGCTCTGCACTGGTGAAATATCACCTGGAGTACTGTGGAGTCCTCAGTACTGAAGAGATATGGACCTGCTGTAGTATATCCAGAGGAGGGCCCTATGAGGACAGGCTTAGAGAGCTGGGGCTGTGCAACCTGGAGAAGGGAGGCTTTTGGGAGACATTGAGGGGGGCATTTCACTATCTACAGGGACTGTAAGAAGAGGAGAGACTCAGTAACAGGGTCAGTGGTCATAGAGCAAGGGGAGACTTAAAATGGACTTTAGGAGAAAGTTTTTTATGATAAGGGTAGTGAGGCACTGGATCAGGATGCCCAAAGAGGTGGTGGATGTCTTGTTTTTGCAGGCATTAAATGTCTGGCTAGGTGGGGTTCTGATTACCCTGATAGTGCTGTAGAAATCCCTGTTGGGATCCCAGTTGGATCAGGTGACCTTTAAGCATCCCTTCCAACTCAAAAAATTCTACCATATTTTGACATGAGAAAAGGAGAGCAACTCCATCCTGCCACAAATAAAGCATCAACTCTCACATCAAAGAGTTTCCAGAAAATCAGTGAATGATTACCTTTCTCAGGAATAGTGATAAAATAAATTATAAAGGGTTTGTCAGTCAGAATGACATGTTTCCAAAGTGCTTAAATTCTAACATTTTTCTTTCTTAGAAATAAACATGCAATCAAGGAAACAAAACAAAACAAACTACAGTATTTGACCTCGTCTAAAAGGTAGTTTTTAATCCTGCTCTATCTCAGTTATCAGTAGTAATAAAAAAAACACTATATACATTTTTAATCTCACAATTCCTCTATAGTGTAAAGAATCAAGACCCAGGCAAAACAGTTCCTATAAAATTAGATCCCAGAGAATCTTTCTGGCAGTGTGCACAGAGCAGGTTATTGCAAAATTATGTAGCCAAATGGGAATTTTTCCACACATGGAAAAGGGAAATTAAGATGGATTTCTTGAAAAGAAGCATGAATGACATATCTGGTAATGATGAAAGGTCACAGGATAGATGATAGATTTAAAAGGGCATGGATTTGAAATGTAAATTAATTTAAAGTAATTATTTAAAAAGAGCTGCTATCCAGTGTCAGGACAAAAGGACAAACAGCTGTGACAGTGGCCAGTGAGGCATGTCCAAGGAAGAGCAATGTCAAGGACAACATGTCTTTGATGTGTGGTCATGATTACCATATATCTGAGCAACTGATGAAACTTCAGGGTAAAAAAAGCTGGGCAAGAATATACCTTCCTAAGGTTAGAATAATCACGTAACATTCTCCACAGCATTTATTTTTCTATCCTTCAGAATTTCAAACTTAACAAAAATATGACCCACAGGTGAGAAAACTCTAGAGTTACCTGATATGTAATATTGTGTTTATAATGTATTTCACAACACTCATAATGAGGACCCCATAGAGAAATGGATATTACTTACTCCCTGTGGAGGAGAACATTATTTCCCAGTGTGTTAATTAGCCACTATGTCTGCAAATGTGAACAGCTGAACACAAGTCCTTTCAGTTAACCAAATGCTTAAGTTTATATAGGCAAATGAAATGGTTGGGATTACATCTTTGTATTTAAAGACACGCATCATAATTTTCCAATTGAAGGACTGTCATTTATAGTTTCATATTTTTTTAATTTGTTTTGTAGCATTCAAATGAATTTTGCATATCAGAGCTAGGGTATAAATAGAACATGTTAGTTTTTCACAAGTAGGCACCCTCACTGACTAGGCAAAGCATTCTGAATTACATTTCCTCGGATCTACAACATTGAAAAAAATAAAAATAATCCAAACAGTGCAGTTAGCTCTCAAAAAGGCATACGGAAGAATTCATCTTAGTACATTCTGATATATCAATAGCACTGGAAACCAAATCTTCTTGATGCAGTCAAGAGGATGGCTGTGATGTAGAATAATTTATTTTTTAAAAATAAACAAATCTCCTTTCAGCTTTGTTTTTAGTTGGTCGTCTTCTCTGGATTACAAAGGATGTAACTTCCAGCAACCAGAGGTATAAAATGAGATTTAATTAAATTAATAATAAAATAATAATTAATGAGATTAACTCCCTTGTTCAGTAAATACACAGTTCTGAGGTCTTAATATAGTGTGTTGCTGTGATGTCATTAGTTTATCAGCACAAAAATGCGCAACATGTCAGATAAAGAGAACGCCTCAACAATTTTCAAAAAGTTCAAGGGTTCAAAGAACTCAAGAAGATATTTGTTAACAGGAAGATACTTAACTCATTGAAAGAGTGCACCTAAAGTTAACACTTTTTATGTGGTATGTCATGGTTTTATGATTTTTGTTATTGGTATTCCACGTCATAACATCATGTGGTGCATTGGGAGTTAAAGAGCTAATACTTCAGTTCCATGGATCATATATCAGTAATATCATATTGATAATATTTCTAATATCTGTTTAAGAAACATCTCTTTATTCATTGCTAATGTGCCAGCAGAAACAAGCCTTATACGGGCTACTGATGATCCCTGCAAATGAAATGGTAGTTTGAAAGCACACTGATTTCCAACCCTAATTCTATTATTTTTTCTAGATCTAGGTTTCTAATAAGACCAAAGATTCTATCTATAACTAGCAAGATCTACACTTTTCTTTTTTAATAGATCTGGACTTTCTGTAAATCCTGGATTTCTTCTGATGTTTTCCTTTGCTGATATTTGCTTCGCTTTTACAGTGATACGTAAGGAAATCAACCGTAAACATACAGTGTTCACAGAAGAGGACGCTGATGTGATCATACATGAGCAAAAATAAACCACATTTTCATTTCTTCACTTGGTAATCTCAGAGTGAATCCCTGAGTTTTCTCGCTTTGCTGTGTGAAATACATTGCCCTACATGAGATTTAAGTCACAAGAGAATTTAATTATACTGTAGTTTCATTTTTCCACATTTTTCATGGGTTCAGAACAAATTATTTCATTCTCATTATCTCCTCTTTAACTTTTCTATGTTATGTCAGTGGTGAGCCTGCATTTGTTGCTGGCCAATTTTTCCCTGCAATCATCCTGAGATCTTGCTTCCCTCGTCTGCTCCCTCAAAATAGCATTTTATTTTATTCATTTTTAATGAGCAAATGATAGAGAGGAGAAGGTGAAAACATAATAGAAAGAAGTATTTGTATTGCCTAAGCTGCCAGTACCATTAATTTGAAGGTTAGATGCCCAATTTAATCTCTGGAAAGATAAAAGCTCCTGTCTACAGGAGCAAAGAGTAGAAGAATCAGTCTGAGCCTGGAAAGAGTAAGACTGGACTGAAATTCTATTCAAATGAAGTACATTGATTTCTCAATTTAAAAATGTCTTCAGATTTTGAAAATTTTCTTCCTTTTCTATTTTTGTTTTCCAAACGGTGAATAAAAATGTTAGGTAGAAACCTTTAGTCCTTGCTCTTTACCAAATGCAGTGGCATTCGGAACAGCTTTCTAGATAAATATCTGTTATTTGGCAGTTCTATTGAGAGGATGAGGTCCAAAACAAGGCCAAAGTTTACTGGTTGCATAGTAATAGTTTTCAAGTTTCCCGAAATGATTATGCTTAAAACTGTAAAATGCATTTCATGATAAATTAACATGCTAACAAACAAGTATCTTAGCCATTAGGCTATTGTAGTTCTCACACAGACATAACTACTGAGAAAGTAAACTGTGAGATAGTAAAACATCAAAAAATACAGAGAAAATGTAAACTGTACTTCCCTAGTATAGTGCCCTACCCATGGGACATTTAGAATCAACGAATCACTGCATAATATCACAAAAAGAAAATTATTAGATATGTGAATATCTGATTTTGAAAAGCAAATGGATCGATGAGAACAGTATTGAGATTTAAATTTCACCTAGTCATACTCAGTAATTTTTAGTCTGTAATTAACAGGCATGAGCAAATACATGTAGAATTAAAAAATAAGTTGCGCTATTTCATTAACAGGAACATACAGTTGGGAATCAAAACACATGAAGGTATAAGTTTTACTACGGATATCTTTAAAGATTAAATAATAGAAAATTAATGTAACAGAAGTGCAGTGTCACGCTTCAATATAAAGGAGGGAGACGAGGTTCTTTGATTATGTGCATAGCCGATGGCGAGATTAAGACACAATGGGTCAAATGTTAGTCCAACCAGTTTATTACAATTACTAGTTGCTTAGGGATATGGGGAAAGGAAGGTGAGCGATAGAGAAGAGATGAAAAGCAAGGAATCTTGGCAGAAAGCAAAAGAGATATAATCATCACTGCGGATCCAACCAGGTTCGTAGGTACAGGTTCAGGAACTCGTCTGGTCACTGCGGGGGATGGGAGATGGCAGCAAGCAGGCCTCAGGATCCATCTTCCGGAGTTCTCAAAAATTTTCTCTTTGGGAGTTCTTCTCCAGGAATTCTTCTCTTCTAAAATCCTTGGTTCAGTGAAGTCCTTTTATTCCCATTTCTCAGGTGTTTTTTTTCTTTTCTCTTGGTTTGTGTGACGTGTCTAGCCCAACAGATAAACCAGCAGCGGATGTTGCCTTCCTTGCCATGCAGGAGCATTGTCTTTTTATGGTGGTCAGCTTCTCCAAGCTGTACCCCCCCGGAAAAGGCTATTTGCCCCTATTTCTGCTTATCTTTACAACCATAAGCAGAGACAATGAGGCACCATAACACCCATCTGGGTAACCGGCAGTTATCAGTCAGAGTCTTGTCACCAGAAAAGGCCTTATGAAGCAAGCTTTGAGACAAAAGAAAGGAAAAACAGTTTCTGTTTTTCACATCCAGACAAAAGAGAATTGTGCTCCACGAAGTCTACACTTGAATTTTATGTGTGATAACAGCTTTCTTCCAGATCTTTCTGAAAAGTTTTTCCTCCAAAAGAGCTTTCAAAAGAGCTGTTTCACTGTCAGTCAGATACCTTGGAATCCAGAGAACTGTAGATCTTCCTAATTTTGATCACATCAAAAGTATCTCTAAACCACTTCTCACCATTCTGTAATAAATAACGAAAAGTGACTTGCCAGAGGCTTCCTGAGTGGGAAACGCTGAGATACAACATTACTGAGTGTCATCAACAGAAATACAGGCAAAAAACCATTTTTTTCTTCTCCTAATGAATGCACAAGTTTCAAAAGCAATCATTTAATTCTAACTAATAAAACCCACTGGTACCTGTATGGAGTTCTTTAAAACATCCTAAGCTGAGAAATCAAGTGCTGCACACTGACTGTGTCAACACCAAATTTTTTTTTAGAGATCACATCACCTTTTAAACAAGCAGTCTCAGAGGCTGAAGGGCAAAGAGTTCAATGTGGGCAACACATCTTCCCACATGCCAGGATTTGCTGTTAAAAATACATGAAAAAAACTAGCAGTGAGGTAGTAAGATAGATCTGCACAAACTTCCGTCACAGCTGAGCTTCATGAGTACAGCCACAGATATGGTTGTGAATTCTGCTTCTCTGGGCATTACAGAATTACAGAATCTGAGAGTGGCTTGGGTTGGAGGGGTCCCCAAGGATCGTCAAGTTTTAATCCCTCCACCACAGACAGGGTTGCCAGTTGCTAGATAAATACTAAATTAGGTTGCCTAGGCCTCCATCCAACTTGTCCTTAAACTCCTTCAGGGACAGGCTGTCCACAGTCTCTCTGGCAACCTGTTCCAGCACCTTACCATTCTCCCAGTAAAAAACTTCCCCCTGACATCTATTCTAAATCTCCCTCCCTTTAATTTAAAACCATTCCCCCTTGTCCAATTATTATCTACTTGCAAAGAAAGTTGATTCCCTTCATGTTCATAAAATTCCTTTAAATACTGAAAGGCCACAATGAGGTCTCCCTGGAGCCTTCTCTTTTTCAGGCTGAACAAGCCCAGTTTCTTCAGCTCATCTTCATAGCAGAGATGCTCCAGTCCTCGGGTCATTTTCACAGCCCTCCTCTGGGCTCTGTCCAAAAGCTCTACAACTTTCCTACGTTGGAGGTCCCAGACTTGGATGAAGTACTCCAGCTGGTGCCTCACAAGGGCATAACAGAGGGGGACAATCACCTTTTCCCAGCTGCCGGCCCTCTTCTGATGAAACCTAGAATAGCATTGGCCTTCTGGTCTGAAAGCACACACTCTTGGCTCATGCTAAGTTTTTCATCATCTAGACCCCTAATTTCTTCTCAGCAGGACTACTCTGAAGGATTTCTTCTCCCAGTTTATATACTTATCTGGGATTGCCCTGATCCAAGTGCAAAACCTTCTGTTTGCTTTATTGACTCTTATTAGGTTCACAAGGGCCCACCTTTCCAGTTTATCAAGGTGACTCTGGATGGCATCCCTTCCTTCTGCTGTATCAACCACACTGTTCAGCTTGGTGACATTAGCAAACTTTCTGAGGGTTCACCCAATTCATTCATCTATGTCACTGATAAAGATTTTAAAGAGTATTGGTCCCAAGATGGACCAATGGGGGATACTCATCACCAGCCTCCACCTGGACATATAGCTATTGACCACAACGTTCTGTCTGCAACTTTCCAGCCAATTCCTTATCCACCAAGTAGTCCACTCTCCAAATCCATATATCTCCAATTAAGAGATATGGATGTGGTGGGGGACCATGTCAAAGGCCTTGCAGAAATCCAGGGAGATTACATAATTTGCATTCCTTTTATCCACCGATGACATTACTGTGTCATAGAAGGCCTCTAGATTAGTAAAGCACAACCTTCACTTTGTGAAGCCATGCTATCTGTCTCAGATCACTTGCTGATTCAGATTTGTCTTTTTTTGCAGCTGTAAAAAGGCAGAATACAAAAACAAGACTAAGTCATAAATGGTAAAATATGCAGGACTGGAGGCAAGCAGAAACTATTTATCAAAGGAACAAAAATTCATGTATATTCTGTGGCATTTTCTAGAAGAAGCACTCATAATTATTAATCATCTTTGTTTGTCTTAATGAACTGAACATTTTTAGGCATGGGACTAAGAAAGTCAAGTCAGCCAGAAATGACAGTATTATTCAAAGGGATGAAACACCATGGAGAATGTTCCTTTACAAAGCACATTAACATCAGAAAAAAAGATACGCAAATTGTTTTTATGATCATTATCTAGTTCAGGATACAAGGATCTTGAGAAGATGAAAATGATTCTCATTAAAGTATTATTACCTATTTTCATCTTAAATTTGAAATAAGTAAGGTAATAAAAGTCAGTCCCATAAATCCAGTGTGAGAGAAAGATCATAAGCACCTGTTCCTTAATAGATTTATGTATAAACTTTGGATTTCCTCCCTGAAAGAATAACAGTGGATATATACAGGTTCATAGTTGTGCCTGACATGGGGGGCACAGTAAAGAGTAAGAAACATCATCCTTTTAGATGAAAGGCGAACAGACAGTTAGCCAGGCTTAACCTCTTGGAAAACTGTTACACTTCATGTACAAGGAGAGCTATGGTATAAATTTGCAGTGATATTTAAAGGTTTATTTAAACTTCCAGTATTCAGTGATCTCATGGAAAGCAGAGAAGACAAACAGAGCACAGACACTTTGGAGGTAGAAGCCAGAATGACATTACAAGCCAAAGTGACAAACATCATTCCTCAGTGCAGGACAATTCCTTGCAAGGTAAATCAGAATAATGTGTTTAATTGCTTACTGTAATAAGTAAATAAATACACAAATGAAAAAATAAATAAATGCATTTAATACCAACAAAGATAAGCATTTCATATCTAATCACAACTGAGCATGCAGAAGGCCACCAGAACTGGGATCAGAATCCACGTCAGGGTCCTTCATAATCTGCAGGCTGTTCTAAACAACCCTGTTAATAACTGTAGCTGACTTCCTAGCAGAGGAGTTTAGATTCTGCAAGTTTCCCTGACAACTATTAGTAATGCAAGTAAAATACAATGCAGAAAAAATATTTTTCCCTATCCTATAGTCAATAATTGCACCAATCTTCCTCTCTTATCAAAGGTAATTGCACAATAATTTTTTTCCTCCCATTTAAAGAGTGTCAGGAATAGCAGATAAAAACCCTACCACAGTAATGTCATTTTCACAAGTCTTCAGTATTACCATGTCATTCTTTCTAGAGTTGAACAAAATGAACCCTTTAAACTGTGCAGATTAGTTCTGTAGAGTTTCTGGAGGGATCAAAGCAAGAAGGTTAAGCAAAATGCAGGCAATTCTTCCTGCTCAGCTCTACACCTTTTTCAAAACATGCCCTCCTCCTGTTCTGTAGCATGTCACACATCAAGAGTGGTTTGCATAAACCACGCTTCAGAAAAGATGATTCAGCGTAATAATACAGGACTGAAATGAGAAAGGCGGGATGGAAGTAGTGGTTTATATCTGTTTATTCTTCCTCTTTATTATTTTAACACCAACTAATTTTAGTTTCTGCAGAAATGTCACATTGATTCCTTTTCTGCAGTACTGGTCACAGCCTCCCTTTTCAGCTTACACATATTCACCCTCTCAGCATGAATGTCACATCCAAAAGGGTGACTTTGAGTTATAAAATCCATGTCAGTTTATCTTGTTTGGCTGAGTGATCATTTATATGGACCAGTAATACTTGGTCATATTGCAAAGCTTTCACCAGAACTCAGAAATAAGTGAACAGAGAATGACCTTGAAATGTACAAGGGAAACAATATGTGGCAATCCCAGATGTGAAAAACAGGGAAAATCCCTAACATCTGCGAAATAAATTGTCAGACATCAGCTGAGGTGAAAAGGAAAGAGTTAAAGGTAACAGAGTAAGCAAGGATTAATTAAGTCTGTAGCAAAAAATGGAATTTCAGCCCTTTGTTCAGCCCTTTGTTGACTAATCTAGAAATACCAGCATTTCCAAAAGACTACATTTATGGAAAGGAGAAAGGAGTAGGATGTGAAAACTTAGTGTAATTTTTAGTGGGGTACTAAGATATCATTAACATACAGCTCAGTAGGATCTTATGTGAGTTATTAACAATTATTATATATGTTTCAGCTGTAATTATTTATTTAGACATCAATATTCCTTCTATCACTTCAAAAATATGTTTAGATTTTTGCAGAACGCATAAACCGTTCTCTAATCAAGTTGCTGTTATAGAAAACACAGGCTTTCATGCCAAAGCCAAATGAATACTCTAACTTATTTAAAACCCCGCATCTTCATGCACAGGCTTTTCTGTCTGTGCAAGCTCATCTCATTAATGTAATTTTATTTCCAGACTGATTGAGTCAAGCCAGATGCAGTCAGCAATAGGGTCAGCAACACATCTACTCTTTCCAGACACTTCTAGTGAGTCAGGTACATTAAGGTTAGAATATTTATAGCATTTTTAATAAAATGGACCAAGAAAAATTTTGTTGCTTAGTGATATAACTAAGAAAATCAAGTTTTCAAAAGGTAAATCCTGAAAGAAAGCAGAATCAGAAATGGGAAGAAACAGAATGTACCGAAGTAACTTAATGCATTCCAAATAACAATCAAATTCTGCGAGCACGTGTGACAGTTGCTCTGTCTCTGCTTTTAATATCATCTATCTTCAGTGCACTGCAGAGATGCTTGAGTCATTTGCAAACAAGCAAGCCTTGAAACTCAGTCCACAATAAATATGGTAGTGAGGTGCTAACTTGCACAGCCAGCAAAAAAACACTGCTTCCAGGTGCTGCTGTCATTGTAAGCCACTCTTCTGTGTCATGTAAGATTGCCAGCTTACTCATTGATAGGTTAGATTCTTAATGCAGGGTTAAACCACACAATTAGAGCCTATGTTACATGGAAATACTTAAGTGGCGTTGCACTATTTTTTTCAAAAAAAATAAAAAAAGGAAAAATTGCATACTTCTTGGCACCATACATTTTGAAATTGTAATGATTATTACAATAATAAACAAATTCTGATTATAAATTCATTATATGACACAGATCAGAAATTACAGGATAGGTATAAAATATCTCTCTATATAATTCTATTTGAAAGGGCATACCTTCTGTTTTTGATCTGTTGGAAGATATTGTTATCATGAAGAATGTAAAGCAGTTTCTGTTAATATTTGAACAGTGTATAGATTCTATGTTCTTGCACTGCCTAACTCAAAATCTATTCTACTTGGGTTACAGTTCTGTAAGCTTACATGTGCCTGGGAAGACAGACAGAAAAGTCAGGGCTGGAAACACAATGTGTTTCCCTCTTCACACATCAGACACTGAAGCAAATGAAAGTTAGACAAGATGCCCAAAGGTGAGTAAACAGATATATAAATAGGAACTGAAATGTGGGTAAATGTTCACCCTTTATCTTGCTGGAAGATGACTTATTTATATTCCTTGTCATTAGTCTTACTAGACTTTTTGCTCTTGTTCTCTTAAAACAAAAACAAAAAAACAAACAAAAAAATAAGGCTTCACTTAAAATCACAGGTTTTATTTTTCATTAAGTTACACAGGTCTACTGGTAGATTCAGTGTTCCTTGTGACATTTTATAGCTGTTTCTATCACTCAGAAACAGTAATGTTCCTTTTCTAATTATCACAGCATAGACCATGAACATATTCCTCTATAAATATTTATAAAAACCAGGAAATTCATTCAGAAAAAAATAAAAGGAAAATACACATTATTAAATAGGCGTTTAATAGTATTAATGGTATTTAATAGGGAAAAAACACATGAATAAAAATGATGTTCTCATTGACTGAGTTTTTCCAGAGATTATGCTGCATACATTACACAGATCTAAAACATTTTGGATTATGTACCAAGTTTGATGCTTGATCTTTTCCAAGATTAAATATAAACATACCTAGAAAATTTACCAGGCAGATTCAATGCTGGACATCTACATCCCGAGGGTCAAAAGTAGTTACATTTAGCTATAGTTTCGTCTTCATTGCTATTAAAAATCGAAAGATCTCTCTCAGCTCAACTTGGATTTTTTCTGAGGATTTCTAGTTTGGAAGACTTATATATATTATATGCTTACAGCATACGAGTACTGTATCAAGTACTTGTGATTTTCAAGATGCAATCAGCACTGCAGAACATACATCTTTATAGATGTCAAATATGTCTCATATCTTCCGGCATATTCACACTTTTGTAGAAAGATATGTTCTCCTCTCTCATCATAAATTAATACACACAGGTTCAGTAACAAATAAGACAACCAGTATGAAACTTAATTAGAGCGACTAGTATTAAGAATAAATGAGAGATAATGGAGGTCACTAAAGTTGACTGAGCAGTGTTGCAGAGGTTTAGTGACAGAAAAAGAATAATTTCCTACAAAGAGCATAAAATAGCAATCTTTATGTCATTATCAATTCTGAATCTATTTATGTTCTCATTATTTTTTTATTAGAGTAATTCCTGTAAGTTTTACTCACTAAAAGAGCATTGGTACCAGGGATTTCCCTGAACCAGATGCAGGACCTTGTACGTGGTCTTGTTGGACTCCATGAGGTTGACATAAACCCCCCTCTCAAGCTCATGTATGTCCCACTGGATGGCATCCCTTCCCTCTACTGCGTCAACTGCACCACTCAGATTGGTATCTGAAAACTAGCTGAGGATGCACTTGATTCCACTGGCCACATCACTTACAAAGATGCTAAATAGCACCGGTCTCAGCATTGTTCTCTGAGGAATGTCACTTGTCACTGGCCTCCACTTGGACATTGAGCCATTGACCGCAACTCTCTGAGTTGCACTGAAGCTAGGTGCTAAGTGTGGGAGTGTGGGAGCTTTTGTAGCAGGGTGTAGGATTTCTATCCCTCCTCTCTTGTGAATTCATCCTATTTATTACTGGTCTCTGTGTTCTCACAGTTGTGTTCTACTTTTTTGTTTATTTTATTTTTATTTATCTTATTATTATAATTCATACATAGATATTTATTTATTCTTTTTATTTATTATTCTTATTTCTGTGCCATGGTCTCTACCAGACAGAGGGCTTGCCGTAAAAAGACTGTGGCGACCCAGACAGAAGGTCTGCCTAGAAATGTGGCTACACAGGTCTCTGGTTGTAGTGAGTGCCAGAGCCTGCTGCTGCTGGAGGAGGATGGCAAGCAGATCTCCTGCATGAGGTGTGAACAGGTTGAAGATCTGCTTAGCATGGTGATAGAACTGAAAGAGGAGGTTGAGAGACTGAGGGCCATCAGGGACTGCGAGCGGGAGATTGACTGGTGGAGTAGCTCCCTCAAGTGCCAGAGAGAAAGGCACCCGAGAGATACCCCGAATTTGGTGGTGGACTCCCTGACCTGCCCCCGTCAAGTTGAGGGGGGGTTTCTGATGGATGAGGAGGGCTGGCAGAAAGTCCCTGCTCGGTACTGTAGGCAATCTCCCCCTCTGCCTACATCATGTCCTCAAGTCCCTCTAAGCAATAGGTTTGCAGTGTTGGATGTTGAAGGAGAAATAAGGGGGGAGTGTGAAAGACAGAAACTGTTTTTTACTTTCTTTTGTCTCAAAGCTTGCTTCGTAAGGCCTTTTCTGGTGACAAGACTCCGACTGATAACTGCCGGTTATCCAGATGGTGCCTCATTGTATCTGCTTATGGTTGTAAAGATAAGCAGAAATAGGGGCAAATAGCCTTTTCCGGGGGAGTACAGCTTGGAGAAGCTGACCACCACAGAAAGACAATGCTCCTGCATGGCAAGGAAGGCAACATCCGCTGCTGGTTTATCTGTTGGGCCAGACACGTCACACAAACCAAGAGAAAAGAAAAAAAACACCTGAGAAATGGGAATAAAAGGACTTCACTGAACCAAGGATTTTAGGAGGAGAAGAGAAGAATTCCTGGAGAAGAACTCCCAAAGAGAAAATCTTTGAGGAGAACTCCCGAAGACGGACCCTGAGGCCTGCTTGCTGCCATCTCCCGTCCCCCGCGGTGACCAGACGAGTTCCTGAGACTGCGAACCTCATTGGACCCATGGTGGTGATTATATCTCTCTTGCTTTCTATCAAGACTCCTTGCTTCTTATCCCTTTTCTATCGCTCACCTTTCCTACCCCATATCCCTAAGCAACTAGTAATTGTAATAAACTGGTTGGACTAACATTTGACCCGTTGTGTCTTAATCTCGCCATCGGGTATACACATAATCAAAGAACCTCGTCTCCCTCCTTTATATTGAGCGTGACAGGGAGGAGTGGGAAGATTCCCCCAAGAAGTCACCAATGGCAAGGCAGTCGACTCCATGCATTGAGACTGCCGCTGCCAAGAAGGAAAGAAAGGTGATCGTGGTGGGTGGCTCCCTTCTCAGGGGTACTGAGGGCCCCATTTGCAGACCAGACCCGTGCCGTAGGGAAGTGTGCTGTCTCCCTGGGGCCCGGGTCAGAGACATAACTAGAAGACTCCCAGATTTGATACACCCCAATGACTACTATCTGTTGCTCATAGTTCAAGCAGACAGCAGTGAAATAACTCAAAGAAGCCTACGAACTATGAAAAGAGATTTCAGGAGTCTAGGATGATTAGTTCAAGGTGTGGGAGCACAAGTGGTATTTGCTTCCATACCTTCTGGGGCGGTGAAGGACACGGAATGGGCTAGGAAAACACAGGTGATGAATAATTGGCTGAGAGGCTGGTGTAGAGACAGACACTTTGGGTTTTTTGACCATGGGGCAGTTTACTCAGCTCCTGGCCTGTTATCCGCTGATGGAATGCACCTGTCCCAAAGGGGGAAACGAATTCTAGCCCAGGAGCTAGCTGGACTCATTGAGAGAGCTTTAAACTAGCTGTGATGGGGGTAGGGGATATAACAGGACTCTCCAGTAAAGAGCCCAGGGGAGCTGTGCTGGAACAAAGGGTGAGGCAGATGTCTCAGCTGAAGTGCATCTACACCAACGCACGCAGCATGGGCAACAAAAAAGAAGAGCTTGAAACCATTGTAAGGCAGGCTAACTATGACCTTGTTGCTCTTACGGAAACGTGGTGGGACCCCTCCCATGACTGGAGTACTGGGATGGATGGCTACAAGCTCTTCAGAAGGGATAGGTGGGGAAAAAAGGGTGGTTGCATAGCTCTCTATATCAAAGAGTGTCTTGATGTTGAAGAGCTTGAGGTTGGAAATGACCAAGTGGAGTGTCTGTGGGTAAGGATCAGGGGGATGGTTTGTAGGAGTGACATCGTGGTGGGGCTCTGTTACAGACCGCCTATCCAAGATGAAGAGATAGATGAGGTGTTCTACAAGCAACTAGTAGATGTTGCACGATGGCCAGCACTAGTTCTCATGGGGGACTTCAACTTCCCTGATATATGCTGGAAATATAATACTGCACAGAAGAAGCAGTCCATGAGATTTCTGGAGTGTGTGGAAGATTGCTTCCTGACACAGCTGGTGCAAGAACCTACCAGGGGAGGTGCCCTGCTAGACCTGCTCTTCACTAACAGAGAAGGACTAGTAGGAGATGTGAAGGTTGGGGATTGTCTTGGCCAGAGTGACCATGAAATGGTAGAGTTTGCTATTCTTGGTGACGTCAAGAGGGTGACCAGCATAACTGCTACCTTGGACTTCCGGAGGGCAGACTTTGACCTGTTCAGGACGTTTGTTGCAAGGGTCCCTTGGGACTCGCTCCAGAGGGGTTAAAGGGGTCCAGGAAGCCTGTATGCTACTCAAGATGGAAATCTTAAAGGCACAGGTGCAGGCTGTTCCTGAGTCCCGTAAGTCAAGCCGGAGGGGAAAAAGGCCAGTGTGGATGAACCGGGATCTTTTGTTGAGACTCCAGGAGAAAAAGAGAGTCTATGTCCTCTGGAAGATGGGACAGGCTACTTGGGGAGACTACAGGGAACTTGCCAAGATTTGCAGGCAGGAAGTTAGAAATGCAAAAGCCCTGCTTGAACTTAGACCGGCTACTGCAGTAAAGGAGAACAAAAAATCCTTTTATAAATATATTAACAGTAAAAGAAGAACCAAGGAGAATTTCCCTACTTTACTTGATGCGGCAGGGAATGTAACCACAGAGGATAAGGAAAAGGCTGAGGTTCTCAGTGCCTTCTTCACGTCTGTCTTTAATAGACAGACCAGTCATCCTCAGGATACTTTTTGCCCTGACCCGGAAGTCTGGGACAAAGCGCATAATACACCCCCTGTGATCCCAGCAGAGACAGTCAGAGACCTGCTCCTCCATCTGAACTGCCACAAGTCCATGGGGCCAGATGGGATCCACCCAAGGGTGCTGAGGGAGCTGGCAGAGGTGATTGCCAAGCCGCTTTCTGCCATCTATCAGCATTCCTGGTCATCTGGAGAGGTCCCACAAGATTGGAGGCTTGCTGATGTGACTCCCATCTACAAGAAAGGCCGTAAGGAAGATCTGGGGAACTACAGGCCTGTCAGCCTGACCTCGGTATCAGGGAAAGTTATGGAGCAATTGATCTTGAGGGAGATCACACGGCACGTGCATGGCAATCAGGGGATCAGACCCAGCCAGCACGGGTTCACAAAGGGCAGGTCGTGCTTGTCCAACCTCATCTCCTTCTACGACTGGGTGACCAGACTGGTAGATGAGGGAAAGGCTGTTGATGTAATCTACCTGGACTTCAGCAAAGCCTTTGACATGGTCTCCCACAGTATTCTCCTGGGGAAACTGGCAGCCTGTGGTGTGGACAGGTTCACTCTTCTCTGGGTTGAGAACTGGCTAGAGGACCATGCCCAGCGGGTAGTGGTTAATGGAGTCAAGTCCAGCTGGCGTCCTGTCACGAGTGGTGTTCCACAGGGGTCGGTATTGGGGCCCATTATGTTTAATATCTTTATTGATGACCTGGATGAGGGGATTGAGTGTACCCTCAGTAAGTTTGCGGATGACACCAAGTTGGAAGGATGTGTCGATCTGCCTGAGGGTGGGAAGACCCTTCAGCGGGGTCTGGATAGGCTGGACAGTTGGGCTGAGGTCAATGGGATGAGGTTCAATAAGGCCAAGTGCCGGGTCCTGCACTTTGGCCACAATAACCCCATGCAATGCTACAGGCTTGGGGCAGAATGGCTTGAGGAGTGTATAGAGGAAAAGGACCTGGGGGTGTTGGTTGATGCTCGGCTCAACATGAGCCGGCAGTGTGCCCAGGTGGCCAAGAAGGCCAATGGCATCCTGGCCTGTATTAGGAATAGTGTGGCCAGCAGGAGCAGGGAGGTGATCATTCCCCTGTACTCAGCACTGGTGCGGCCGCACCTCGAGTGTTGTGTTCAGTTTTGGGCCCCTCACTACAAGAAAGACATCGAGGCCCTGGAGCGTGTTCAGAGAAGGGCAACAAAACTGGTGAGGGGTCTGGAGCACAAGTCTTACGAGGAGCGGCTGAGGGAGCTGGGATTGTTTAGTCTGGAGGAAAGGAGGCTTAGAGGAGACCTCATTGCACTCTACCACTTCCTGAAGGGAGGCTGTGGTGAGGAGGGGGTCGGCCTCTTCTCCCAGGTAACTAATGACAGGACAAGAGGGAATGGCCACAAGTTGTACCGGGGAAGATTTAGATTAGATCTGAGGAAAAATTTTTTCTCTGAGAGAGTGGTCCGGCACTGGAATGGCCTGCCTAGGGAGGTGGTTGAGGTGCCGTCCCTAGCGCTGTTCAAGAAGCGTTTAGATGAGGTGCTAAGGGATTTGATTTAGTAGCTTGGTGGGTAGGGATGGTGATGTGAGGATGGTTGGACTAGATGATCTTGTAGGTCCTTTCCAACCTTATGAATCTATGAATCTATGAGTGCAACCATACATCCAATTCCTTATCCAGCAATTGTCCCACCCATCAAATTCATTTTTCTCCACTTTGGCAACCAGGATGTCATGCAGAACTGTGTCAAACGGTTTGAATAAGTCCAGGTGTATGACATTTTCCTTTATCCATTTATGCTGTAACTCCATCATAAAATATGCAGGTGGCTCAAACAGTAGTGTCTTCCATTAGTTTCCATGGACACTGCAACAGAGACAATGAGCAAAATATTGCTTGAGAAAGCAAATTCTCAGCTACAAAACACACTTTTTCAACATAGTCTCCACAATTAGCTATGCAATTTCACCACTGACAAATGAGAACCTACATGCTACACTTGTCAAAATCTGCACCAACAGAGGTGCCCCACTGTTTTCGCCACTGCTGAAATGCACTAGCCAATGCCTTATTGTGCTTACACCCATTACCTCATTGTGCTCACATCCACTGTCTCCATAAACATTCAGTAGCCATTTTCTGCATGGAGGAATTCAGTTCCATCCCATTTCTTCTTACACACTTCCATGTCAGACGTCATTCTGTCAGGGTGTCCCTCTGCTCCCATCTGTCACATAGAAACAAAATGTAACAGAATATTGTGAAGGTTCAGCCTCTCACCAACATCTACCTCTGATATTGTAGGCAGACATAATAAAATAGGAGGCATTGCTTTCAGCCACCTAGCTCATCACAAACAGGAAGCTGAAGCTCTCACATTTGGAAGAAAATGGTTGCAGATCTCTCAAACAGCAAGTATGCCAAAGATTTGAGATATGCACTGGGAGGGGTTTGCAGAGCCATGAAAGAAGAGAAATAAAGTTCTCTCTGTCCAATTTTATAGAAGGAGACAGAAAGACAAGTTATATTCCTTGCTTTTTGTCCTGAATTCTTACATACTTAGATTTTACTTAATACTGAAGATCCATTTGTAAATAGTTTTTTAAAAAGCTAATAAATTATGAATTTGTTTGAAGCTCTTAAATAATCAGCCATTCATTGTTCACTAGCAATTACAGAGTTCAACTGGCAAGCAGCCTAATAAAATCCAAGCTAATGATTATAGCTATGAAACTTTCTGGTAGTGTGTTTACTAAATTTTCAGAATACTTTGGTGGTTTGCAACGTATATGGTTTATAATAATAAACGTTTTGAACCAATGTAACTTATGAAACAGATCTAAAAAAAGGAAAATGTGACCAACAATTATTAAAAAAACCCAAACAAACGGATTTTGTATCTACATTGGACTACAGGTAGACTAGTACTGGAAATTTTACCTTCCAGTTTTCAGTACTAGGAAGGGTCAGTATTTTTAGAAAAAAATACTTTAGCAATTATTTGCATTATGTTCAAGCCGTAATTTAAGAATTTGGACAACGTTGAGTACTTTCTTTTTAATATGTTGCAAGATGGGAAACTAGTAATAAACAAACAAAAAAAATGAATAAATAAAGATGTAAACCTCCTTTTAATTTATTTATTATTGTAAAAAACTTCTTCCTTTCTTCCAGTTAGGCAACATTTCCCATGTCCTATCAAACCAGACCATGCTAAAGAATCTGTCCCCTTCCATCTTACAGACGCCCTTTAGATACTGAAAGGCCACCCTCATGTCTGCTTTTGGATACCATAATAAAGCAGCTCTTCTGCAATTGTGATTACTTACAGAATTCCTAGTTCTCTCAATAAAGATGTTTGCTACACAGTCCTTACTGGATGTTATTACAGTAGCCACAACAACCATTTCTGGTTTACTCTTGCATGTGGCTATACTATATCTGTATTTATGGATATGAATTTCATTAGGTAGCAAGAAACCATTTTGCTATTGGAAGAAAACAAAGAATAATAAAAAAAAAAACAAAGCAAAACAAAAAAAAACATACTTGTTCATCCTACGAATCTTCTAAGGTATGGAAGTGGAGCACTGAGTAGCTCACAGGATCTGAATTTCCAGATGAATAACTGTCCATCTGAGCATGGGATTTCTTCTCTGTCTTTGATGATGATTTTGGATCTCCTCCTATAAGGCTATATATTCTTCTACGCTGGGTGGGCAGCAGTTCCTTTATGTCGCTAATAAACTACTTTGAAGTCTACTAGCTACACAAATGTAATGATTCCAACACTTCTTGCAATGTCTTACAAGAGCAAAGACATATTTTGAAATGGAGATAAACTTCTTTTAAGGATGGTTTACGTTACTGAGTCCATTGTACTCTGATCGTTGTTTGGGCTTTATAGATTACCTGTATAAATGTTACCCAATATAGAAAAATACATGAATAACATAAATTCACCCCTTACTATCTTTTACAGTGTTACATTTTTATTCTTATGCATTGCAGGAAAATGAACAGCTTTTTGTCTTAGGTTATTTTCTGATAAACTAAAATTCACTGAAAAGAAAAGTACTGGAGCAAAACACTGCTTTGACAGAATTAGCACTGTCTCTAACAATACTTAATCCTCAAAGATTAAAAGGGAGATGAGAATTTTACTCAGAAAAAGCAGTCATGAAAGCCTGTAACACTGTAACACTGGTCTTACTGGGAGGCGAAGCATTAAATTTGATCTCAAATTCCAAAAAAACACTATATAGCCTATCTAAAACTCGTTCATCTCTTGGTTACACAACATAGTGTCAACTGTCTGAAGTCTGAAAGTCAAAGTCACTGTTCTACATTTTCTTCAGCAGTTTGACAGTCGAGCACTTTTTTTCCAATACAATCTTTAACACCAGTAGAAGTTTAGATAAGGCTAGACAGGGATCAAACAGCTGTGAAAAGGTCACCTAGTGGTCTATAATTTTTGGACATACCTTTCTGTATTTTCAGATAGAAGGAATAATGTAGACCATAGACAGAAAATGAATGAAAGCCAGCAGAAATCCCTGATAAACTGAATACCTCATCCTGCTTCCTTCCCCATTCATGTGAAAAAACTGAAGTTTATTTTCACATTGCATGTTTTAGTATTGTACAAAAAATCTTTTCAGAAGTTGCATGATCACACAAAAATTTTGCCTTCCGAACTAATATTTTATTTTCTTTGGTACTACATGTCCTCTTCTTTTTATACAAATCTTCCAGTACTGACAGCCTTCAGTAAATTCTTCCTGGGGGAACCTTTCTCGGTGACTTAATTTGGTAAAGGTCTCATACTGCATTTATATTACCAGCAATCAAATATCAAAACTTATTTTCAAGGCCTTAAAAGTGCTCTGTGTGAACTTTCCAAGAACAACACAGCTCTTCCTGCCATGTCATGCATAAATTACTCCATCAAAGAGCTGGTGTTTACTCTGAGCTCTTTGAAATTCTAATCACTTATACACACCTCCACAAGCCAGTCTGCACTCTGAAAATTGGATTACTTACAACTGGGCTATTCATAGCATAAGGCTATAGAATGTGACTTGTCACCCATTTACAAGCCTCTGTACATCGAAAATATCATCAACCATTTCTAATCGATATTTTTCTTCATTTTTTTTTCTTAATGTAAGCTTCTTATCAACTAGTTACATCGCACCACAAGTATTTTTTTCCTTTTAACTGGCTGTGAAAAATATGCACATGTAACATCATGTTAGTCTTTCTAAATATCACTCAAAAGAATGCTTGCAGTATTTTCTTGTTTGGTATTCTGGATAGATAAGTTGAGAAGGTGCTGTTATATTTGAACTAAGGCAGAATGTAGTCAGCTTAATTAATCTATTCCAAATGAAATTTCATCTTACATTATTAAAATGTAAAATGAAGTGATTGCCACTAACGCAAACTCAGTCTATGAGGTTTCTGTGAGACCTAGTAGGGGACATATTAAGAGTTTTTGGTAGCCAAGTTCCCATAGACTGGTGTAGGAGGAATGATTTGGTAATCAACAGGTTTACAGATAATCACTCTGGCCTTGAAGGTTATAAGACAGTGCTTTTGTACTTGTACAGGTATAAAGTGATAATTTGTGATTAAAGTGTTGGCAGTTCTGCTTGTGTACGCATAATTATTCCCTACAGTTAGAAACAAATCACCATGTTTTTTATCTACATATAATGCATACCAATAGTAGTACTTCCACACACCAGTTATGAAAATCCAAGTCCTTATAAATTTAATGAAATAAATAAAAAAAAATATATAATAAAGTTTCCTGACCAGAAAAGAAAAGAAAAGAAAACAGAAAAAGAAGAAAAAGAAAAAGAAGAAAAAGAAAAAAAAAAAAGGAAAAGAAAAAGAAAAAGAAAAAGAAAAAGAAAAAGAAAAAGAAAAAGAAAAAGAAAAAGAAAAAGAAAAAGAAAAAGAAAAAGAAAAAGAAAAAGAAAAAGAAAAAGAAAAAAAGAGAATATCTCTGGATCTTTTAAAGTACATCCAGTAGACTGTTCCAGATATCATTTAAAGGAATAAAACGTGTTCTGCAGACATTAGTAGAAAGGAAATGAGTGCCTTGGTTACTGATGTCCACTGAAGTAAATTTTCAGGGGAGATCTTGATACTCTCTAGCAGAAGTGAGAAAGACTAGATGAACTATCTCTCATTCCTTGGCTGTATTCTGCCTAAGTTATAGTATGACAGCAAATGTTCATTGAAAAAATTCTGTTGACTAAGCAGTCCTTTACACCAGCTCTTTTAGGATCAGACCTTTTGAAGCCTGTTTCCTGTCAGACATCAAGAAAAGAGAAGTCTATTATGAAGCAAAGCCCATAACCATGCTGCTATGAAAGAAATTCGTATCTTCTGCTAACACATCCAGAAACTCGGGGTCAATCCATGTTGCTGTCTTGGCTTACGTGCTTAGTAGTGCAGCTTTTCTGCTCTTGCCAGAAAAAAGTTGGCAAGCAAATCCCAAACTATGGCTCAGTTGTAGCTGAATATGTTCAACCATTCAATTCAGTGCAAAGGCAAAAGATGGGCACAAAAAATAACAGTACTGGAAAGAGCTGAGCAACTAAATACAGAAAACTCTGCAGAATGCAACTTGAAGCACTTTGATATAAGTGACAGGAACTTCATTATAGATTTTGAAATTGGTATTTATCAGCTTTATGTCATTACAAGCAGTTATGCCAGTTGGGAATCTGTTCCACTGCAGTTATAATTGCCAAGTCAGAATCTGTGATATGTTAAGGTTGTTTTGCAGTACTTTTAACATACTGTTCTCTTTATGATGTGTGATTTTCATTACTCTGAGACTATGATTTCAACATATGTTAATGGGAATAGGCTGCTATTTATTATGCTCAAAGCAGTGTCTCATGCAGCACATCACTGTGACAGGCAGTTACGTCCCACCAGGTAATTAAATATTAATACAAATATTTGTTTAAGAACTACTCTTAGTAATAATTATTTTACTCCATAAATATAGGTAACACAAGCAATTTCAGCTGCTACTCTAAAAGAAAAAATGACAATAACACATCAATAAAATGATATTTCTTTAATAAAGCTGAACAGCTACCAATTTCTTGCTCAGGGTGTAAAGCCAGTAGATGATTCCAGGCCTCATGTGGGAATGGAAGCAAGGACAAAAAAGGAACTCTGGGAAGAATACCAGGGAAACAGATACCCAAGGGAGAACTAAGAAACTCCTACAGTCTGTATTATTCTAAAATGCACCTCAGTTGCACACAAAACACTCAAGTGTATGAACAAAATAGAGTCATCAAGGGAGTTAGCAGTGGTATCAGGCAGCCTGCCAGGTCACAGAATGAGGATGCAGAGGGGCAAAGCCAAACTCTTCTCCGGAGAGCTGATGGTGAGGAGCCCTGAGTACAGGTGCTGCTAGAAGTTGGCTTCAGGCTCAAAATCCATTTAAACGTTAAATCTATCAATTGAGTTTGAAACATTTTGCATTAAAACTGTCATGAAGTACAAGCTGGAAACAATGTTAAGAATCAGCTCCCTCCTTGTTCAGTACCCAGTCTAAGCTAAGAAGATCATAAAACAGACTTAGCACACATAGCACGTTGACAAGGGAGTACACCTAGAAAGGGAGGAGAGATCAACTTCAATATCTGGACTAAAAGCAAAACAATTTATGAACACTTCAGAGGTCAGATTTCCCATATTTTAACCCATGTTCTATGCTAGAATAAAGAAGAAATTATCATTGATTCAAATGGGCCTAAGTCGAAGAAAAATGGGTACAGGTAGCTGATCAAAGGTCCTTTACATTTTTTTTTTTTTTTTTGTTAATGAGAAGTAGATTTATGAAAGAAATTAACACTAACAATGAAATTTTCCTTTCTTTGAAATCTCTAAAAATAAATAAATGAATAATTCATGTTGTTCAGTCAAAATTACTTATGGATTTTTTTGTTCAAACTCATTTGCAAAACAGCCAAAGAACACATTGTCAATTCCCCCATGACATGCAGAAAACATCCATTGCTTAGTCATAATTTTCTTCTTCCAGCAGCACAAGCAAACATACATATATTTCTGAAGTTTCCAATAAAATAACTGTCCTTTTAAACATCTTTGGTTAGAAGGTAATTTGTAGAATCACAGCCTTTAATATGAGCAGATGTTCTCCTTTCTAGAAGGAAGTAATATGGATACAGAGGAATAAGGTTTTCGTACATAGGTCTGGCTTCTCTTCAGTGTTTCCATGCCAGAGTACTCTTGCAAAGGCTATGCTGTAGTGATTGAGAAAGGAAAAATGATAGGCATCTCGTCTTTGTTAATGCTACAGAATAGGATTTTGTAATAGGAACAGCTGAACTTTTTTCTTCTTGTTTGCCAAAAACGATGACTAAAGGCTGAGTTCCTATGAAACAGCCATCTTATTCACGAGAAGGAGCTACATGGCACCTATGAAGCAGTAGAAGCTATTCTTCTATAACATCTGAATGTCTATCTGAACATCTTTACCTTTTTTACATGTAAAAGCAAACTAAAATGAAATGAAGTCAAATGCTTCCCTGCAGTTACAGTACTCTAGTTACATACAGCCTTATTTCTCAGCAGTACATATTCTTTACAAGTACTATCCAACTGATTGCACTTCTGGAGAATACAGGTTCTCTGCTGTGCTACAGTAATGATGCAAAACAACTGTTTACACCTACAGAGCAGATGTCTGCATGCCTGAAACTATATGCAGAATGATTTAACCACTTTGGAATAAGTGAAGAAATGTTATGAGAATGTTTAGGCATGCTTACATGAGGCATCTCAGTAGTTACCTGGAATGATAATCAGAACATGTCCTGAATTTCAAGAGATTGGTCTTACCCTATTTATGAAGGTTATACCACTAAATGAATTGCCATCAGTAAGGCTATCATTAACAAACCGTGATGGCGGAGACAAACCCTCCCAGTTTAAACTGCTCATTTTTATTTACTATAAGATGAACAAACTAACTAGTGCTGCTTTTCACTTAGAAAAAGTTTGATGCATTTTATCTAATGTACACTCTTAACATGGCTCATCCTCCTTGAATTTCTCCCATGTGGATGCATGAATCAACACTTCAGTGTTCCACTCTCTCCTTGCGGAGCAGAGAGGAAATAAATGATACTGAAACATCATCCAAGGAAGGCCAATCCTGTTGGGATTTCAGTAGCACTTGACAGTGCTCATCCGTCTTGGATTAGGAACCTTCACCTTAACAAAAGGCAGGTTTCAAATTACCTAAGAAATCTGAATCATCTTTCAGTATCTTTGGCCATTACTTGTCTTTGAAAAACTCACAACCCCTCCCCCACCCCACCCCCCTTCAAGCAAACTAATGGGGTTGATGCACTACTCCAAGCTCAAATTTATCCAGTGATGAAAGCTCCTTTAATATTTCTTTAGTTTCTCTTTATACTGCTGCTGAAATGTCACATAATCATGCTGGCACTGGTGAAAAATCAAGCTTATTTTAGGAAATACAGAATACAGGTAGATACTAGCTTCTCATTGCTGCACATTTTATTTGTTATCTGCTCTCCTTTATAAAAGCATTATCCTATAAAGCATAAAATTTGTAGTGACGCCGTAATTACTAGCTTGATAACAGTGATGTGGTGTGTATACCCTCTACTTACATTGTGACACATTGTGACATAGAAGAATAAAGGATAATTATATACTTTGCTCTGATGATTTTCTGCCAGACTGTCTAATTCCAGGAGTCAAGAAAATGCAGGTTTTATTTTTATTTATTTTTTTTTTCATGTAGGTACACAGATACTATGGCATCTTTCTTATTTAGTTTCCACACTAACTAAAAGTAAGGCTTATATTTTTTTCCTTCTCTACAGTGAAACCAGACATTTTAAATCAAGTTTGTAGCATTTCAAAAACATCTTTCTGCAAATATTTTTTGAGCGCATCCATTTTCATAGTCACCTTGGACAAATAATGCCAAGACAAATGTTTTTACTACTTTGAATAAATTAAAAATGAATTATTTAGGAGAGCTCAGAAAAAAAAAATCATTAATTTTGACTTAGCTGATTTGTGAGCAGATAAATCAAGTGACAACAGCTTGGAGCCATAAGCGACCAGCTGATCTAAATAGTACTAGAGGAATATGCAAGAAAAATGTTGAAGTGGAAAAATAAAAGGCAGACAGTGTCACTTTAAGGCAAAAACTTCCTTAACATGAAAAACTCTTACTTGAATCTTTGTGATTCAATGCTGTGAGCTTTTATACCAACACTGGGAAGAAGCAATTACATCTGTGCAGGACAGAAGTTAATTGCTTAGGCCTATTTCCCAAAAAAAGCACATTTGTATTGAAAATAAAATTCACCCTTCTCTGATGCATGAGGGGAATAATGAAAACATTTGAAATATGAACTTTTGGGCAGCACTTCAATGCCTTTAAAAAAAAATAACTTCACCCCAATTACCCGGTAGCCATTTGTCTGAAGTGGGATTCATCAAACTAGGCTAAGTCTTATGAAACTTATAAAGAATTCCTTATTCAGCAGAGATGAATACAAGACTGAAATAAGTGATTTCTTCTTTTCCTTGAGAAGTCCATCTGACTTTGAGACAATTTTTATAGAAATACTTAGAGATTTAATTCTGTTCAGAGATGAAAAAATAAGAAATTTTGTGTATTATTTTTAATTTTGAAAATAAATAAACAAAAGCTTCCATCAAAAACTACAAAGGATATTGAAGTAGAAACTTTTTTTTTAGAGTTCCTCAGAATATCATTAAAATACAAGTTGTTCCCCAAGATTAAATAACTTTTCCAGTATCCACGCCAGTTGCCTACGGAAGTATAGAAATTAGAATGTGGACAGCAGCAACAAAAACAGCATTGTTGTTTAAATCAGCCTTTCACAGGCAACTCACTATCACAGATGAGACAACATGAAAAATGTTTTCATATTTCTTTTTTATGTTTTCTTCACTGGATGTTAACACTCAAACCTTAGGTCACTGCTGTCACGCTCCAATATAAAGGAGGGAGACGAGGTTCTTTGATTATGTGCATACCCAGCATGAGATTAAGACACAGCGGGTCAAATGTTAGCCCAACCAGTTTATTACAATTACTTGTTACTTAGGGATATGGGGATGGGAAGGTGAGTGATAGGAGATAAAAAGCAAGGAGACTTGGCAGAAAGCAAGAGAGAGAGAGAAAGAGCATCACCACTGTGGATCCAGCGAGGTCTGTAGTCTGTTGATCTCAGGAACTCATCTGGTCACCGTGGGGGATGGGAGAAAGCCGGAAAGTTTCACAGCAAGCAGGCACAAGTGCAGGGGGGGTTCTTCCAAAGAGGTTTTTCCCTCAGGAAAGTCTCTTCTTCAAAGTCTTTGGTTTAGTGGTGCTTAGAAAACCAACTGAGCAACTCGACACACCAATGAGTTACATCAAGCAGCTATTCCCCCTGTTACAGCGCTGGGTACATGGGGGATCGCTCCACCAAACATGCACACCAAAGAGAGAAATGAATACATATTTAAAGATATAGCACATGCATATTCATCACATTCCAAACTCTGGTTATCAAGGGGATTAAACCTAAGGGTCAATTTTGCTGTAAATTTTCAAACCTTGAAGGGGGAGAGCTCCTCACCATTCCTGTGAGTGTTTTGTTCTTTTTATTGACAAGTTTATTAGTTTGATTTATGCCCACCCCCATTTCTAAGTTTTGTTCTCTGTGTAACACATCTGGCTCAACAGATAAATCAGCAAGGAGTACCACCTTTGGTGCCATGTACAAGTATTATTATCCTTTGTGGTGATCAGCTTCTCCAAGCCATACCCCAAAAAAGACTGCTTGCCCCTATTTCTGCTTATCTTTACAACCATAAACAGAGACACTGAGAAGTTGCGAAAACCATCTAGATGATTTGCAGTTGTCAATTAGAGTCTTATAGCCAGAAAGGCCAAGTGAAGCAAGCTTTGAGACAACAAAAGTAAAATCAGTTTCTGTCCTTCACAACTGCTGAATGCAGAACTCAATATTTAAGGTTGCAAAATAGTGACCTTCTCATAATCAATAGTACGGTAAAAAATCCAGACTTGTAGGACCTCTCTTGAAAGTTTTGATCTCTCCATTCACATCAGGGGAAAAAAATATAAATATGATTCTTTTAAATGGATGATACTAAATGAGAGAAATGAAGCTTGACATTTAAATATGTTTGTCAGACACAAACAACACATTTAAAAAATCCTGAACTTTCAGCTCTGAGAATTAGCTGTGCTTTAAAAGCATTCAGAGAAACAATGAGCCAATATAGAATCTGTCTGTTGAGTCACTGAATGTTGATTCAGTCTGAATGCACTCATGGCATTGTACTGAGGTACCAGTTGGGAATGAGTGGGAGGTCATTAACATACAGAAGAAATAAGCATCCTGGTGCATTGCATCATCTGTTTCACAGTGTCATAATTTTCCTATAGGAACTGTAGTTAATGAATAACTTTTAGAGGAGCTTAGCAACAATCAGCAGTCACCCCCTGCCTACAAAGAGAACAGCAAATTGGTTTTAAATCACTTAGCATAGGCAGTGAAATCCATTACATGCTGTCAGGATGTTCAAGTCATTTTGTTAATTAGATGAGACAGGTTGCGTGACAAAGAGAGCAGCACATTTCTCAGTGGTTAGAAGGAATGAGTCCATTGATCAGTTCAGGGAAGCTGGATCCTCAGCTATTCTCTGATTAGGTACTCCTTAGTTTGCCAAGTCACTTGTGTCTTCATTTAGTCATTCAGTTATATTTTAGGTCTGTAGTTTTATTTTTATTTATTGTTGTTGTTGGTTTTTCTATGTTTGACTGAAACAGAAGAGCTTGTTGTGACAGCTGGGGCAGACATCACATGTGCTAATCCATACCTGAGAGCTAGAAATAAATACCTGTGTTTTATAGGTCAGTCAACTTACAGTACAGAATGTCAGCAGTGAACTTGTCTGTTTGATCAGCAATGTAAGCTAAACTCTCTGCAGTCAAACAGCTAGCTTTGATTGGACAGAATCCAACCAAACTTTATCCTGGAAAAAAGTAACGTCTTTGAGTAGAGTGACCCTTTCATGCTGTGATTTATTAAGTAATTAAAAGTATGATCTGCCTTTTTAAATATGTCATGAGATATGGCAACTTCCCATTATACCAGAATAAAGTAAGAAAATATCTCCAGAGCTTTTGAAATGGATTAGAGCTGCAGGACAATATGTTACACATCTCAGAAATCGAAGTTTTCTGTCCTCAAATATCACTGCAAAGAAAATGAGTCAGACGAGCCTGCAAAAGCTCTAATAGCTCTAATCATAAAAACTGTCACTGTTTCCATACTCCATCAACAACTCACTTTGCTAGATCAATAGGTTCCAGCTTGAATGAATGGAGAAAACAAGATTCCCCCTTGGTTGAGGAATATCTGGTCAGAGATTGTCTAGGAAAAATCAATGCACACAAAACCATGGTACCCAGCAGGATTCACCCAGGAGTATGGAGGGATCTGGGAGAACCATCTGACATACCTGGTAACCTTCTGTGATGTAGTGACCAGATGGGTAGAAGAGAAGAGAGCAGTGGATGTTGTCTACCTTGACTACAGTAAAGCTTTTGACACTGTCTCCTATAACTTCCACGTGGGTAAGCTTAGGAAGTGTGGCATAAATCAGTGAACAGTGAGGTGGATTGAGAACTGGCTGATCAGCAGAGCTTAGAGTCCTAGTTTAAGACATCTTGCTAGCAGTGTTTCTAGGGATCAGTACCAAGTCAGGTCTTGTTCAACATCTGCATCAGTGAGAGAGATGGCATCCTCAGCAAGATGATGATACAATGCTGGGAGGAGGGGCTGTGTGAAAGACAATTGTTTTTTTCTCATGGCTCAGAACTTGCTTTCTAAGGCATTTTTTTGTGATAAGACTTATATCTGACTTATCTCAGAGGCAGTGGTGGATGTCATAACCTGGTATCACTTTGTGGACAGTTTTATATTTGAAAGGGTTTCTTTGGAGTTGTTTGCCTTCAAAAGGAAATGCTCAGGAGTGTTTACAGGCAGAAGATCTGGACTGTGGCCAAAGAACTGGTACAGAAGACTGGGAGGTGATACAAATGTATACTGTGAAGGCAAAACACAATTTGGGCATCTCCCTGCTCCCTCTTATCTGCTGGCAAGGCCTGGAAGATGGGAATAAAGGAATTCCTGCTGAGATCTAAAAGCCAGGAGCTGTCTCTCCAAAAAGAGATGACCACCTTAGACTTATTTATAAGTTATATCTTCATTAAGAATTTAGAGAGAAACAAAAAAGAGGAAAAAAAGAGGGGAGAAAAAAAGAAGTCATCAGCAGCAACCAAACAACACAATGTCCGTCGATCTATCACTACTGGAGTTCAGCAGCTAAACTACAAACCTCACTCAACCAACGGTGTGACTCACTTTCTCTCTTCCTTTCTACAAAGACCCCTTGCATTTTATTTCTAATCTCTTTTCTATTGCCCATCTTCCCTTTCCCATATTCCTAAGCAACTAGGATTTGTACTAAACTGGTTGGGCTAACATTTGACACATTGTGTCTTAATCTTACCGTCAGGTATATATATATTAAAAAGATTCTCTTCTCCTTCCTATAAATTGAGCTGACATGGTTGGAGTACACTCCAACTGAAAAGGAGGTCTTAGCTACATATGAAGGTGTTAGGGCTGCTTCTGAAGTAGTCAGTAATGAAACACAGCTCCTTTCAGCACCTCAAATGCCAGTACTGAACTGGATGTTTAAAGGAAATATTCCCTCCACCCATCATGCCACTGATGCCACTTGGAGTAAGTGGATTGCACTGATGACACAGCAAGCTTGGATGGGGAACCTCAGTCATCCAGGAATCCTAGAGGTGATCATGGTCAAGGAGAATCAAGCCAATTTGCAGAGGTAAAGGCTGTCCAGCTGTCCTTAGATGTTGCTGAACAGGAGAGGTGGCCAGTGCTTTATCTTTACCCTGCTCATGAATGGTGGCAAATGCTTTATGGGGATGGTTACAGCAGTGAGAACAAAATGACTGGCAATGAAGTGGTAAACCTATTTGGGCTGCTGAATTGTGGAAAGACATTGCTGCCTGAATAAAGAATACAGCTGTAAAGGTGCATCTTGTAGATGCTCATGTGGCCAAAAGTTGGGCTACTGAAGTACAACAAAATAACCATCAGGTAGATCAAGATGACAAAATTTATGTGGCTTAAGTAGACTTGGACTGGCAACAAAATGGTGAATTATTTTTAGCTCAGTGTACCCATGAGACCTTGGGCCATCAAGGAAGAAGATGCAACATATAAGTGGGCTAGCAACCAAGGGGTGGACTTCACTATGGACGCTATCACACAGGTTATTCATGACTGTGATACGTGTACCACAATTAAACAAGCCAAGAGGATGAAACCTCTCTGGGGGGAAGGGTGATGGCAAAAGTATAAATATGGGGAGGTGTATGGGAACTGTTGAATCATGGCCTGAACCACTGATTGATCACCTGAGGTGAGCACTGAATCAGCCGCAGGGGCACAAGTGAGTGTGATTGGAAGGGGTAGAGTTTAACTCAACCTCTCCCAAGACCCCATTTAAGGGCTGACCACCACCAGGGAAGGATCTCTGGTTGGAGATCCCTCCTTAGTGGAGTTATCAGCAAGCCTCAACCATCTTCAAAAGTGAGCCACTCTTTCCTTATTAATCATCTGTATATCATCTACTTAAGCCCATCAAAAATATACCATTTTTGGCACTATTTCTTTTGGGTGCTATTCTTGGGGGTTATTTGCCCTACAATTGGCGAGCCAGGCAGGCTTAAAAAAAAAAAAAAATATATATATATATATATATATGTATGTATATATATACACACATATACAATAATTAACCATGTTTTTCATTTGGAATATTTTCAAATGGGGCAGGGGGGAGAACATTACTCCCCTAGACCAAACAAATTCCTGGTCAAATTCCAGGATTTATGGGGTCATCCATGGGGTCTTGCCACCATTATTGAAAAATGGGGACCTCTGCGGGTTACAGGGAATGTTTCTCTTTCTCCAGCCTGGCTGACAGATTATTTTCAAGGTCTAGATAAGGACATACTAGTTACAAAAGAACGTCAGCTATCTACTTCTGCTGTGGCTTGTCCCCTAATAATGGCATTACATAAAATGGAAATAACAAATATGAACATAGAATCTGAAAATCAGTTGTTAAGAGATCAAATTGAAAAGTTGGAACAACAGTTGGGCACATTAGTAGCCAAAAGTAGCAAGAGCTGAAAGAGTGTTAGTCAGTGGGACAGAGATGTCAAAACTAGCATCTGTAACTATACACCCAGCCCTGAGGCAAAGATTATATGCTGCCATCCACTATACTATGAGAATCATTCTATTATAGATTGATTGATGGCAGCATGCCGCTTAACATGGCCTAACAAATCTGACATTCCACTCAATACCGGTTTATGGTCCTCTATGGAGTACCTCCAAACATGCATCCGGGAACTGGGTATGAGAGAGGCTATGTATTCAGAGACCTTTGAAAGTCCTGATACAGAAAAATTTACAGCAGGTATGCGAGACCTAATACTACAGCAAGCCCCTTCTCACCTTTATGGGACTTTGGTCTCCATACTAAACCCCTTGGTGGCTTTGGAGGCTATTGTCCAACACGCAGCCCAGTTGGTGGCAGACCTTGGGGAAACGGAGCGCATAAGAACTAGGTGCAATGTCCGTATGGTAGAAGAAGCTGAGGCTTTCCCGATTAAAACTAAGAAGCCTGCCCCACAGATACCCCGATCAGGCCCCATACGGGTATCCTGGAAGACCATGTTCAATGATCTTATACGGGCCGGGGTTGCCTTTGCTAAAATCAATGGGCAACCCAACCATGTTTTGTTACAACTCTGGAAACAACTTAGAAACGATCAAAAATTTCAGAGTACTCCCAGACAATCGGGAGTACGAATAATACAGGCAGCACCAACAACAACCTGGAATTTGGCTGACTTTATAGTCCCAAATAGAAGGAAGAAACATCCACAGGTGTCGCGGGATACAGTGCCTGAACCACCTGCGGTAAAATACTTAGATTTAGCCAACTTCATGGAGTAACGAAGGGCTTTGGTCCCCTTAGGGCCTCCAGATGTGACCGGAGGCCCTATGTAGATATTTTGATCAGAGAAGAATATTCAAAAGGTGATGGCTCCAGTAGACACTGGTGCGGAAACATCAGTTATATATGGAGACCCAACAAAGTTTAAGGGCAGAAGAGTGATGATTGGTGGGTATGGGGGACAGACCATTCCAGTCACCCAAACATGGTTGAAATTGGGGGTTGGGCGTCTCCCACCCCAGGAGTATAAGGTGTCAATTGTCCCAATCCCAGAATACATCTTGGGCATAGACATTTTACGGGGTCTGGCTCTCTAGACGACTGTGGGAGAGTTCAGACTTTGACAGAGGTACATTAGTATCTGGGCGATACATACAGTATTGAAGGGCCATGCAAAACATGAGCCCATTTGTTTGCCGAAACTGTGCCGGATTACTAATGTAAGACAGTACAGACTCTGGGGGGGGGGGCAGGAAGAAATATCAAAAACGGTGCAGGAACTAGAAAAAGTAGGTATTATAAGACCTGCACATAGTCCATATAATTCCCCAATATGGCCAGTGCGGAAGTCAGATGGAACATGGAGAATGACAGTAGATTATAGGGAATTAAATAAGGTCACGCCGCCCATCCATGCGGTCGTACCCAATATTGCTTCCCTAATGGACACACTTAGTAGGGAAATCAAGATTGTTTCCTGGATTTGGCAAATGCATTTCTTAGTATCCCGATTGCCAAAGAATTGCAAGATCAATTTGCGTTCACATGGGGAGGCAGGTAGTGGACCTTTCAGGTCCTGCCACAGGGGTACATGCATTCACCAACATACTGTCATAACTTGGTGGCGCGTGGCCTAGCTAATTGGAGGAAACCTAATAATAATGTCAACCTATACCACTGCATTGATGATCTCCTATTAACATCCGACTCACTGGAAGCAGTAAAGAGGCGGCAGATTCATTAACCGCCTACCTAAATGAAAGAGGATGGGCTATCAGTCCTCAAAAGGTGCAAGGTCCAGGCCTGTCCGTAAAATTTCTGGGGGTAGTCTGGTCAGGAAACACCAAAGTGCTACCCAGTGCCGTCATAGATAATGTTCAGGCATTTCCAGTCCCTACAACACCAAAGCAGCTGCAGGAATTTCTAGGTATATTGGGATACTGGTGTTCCTTTATACCTTATATGGCGCAGCTGCTGCGACCTTTGTATAGACTCACAAAAAAGGGCCAATCATGGTATTGGGGGAGAACAGAACAGGATGGTTTCCAGCAAGCAAAACAGGCGGTGAAACAAGCCCAGGCATTGGGTATATTTGATCCTACCCTCCCAGCTGAATTGGATGTTCACGTCTCTCAGGATGGCTTTGGCTGGGGCCTGTGGTAACATCGGAGTTCTGTTCGGACCCCCATTGGATTTTGGTCTCAGGTCTGGCATGGAGCAGAAGAAAGATATAGTATGATTGAAAAACAGCTATTGGCTGCCTATACCGCATTACAAGCGGTAGAGCCAATAACCCAGACGGCCAAAGTCGTAGTTAAGACCACACTTCCAATTCAGGGGTAAGTAAGAGATCTGACCCACTTTCCTAAGACAGGGGTGGCCCAGGCACAGATGATGGCACAATGGGTTGCCTGTCTCAGCCAGAGGAGTAGTCTGTCTTCCTCACCGTTGAAAGAAGAACTCCAAAAGATTCTAGGCCCAGTGACGTATCACAGTGATGCACCAAAACAAACCTTGGTTGCTCTGCCACAGAAGAGTCCCATCCAGTAAGGAAAATATCCCATTCCTGAAGATGCCTGGTACACGGATGGGTCCAGCAAGGGCAACCCAAGTAAGTGGAGAGTAGTAGCATACCATTCCGCTACAGATACAATATGGTTTGAAGAGGGGCATGGTCAAAGCAGCCAGTGGGCAGAGCTGCAGGCCGTGTGGATGGTTATAACCAAAGAACCTGGTGATGGTATCCTGAATATCTGCACAGATAGTTGGGCTGTGTACCGGGGGCTCACTCTTTGGATCGCACAGTGGGCTACCCAGGACTGGACTATCCACTCCCGACCGATCTGGGGCAAAGATATGTGGTTAGACATATGGAATACAGTCAAACACAGAACTGTACGTGTCTACCATGTTTCTGGTCACTGACCCCTACAGTCACCGGGAAATGATGAAGCCGACACACTGGCCCGAGTTAGGTGGGTTGAGAACTCACCATCTGAGAACATTGCCTACTGGTTACATCAAAAGCTGTGGCACGCTGGGCAGAAGACCAAGTGGGCAGCTGCCAAAGCATGGGGACTGCCCATATGATTATCGGACGTAGCTCAAGCATGCCGAGACTGTGATGTCTGTTCCAGAATGAGACCGAGGTCGTTGCCTGAAGCAACAGCCCATCTTGCTAGAGGACACAATCCTCTACAGCAGTAGCAGGTTGATTATATTGGGCCCCTCCCTCGATCTGAGGGGGCGAGATATGCCCTAACCTGTGTTGACACCGCGAGTGGGCTAATGCAGGCCTATCCAGTACCAAAAGCCAACCAGGCATATACCATCAAGGCGCTCACGAGATTGATGGCTGCCTACGGGACACCACAAGTCATTGAGAGCGACCAAGGGACTCATTTCACAGGTGCAATGATACAACGCTGGGCAGAAGAGAACAATATCAAGTGGCGATTCCACCTGCCATACAATCCAACGGGGGCAGGCCTGATTGAGCGTTATAATGGTATTCTCAAGGCTGCCCTGAAGACAGACTCTCAGTCTCTGCAGGGGTGGACGAAGAGACTCCACGAAACCCTGCGAGATCTGAATGAAAGACCTAGAGATGGCAGACCCAGTGCCTTGAAAATGTTGCAAACAACATGGGCCTCCCCACTTAGGATCCAAATTACAGGTACAGATCATGAGGTGAGACCTCAGACCGGCCGTGAGAACAATCTTCTGCTCCCTGCCCTTGAGAACCTGAAACCAAGCACCAATAAAATAAGATGGCCTTGGAAGGTGCAGGTAGGACCACGATGGTGTGGCCTACTTGCACCCTGGGGGAGATTACTGGAGGTGGGGGGTTCGGTAGTCCCTCCGGTAATTGGTACATGGCCTACTGATATTGTGGTCAACGCTCCAGTCTTTATTGCTAAAGGAACCCCTATCATGTCTCTGTGGCAGATCAGGACACCCCCTTTGGTGTCTGATATAATCGTGCAGCCACAGACATCTGACCAAAAGTTTTGGTACAGGCAGCCAGGGCATGCCCCTGTACAAGTTGAAGTGTTGACCCAAGACAGGAATACGGCCTGTATCTTACCCTGGAGGGCAGACCTCCCCCTCTTGGTACCTTTGAAACACCTATATTACTCCCCGTGTGTCTATGAGTCACCGGAGGGAACCAAATGATGCTGCAGTGTTCCGGAGTTGCTATAAGATCATGTGCAACATCCGGTCTACCCGGGACTGATGAAGAGTAGGACGGACCTGTACAACGTGACCGCATGCTTCCAGTAGACACCACCAAGCACTGGCCCAAGGAAGAACACGAGCCATACGCTGATCATCACTCATCCCAGATTACATCGATATGCATCGCGACGGGTTATTATGTAAAGCGTTGTGATGTACTGGGTCTTTTTATTCAGGAGGGCTCACCCTATAGTTCCTTAATCAGTGGTTCATGTCGTGAAGGGGTGGAGTGTATGGGAACTGTTGTATCTTGGCCTGAACCACTGATTGATCACCTGAGGCGAGCACTGAGTCAGCCGCAGGGGCACAAGTGAGTGTGATTGGAAGACCCCATTTAAGGGCTGACCACCACCAGGGAAGGATCTCTGGTTGGAGATCCCTCCCTAGTGGAGTTATCGGCAAGCCTCGACTATCTTCAATGGTGAGCCACTCTTTCCTTATTAGTTATCTGTATATCATCTACTTAAGCCCATCAAAAATGTACCATCTTTGGAACTATTTCTTTTGGGTGCTGTTCTTGGGGGTTATTTGTCCTACAGGAGGCATGGCAGGTTGATTATAACCAGTCCAGAAACTATTAATACTGTGGAAGAGAGAAACCTTCTGTTTGACACAATCAGCAGGAAACTCATGTGAACACATTAACTTCTCACTGCGTTAGGGATATTCTTGAAATTGGGGTGTGAACCCATACAACTCTGTGATTCTGTGATCTTCCCCATCTACTCTGCCCTGGTGAGGCCAAATCTCAAGTATTGTGTCCAGTTCTGGTCTCCTCAGTTCATAAATGACAGGGATATTCTAGAGAGAGACCAACGGAAGGACACAAAGATTATGGACCTGGAGCATCTCCAGCATGAAAGGCTGAGAAAACGGGGACTTTTCACCCTGGACAAGAGAAGACTGAGAGGTGATCTTATCTTTGTTTGTATATATCTGAAGTGCAAAAGTCAATTTGGTGGGGCTGAGCTATTTTCAGTGGTGCTCAGTAACAGGACAAGGGGCAATGGGAGAAAACTGTAACACAAGAAGTTCCATACAAATATCAGGAAGAATGTTTTACTGTGGGATGGTAGAGTACTGGAACAGGCTGCCCCAAGAGGTTGTGGAATCTCCTTCAACGGTGATATTCAAGATCCACATGGATGTTTTCTATAAAATCTACTTTAAGGAACAAGCTCTGGCAAAACATTTGGACTGGGGAGTCTCCAGAGGTCCCTTTCAACTGCTGAGATTTTTTGAGTCTTTGTATTCTCACAAACCATAGTGTCTTGTTATCAGCAAAACCTAAATGGAAGTCTATCTTGCTCTCTTACGCAAGATTGTGACCTCGTATCTGCTAAGAATAGCAAAAATCCACCACAAGACAACAGTTAAGAAACCAGTATGAAGCTTAAAAAGATATAATAGGACTCTTCCAATATACCAAATGTTCTTTTAAATATCAAAATTGACACACAGTTACACATCTTGGATATTCTCTTACCTACTGTAAAAATAAAAATAAAAATGCAAATCTACAGTCAGCTATTAAACAAAGGCTCAGCAATCTTCACCAGACTTGAGAGGATTTAGACTTACATCAGAATTATCAAATCCTAGTATTTTGTTCAGTCTGCTCTTGAGGTATTTTGGAATTGTGACTTATCCCACAGACCAAGCAAAAGCCTGATTCTATCAAGCTATCTTTGGCCACTTTAGTATTTGAAGCTTTCTGAGTTACTCTTTTCTCACCACTATCTGTTGCAGCAACAGTGTATCTGGTATATCTTTCAAATAAGGGAACTATAATGAAAAACAAGAGGAAGGCAGTAACATGACCTTGAAAATCTATTGTTTTTTACCATTTTATTTTGTAGTATGTGTTAATGTTATGTGCTTTACACACTGAAAGAGGTGAAAACCAAACAGACTAGGTCATTTAGAAAAAATCAATGATACGTATTTAGCCTGAAAACAACTAATCCATACAACTCTCTTAATCCAAAAATGTACTGTAACAAATTGATTGACTATTTTTAAGGTAGGTGGTAGTATATTAACGGAATGGATGTGGCAAGTTCACTGGAAACAATTCACTTAACTTCCATAAGTGCTACCATTGCCAGACCATCGCTTAGTATGACAAGCATTTATAGCTATGTGATGCATTTAAATGTCTTAGGAAAATATACAGAGTGAAGTAATCAATTTTCAGAGGCAGAAAAGTATTCACCGCAGACAGCATAGAAAAAAAAAACAGCACTGTTATTCTTTAACTACGTGTGGAGATACAGTTAGAGAGCAGGACTAGAAGTACTGCTCAGCTTGTAACAACCGATACAGATGTATAAGCTATAGTAGGACGCAAGCCTTGGCAAGAGAAAGTGGGATCCTGAAGAAGAAATGCAAGAGATAAGAGAGTGCTTGGTATGATGTGCTTAGTATGCTGTTCTGTGTGGAATTATGCAAATACTGTACATACCTGGTTTGTTTTGAACTAGGCTCTGATTAATGTTACTTAGTTATGATTAAATAATATAGCCCAGTTGCACAAATATTATTGGTGTGCTATTTTTAGCTATAGCTGAAAAGGTATATAAACTCAGCTGTGTGTATCAATTAAATGGCTTCATGCTTTCATCAAGCTGGGAACCCCATCTCTTTATTACCACAGCCATCAACTAAATGTATGCAAAAGTATTTAGAACCTATCAAAAGGTCCATAACAAGGTTACGGTACTGAGGTTATTTTGATACAGCAAAGGGCCACAGAGATGATCAGGGCCTGGAACACCTCTCTCATGAGGAAAGGCTGAGAGACCTTGGACTGTTCAGCCTGCAGAAGATGGAGAGGGGACCCATCAATGCATATAAATATTTAAAGGGTGGGAGTTAAGTGGATGGGGTCAGGCTTTTTTCAGCAGTGTCCAGAGACACACAGGGCCATGGGCCCAAACTGGAACATAGGAAGTTTCATATGAACATGAAAATAAGCTTCTTTACTTTGGGAGTGGCAGAACCTGGAACAGGCTGTCCAGAGAGGTTGTGGTGCCTTCTTCTCTGGAGATATTCAACCTACCTGGATGCTTCATTGTGCAACCTACTGTAGGTAGCCTGCTTTTAGCAGGGGGTTGGACTGGGAGACCTCCGAAGTTCCCTTCCAACAGCTATGATTATGTGATTCTGTGATTATTTAGAAGCCCACATGAGGTCACTGAAATACAAAACTGCATTAGTTAGCTGTCTTCTTCATGAAGATTCCTCAACTCCACTTAGATCATTTCAAGTCTCTGGAGTTTTTCTTTTGCAAAAGCAGCAGTAGCACCTACATCCTGTTTTTCCTACCCACTGATATATCATTGCTATTAAAAACACAGGTCTTTTCATTATGTTATCCTCAAATAACTTACTGACACAAAGGGCATTAATTTAAAATTGCTGCAAAAGAAAATATAGCTTACTTGCCTCTTTTTCTACTGCTTCAGAGTAAAAGAGATCCAATCCTGTGAGTACGGCTGAAGAAAGTGCAGTTCTTCTCTGCATAAAGGGCTGGTAATGGAATCTGTTGGAAACTTGATTAGTGGTGCTGAATTGAAATTATCTGAAGTTTACTAGATTTTTGAAACACAAAAAGGATGAAATACAAATAGTAGACAGAAAAATGTTTTTTTGGCATTTTAATAGAAGTCACAATCCAAACTAGCTCATTAAATGCAAGCTGTGAAACTTAACTTTGATCTTTACGTCACTAGAGAGAAAGATAGTAAAAAAGAAAGCTGTGATAACTAGATGTGCTATTTTTTTTATTTTTATGGCTCTCTCAGATGAGATCCAATCATTTCTTTGTGAATTCTTTTCTTCCAAAAATCTTGTCAATGGAACTTCTCTTAATTTTAGATAGAAGGGTGAAATTAGGCATGCAACTCCATTACTATTAACAATGTAAAGAAGAATAATGAGAAATAAGAACATTAATATTTTTTCCAAGATAACAGATCATTCTTAATGCCTTAATTTCCTATACCTGGCAATATAAATGTACTTGGAGTTCATGAGGAGAAAAAGGACAAAATTTGAAACAAAAATATTCCATACTACCGTTCTATCTTGCCAACAACTAAAATAAGCAAGAATTAAATATTTGGTGAAACTCAGCAGTATTCTTATTTTTACTTGACTTGGGGAAGCCTTCAACTGATGACTACTGATTTAATGATTTCAAATATCTACACAAGAACATGTTTTTATACAGATCTGTAATATCCAAAAATATGCAAAAAATATAAAATTCATCTTGTTTGTGGCTAAAATAAAAGCTGATCAAAATTCAGATGAAGAATATGAACATTCTTCTACTGACTCTAGGAGGTTTTGGATGGTGTCCACTTGGAGACTATATACTGAGGAAGATTTCTATACTAACCACAATGTTTTTGTTTTTATTTTATTTTATTTTATTTTATTTTATTTTATTTTATTTTATTTTATTTTATTTTATTTTATTTTATTTTATTTGCCAAGGTGTAAAGCAAACAAAGGTGGTGACGGAGCTTTTATTTGAGGTAGAGGCGCTACAGAAAGAGATGTCAGAGATAAGGGGGATGAACTCACCCCTCCCGGCGACCGTTTAGGCGAAGGAACGCAGCCGCCTCTCGTTCGAACACTGGCGCGCCGGAAGGAAGAGAGCCAGGGAGGGGGGGGGACAACCCGCGCAGGCTCTGAGCAGATCTGTGCTCCCGGAAGCACCGCCGGAAGCACCAGCGAGAGGGAGAGAGCAAGAGGTCGGGTGGACCTGGGCTCCTCTGTCCACTCACTCAGATGCTCATTCACTGGTTCAGGCTGTGACCGGGCAATCCCACTACACAAGGGAAAATAAAGATACTTATTATAATGATAGTTATGAGACAGTTATGAGAGCAAGATATCTGATCTCTAGCTATGGAGTAGGAAGGAAAGCTTTATTTTCTTCATTAAAAACAAACAAACAAACACACACTAAACAAACAGACAAACAAAAAAAACCCCACAAAGCACAAACCCATAATGTACAATGTCAAAGAACTACAACAACAAATAAACATATAAACAAAGAAATGACCCAATAACATTTTTATTATTAAATCAGAATGAGGGAAGATATTTTGCCTGTAATTGCATTTTGGCTTATGTATTCACTAAATTTCCTGTTGCATAAAGCATTAATTTATAGCAGCTGCTATGAACAACAAGTTGACAACCTAATAAGACAGCTGACAAAATATTTTATTAGGTTTGTCTTCTAACTGAGATCACCAATCTTTCAACAAAATTAAAGAAATAACCTTCAGGCTAACACTTAAGGTGATTTTGGATGAACTCCAAAACTGACACACATAAATATTTAGGAAAATGGAATTATAGGAGATGATATCCAGATTAGGCCAGAAAACAGGTTGAATTAAGCTTCAGTCACAGTGATCTGCAGTGGAGTTTACAAAACCTGTATAAAGCCTATATAATAGAACTGTACGTATGCAGGTATTTGCCCTTTCATACAAATTTGTTGAAGCCTGGCCTATAGGTGGAAATATGGGTGCTTCTAACAGTTTTGAAACACGTTCTCCTTTAGATAATCTCAATTTGTATGACTGGACAATTCTGTTCTTGCTCTTCCTATCACTTTATTGAACAGTGCCAAGTGCTTGGCTTCAGTAGTTGGAAGCTACTTGGGTAATGCTTATATAGAAAGCACAGGAGACTCATACTCCAAATTGTCATGCTTTAATATAAAGGAGGAAGACAAGGTTCTTTGATAAGGTATAAACCTGATGGCAAGATTAAGACACAACAGATCACATATTAGCCCAACCAGTTTATTACAAATTCTAGTTGCTCAGGGACATGGGGAAGGGAGGAAAGGAGATAAGAAATAAAAAGCAACCAGTCTTGGTAGAAAGCAAGAGAGAGAATCACCACTGTGGATCCAACGAGGTTCATAGTAGGTCCATTGATCTCAGGAACTTGTCCCGTCAAGTCTTTTCTGCCAGCTCATATTTTGCTGACTATCAGCTAACATCCTCAGATCTTTTTCCTCCATGCAACTTGTCAGCCACTCTGCCCCAAGACTGTTAGCAATGCATGGGGTTTTCATAACTGAAATGCAGGATTCAGCACTTATTAAAGCTCATCCCATTGGCCTCAGACCAGTGATCCAGCCTATCCAGATCCCTCTATAGGGCCTTCTCATCCTCAGTCAGATTGACACTACCTCTGAACTTGTTGCCATCTGCAAGCATGTTGAGGATGCACTTAATCCCCTCATCTAGTTCATCAATAAATATATCAAACATGGCTGGCCCCAGAACTGACTCATAGGGAACAACCCTAATGACTGGTCAACGTCTAGATTTTAACTCCATTCATCACCACCCCCTGGACTCAAAAGGAGGGCAGTTGGTCTTTTTTTTTTTTTTTTTTTTTTTTTTGCAATATTGAAATCTATTCTCAAATTACTTAATCAAAATGGAAAGCATGACTACATATTTTTGCTGTTTTCAGGGCTGTGTTGAGTCAGCGTACCAAAATACATACAATTATTTGCCATAACTTGAGTCACCTTTTCCCTGCACCCTGCCCCTGCCCTGGTTTCAGCCCAGACCATGCCAACCTATCTCACTCCAGTGACAGGAGGAAGAGAAGGTTCTTTAATATATGTGTACCATATGGCGAGATTAAAACACAATGGTTCAAATGTTAGCCCAATCAGTTTATTACAAATCCTAGTTGCTTAGGGATATGGGGAAGGGAAAACAGATGATAGAAAAGAGATAATTTAATTTTCAAACACAGGCCATCTAATCTATTTTCTTAACTTGACAACAAGTTTTGTGGCCTCCACATTTTGTTCTTGAGCTTGCATTTATATTCAGTTTATATCGGCTCAAATTGTTCTCACAATATTATTATGATTCAAAAGAGCAACAGGACTGTATAAGTCTGTTACCTGTGTTCACGCATGAAATATTCTACCAGTCTCTATAAAATTCATCTCAGGTTTACAAGGTGGTTACAAAAGCAATAAAAAGATCAACACAAACGGCATATTTTCTATCAGTTCGTGTGTTATCTACCAACGCTATCTGATTTTTTTGTATATGCACCTCATCAGCACCAGCCGGTCTAATGACGTTTATGCTGTACTTCAGTAACTATGAATTAGGAATCGAAAGAAGATATATCTGCACTCGAAATCTAAGTATAGTTAATTAAACCAACATATGTGAATTTGAAGTGAATTAACTAAATTAAATCCTGTTGTGTCTGCTGATAAAAATGAAGACCTGTTTGATTCATTTAAGGTTAATTCACTTGTAAAGTGATACATTACAAAATTTTCTAACAAACTGATTAACTAAACAGATATTCTACACCCCTACTTTACATGAGACCTTATTCATTGTGCTTTATCTGCAGTGGTTTCTCACTAAACTGAGCAAATAACTTTGGTCAGAAAAGAATGATGATATTGTTTCCATTGTCTTTATAGCAAACAATATTCTGCTGCATGCAAATGTAGACAAAATCCACTTTAATCTTCTCATAGCAAATCTAAGAAGGATTCAAGATACATTATGCAACTTGGGTATCCTTTCTGGCAACAAGCTTCAGTGTCTGTATGTTTAACTTTTTGGTTTTCTTTTTCTAGATCCATAGTGAGATTTTGGAAAGGGTGTTTCAAAACTGCTAGCCTAATTAAGTGGAAGTCAGTGACTGGAGCCTTCCTTATAGGCAGGGGCAGATGCAGTACTCTCAGAAAGCAGGAGAACAGGGGAACAGACTGCAGGCTATAGCTATTTCATGATTCCCAGACATATATTGCCCCTTCCTGGGTATATCAGGTCAACGACAGGCAAATATACTTGTACTGAGCCATGTGAACTAGGAGAGACAGCAGTTGGATGAAAAACTACAGCTATTAGAAAGCACCCACTTTCTAGGCTGCTATGATGTTGAACTAACAGCTTTTCTCAGCTTTGATCACTCACAAAGCCAACACAAGACAATGGCTCACAGCTATATCTGGAAGGTACAGTTGAGAACTGAAACTACGGAATTATGATGGTTGATTAGAACTACAATACAGCAGAAGAACAGAGACAACGGGGAAAGTAACAAATATATTACCCTCATTAAATTAATTAGTGTGTAATGTATGAAGCAAACTGAACCTGCTAAAAAAATCTCATCTTTTTACTGCATTAATATTTTGAAATATACTAATACTGCATTAATATTTTGAATATATTAACATTTTGAAATATTGTTTACGATGAGGTAGCCTTATGGTCACTAGTCATAATAAGAGATGCGTTACACTGGGGCTGTAAACTCACACTACAAAAAGATTGTCCTTGTCCTAGAGTATTTAAGAAATGCAATGAGAATTTAACTAGGTTGGGGAAATTGATGATTTCCTTTAAATTATACATACACACACACGCACACACACACACACACATATATGTATACATATATACATATACGCGCATATATATATTTACATATATACACACAAATAGATAGGAGTGATCTATACTGAAGTTTTCATTTGACAGTAGCTTTCAGATCATGATGAAAAAAAAAGACAGTCTCAAGACCTCACAGAAATCCTCTGATCTCCAAAAAATTGTGAGATTAATTTAAAATGTCTCATGAAATAGATAACCTGAATGTTTTTTAGTACTCTGACAAGAACTGTTAGGGGTTTGTCTTTTTTTCTGATCTGCTATTCAAGAATGCAAAGAGTCAAACCATCATTTAGAAGGCTCCTCAGTATATATAAGTTAAGGGGGAGATAAAATGTTACGGATACTGAATTGTTTTACAAGACACAGGCAAGTCTGAACAACTTTATCTAACAGAATCAATTGAAGCACACAAAAGTTGAGTGACACGTATCTCAGATATAATGATGCCAGAGACAAGAATGAATCAGTCATATTTGACAACCCATTATATCTGATTCAGATAAACTCCTGTCATCTCTTTGTATTTACACAACAAATGGGGACCAATAGAAAACTACCAGGGTACCTGGGATGCTTTGTGCTATGCCCTGTTCCTGTAGGGTAGCTTTTGTAGTTACTGCTTGTTTTGTGCTAAGCTTTGACATTTACAAGATAAGTCAAGCTGCCAAAAGAAGAGTAAAAATGTAGCCATGTGGTAAACTTAATGATAATAAAAAACAACAAAATTCCCCCCCCCCCCCAACACAAAACAAAATAAGGGAAATGGGGTAGACTAGCTGCTCGACTAGCTGCTATTTCAGTACTTCCAGATCTGCTGTTTCCCTGGAATTTAGATGGATGATTCATTACCAGTATTTACCTGGCAAGTGTTACTATTTTTCTTTAAGGTCTATATTGATCAAGGATGTTACTGACACAGAATATATATATATATTTCAATGCAAATTATTAATTTGCTGGTAAATCTGCCTGTGTCAAAGATAAAGAAATAGGCAAGTTACGCACAAATCTTTTCAGGTCCTTTATATATAGGACACTAAAACAACCTTTGTAGTATGGGCTATTCTTCCATTTTCTCTGATTGAAAGTTAGATGCATTTTCTCAGCCAGCAGAGAATGTTCATAGCCAGCAGAGAATGTTGATAGCCAGTAAGAATGTTCCTGCTTTTTCTTATAAAAGCAGAAATATTTTTCTAAGGCTTCCCAAGTATTTCAGACTGAGATGCAATCTTCCTGAGAGGTTTGACCTATTCAGATTAAATTCTGTAATCACATTCTTGTGTGAAATGATTACTTTTGCTCCTCCTTTTTCCAGAGCTATCTAAAATTATATTTTACTTTTAGAAATGATAAGAGCAGGAAATTTTGTTTCATAAGGGAAGATACTTGGCTAGATATTTGAGCACAGGAAGTAATCTGAGTATTTTACTTAGCAATGATTTTCCTATCTGTCAGTCTGTATGACACGACCTACTCCATTATACTGAATATTTAAGATAATCCGTTAACAAAATCTATGTGCAATCAAGTCACATATTTACACACACACATTCATGCATACTACACTCTATAAATACTTAGTAATTAATCTACTTTCAGTGGGCCATGTCATATCATAATCTTTACAAATCAGGGGATCCTGGACCTATTTTCAAATCCCAGGCTACTTAAGGTGTGTAATTTAGTGATTTGCTCATAACAATAGGAACTACAATTCTGGATAGATCAGGGAACAGCTTCATGTGCTGGTGTAGAACACAATATTTTTAACTATGGGTACTGCTCTCTGTAGGCTATTCCTCAAGTTCTCAGTTCAAAAGTAACCCGTTTCTTTTACCATGTGACACAACTGAATAACCAGGATACAGCATGTCAGGTTAGTTGCTGGCACTGAGTCTCTCCCAAGCTAGATCCAAGATCATTAGTGAAAAGATGGATATTTTTTCATCCAAGACAGATAAACTTTTCAAAGAAAAAAATGGCACAGTGAAATAAAAACTTCTGCAGAAATGATTAATATTTTCATACATTGGTCTTCTTCAGCTGATGATTCCTTTTCCAGTTTTATATGTATTCCAGATTTTAAACCCAATACAATGCAAACAGACTGGTACATACATTCAGAGAAGATAATGACAATGCTGTTGAACTGAACGGCAGAGACAGGTTAGTTCCATTATCAGAGTATGTTTGAAAGCAGACATTAAGTGTACTAGAATAGTAGTGTCTATGGTTTGTGGGTTGGTTCGGCCCAGTTCCATGACAGTTGGGTTGTGGGACCCACGCCCCAGGGAAGGGGGAAAGGGGAAAAGGGAGATGGGCCTAGAAACAAAACAGCAGCAATGATCTGAGGAAGAAAGCTAATTTACTAAATAAGATATCAGAAAGCAAAATAACACAATATAATACAATATAACTGGGATTGAAGCTAATAAATCAAATCAAATGAGCAAGAGATAGTGTCTGATGAAATTGAAGGCCATATCCTAAATACTGAAGGCGAGACAGCTAGTGAGCACCTGCTGCAGGGTTGATCCCCCAAAGGAACGAGAGTGTCTCGTGACACGCTGTTTTTATCTTTCTCTCTGAGAGGAAAAATGTAAAACTACAAATCAATGCTAAGTCCCCTGGGGTACATAGTTCTTCCTCTCTTCTGAGATAGGTATTCTCAGAACTATCAATGACCCACAGAGGTGAAGCATTATCTCTTTTACTCCCAGTGCACTACATGATGTTATGATGTGGATCAACAATAACAAAAACATAAAACTATGACAAGTAGTAAATTGCAATACATTATAACTTCAGCATTGTAATATTCAAACCATTTCCAGTTCCAGTATAGTACTAAAACTCTCTTCAGGAAGAATGCTTACATGAAATCATTTTAAATAATAGTTGCTGAGCTGTTGCATTCTAATCAGAGACAGAAAACTTCCAAAGCTCTGAACCTGTAAGATAAGACGGGAGGGAAATTATGTTTCTGTTCATTTATGTTTTCTTCAAACAAAATGGAGCTTCTTTCCCAGCATGATTTGGTGGAAACTTAATCTTTCTTGATTTGATTACTGCTTTGATTTCACTACAGGTGGTATTATATGTGGGGTTTGCTGCTCTGAAATAGCTTAACCAGCAAATAATCAGAGTACATGGAAAAGTACTGAAGTTACCACGCTGATAATGGAAAAGTAATGAGAGCGTGGGACAACATCTGGATGCAACACCAGAAGATTTACGAGGACATCTTGATGCTGATAACCAACAAAGAAGGGACTGAATTGCGAATGTGGCTGTTCACCAAACAGGATATGTGTTCCCATATAAGCATCCTGTAAACACTGATATGTACTCAATATTTTATCCAGTATCTGTCACAATAATAATGAGTTACTATAATTTGATAATAGTTAATACTATGTAAAGAGACGAGTCTTGAATTAAAATCGGACGATAGCGGCATTCATATTGAGTGTATTGCCATCTCATTTCTTCGCCGCCTACATTTGGTGACCCCGACGTGATTCAGATAATGGCTTGAAAAGTCTACGAGACTGAGTGGCGAAGGGCACTGCTGAGGACCTTCAGGAGTCCTGAAATCGGCCAAAAAGAGGTGAGCAGCTTGCTATTCAATATGTGAACTACTGTATCAGTAGAGGCTCGTGCCGTTCTGCATCTTATTATGGCTATGGCACAGAATCATAAAACTTCTATGAAAGAGAAGGTTGCTGAACTCCTTTTATGGAAACTGTGGCGAAGTATTTTTTCAGTAGCAGATGATGTGCTTGACCAGGAAGCATGGCATGGCTTAGAAAAAGAACTGTGGGACTTGGTGAAAAAGGGAAACGGAGAGGCTATGGCTCTGAGCCAAATTTGGCAGTGAATTGATAATATAATGGAGAATACTCACAGGGAATCTGAAATCATGAAAGCTGCTGAGAGCACTGGGGTGAGCGTTACCTAAAAGAGAGGAAAGGCAAAACGAACCTCTTGAGTTATCACCTCCTCCAATGCCGATCGCCCTGCCTATTGATGCCTGGCAATTGTTTGAAACTGTGCCTTCCGCTCCACTATTAGAGGAAGATGAGGGAGATGAGGAATTACAGATGGACGTTTCTGTCGGCAATTTACCTTTGCCACCTGATAATCTCCCCAAGGAAATGAGAGAATATACTGAGTAACTGAGGAGAGAAGGAGAGGATCTTAGAAGGGAGAGCAATGATTTACAACGGGAAAGTGAATGGATAAGAAAAAAAATACATTTATCTTAACAAGTGAGAACAGCTTTGTCAAAAAAAACTTCGGTAATAAGAGACCTTTATAATAAGCAGACAGCACAAGGTTGACCAGAAGGCGCTGCCGTGTCCACTGCCGTGCAGACCCAGGATCCGGGGCAACGTTGGCAGGGTATAATTCAGGACTCAACAGTAGAAGGGGAGTTTTGGGTGCTGTTACGAGCTTTTCCTGTAGAGGCTTATCCTGTTCACGTATAATAATGATCAGGGTCATAATGTACGGGAATGGTGAAACTTTGATTGGAAATTGTTAAAGGAATTGCAAAAATCAGTAATGGAATATGGGTTGAATAATTAATATGTACAAAACTTAGTTGATGTTATTTTCTCAATGAATGTGTTAACACCATTTGATATAGGCAGTTTTGTTTGTTTGATTTTGACACCTATGCAGAAATTGGTTTTTAAGGATGATTGGAAGCATCGAGTGGAGATTGCGCTTGTGCATAATATTGAATTACGAGATGAGGACCCTTTGTGTACAGCTACAATTGAAATGATGCTAGGGCAGGGAACATTTGTAAATGCACATGCGCAAGCTCATTTAAGTGCATGTATTTTGCAGCATAGTCAAGGGTTGGCTGCTGCCGCTTTAAAATCATTACAGATGACAGGAATACGGACCATGGAATGACAGGTTTAGTACAAATGATAGAATCTTGTAATAGAGCGGACCTTTTAATTGAGCAGAACAAGGCAGTCTGATATGCAAAGGTGCACACTTATGCATTAGCAAATGCACTCCAACCCATGATGGGGAAACCAAGTACAACAACAACAACAACAACAAATGTTACAGGGGCTGGTAAAGGAATGACTAGTATATGTGCTCAATGTCAGAAAGCTGGGCACTCAGCAGAAAATTGCCGATCCAAATTTCACAGAAATGGACAAGTGTTAAATCCACAGGGAACTGTGTTAAGGGTCCAATCAACCCAGTTTTTCGTGGACCCCCAGCTATCTGGGTGCCTGGGTTATCTCAGAGGAGCCACCAAAGGCAGCGCAGGAGTAGATATTTCTGTGGCCAATGATGTCCTTTTGGCCAATGACCAAGTGCAGGTGGTGTACTCCAATGTAACAGGTCCTATAGGATATGGACTTAGTGCTTTAATCATAAGTCAATCTTCTGTTTCTCGGCAAGGAATTTTTTATTTTTATTGCCTGGGTTAATTGATGCAGATTATACTGGGATTATTAAAATCATGGTAAAAGCTTTTCTTCCACCGATTACTATAAAACAAGGCACAAAAATAGCTCAACTAATTCCGTTTTTTAACCAAGTTCCAGAAGTGAACAATTTAGAGCGAGGCACTGGAGCCTTTGGCTCGGCAAACAACCCTCAAGCCTTTTTCACGATTCCTGTAACTGATCGCAAACTAACCTGATGGGTTGAATTTGAAGGTCCTGATCAATTCCGATTCAGCCAGGCAGCCTTACTAGACACAGGGCTGATGTTAGTATTATTCCTGAGCACATTTGGCCCTCTATTTGGCCTTTTGAGAATATTAAGATACAAGGAATCAGTGGGAAACAAGATACGCGTATCAGCAGGAATGCTATCTCTGTTATTGATCAACAGGATCCACATTTAGTAGCTCGTGTTCCACCATATGTCATGAAAACTACCATCCTTTTATTAGGAAGGGATTGCCTGTCACAATGGGGACTCACTTTAAGCACTTACCATCATGTGTTCGATTAACTTGGTTAATTTCGACACCAGTGTGGGTTGATCAGTGGCCTCTATCTCAAGAAAAACTGTTGCATTTGCACAATTTAGTATCAGAGCAATTATAGTTAGGACATCTAGAAATTTCTTTCAGCCCATGAAACACCCCGGTGTCTGTAATTCCAAAGAAATCCAAAGGGAAATGGCATTTATTACTGGATTTGAGGGCAGTGAATAATGTCATGCGAACTATGGGAGCCCTACAACCTGGTATCCCTACTCCTACTATGATTCTTGAAAATTGGCAAATCTTGGTCATTGATTTAAAAGATTGCTTCTTCACAATACCTCTACATCCTGCAGATAAAGAAAAATTTGCGTTCTCTGTGCCAACTATAAATAAGCAGGAACCTAATAAGAGGTACCAGTGGACTGTAGTACCACAGGGAATGAAAAATTCATCTACTATTTGTCAATTTTATGTAGCTTGGGCTGTACAGCTTTTAAGACAACAATTTTCTTCTTGTTACATTTATCGTTATATGGATGATATCTTGTGTGCTGCACCAACATTGCCAGACGATATTGTTTCTGTCTTTTCAAAAGCATTGGAAAAAGCAGGATTTAAAATTGCCCAGGACAAAATTCAAATATGACCCAGCTATAAGTATCTGGGTTTGACTATCACAGATTCTGTAGTACGACCTCAAAAATTACATATTTCAATGCAAATACATACTCTGCATGATGTACCAAAGCTGTTAGGTGACTTGCAATGGATGAGACCTTATTGTGGAATTTCTAATGAAGATACAGCACCGCTGTTGAATTTGCTTTAAGGAGGAGGGGGAGCTGAGGCCACTTGATCTCTTACACAAGAACATGAAGAAGCATTACAAAAAATTGAAACAAAAATAGAACATGCATATGCAGGTTGTTGAATTTTGGAAAAACCTATGACAGCAGCAGTCTTAAATACTGATCAGTATTTGTCCTTGGTTATTTTCCAGTGGGTCCCTGAAAGAATTGACCCTTTGAATGTAATCTAATGGGTATTTCCATCAATTTCTTATAAAATCACTTTGGTAACTAGGATTGATGCAATAGCATCACTGATCATGAAGGTGAGAAATTGCTTACATGAGATCTCTGGAGAAGAGTTTGATGTGATATGCTTACCATACACTGAGTCAGAAATTGTACAGCTATTACAACATTCAACATCTTTTGTGCTAGCGGTTGCTTCCTTTTCAGGAATATTAAACTGTCATTATCCTAAACATCGCTTATTTTCAACTAACATCACTTTAGAAAAAGAATTATTTTTACAGAAGCAGCCGGTGGTCAGGAAGACTGTCTTCACGGATGCCAGCCCATGAACACAGAAAGCAGGATTTGTTTGGTATGAGGATGGACAATGAAAATCACATATTGTAATTACTAATGGGTCAGCACAAACATTGGAATTGCCGGCTGTTTTATCTGTGTTTCAACAATTTGCGACAGAACCCATTAATACTATATGTGACTCTTTATATGTAGTAGGAATAGTACAACAAATGGAAAGAGCCTTTTTATAGGAAGTCCAAGATAAACAATTATGGCAGTAATTTCTTCAACTATGGCACATTTTGAATAATAGATGGCATGTCTATTTTATTGCACATATTAGAAGTCATTTAAATTTTAATGAAGGTCTGTTTGAAGGAAATAAACGGGCTGACAAATTGGTCGCCCATGTTACCATTCTCCCAGATACTTATAAACAAGAATTGTTATCCCATGAATTCTTACATCAATCGGTGAGGGCCTTGGTACAACAATTTAGAATATCTGTCAACAAGGCCTGAAAAATTATTGCCGTATGTCCAAATTGTGCCCCTTTTCCTGCCACTTTAGGAGCAGCAGTAAACCCAAGAAGGCTAGGACCCTTAGAAATATGGCAGACAGATATTACTGTTGTATCTTCCTTTAAAAATGTGAAACAAGTACATGTAACAATTGATACATTCTAACAAATGATTTGGGCAACCGCTCTTGCGAAGCCTAATGCTGCTGCAGTTCAACGCCATTGGTTACAATGTTTTGCAGTAATGGGTATAGCAAAGGTGATAAAGACAGACAGCGGTCCAGGATATATTGCCGCTTCTATTCAACAATTCTTACAAAATTGGGGAATTAAACATGTTACAGGTGTGCCAGGAAACTCTACTGGACAAGCAGTTATCGAAAGAACACACCACACTCTGAAACAACAGCTTATAAAGTTGTCAGAAAAAGGTCTTCCCCTTGAAACACAGTTAATGAAGACTTTGTATGTATTAAATTGGTTGAATGTTAAGGAAGGACAAGAGAAACCTACTGCCTATCGTCATATTGAAAGTCAAAAATCAAGTGATGTAAATAAAATAAAACCATCTGTATTATGGTTTGATGTAAGAGACAATGTATGGAAAGGTCTGGTAGATTTGCTAACCTGGGGAAGGGGATATGCTTGTATTTTGACAGATTCGGGCCCTCAATGGATTCCAGCAAAATGGATCCGACCTTACAAAGGTCCCTCTTGTACCGAATGATGATACTTTATGTTGTTGGAACTTCTTCCCTCAATGGACAACATATACCTGTAGAAATAGCAGAATCTCAAAATACGGCTAATATGTGGGTACAATGGGCTAATCGTTCAGGTATACAAGATTTTTGTCTTCCATTACATCAGGTAGGAAATCCATTTAAAATCTGTTTAGTTGGGACTCCATTTGTAAACCTATCAGACTTTAGAGATTGGGTACGTTTCCCAGGACTCTTAAATGAGTCTATTATTAGTCAAACTGCTTCCTCATATTCATGGGGAATCATCTCCACCATGACCGCACTTCTCATAAAAAACCTAAAGAAGTCTATACTTCCCCCTCAGGAACTAAATTTGTTAGGATCCCAAGTATCGCCTGGTTGCGTTTGCTTTAGTGCACAATCTTTGAAAGAAGGGGAAAAGATAGAGACTCTTGTTTCCCCTGGAGATATGAGATATCAAAACAACACATACTGCAATGATTCAATCATTGAGCTTCCATATAACCTAGGCTCTGGGGAGGCCTTATTATGTCCTTCCAGTACTTGAAGGGAGTGTATAAACTAGAGAGGGAATGACTGTTTACATGGGTTGATAGTGATGGGACAAGGGGGAATGGTTTTGAACTAAGACATGGGAGATTTAGGTTAGATGTTAGGAGGGATTTTCTCGCTCAGAGGGTGGTGATGCACTTGAACTGGTCATACTGGTTGAACTGGTTGTGGAGATGCCTCATCCCTGGAGATATACAAGGCAAAGCTCGATATGGCTCTGGGCAGACTGGTCTGGTGCTTGGTGACTCTGCCCATGGCAGTAGGGTTGAAACTAGACATCTTTGAGGAAGTTTTCAACCCAGGCCATTCTATGATTCTATGACTGATATATCTCTGAACTGTAATATAAATTTATTTCTGTCATCCACCTGCAACTTGTTCTTTCCATTTGCTAACATAGCTTGTCAGTTGAGATAGATATCTATAAATTTCTCAAATCCCTCAGCTACAGCTTTGAAACTCAAAATTCATTTTCACCTACAATTAGAATTTCAATTGTACATTAACAAACTTTCTGAGTTTAAAATCACAGCCATGACAACGTAGAAAACAGGACAATGGGAGGTTATACTCCAAGAGAAACAGTACTTAAAATACCGTCTTGCACTGGACAAATGTCTGGCCAGGGAGCACCTGAGAACATTTCCCTCAGAAAAATACTGTTTTTATCCTAAGGACACTTGCTGTGCTTGTTGTGTTAAGAGAGTAAATGGCATAGGCAATTTTTGGTACAATAAGGACAAGTAATGGAGACTTTTATTTTATTGTAGATTAAAGTCCCCAGGTGCCCTGCAACTCCGTGACTGCATAGTAATGGTGTGGTGGGATGAATAATGAAACCTATATGGCAGAAGTAGTTCTGTCTGATTTTATTTCAGTGCAGTTTGTATTTTCCAAGATATACTTTATATCATGTTAGAAAAGGATACGTTTATTGGTTTCCTAATTTCAGTTTTACCTTAATACTACTTACATTAAATCTAGTATGCATTTTTATGCAAAGCTAAGGCTTTATCTATACTTATGTATATATATATTATGACTAGACTAGATATATTGCTTTCTCTTACCTTTGTGATAGATTAGTAGACTTACATGACATACGCTGATATTTTTCAGCAAGGACAAAGAAATTGTTCAGCCTTTTGTTAGGTGTACGCATTGCTGTTTTAGGTACTGGTTTACAGGTGATAGAATTACACTACGACTGCAGCATCATATTAATTGTACCTGATCGAATTTGTTAGCAAGTGGAAATATTTCATTCAATCTGCATTAATATAAATCTTCTCCAGAGATATGCAGATAGAGCACGTGGGGAAATATTCCTGTATATATTTACAGTTGCTTAGTTTTTCCAGGTATATTTATTTGATTTATTGTTTTCCAACTAAGCTTACACTTCTTCTTTATCATTAACTGACATCATCAGCCCTCAAACCCACATCCTCTTCCTTAAAAAGAAAAAAAGACTGTATGGGAACTGTTGAATCACAGCCTGAACCACTGATTGACCACCTGAGGCGAGCACTGAGTCAGCTGCAGGGGCAAAAGTGAGTGTGATTGGAGTTTGACGCCACCTCTCCTAAGACCCCATTTAAGGACTGACCACCACCAGGGAAGGATCTCTGGTTGGAGATCCCTCCCTAGTGGAGTTATTGGTGAGTCTTGACCATCTTCAAAGGTGAGCCACTCTTTCCTTATTAATCATCTGTATATCATCTACTTAAGCCCATCAAAAATACAACAGCTTTGGCACTATTTCTTTTGGGTGCTTTTTTGGGGGGTTATTTGCCCTACAAAGACCAAAAAAGTCTGAGCGCTTTCAGGCAATACAACCCTTTCTTTTATCCCTTTTCAGGATTACGTTATCACACACTTTGCATCTTCTTCCTAGGCATCTTCTTCCTAGCTGAGCTTTACAAGAGCTACATCGGAATGTCATAGTTTTATGGTTTTTGTTATATGTGTTCCACGTCATAATATCATGTAGTGCACTGGGAGTTAAAGAATTAATGCTCCAGCTCCAGATGAGAAGAACTACAAAGCCCATAAGACCATTCACTATTCAGTTTCTGTTTTTTATTCATAGGGAAAGATAAAAACTGTTTGCACGTCATAAGAAGCCCCATTTTCCCTTTCTGTTCATCTTTGTAGTGCATGCTCCCTAGCTGCCTTGTCTTCAGCATTAGATCACGGCCTTCAGTTTTTGGACACTGTCATTTTCTTTGATTTATTAGCCTCAGTTTCAATTATATTGTATTATATTGTGTTATTTTGCATTCTGGTACCTTATTTAGTAAATTAACTTTCCCTCCTCATTTTGTTGCCATTATTTTGTTTTTAGGCCCCTCTCCCTACCCTTTCCCCTTTCCTAGGGTATGCGTCAGTGGGTCCCCTTGCCCCATTAGTCATGGAACATGTCTGAACCAGACTGGAAATTGTTGACACAGAGAAAGTCAAATTAAAGGATTAGTGCTGTTCTTCCTTCACAGAGTTGACAAAAAATGTGAGTAAAAGAAGCTGCTGCTAATGTCTCCATGTGAAAACACCAAAGATGAGCTGTGCCTGAAATGGATGTGCAGAGAGATATTCTTCCCTTGTTTGCATGCTTGAAAAATATTAATGAATTTACTTTACTTTAAAACAGAAAAAAAGTTGATTGCTTTTAGTCTGGTAGCAAATGGTAAAATAGTGCACTGTCTGCATTATGTATAACACCTGGCAATATCTCCTTGTAGAGCTATAAAAGAGACTTGCTTGTACTACTGAGGAAGGTGGTAATTTACTGGAAATAGGTAATTTATCACTTGAGAAGAAAAAGTCCTCTGCACTCTCCTTGGAAAATTCTACAATCTCTCTAAGGAAAGGTAAGGATATTCTTTGCCTTGTGTTACTCATTAAGCAAATTGTAAACTGTCAACGGTTTACCGGGCTGGATCGGCCCGGTTCCGTGACGATAGGTGTGGGGGACCCACAGACCCACGCCCCAGGAAAGGGGAAGGGGGAAAAGGGAAAAGGAAAAAAGGGGGATGGGCCTAGAAACAAAACAGCGGCAACAATCTGAGGAGAAAAGCTAATTTACTAAATAAGATATCAGAAAGCAAAATAACACAATATAATACAATATAATTGGAATTGAAGCTAATAAATCAAATGAAATGAGCAAGAGAGAGTGTCCGATAAACCGAAGGCCTTACGCTAATGCTGAAGGCGATACAGCAGCGAGCACCCACCGCTGAGTTGATCCCGAAGGAAAGAGAGTGTCCCGTGACCGCAGAGAGTTTTTATCTTTTCCCTCTGAGCGGAAAATACATAAAAAGGCAAAGCATCGCAAAGTCCTCTGGGGAATGTAGTTCTCCTCTTCTGAGACAGGTATACCCGGAAATATCAATGATCGATGGAGTTGGAGTATTAACTCTTTAACTCTTAATGCACTACATGTTGATATGATGTGGAATACCAATACCAGAAATCATAAAACCATGACATAAACACAGTGATTCATTGGCTGAAATTTAGAATAGCTAAACTAAATCTCACACACAGCTCTGTGAGAGTATGCTGTTTCTGACTGTAATTAGCACTAGATAATTGAAAGAAAGATAAGAAAGCCCCAAGTGACAGCAAAAGGGATGAAATTTTAGTGCCCTGCCCATAAAGAAGGGTCTTCTCCAGACCAGTAGCAAGAGGTTTTTTTAAAACAGTTAGTGACAGATCTTGATACAAATAAGTGTTTCTCCATCTGGAAGTTTTGTTATTGTTTTTTATGTTTCAGTGGTATACAAAGAGCTATTTACAATAATTTATTTCCCGGAGATGGCTTCTAAGCTCCATCTGCTTCTCTTGAAGCATGGCTTCTTTCCAACAGGCACAGCCCCAGTGAATTCAGAACAAAAAGGGGGGAGGTATGCACAGACATCTTTCTCTTCTCTCCTGCCTCTACTACAAACCCAGTGGTGCAGGTGGACCCACAGGGTGGAACTGCAGCCAAAGAAAACCAAGTTTTTTTTCCTCTTTCAGCTTGACCTAGTTTTCAGTGTTAGTGTAAGGTCTTCAGTTTTCAGACTCTCTCTCTCCCATTTTATTTGATATATTAGCTTTAATTCCAATTATATTGTATTATATTCTGTTATTTTGCATTCCAATATCTTATTTAGTAAATTAGCTTTTCTCCTCAGATCGTTGCTGCTGTGTTTTTGTGGGTGTGTGTGTGGTTTGTTTTTTTTTTTTTTTTTTTTTTTTTTTTTTTTTTTTTTTTTAGGTCCATCTCCCTTTTCCTTTTTCCCTTTTCCACTTCCACTTTCCTGGTGCATAGGTCTGTGGGTTCCCCCACTCCAGTCATCACAGAACTGGGCCATTAAACCGTTGACATTTTTGGTGAAGGATGAGAGCGGAGGCTCTTTTGTCCAGGTAGAGACATTTTTTGAACATTATCTCTCTCTGCCCTTTGAGAGCTTCGTTAGAAAGCTTATCTGTACTGCAGATGCTGCACTGAAAATGCAGCCTTGAAGTCTGGACAGACTGCCAATTTTTCTGAGATATCTGTAAACTATTTGGGTGCTGTAAAGGTGAAAAAACAAAAAAACCTTTCTCTTTTAAAACTGCTCTTAAAGGGATTGCATTTCATTATTTTTCCTCTTTTAATGCTCAGAACGTACTGGGATTTAATTCAGTTTGCCATTTTGATCTATGAAGCTATAGGTATATATGATAAATTAAAAACTCTGTTGGAAATACCTGGTATCTGCCTACAGTGTTGTATACAGCTCCAGAAGGAGAAACTCCAGATGGAGTTGCTAATTTTACAGAACTTGTGATTTTTAAACAGTCTCCCAGTCTCTCCCTTGAATCCTTTATGAGTTTTTTGAATTCTCATCCAGTGATCTTAATGATCATGGTGTCAGTCTTCCTGAATGTACTCTTCATCATTTTACACAGTATCTGTATTTCTAAAATTTCAAGGAAGCCTTCCTCAAAGTCAGAGAATACTGACTGGCAGGGAAATTGGAGGGTCTTTGGAGAGACTTTAGAGAAATGGGCATCACTGTCGTCATGGAACATTTCTCTGAACACCTGCAAGATCCTGAGCACCTAAGCAGATCTTTGAGACAGGGATATGTTGCGGCTCTGACAGACGGAGGAGGCCCAAATAATTTGTGATCTGGATTATGCTTATCGGACCTTATTCAGTACTGTATGTGAGAAGCATAGAGTCTCTGAAATAGAGTGAGAGAGTCTCCAAACTGAAAGGGATAGTCTCCAGGAGAGAGTACAAAATGAGCAAGAGAGTCTCCAAGCTGAGACGGAATGTACAACAGGTACCAATTGCTACAAAAGGGTGCACAGATGACAGTACCATACTAACAGGAATTCCTTGCTTTCCATTCATAATTTAATTCTTCAACTAGAGAGCCAGGGAGTGATCAGCAAAACTCACTCCAGTGCATAAAGCCAGAGGAGAATGGAGGCTGATGGCAGATAACAATGGCCTGAATGAAGTCACACCTCCACTGAGTGCTGCTGTGCTGGACATGTTAGAACTCCAGTATGAACTGAAGTCAAAAGCAGCCAAGTGGTATGCCATCATTGACATTGCTAATGTAATTCTGCATTTATCTGCCATTAATATCAAATGTTATTTAGAGTAATGGTGATGCGCAGTGGTGTCTGCTTCCCTTACGAACAACTTTAAACAATCTCTTTTCAGAAAGCTTATAAAAAGCAGAAGCAAAAAGGAAAGTTATAGGATACATAATTCAGTACCAACATATCACACACGGTAGGATGTCCTTTTTCCCCCTCTTTAATAAATGAATGAATGAGTAAATAAAAAAATAAATAAATAGAAACAGAATAAGAAAATTCAGTGTAATAGACAAACTATCGGATGCAATTGTGTCTGGACCTTTGAACATATTTTATATAGCTTGTCACAAAAAATTATTGTATAATAAAAATCCCAGGTTTATCTTGAATGCAGTATAGATAATGGACGTAAACAATAAGTAAATAACAACAGTCCAGAAAGCTGGTAAGGGATGCCAAATGAGGAACAATAACATGGGATGTTACAAAAATCAACTTGGACATGTACATGTTCATTAGATACGTTACCTCTTGTATCTAATGTATGTAATATAACTGACACTTTGTGTCATGGTTTTATGATTTTTTGTTGTATTGTTGATATTCCACATCATAACATCACATGGTGTATTGGGAGTTAGAGAGTTAATGCTACAGCTCTGTGGATCATCAATAGTTATGGATATGCCTGTTTCAGAAGAGAGGGAGAACTACATTCCCCAGAGGACTTTGCGATGCTTTGTATTTTTACGTGTTTTCCGCTCTAAGGGAAAAAAGATAAAAACAGTCTGCGGTCACAGGACACTCTCTTTTTCCTCTGGGATCGACTCAGCAGTGGGTGCTTGCTGCCGTATCACCTTCAACGCTAGCGTTAATGGGTGTCATTTTTTCTGCATGGAGAAATTCAGTGACACACCTTTTCTTCATTCGCACATCCAGAATGATAACCCCTTTCCCATCCCAAAATACACTGCACATCACCCACTGAGGGACTACGTCTTGAACTTTCTCTTTGATGGGGAACTCATGTCACCATTCCTTTGACTGCCATTTTGACTCCAATTCAATTCCACCCCTTTGCTTCATTCATACTTCCATGTCAGATGCCGTATTGACAGAGTGCCCCTATGCTATCACATGGCAACAATATGTCTTACTCATGGGAAGATTCCAACTCTACTATCATACAGCCAACATCTGCCTCTGATGTTGTGGGTCAATACCATAAGATAGGAAGCATTACTTTTGGAGCAGCCTCCATAAAATATATAATATAATTAATGCATACAAGTAACAAAATGTTTTCAGTATTTTTTTTAATTGAACCATAGAAAGAAGATCAAACAAACTGTAAAACTATTGGGATATAGTGACCTTGTTTTTGTGAAACTAATGCATCAGTCTGGTTCAATGGCAGTGGCTTCAATTCTTAGTGAGGTCTCGATGTATTTATTAGCCAGAGATTTTTGATGCAGTGCACTGATGTTGTTGGGCCTCATGCATCCTGCAGGTTGCAGGTTGGATCCACCTGGTTCAGAGTAATGACAGATGAATTTTAACTGTTTGCAATAATAAATATATCAATATTGCATGGTATCATTTATTTTTAAATGTCTGTTTCCACTGGCTTCCAGATTTATCTCCATTGAAAAACAAGAAAATGATGACTGTTACTTTCTAAGGTTTCCTTGTAATGTTTTTACTTGATGAAGAATATCCCTGAATTCTCTCATTTAGAACAAGGTAAACAGCTGGTCCAACATTCTGTACCTATTAGGGAAATATACTCAACAGAAATCATTGAATTTTTTGAGCAGTTTACTGATTGAAATGCTGAATCAGCTTTCTTAGACATTTTTGTTTTTTGTAATGTAGTTTTGTTAGTATTCTCAGAATCACAGAATCATGGGGGTTAGAAGGGACCTCTGGAGATCACCCAGTTCAAGTCCCCTGCTAAAGCATGGCCTCTGTTTGATTAAGAAGCGGTGATTACAACTGTATGAAAATAGTGAAAATTTAATGTCAAAGCAAAACATTAAAATAGAGATGAACTAATTTGCATTCAGAAATTCTACAGACTTATTTATTTAATATACTGAAAAGAGATCTCTTTATTTGTTACAGAGTAAAAGAACATCAGCATTTCTCACCAACATATGGTAGAAATTTTATCTTTGAGATAAAAAAAAATATTCCTTGGAAAGTCCAACCAAGTACAACTGGGATGTAGAATTTTGTGAGAAAAACACAGACTTTCATTTACTCTGTAAAGTGAGCAATAATCGGATTCCCAGCCCTGGTAATTCCAGTTTATTTGTAAGCTGGAATTGTACCATGAATGCTTTCACCTTAACTTGGAAACTTCAGAAAGGTTATGTGTAACATATCTTAGCTTCTGAGGGAAAGACAAAGTTGTTTTACTTATTTGAGCCTTTTTCCCCACTTACAGATGGAAAATATTTATAAACAAACAGTTGTATCAGAACTCTCTAACGAGATTTCATTTTATTCTAGGTATTTCTAGTCTTGGGGTGATGCTGTTAAACAATAATGCAAATTTTTACATTTGCCTCATCATAATCCAGGCATAACCTGTATGAAACTGTGCAAACAATGACCTACTTTACATATCACCATCAAATTCTACAAGAAACTAGAACACAGGTAATACTGCCATTTATCAGGGATGAAACAGCCTATTAAAAATATATAAGAAAAACAGCTAAATAATTGTGAAGTTCATAGTTCTTCTAGTTGTCTTTTATTATTATTATTATTCTTTATTTTTAATCCTTCTTCTTTCTCTCTCTCTCTCTTTTTTTTTTTTTTTTTTCAAAATTATTGTTGTGGGAAAAGATAGCACTGTTTTTCACACACACACCAAAGCTACATCTTGCCATTAGCTTTTTCAAATAAAAGCAAACAACAGCAGACTGAACTGAATGGACTGAAAGTTACTGAACATTATGTTGGGAGGATTCAGTTCCAGCAAACTTCCTTCAGATTGAAGAACAATGAAACCCCCCTCCTGGATAAGAACTTTAATTTTATACTACACTTGGCAACAAAACTACCAGATTTATGCCCTCTTTCTTATTACTTCTTTTCTTTTTCAAGATATTAAAGACAGTTTTCTCAACCACTGAATTAATCAAAAAACTCACAAATCACATGATTTTTGCCATCTTTAACTGTCTGATAAACAGAATCCAAACTAACAGCACAATCTTCTGTCACTATTCTTATTAAAAGCAGCCTTTGATAGACAACAGCTGCCTTCCACAGATTTCACATAATTGTTTTCTATATGCAAAATTTTACTTCTATGCATGCTGGACACTGATATCCAGACAAATATACATCAAGATCAGAAGCACATTGAAGACACACCTAAATGCATTAGTTCAGAATTAGCACAGAATTACATACAGCTCTTCCAGTTGTGGCATCTTAGTATCATAGTACTGCAGTACTATGGGGCTGCACCATGATGGGTTGTTTAATTTGTCCAGAGAAGGACAAAAAGGCCGTGAAGGATCTGTAATACAGGTCTTATGAGAAATGGCTGAGAGAATTGGGATTGTTCAGTCTGTAGAAGGGGACATCCTACTGCTCTCTGCAACTCCGCAAAAGGAGGTTGTAGTGAGGTGGGAGTTGGCCTCTGCTCCCACTTAACAGCAATGGACTCAAGTTGTGCCAGAAGAGGTTCTGATTTGATATTAGGATAAATTTCTTCTCAGAAAGAGTGGTGAGGTATTGGCACAGGCTGACCAGGAAGATGATGGAGTCACCACCCCTGGAGGTGTTCAAGAAAAGGGTAGACGTGGCAGCTGGGGGCATGGTTTAGTAGCCATGGTGGTGATGAGCTGACAGTTGGACTAGACAAGCTTAGGGATCATTTCAAACCTTAATGATTTTATGAATCAATGATCCTATTAGATAAATACCTAAAATGGAGACTATATGCACTGCTGAATCTTAGGTTTGGATTGCATTCACCATGAGGTACTTAGATTCATAGATTCATAGATTCGTTATGTTGGAAAGGATCTACAAGATCATCTAGTCTCCCACCATCATCCCTATCCACCAAGCTACTAAATCAAATCCCTTAGTACCTCATCTAAACGCTTCTTGAACAACGCTAGGGACGGTGCCTCAACCACCTCCCTAGGCAGGCCATTCCAGTGCTGACCACTCTTTCAGAGAAAAAAATTTTCCTCAAATCTAATCTAAATCTTCCCTGGCACAACTTGTGGCCATTCCCTCTCGTCCTGTCATTAGCTATCTGGGAGAAGAGGCTGACCCCCTGCTCACCACAGCCTCCCTTCAGGAAGTGGTAGAGTGCGATGAGGTCTCCTCTGAGCCTCCTTTTCTCCAGACTAAACAATCCCAGCTCCCTCAGCTGCTCCTCGTAAGACTTGTGCTCCAGACCCCTCACCAGTTTTGTTGCCCTTCTCTGAACACTCCAGGGCCTCAGTGTCTCTCTTGTAGTGAGGGGCCCAAAACTGAACACAGTACTCGAGGTGCAGCTGCACCAGAGCTAAGTACAGGGGGATGATCACCTCCCTGCTTCTGCTGGCTACACTATTTCTAATACAGGCCAGGATGCCATTGGCCTTCTTGGCTACCTGGGCACACTGCCGGCTCATGTTGAGCCGAGCATCAACCAACACCCCCAGATCCTTTTCCTCTATACACTCTTCAAGCCATTCTGCCCCAAGCCTGTAGCATTGCATGGGGTTATTGTGGCCAAAGTGCAGGACCTGGCACTTGGCCTTATTGAACCTCATCCCGTTGACCTCAGCCCAGCTGTTCAGCCTATCCAGATCCCGCTGAAGGGCCTCCCTACCCTCAGGCAGATCGACACATCCTCCCAACTTGGTGTCATCCGCAAACTTACTGAGGGTACACTCAATCCCCTCATCCAGGTCATCAATAAAGATATTAAACAAGATGGGCCCCAATACTGACCCCTGGGGGACACCACTCATAACAGGACGCCAGCTGGACTTAACTCCATTAACCACTACCCGCTGGGCATGGCCCTCTAGCCAATTCTCAACCCAAAGAAGAGACTCACCCAGTTGTAGAAGGAGATGAGGTTGGACAAGCACGACCTGCCCTTTGTGAACCCGTGCTGGCTGGGTCTGATCCCCTGGTTGCCCTGCACGTGCTGTGTGATCTCCCTCAAGATTAATTGCTCCATAACTTTCCCTGACACAGACGTCAGGTTGACAGGCCTGTAGTTCCCCGGATCTTCCTTACGGCCTTTCTTGTAGATGGGAGTCACATCAGCAAGCCTCCAATCTTGTGGGACCTCTCCAGATGACCAGGAATGCTGATAGATGGCAGAAAGCGGCTTGGCAATCACCTCTGCCAACTCCCTCAGCACCCTTGGGTGGATCCCATCCAGTCCCATGGACTTGTAGCAGTTCAGATACTTAAAGTATAAGAAATGCAGCATGCTATGCCTTGTAACAAAGAGAAGGAAAGCAATGGTTCAGGCATTCTGTAGTGTCATACCTAGTCAGACAGAATACTGTAGATAGTATAACTCATCTCTGTAGTGTGTGATTAGGGTGACAAGGGGAAATGGCCACAAACTGATGCATAAGAAGTTCCACACTAATGCATGTGGGAACTTCTTTACAATGAAAGGTGATGGAGCACTGGCACAGGCTGCACAGAGAGGTGATGGAGTTTCCTTCTCTGGAGACCTTCAAGACTCACCTGAACACATACCTGTGGTCTAGGGAGCTGCTTTACCAGGGAGGTTGGACTAGATGATCTCTAGAGGTCCCTTCTAGCCTCTACAGTTCTGTGATTCTGTGATTAATGTATTCAGAAAGAATTTTATCTCAGTTCCATTCACTGCTCTCATTAAGAAAGTCAGATCACAGACGGAAGTTCAGAATTCACGGACAGAATTCCAATTCTGGAACTGTAACTAACAGTTCTTACGAAAGCTGTTGCTGTAATCTTTAGCATGTTAAAATATTGATCTTAAAATTGCATTTTACTACTGGAATTGAAAATTAGGAAAGGAAATGATACCATTTGAGGTATCATTGCGTTTGAGGCTAGTGCTGATTCATCCATCAGAAGATTTGGCCACTGATTGAAGTAGTATGCCAGACAATGTATAAAGGATACAAACAGGACATAAGGGGATAAAAGCTGAAAGAACACCAAGAAACTCTTTAGTATACTATCATTGACACTTGTAACTGTTTTGACACAGATACTGTGCAGAAAGTTGAGATGTTCTTTATATAATCAGTACCTAGTGACTGACGGTTAAAGAGCAGCTAACTTGAAAGGCAAGCATCGACAGCCAAACAACATTTGTTTTATATAAATTATATCAGTGGTGGACAGAGGAAAATGAAACACAGCCAGGCTGAAAGTTTTTGATACAAGCAAAATCTTAACATCTCTAGCAATAAATCCCTTAGGTTATGTGACTGGATAGCAGTAATGAAGAGATCTTACCAGTGGTTTGTAAATATCCTTCCCTCAGAGCATAGTCACTGACTATCAGCATTTCTTGGAAAGAACAGCATGTCCAAATGCTTTTTACTGCCCCTGTCAGCAGCCAGGTCCTACAGAGATTTGGCAGGAGACCTCAGCAGGTTTTGTCCTTCTGCAGAAGTGACAGACAGATTTCAACAGTATGACTCTTGTATTTTATCCCAGAACTTGCTCAGTGTATTTTTTTTTAAACACATAAAAATTCCATCCCTTGGTATAACTCTCAAATGCTGATATATGCAGTTCAAAAAATTTAAAAAAGGGAAAACAAAAGAAAAACAAAAGAAAAGGGAGGGAGGGAGGGAGGGAGGGAGGGAGGAAGGGAGGAAGGGAGGGAGTCATAGAACAGCACCAGATAAAACGAAAAATAAAGTATCAGAGCAAATAACTTCATGGTTAGAAATAATTTTTTATTCCCACGGATAATCATAGATAGTATAGAATTAATTTGTACCATTGATTTATCACTCCAGTGAAGTGATCATTACAAACTACTTGTAAATTACTGCTTGAGAGTTGAGTTGCTAAAGGTTATCATCAGTAAAAAACTATTCTGATGCCAAGTTTGAGTTCTGATTATCAGCCAGGATAACTGATAATGTTGTGGCTTCCAGAGGTAAGCCCAGCTGTAGTAGTAGACAGCTGAGGAGAACTGCCAAGTGCAGCTCTGTGTTTTAAGGTAATGTTGTAGTTACTTTGAAAAATCAGGCTGTAAGATCAGTTCTTTCAGCATTTAACTGCTTATGCAGTTAAAGTAAGGGCAAACTGGAAGGGACAGTAACCTCAAATCTGCTCCTAAGGAATACGTTCTTTTTTTAGCACGGTGGGCTAAAGATGCGTACCCAGGTAATTAGCACTTGCAGTGGGATGGAAGGAGCCAGGTGGGAAGACAGAGAATTGGATCATCTGTTGCAGCAACCTCCAGGATGCTGTAACCTCTGCGACTAGCAGCTTTCACTGGCTCATTTACAGCGCACTCTTCACTGGCGGTTCCAATGGAATAAAAATCTTCACAGTTGATGCCCACTTGAGAAGCTGGTGTAGATCAGCCAGTGATGTAACTTCACATCCTAACTGGTGGTGCAATAACTTTCACAGACATCTCAGTCTGGCTGAATGGCTAAGGCCTGCACCAGGAAAAAAGGGTGCAGTTCCTTGCTTTAGGGGGTACTTTTCCTTCAAACTGCTCCAACCTTTTTACTGCAAACTCCCTGGAGCCTTTAAATAGTAATAGTCTGCCTGTGTGACAGTCCTGGAGGAATATGAAGGATGAAAAGTTGAACTGGAAAACAAAATCTTAAGAAAAACACAGATCATTGTAACTGTTATTCAAGACTACCTAAATAGGATAAGGAAACTATTTCAAGGGTTTTATCCAAACCACTTCTTCAAAGTCTAGCAATATGTGCTGCCTGAGTTTAATAATCCCTTGAACATTTACTTTTATTTGCAACCTCAGAGCTCCTTCTCCAGAAATACCCAAGATGCCAAGGAGATCCTTCCTAAATCAACAAAAGATGGGCTACTTTGGTAGGCAACTTCTGAATAAAAGTGTTGTACAACTTCAGAAGTGCAGGGCAAAATATTACACAGGAAGAACTTCTGAATAGCATTGTCCATGCACTTCATAGGCTGGGTATGTGTAACAAATGCATCTCTATCTGAATAATACAGCAGCTGCACTAAGGTGAAAAAGACACAGTATGTACATATAGGATGCTGCACAGTCAGTTACAACAGCAGTCTTCTGTGGCTAATTAATATGACAATGTGCAAACTCAGTCATTACTTGTCAGTATTAACTCAGACACTTCTACACATATATAATGATGAAAATGTGGAGCTCAACATTGATGTAAATGCACAACACTAATTATTATGTCACCTTCTGCTTCATCTTTCTTTCCATATGTGAACATGGATTGGTTAATTGTTACCTTATTTATTATTCACATTGCAATAATGTCCCAAGACAAAAATCGATATACTTTTCTGGTAGAATAGACAGTATTTATGAATGTGTCCCTTTCCAGTTAATTATTTTACAGGCATTTGTATAGCACTGAAAGTGTTGCTTAAAGACAACTGAGAATAGTTGGGATCTCAGTTGTTTAACCCACTGCCTGCTATGTTTTCCAGTAATATGTCATTCTTCTCTGTACTTACCACTTGCCAATCATTATATGTTCTCTCATTTAATGAATATAATTCTAATCTTGGAGTACAGATTATCTTTCAGTTCTTTATGTAGTCTAGCACTTTCTGACAAAATCAAGGCCAAACACACTATAACCACAGAGAGCATACAGATGAATATTTAATACCTTCACCCACAGTTAAATTCAGAGTTGAAGGTACTCTATGTATACTTGTACATTATGCTACAGAACTTTAAAGTGACAAGGTCATCTGCATTTCTAGAGGAGAACATTAATTATCTTTGCATGAGAGCCACTGCTTAGCATATAAACCAACAGTTGTGCTGAGAGTACAATACAGCTGCAAAAGAGCTGGTGATTAAAACTTAGGCAGAAAATAGCATTGTATGATAGATGTTACAATACCTACTAGCTGTTTTCAGCAAACAAAATCATGCAATACATACCGTTTATGGGTTAGGCATGCTTAAAAATAGTTGGAAAAATATCAGACTTGGACATGGTAAGATACAGGTCTAACCTATCCATCCAGGTTTAGTCTGACAAACAGAAACTCCGGTAACAAAAGACAAAGGGATATTTATAAATTTATTAAATTAAACCATGTTTATTTTTTTCGAGCTGTTTGAAAGAACGCATCATGCCTACTTTGATGTCCAAGTGTCAAAAAATACTGACACTTTCATTTTGACTAGTTTAAGCCTTTCAAATATCAGATTTACACTATGTTGTATAAAAAATAATTCCTTTTTCATTCTTTCCCTTTCATAACAATTTCAGTTTCACAACCTAATTAAAATCAATTTTCCAAGTTTTGTAATATCCTTCAATTTAGTATTTTCATGGGAAACTTCTCAAGATGTAAGCTCCATTCCATGTTTGCTCACATGGGGATACAGGCTGTGTAAGTGTCATGGTTTTATGATTTTTGGCATTGGTATTCCACATCATAACATCATGTGGTGTATTAAGAGTTAAAGAGTTAATACTCCAGCTCCATGGACCATTGATAATTCCGGGTATACCTTCTCAGAAGAGATGAAGAACTACATTCCCCATAGGGCTGTGCAATGCTTTGAATTTTTATGTATTTCTGCTCAGAGGGAAAGATAAAAACTGTCTGCGGTCACGAGACACTCTCTTTCCTTTGGGATCGACTCAGTAGTGGGTGCTCGCTGCTGTCTCGCCTTCAGTGTTAGCATAAGGCTTCGGTTTATCAGACACTCTCTCTTGCTCATTTTATTTGATTTATTAGCTTCAATTCCAATTATATTGTTGTCAGTGGTTTACCGGGCTGGATTGGCCCGGTTCCATGACGACTGGTGCAGGGGACCCGCAGACCCACGCCCCAGAAAAGGGGAAGGGGGAAAGGGAAAAGGTAAAAGAGGAGGAGGAAAGCTAATTTACTAAAAAAGATATCAGAAAGCAAAATAACACAATATAATACAATATAATTGGAATTGAAGCTAATAAATCAAATGAAATGAGCAAGAGAGAGTGTCCGATAAACCGAAGGCCTTACGCTAATGCTGAAGGCGATACGGCAGCAAGCACCCACTGCTGAGTTGATCCCGAAGGAAAGAGGACTGTCCCGTGACCGCAGACAGTTTTTATCTTTTCCCTCTGAGCGGAAATTACGTAAAAAGGCAAAACATCACAAAGTCCTCTGGGGAATGTAGTTCTTCTTCTCTTCTGTGACAGGTATACCCATAACTGTCAATGATCCACAGAGCTGGAGTATTAACTCTTTAACTCTTAATGCACTACATGTTGTTATGATGTGGAATACCAATACCAAAAATCATAAAACCATGACAATTGTATTATATTGTGTTATTTTACATGTGTTATTTTACTTTCTGATATCTTATTTAGTAAATCAGCTTTTCCTTTTCAGATCGTTGTCTCTGTTTTGTTTGTAGGCCCATCTCTGTTTTCCCTTTCCCTTTCCCCCTTCCCCTTTTCTGGGGTGTGGGTCTGCGGGTCCCTCGCACCAATTGTCCCTGAACCGGGCCGAACCAGCCTGATAAACCTCTGACAGTAAGACAAGTTCAGGATGTGGATTTTGAACTTTTTATTTGTTCACATTGTTGGAGAACCTGAGAAGTCTGACACTAAGGAAAATATCTACTGAAAGCTGGATATTGCTAGCTCTCAGCACAGCAAGAGATTTCACTGCTAATACCATTTTAAAGAACCATAAATCAATCAGGAGAACAAAAAATAGTACCTGCATTTTTACTTTTTCAGATTATTTACAATGTAACTTCAGATATATTAAGCATCTACTTATGAAAAATATTTTTTAACGCAAATGTCCGGTGTACATAGGGGAGGAAGTGTGTATAGAAGCTTTTGAGCTATTATTTAAGGATTTTAAAATAAAAGGAGAATTACTTTTAGAATACAAGATAATTTCCTGAGGGAAATTAAAAAAGAGGGTATGCAGGTTAAATGATTTTGACAATATTTTTACCAAGCTTTGAGTACATATAGCTAACCATCTAATGAGGTGCCTTTCTAGTATGAAGTGTAGGGCACTAAAGTCCTTGATAAAAGACATGATTCTCTTTTTTGAATGTCTATGAATCAAAGAGGAGGTATGACATAACTACATAAAAGGTTTGTTCTGTAATGGTAATATGGCTATTTCCCTGCCTTTCCCCTCCAAAGTAGTTGTTATTCTGCTCACACATCATTTGTGACAGTAATTTACTTGCCTGCTAGCAGATAAAGAGCTTTCTGTTATGTACTATATTTAATAAAACCATCTATCTCTGCCTGTTAAGCTTAAATAGGTGTGCCTTAGAACCTCAAGCTGATAGCTGTTGGACACCTCAGGCTCATTTGAAACCAAAGCTGACGACATACAAAAAGTGCAGATAAGCCTACCAGCACGTAAATGACTCAAACTACACCAATAAGTGAGTCCATGTCATGCAAATTCCATTCTTAAACTGGCATCCCACCCCATAGGCTAGAATTTCTCATCTTCTTCAAATGGCATATCCTTTTTGAAAATAAGTTAACACACTACATCCTAGTCACATTGACTACGGAAGCATATGTATCTGTATGAATAAGCTACTACAAGCTATACGTTCTGAATGTTACTTGAAAACTCTGTACAGATCCACTCTAATTGAAAAGTTCCTATAATACTTACAGAAGTCATTACTTTGTTTTTCTTCACTCTCACACAGAACATCCAATACTTTTTATAGGTAAAATATGAAAAAGGTCACTTCAGATGATAACAGGCAATTCAACATATTTACTGAGTGCACTAATCGCTTGGTTACACTGGCATCTTCCTATCTTTGCTTTTAAGCTGAAAACACTATTTCCTTTTTGCATCAAACAAAAGTTTTTGAAGGCATCTCAAGGGTCAAGAAAGCCATTTCCTACCAAAACATTTTCTCAATTGGCTTGGAAAGTAAATATCAATCTATTAACTGGGAAAAAAAAAACGAACAACATAGTAGAGCATGCAGCTTTTACTGTGAGTAACATGAACATAATGAATAGTGATGCTGCTCTTAACTCTTCTTCATCTATTTTCTCTACCTAGGTTCCAGGTAGGCTGTTGTTTCTCTGTGAATTTGGAAAGGCAAGATTAAATCAAGGCCAAATTCAGTTGTTATCTCTGACAGTTGCCCAAGATAGAAGAGTGTTTTCTTAAACTGATCTCTGACATGGGATTCTCATGCCAGCTGCACAAGTTGTTCTGTCCTGGTGGTTGTTGATGGCAGCTATAAAGCTATAAGCTATTAAAAGCTTAATATGTTCATTTTCAAAAACTGTAATTATAAATCAGGCTTCCATAGCAGCTGCACCAGACATTTTTCTGTGCTAATTGCAATGTACTTAAGGGAAAGATAAGGAAGAGACAAAAATAAATGTTTTTATGCAGTGCAGTTCTGCTCTTGGATCATCCATTCTCTAACCCTCACTGATGACTCATAGCAGCACTATTAATTGAAAAGAAGCACCAATATTTAGTTTGTTGACAGCTGGGCTTCATCTACTTTTGTTGTACTTGTATTTGAAAAGCAGAAACAACTAGAAAATTTTGGAAATAAAGGAGGATTTTTATCAAATAAGTGATAGGAAACAAACTTTTCACAAAGACATGTCAGTTCTGATGAAGTTTTTCTGTTTTCTTTTTTTTCTTTTTTTCCTATTACTAAATAAGTTAAAACAATGAGATAATAATAATAATAATAATATCCACACCAAAAAACTCGAATGTAAAATACAGTTGTCACTGGACCAATTACCTGGGAAAACAGAAACCCAGATTCAACCCTTTGCTTGGTTAGAGATTTTAAGTTCCTTACCCAGCTTTTCTTCTATTTTAAGGCTTAGCTTTTTCACTCTGCTGCCATGAAAAATGTTACAACGTTCTCCATTCCTTCTCACTTCAGAATGGAAATGTCAACACCCCGTGGACTGGAAGAGCATCATGTCATCTAGTTTATGGACAGATAGCTCCAACATATTTCAGGAAGCTGATTAATAGATCCAGTTGGTGCCAGAACGCATTCCTCTTACAGAGTAATTAGGCCATAGTATTGACAATTTATAGTCAACTCTGTGTCACAGAGTTCAGGCCCTCCTTTTCAGACTGGTTCTGCCGGGAAAACTATAATAAAACCCAACATCCCCATGACCAGCTGTCACGCTCCAGTATAAAGGAGAGAGACATTGTTCTTTGATCATGTGTATACCCAATGGCGAGATTAAGACACAACGGGTAAAATGTTAGCCCAACCAATTTATTACAAATACTAGTTGCTTAGGGATATGGGGGAGGGAAGGTGAGCGATAGAATAGAGATAAAAAGCAAGGAGTCCTGGTAGAAAGGAAGAGAGATATAATCACCACCGTGGGTCCAGCAAGGTTCGTAGTAGATCCGTTGATCTCAGGAACTCTCTGGTCACTGCGGGTGCTGGGAGAAAGCCAGGAAGCTTTGCAGCAAGCAGTCTGAAGAGTTTCTCCCTTCAGGGAATTCTTCGTCAAAGGTTTTTTCTCTTGGGGAGTTCTCTGTCAAAGATGTTTTCTTTGGGAGTTCTTCTCCCAAAGTCATTAGTTTAGTGAAGGCCTTTTATCCCCCAATTCTCAGGTTTTTTTTTTTTTTTTTCTTTTCTCTCTGACATACCTGGCCCAACAGATAAGCCAGCAAGGAGTGGTACCTTTGTTGCCATGCACAAGCATTATCTTTGTCTTTTGCAGTGATCAGCTTCTCCAAGCCAAACCCCGAAAAAGACTGGCTTGTCCCTGCTTTTGCTTATCTTTACAACTGTAAGCAGAGACACTGAGGCACCGTGACACCCACCTAGATAACCTGCAATTCTGACTTAGAGTCTTATCACCAGAAAGGCCTCACTAAGCAAGCTTTGAGACAAAAAAAAAAAAAAACAGGAAAACAGTTTCTGCCTTTCACACCAGCACATTTGTTTCTCACCTTCCTGAATCTTATTTCTTTTTAAATGCTAACATCCTCAATGGAAATAGTTTGAAGCTGTTTAGTATTCTGTAGAATTCCAGCTTATCTCATCTCTTTGTTCAAAGCCTGCATAAGGAGGCATTAGGTTTTGCAAGAAGGCAAATTCAATATGGGAAACTGAGGATTGTGTTTTTTCCCTTGAACTGGAGGCTTTTTTAGATTCCTGGATACTATTGAATGAAGAAGTGGTATAGAAAGTGTCTGTTTTTTATTTTTGTCTGCAGATTGCCAAGAGATTATTTGCTGTACCTTCTATAACCGTCAGTATAATTGTAATCTTGAGGTAAAGCCCACATATGTGGATCTGACTGCATCTAACTTGTCTGGAAACTGAGGTAACATCAGCTATCCTGTTTCAAGCAGTGCATTTAAACACAAGCACACTGGTCTATTACAATTAGCCATCTCACTCTTCCTGGGGTGACTCCTATGTTCAAATAGAAACATTCTACACTTCCTGCATTTTGAGGTGTAGAATCATGGTTATTATCATCAGGTTATGAGAAGAAAGTTGCAAGAAGTTAATATCAGTTTTCTCCTTGGACAGCCATTTTTATTCAAAGGGTTTTTTGTTGTTGTTGTTGTTGTTGTTTGCTTGTTTTCAGAATATTTCATTTAAAGGCCAGAAGGGTTTTATAGACTATTTTTTTTACTTGTACATCTAAATAAATAAATTACTGTAATCTCATTCATCAATTAACTGCCCTTAAATGATTTGTAGCTGTATGAAAAATGTGTACCTTCCCACACCAGAGCTTCAGAGCCTGCTGGCAGCTGGCTATAAAAGAGAGCTGCTTCTGTGCACTGCAGAGTGCTACAGACGTTGAACTGATGCCCAAAATGATAAACAAAATGACTAAATATAGCAGCATGACTTACTCAGCCACATTCCAATCTCAACAACAGTTATAAGACAAACAATTACAAGTGTTCATCTACACTTAACCAGCTAAATCTCTTACCACAGAAGGATCATTTTACTTGTTTGAGAATTTGGTGCATTACAAACTAAATCACTTAGCCTCATAGAGGATAAGTTTCTAAATTAAGGTTTCTTTGTGCTATGGAGCAGTACCTGTATTTTAGTTTGCTCAAATATCAAAGTGTCATGGTTTTATGATTTTTGTAATTCGTATTCCACATCATAACATCATGTAGTGCATTGGGAGTAAGAGTTAATGCTCCACCTCCATGGATCATTGGTAGTTCTGGATATAACAGTCTCAGAAGAGAAGAACTATGTACCCCAGGCTACATAGCTTGACGGGCTTTTGGAATAGCTGCTGTAGACACAGATGTCATTAAGCAGCTGTCTGTTTTGTCTGGGCTGTCAGAAGATCTGTGTGTTGTGGGGTTGCTACGAGTGGAGGAGCAACAGGTAACAATTGCTACAAAAACGGTGCACAGATGCCAGTACTGCTCTAACAGGGATTCTTTGCTCCTCATTCAAAACTTGATTCATCAGCTAGAGAGCCAGAGAGTGATCAGCAAAACTCAATTGTCTTTTAACAGCCCCATATGGCCGGTGCATAAAGCCAGTGGAGAACGGAGGCTGATGGTAGATTACCATGGTCTGAATTAAGTCATACCCCCACTGAGTGCTGCTGTGCCAGATATGCTACAACTCCAGTCAAATGCAGCCAAATGGTATGCCACCACTGACATTGCTAATGCCTTCTTTTCAATTCTTCTGGCCACAGAATGCAGGCCACTGTTTGCTTTCACCTAGAGGGGCATTCAGTACACCTGGAACCGTTTGCCCCAGGGGTGGAAGCACAGCCCAACCATTTGCCACAGGTTGATCCAAACTGCATTAGAATAGGGGAGTGCTCCCGAGCACTTACAATACACTGATGATATCATTGTGTGGGGCAATACAGCAGGGGAAGTTTTCAAGAAAGGAGAGAGAATAATCCAGATCCTCCTGCGAGCTGGCTTCGCAATTCTTGGGCCTGCACAGGAAATATAGTTTCTAGGTATAAAGTGGCAAGATGGATGTCATCACATTCTAACAGGTGTGATTAACAAAATCACTGCCATGTCTCCACCCACTAGTAAGAAAGACACCCAAGGTTTTTTGCGTGTAGTGGGCTTTTGGAGAATGTATATTGCAAACTACAACCTCATTGTGAGCTCCCTTTATCAGGTGACGTAGAAGAAAAATGATTTTGTATGGGGCCCTGAGCAGCACCAGGCTTTTGAGCAAATTAAGCAGGAGATAGCCCATGCCATGGCCCTCGGGCCATTACGGATGGGACAGGATGTGAAGAACATTCTCTGCGCTGCAGCTGGAAAGGAAGGTTGCACTTGGAGTTTGTGGCAAAGAGCTTCTGGAGAGACCCAAAGCCAACCCCTCGGATTCTGGAGTCGGGCATACAGGGGGTCTGAAGAGCGCTATACTCCAACTGAGAAGGAGATCTTAGCCGCATATGAAGGGGTTAGGGCTGCTTCTAAAGTAATCAGTACTGAAACGCAGCTCTTTCTGGTACCTTGATTGCCAGTGCTGAACTGGATGTTCAAAGGAAAGATTCCCTCTACCCATCATGCCACCGATGCCACTCAGAGTCAGTGGATTGCGCTGATTATACAGCAAGCTCAGATGGGGAACCTCAGTCATCCAAGAATCCTGGAGGTGATCATGGACTGACCTGAAAGTAAAAAGTCTGGAATATCACCAGCAGGGCAGATATCACATGCGAAAGAGGCCCCACCATAAAATGAATTACCAGAAAAAGAAAATAAATTTGCCCTCTTCAGAGATGAATCATGTTGTTTTGTGGGAAAGCATCGCAGATGGAAATCTGCTTTGTGGAGCTCCACATGATGAGCTGCAGAGGCCACTGAAGGAGAAGGAGAATCAAGCCAATTTGCAGAGGTACAGGCTGTCCAGCTGGCCTTAGATATTGCTGAATGAGAGAGGTGGCCAGTGCTTTATCTTTACACTGACTCATGGATGGTGGCAAATACTTTATGGGGGTGGTTCCAGCAATGGGAACAAAATGGCTGGCAATGGAGGGGTAAACCTATTAGGGCTGCTGAACTGTGGAAAGATATTGCTGTCCAAATAAAAAATATGGTTGTAAAGGTGCGCCATGTAGATGCTCATGTGGCCAAAAGTTGAGCTACTGAAGAACAACAAAACAACCATCAGGTAGATCAAGCTGCTAAAGTTAAGATGGCTCAAGTAGACTTGGACTGGCAACATAAGAGTGAATTATTTCTAGCTCGATGGGCCCATGAGACCTCGGGCCATCAGGGAAGAGACGCAACATATAAATGGGCTGGAGATAGAGGGGTGGACTTAACTATGGACGCTATTGCACAGGTGATCCATGACTGTGATACATGCACCACAATTAAACAAGCCAAGAGGATGAAACCTCATTGGGAGGAAGGGCGATGGCAAAAATATAAATATGGGGAGGCATGGCGGGTTGATTATATCACCTTGCCACAAACTCACAATGGCAAGCATTATGTGCTTACCATGGTGGAAGCAACCACAGGATGACTAGAAACATATGCAGTGCCTTTTGCTACTAACCGAAACACCATTCTGTCAGTTCAAACAGTTCTGTGTTTGACTGTATTCCATATGTCTAACCACATATCTTTGCCCCAGATCGGTTGGGAGTGGATAGTCCAGTCCTGGGTAGCCCACTGTGCGATCCAAAGAGTGAGCCCCCGGTTCACAGCCCAACTATCTGTGCAGATATTCAGGATACCATCACCAGGTTCTTTGGTTATAACCATCCACACGGCCCACAGCTCTGCCCACTGGCTGCTTTGACCATCCCCCTCTTCAAACCATATTGTATCTGTAGCGGGATGGTATGCTACTGCTCTCCATTACTTGGGTTGCCCTTGCGGAACCCATCCGTGTACCAGGCATCTTCAGGAATGGGATATTTTCCTTCCTGAACGGGACTCTTCTGTGGCGGAGCAACCAAGGTTTGTTTTGGTGCATCACTGTGATACGTCACTAGGCCTAGAATCTTTTGGAGTTCTTCTTTCAACGGTGAGGAAGACAGATTACTCCTCTGGCTGAGATAGGAGACCCATCGTGCCACCGCCTGTGCCTGGGCCACCCCTGTCTTAGGAAGGTGGGTCAGATCTCTTACCCACACCTGAATTGGAAGTGTGGTCTTAATTACGACTTTGGCCGTCTGGGTTATTGGCTCTACCACTTGTAATGCGGTATAGGCAGCCAATAGCTGTTTTTTCAATCATACTATATCTTTCTTCTGCTCCATGCCAGACCTGAGACCAAAATCCAATGGTGGTCCGAACAGAACTCCGACGTTGCCACAGGCCCCAGCCAAAGCCACCCCGAGTAACACGAACATCCAATTCAGCTGGGAGGGTAGGATCATAGATTCATTAGGTTGGAAAGGACCTACAAGATCATCTAGTCCAACCATCCTCACACTACCATCCCTACCCACTAAGCTACTAAATCAAATCCCTTAGCACCTCATCTAAACGCTTCTTGAACAGCGCTAGGGACGGCACCTCAACCACCTCCCTAGGCAGGCCATTCCAGTGCCTGACCACTCTTTCAGAGAAAAAATTTTTCCTCAAATCTAATCTAAATCTTCCCCGGCACAACTTGTGGTCATTCCCTCTCGTCCTGTCATTAGCTATCTGGGAGAAGAGGCCGACCCCCTCCTCACCACAGCCTCCCTTCAGGAAGTGGTAGAGTGCAATGAGGTCTCCTCTAAGCCTCCTTTTCTCCAGACTAAACAATCCCAGCTCCCTCAGCCGCTCCTCGTAAGACTTGTGCTCCAGACCCCTCACCAGTTTTGTTGCCCTTCTCTGAACACGCTCCAATGCCTCGATGTCATTCTTGTAGTGAGGGGCCCAAAACTGAACACAGTACTTGAGGTGCAGCCGCACCAGTGCTGAGTACAGGGGGATGATCACCTCCCTGCTCCTGCTGGCCACACTATTCCTAATACAGGCCAGGATGCCATTGGCCTTCTTGGCCACCTGGGCACACTGCCAGCTCATGTTGAGCCGAGCATCAACCAACACCCCCAGGTCCTTTTCCTCTATACACTCCTCAAGCCATTCTGCCCCAAGCCTGTAGCATTGCATGGGGTTATTGTGGCCAAAGTGCAGGACCCGGCACTTGGCCTTATTGAACCTCATCCCGTTGACCTCAGCCCAGCTGTTCAGCCTATCCAGACCCCGCTGAAGGGCCTCCCTACCCTCAGGCAGATCGACACATCCTCCCAACTTGGTGTCATCCGCAAACTTACTGAGGGTACACTCAATCCCCTCATCCAGGTCATCAATAAAGATATTAAACATAATGGGCCCCAATACCGACCCCTGGGGGACACCACTCGTGACAGGACGCCAGCTGGACTTGACTCCATTAACCACTACCCGCTGGGCATGGCCCTCTAGCCAGTTCTCAACCCAGAGAAGAGTGAACCTGTCCACACCACGGGCTGCCAGTTTCCCCAGGAGAATACTGTGGGAGACCATGTCAAAGGTTTTGCTGAAGTCCAGGTAGACTACATTAACAGCCATTCCCTCATCTACCAGTCTGGTCACCCAGTCGTAGAAGGAGATGAGGTTGGACAAGCACGACCTGCCCTTTGTGAACCCGTGCTGGCTGGGTCTGATCCCCTGATTGCCATGCACATGCTGTGTGATCTCCCTCAAGATCAATTGCTCCATAACTTTCCCTGATACCGAGGTCAGGCTGACAGGCCTGTAGTTCCCCGGATCTTCCTTACGGCCTTTCTTGTAGATGGGAGTCACATCAGCAAGCCTCCAATCTTGTGGGACCTCTCCAGATGACCAGGAATGCTGATAGATGGCAGAAAGCGGCTTGGCAATCACCTCTGCCAGCTCCCTCAGCACCCTTGGGTGGATCCCATCTGGCCCCATGGACTTGTGGCAGTTCAGATGGAGGAGCAGGTCTCTGACTGTCTCTGCTGGGATCACAGGGGGTGTATGATGTGCTTTGTCCCAGACTTCCAGGTCAGGGCAAAAAGTATCCTGAGGATAACTGGTCTGTCTATTAAAGACAGACGTGAAGAAGGCATTGAGAATGAATGAGGCATTCAGCCTTTTCCTTATCCTCTGTGGTTACATTCCCTGCCGCATCAAGTAAAGTAGGGAAAGTCTCCTTGGTTCTTCTTTTACTGTTAATATATTTATAAAAGGATTTTTTGTTCTCCTTTACTGCAGTAGCCGGTCTAAGTTCAAGCAGGGCTTTTGCATTTCTAACTTCCTGCCTGCAAATCTTGGCAAGTTCCCTGTAGTCTCCCCAAGTAGCTTGTCCCATCTTCCAGAGGACATAGACTCTCTTTTTCTCCTGGAGTCTCAACAAAAGATCCCGGTTCATCCACACTGGCCTTTTTCCCCTCCGGCTTGACTTACGGGACCCAGGGACAGCCTGCACCTGTGCCTTTAAGATTTCCATCTTGAGTAGCATACAGGCTTCCTGGACCCCTTTAACCCCTCTGGAGCGAGTCCCAAGGGACCCTTGCAACAAACGTCCTGAACAGGTCAAAGTCTGCCCTCCGGAAGTCCAAGGTAGCAGTTATGCTGGTCACCCTCTTGACGTCACCAAGAATAGCAAACTCTACCATTTCATGGTCACTCTGGCCAAGACAATCCCCAACCTTCACATCTCCTACTAGTCCTTCTCTGTTAGTGAAGAGCAGGTCTAGCAGGGCACCTCCTCTGGTAGGTTCTTGCACCAGCTGTGTCAGGAAGCAATCTTCCACACACTCCAGAAATCTCATGGACTGCTTCCTCTGTGCAGTATTATATTTCCAGCATATATCAGGGAAGTTGAAGTCCCCCATGAGAACTAGTGCTGGCCATCGTGCAACATCTACTAGTTGCTTGTAGAACACCTCATCTATCTCTTCATCTTGGATAGGAGGTCTGTAACAGAGCCCCACCACGATGTCACTCCTACAGACCATCCCCCTGATCCTTACCCACAGACACTCTACTTGGTCATTTCCAACCTCAAACTCTTCAACATCAAGACACTCTTTGATATAGAGAGCTATGCCACCACCCTTTTTTCCCTGCCTATCCCTTCTGAAGAGCTTGTAGCCATCCATCCCAGTACTCCAGTCATGGGAGGGGTCCCACCATGTTTCCGTAAGAGCAACAAGGTCATAGTTAGCCTGCCTTACAATGGTTTCAAGCTCTTCTTTTTTGTTGCCCATGCTGCGTGCGTTGGTGTAGATGCACTTCAGCTGAGACATCTGCCTCACCCTTTGTTCCAGCACAGCTCCCCTGGGCTCTTTACTGGAGAGCCCTGTTATATCCCCTACCCCCATCACAGCTAGTTTAAAGCTCTCTCAATGAGTCCAGCCAGCTCCTGGACTAGAATTCATTTCCCCCTTTGGGACATGTGCATTCCATCAGCGGATAACAGGCCAGGAGCTGAGTAAACTGCCCCATGGTCAAAAAACCCAAAGTGTCTGTCTCTACACCAGCCTCTCAGCCAATTATTCATCACCTGTGTTTCCCTAGCCCATTCCGTGTCCTTCACCGCCCCAGAAGGTATGGAAGCAAATACCACTTGTGCTCCCACACACTGAACTAATCATCCTAGACTCCTGAAATCTCTTTTCATAGTTCGTAGGCTTCTTTGAGTTATTTCACTGCTGTCTGCTTGAACTATGAGCAACAGATAGTAGTCATTGGGGTGTATCAAATCTGGGAGTCTTCTAGTTATGTCTCTGACCCGGGCCCCAGGGAGACAGCACACTTCCCTACGGCACGGGTCTGGTCTGCAAATGGGGCCCTCAGTACCGCTGAGAAGGGAGCCACCCACCACGATCACCTTTCTTTCCTTCTTGGCAGCGGCAGTCTCAATGCATGGAGTCGACTGCCTTGCCATTGGTGACTTCTTGGGAGAATCTTCCCGCTTCTCCCCCCTTATTTCTCCTTCAATGTCCAACACTGCAAACCTATTGCTTAGAGGGACTTGAGGACACGATGTAGGCAGAGGGGGAGATCACCTACAGTACCGAGCAGGGACTTTCTGCCAGCCCTCCTCATCCCTCAGAAACCCCCCCCTCAACCTGGCGGGGGCAGGTCAGGGAGTCCACCACCAAATTCGGGTTATCTCCCGGGTGCCTTTTTCGCTGGCACTTGAGGGAGCTACTCCACCAGTCAATCTCCCGCTCGCAGTCCCTGATGGCCCTCAGTCTCTCAACCTCCTCTTTCAGTTCTATCACCATGCTAAGCAGATCTTCAACCTGTTCATACCTCATGCAGGAGATCTGCTTGCCATCCTCCTCCAGCAGCAGCAGGCTCTGGCACTCACTACAACCAGAGACCTGTGGAGCCACATTTCTAGGCAGACCTTCTGTCTGGGTCGCCACAGTCTTTTTACGGCAAGCCCTCTGTCTGGTAGAGACCATGGCACAGAAATAAGAATAATAAATAAAAAGAATAAATAAATATATATGTTTGTATGAAAGACAATAATAAGTTAAATAAAAATAAAATAAACAATAAGTAGAACACAACTGTGAGAACACAGAGACCAGTAATAAATAGGATGAATTCACAAGAGAGGAGGGATAGAAATCCTACACCCTGCTACACAAGCTCCCACAACTCCCACACTTAGCACCTCAGCTTCAGTGTAATAGAGAGGGGGTAGTACTCACAAGTAGTTAACTCCTCCTTGAGCCTGGTGGGCACCTACGCATCGCGGCCCTCCCTGAGGCCTTTTCAGAGCTGAAGGTGTGGGCGGGGGTGCCGTTTCCCGGGCAACGCCTATGCCACGTCAGCCTCTCGCGAGAGAGCTGCCGAGAGCTGAAGGGACTACCCGCTCTCCCTCGGTTCCCCTGAGACAGAAACCTCCCAAAAAAACCCCTCTGCACCTCAAAATCTGTCGCTGCAGCTCCGGTTGTGCTGATCCAAAGCGGTAGAACTCGTGGACTGAGATCGAATATACCCAATGCCTGGGCTTGTTTCACCGCCTGTTTTGCTTGCTGGAAACCATCCTGTTCTGTTCTCCCCCAATCCCATGAATGGCCCTTTTTTGTGGGTCTATACAAAGGTCTCAGCAGCTGTGCCAGATGAGGTATAAAGGAACGCCAGTATCCCAATATACCTAGAAATTCCTGCAGCTGCTTTGGTGTCGTAGGGACTGGGAATGCCTGAACCTTATCTATGACGGCACTGGGTAGCACTTTGGTCTTTCCTGACCAGACTACCCCCAGAAATTTTACGGACAGGCCTGGACCTTGCACCTTTTGAGGACTGATAGCCCATCCTCTTTCATTTAGGTAGGCAGTTAATGAATCTGCCGCCTCTCCAACTGCTTCCAGTGAGTCAGATGTTAACAGGAGATCATCAATGTAGTGGTACAGGTTGAAGTTATTATTAGGTTTCCTCCAATTAGCTAGGTCACCCACCACCAAGTTATGACAGTATGTTGGTGAGTGCACGTACCCCTGTGGCAGGACCTGAAAGGTCCACTACCTGCCTCCCCATGTGAACGCAGATTGATCTTGCAATTCTTTGGCAATCGGGATACTAAAAAAAATGCATTTTCCAAATCCAGGACACAATGGTTGGTCTTAATTTCCCTACTAAGTGTGTCCATTAGGGAAGCAATATTGGATACAGCCGCATGGATGGGCGGCATGACCTTATTTAATTCCCTATAATCTACCGTCATTCTCCATGTTCCATCTGACTTCCACACTGGCCATATGGGGGAAATTATGTAGACTATGTACAGGTCTTATAATACCTACTTTTTCTAGTTCCTGCACCATTTTTGATATTTCTTCCTGCCCCCCCCCCCCCCCCAGAGTCTGTACTGTCTTACATTAGTAATCTGGCATGGTTTCGGCAAACAAATGGGCTCATGTTTCGCATGGCCCTTCAATACGGTCTGTATCGTCCGGATACTAATGTACCTCTGTCAAAGTCTGAACTCTCCCACAGTCGTCTGGAGAGCCAGACCCCATAAAATGTCTATGCCCAAGATGTATTCTGGGATTGGGGTGATTGACACTTATACTCCTGGGGTGGGAGACACCCAACCCCCAATTTCAACCATGTTTGGGTGACTGGAATGGTCTGTCCCCCAAACCCACCAATCATCACTCTACTGCCCTTAAACTTTGTTGGGTCTCCATATATAATTGATGTTTCCGCATCAGTGTCTACTAGAGCCATCACCTTTGGAACATTCTTCTCTGACCAAAATATCTCTAATTCTACATAGGGCCTCCGGTCACGTCTGGAGGCCCTAAGGGGACCAAAGCCCTTCATTACTCCATGAAGTTGGCTAAATCTAAGTCTTTTACCGCAGGTGGTTCAGGCACAGCATCCCACGACACCTGTGGATGTTTCTTCCTTCTATTTGGGACTATAAAGTCAGCCAAATTCCAGGTTGTTGTTGGTGCTGCCTGTATTATTCGTACTCCCGATTGTCTGGGAGTACTCTGAAATTTTTGATCATTTCTGAGTTGTTTCCAGAGCTGTAACAAAACATGGTTGGGTTGCCCATTGATTTTAACAAAGGCAACCCCGGCCCGTATAAGATCATTGAACATGGTCTTCCAGGATACCCGTATGGGGCCCGATCGGGGTATCCGTGGGACAGGCTTCTTAGTTTTAATGGGGAAGGCCTCAGCTTCTTCTGCCATACAGACATTGCACCTAGTTCTTATGCGCTCCGTTTCCCCAAGGTCTGCCACCAACTGGGCTGCCTGTTGGACGATAGCCTCCGAAGCCACCAAGGGGTTTAGTATGGAGACCAAAAGCCCCATAAAGGTGAGAGGGGGCTTGCTGCAGTATTAGGTCTCGCATACCTGCTGTAAATTTTTCTGTATCAGGACTTTCAAAGGTCTCTGAATACATAGCCTCCCTCATACCCAGTTCCCGGATGCATGTTTGGAGCTCCTCCATAGAGGAGTATTGAGTGGAATGTCAGATTTGTTAGGCCACGTTAAATGGCATGCTGCCATCAACCGATCTATAATAGAATGATTCTCATTAGTATAGTGGAGGGCAGCATATAATCTTTGCCTCAGGGCTCGGTGTATAGTTATAGATGCTAGTTTTGACATCTCTGTCCCACTAACTAACACGCTTTCAGCTCCTGCATCCCATAACCTCAGGAGCCATGATGGTATGCTTTCTCTTGGTTTTTGATGGAACCGTTGTACTAGGTCCATCAACTCATTTGCTGTATACGGGCGAGCTGTCACATGCAAGCACGCTTCAGCGGGGGGCCATTGGTCAGGAGGCACTCCCGCTGGTCTATCTTGCATTTTTTTTTGTTTTTTGAGTTATGATTGGTCAGATCTCAAATGGATCCTCCAGAGATGGAGCTTTGAGATCCGATTTAGAAATCTTTTTTTCTGAAACATCCAGGTCCGCTACTTCAGGGACCTGGGTGTCCTCCACTGATATGGTACGCATTTGTCTTGTTGGCACATCTAGTCCAGGTTTTTTGGCTACTAATGTGCCCAACTGTTGTTCCAACTTTTCAATTCGATCTCTTAACAACTGATTTTCAGATTCTATGTTCATATTTGTTATTTCCATTTTATGTAATGCCATTATTAGTGGCCAAGCCACAGCAGAAGCAGATAGCTGACGTTCTTTTGTAACTAGTATGTCCTTATCTAGACCTTGAAAATAATCTGTCAGCCAGGCTGGAGAAAGAGAAACATTCCCTGTAACCCGCAGAGGTCCCCATTTTTCAATAATGGTGGCAAGACCGTAATAGGATGACCCCATAAATCCTGGAATTTGACCAGGAATTTGTTTGGTCTAGGAGAGTAATGTTCTCCCCCCTGCCCCATTTGAAAATGTTCCAAATGGGAGACATGGTTAATTATTGTATATGTATATATATATAAATATATATTATATATATGCATATATATAGACACACATAATATATATATTATATATATATAATATATATATTATATTATGTGTGTGTGTGTGTGTGTATATATATATATATATATTTTTTTTTTAAAGCCTGCCTGGCTCACCAATTGTCAGGCAAATAACCCCCCAAACCCCTCCATAACCCCCATAAATAGCACCCAAAAGAAACAGTACCAAAGCTGGTATATTTTTGATGGGCTTAAGTAGATGATACACAGATAATTAATAAGGAAAGAGTGGCTCACCTTTGAAGACGGTCAAGGCTCACTGATAACTCCACTAGGGAGGGATCTCCAACCAGAGATCCTTCCCTGGTGGTGGTCAGCCCTTAAATGGGGTCTTGGGAGAGGTTGAGTCAAACTCCACCCCTTCCAATCACACTCACTTGTGCCCCTGCAGCTGACTCAGTGCTCGCCTCAGGTGGTCAATCAGTGGTTCAGGCCGTGATTCAACAGTTCCCATACATCCCCTATCGTGCACCAGCTTCTGGTAAAAGTGAAAGGTACAATGGTTTGTTATAAACTATGTTGAAAGCAATGGATGGCAGAACACTTAAGCACTGGGAGAAGCAGAAGCACTTGGCAGAAGCCACCTGGTTGGTCAACACTTGAGGATCCATTAATCACGATGGTCCTGCCCAATCCAGCTCTCTACCTACTGTTGAGGGTGATAAGGTCCCTGTAGTACATGTAAAGAGCATGTTGGGAAAAGTAGTTTTGGTCCTTCCAGATTCTGGGAAGTGCAAACCTCTCTGTGGAACTGTTTTTCCTCAGGGACCTGGGTCTACCTGGTGGGTAATGCAGAAGAATGGGGATATTCATTGTGTACCACAAGGGAATTTGATGTTGGGGTAGTGCAGTTAATAATTCCATGTATAAATGTATATATGTTGTGTGTGTGTGTATTTAATGCATGTTAATCATTTTTCCTGTATATATGTTAAGCATGATGTAGCGATGTGGAATAAGGGGTGGATGTCATGGTTTTATGGTTTTTGTTACTGGTATTCCACATCATAATATCATGTAGTGCATTGAGAGTAAAAGAATTAATGCTCCAGCTCCAAGGATCATCGATAGTTTCCACATTGGCTCATTTATGGTAGCAATAAGAAGATAGTCTCTAACAGGCAACACATTCATACAGCCAAGAAAACAATAACAAAATCCATGAGAGTCTGAACTTAAATCTGAAATTGTGTATAGAATATTTACCTCACCAAGGCAGAAATTTGTATGTAAAATTGCTGTTGTAATTGTATTTAAGGTCTTTTTAAACTGTCCTGAAACTGATCTAGTTATTACTTGTTTTTGAGCCAGTAGTCACAATGAACCCACTACCACCAGCTGATTTCCCACATTAAGATGTCATAAACAACAGAAGTATTGCTGGGCATTTTTATCTAACCTAAGTGATGGTAGACAAAAAAATCCAAATATTTATCATCTTCATGGGAACAACTGCTTATAAAATATTTTAACTTTGAAAAAGGGACTTGAGTATGATCATGTTTCAAAAAAATAATTCTGTATGTTATCCTTAATGTATTATTTTTTTGTATATTAAAACATATTCAAGGCAAGTTTTTAACAATTTTATATTGCAGTACTCAATATTACTGTATAACTTTTAGAATGCTCAGTTTGTCTTTCCTCTATTATCCACAATTTGGACCTTCAAAAGTCATGTGACTAAAGTAGAAAAAAATGTGATGCAGAAAAGTCAATAGCTTGTAGTAGTACTGAAAGCCCATAAAAATTATTTTAGAGATGGAAAAAAAAGTACTGCATTGTTAAGTTTAGCAATTGTCTTTTATCAGCTTGATATTTAATAGTGTTTTCTACAAAAACAAATAAACAAAAAATCCACTTAGACTGGTGTGACTTCTGACTTTTTAATTGTATTGCTCCTTTGTATTGTATGTATCAACATACAATAGCTGTGGACTACAGACACAGGAAAACCTATCAGTTTAGGAAGGGTGTAACTACATTCAAATACCTGACTCAGTAGGTACAAACTGAATTGTTAAGCTATTATTTAAAGTCCATATGAAAGACCAAAGTACCAGTAAAAGAGATAAAGTTTTCAAGGCTAAAGGAGCTAACAAAGATTTCTGGTGCTTCTCTCAGTCCTATCCTATTAAGGATTTAGAGAATTTGTGCACTCTTTTGCAACAGTGGAGACATCAGAGGAGAGTATTGCAGAAAGCAATGGGATTTGGTTGGTGTTGCTATGAATATATTTTAAGTAGGAGTACACCAAAAATTGACTGCTAAAGTGCTTCCCCTGGGTCCTGATGTTTTCTGTAATAAGATTTAAATTCTGGTGATTAAGCACTTCTAGACAACTCATAGCTTGCCACTAATATTTAGAACAAAATCTTCAAAGAATGAGCTTCAACCAAATTGCCGATATTAAAAATACTAAAACTCATTTACAGCACAAGTTTTATTTTCAGATTTGTAATTAAAGTAGTTGTTTATTTCAAAAGAAACAAATCAGGAATCAACAAAGGCTGCACTGAATATGTCCTTGCTCTGTTTTTGAAAGATTTAGGAGCAGGAAGGTAGGCTTCCTGAAAGTCAGTGCAAGTACTGTGGTAGCCTGAAAATGTGAAGTGCTTTGTGTTTCAGCTTGAGCAAACATGCCTCTTTAATATTTTTGTTTATTTATTCTTTTTCAATGATTTCCCAAGATATAATGCTACAACTAAACTTCAGTGATTCTTTCTGAAATCCTCTGAAAAAAGTTGTAAAAACATGTAAGGGCGTAAGTCAGGACTGACACATATTTCTGGTTCCCAGCCCTTAGTATTTAATTATGTAGAGAGATCAAATATTGCAAATGCAATAAAACATAAATCTAATATTCTATAAAAACTTAGTCCTACTGTGCTAAAGTGAGTTCTGCCACGTACCACAACTGAAGTATAAGGAGTCTTCACTCAGTGGAAGTGACAGAAGAAGAGCATTACTTAGTTAAAGATATGACAGTTTTCCTACGGCAGTTTAACTATACTGTAAGTTTGACAAGTTGTCTTGTAAAATAATGTCACTGAATATTTAATAGGCATTCCCTTAAGTACTTGATCAGCTTCATCTTTTCATATAATAAAAAAAAAGATGAAATTTGAATGTAGGTTGTCCTGTAGGCTTACTTTTGTTGAACAGGGTGACAAGGAGGAGGGAGAAAGAAATCATTCTGTAAAAAATGCTAATGTACTGAATTCTATTTTAACCATAACTTCTGTAAAAAGAAACAACTGAGCACCAATTTGTATTTAGTACAAGTATTAAGATTCAGAATCACATTGATGATGTCAAAACACTTTTACATTGCTATGTGTCTTTACCATGTAAACCTTCAATGTCAAATCATGTTTTTGTCATTTGTCTTCCCTCCCGGGTACGCAAAAAGATACATATGGCACTTGCCATTCTGACCAGTGGTAAATCTTCTTCAGTGAATGAATATCAGGACCCCAACTGTTGTCTCTGAATGTGATTTTCTCCCCAAGTGCACAACTGTATCCTCTAAAGCCAAACTGCAAACATCTTAATATAAAAATAGTCACACCAACAATGAGGAGACAGTGCTGCACTTGCTGAGAAAGAAAAAAAAACACCAAGCACACACACACACACACACAAAAACCAAAAAAAACCGCGACAAATCATACCAAACTGGATGCCACAGATGTCATGAGAGCTCCATCTCATTTCGGCTAGGTATGCAGTCACAACAATGCACGACACAGTTACAGTCCATAAACTTACAGGAACAATCACAGGGACAGTCATAAAGAGAAAGTAAAAGAATGGAGAAAACACACTGCAGGGTTTTTTAGCCCCAATTGCATGGACTTAGCTTGATTCTTTAAACTCTAGTTGCCTCTTGTTGACAGTGGCATGGGGACACTGCGAGATCAAGAGCATTGTGTGAGAATTATAATGAAGCTAAAGCCACTCACTTTTACATTACTACCACATATTCAGCATTCAACATGCTTCAAATATTTTACTGAAGGCTATGAATGTGGTGACTTTACAATGAAAACGACCAGGGAATAAAAGATAAAAAACAAAATATGGAACAAGTTTTATTTTTAATTAATTCACACACCTCCTCCATCCAATTATGTATGTGTGAGAGTTGCATTAAGCCTACAGTGTTCTTACCCAGAAAGGAGGCAGACCTTAAAAACTGTTTCTCTTAAGGTGGTAGGTAGGACAGTTCACTACCAAAATTTGAGAGAACCTGCTCTATTTTAGATATAAACATACTGAATATCTATGTCAAAGAAAATCAAGAAGACGTATACAAGTCACTCCACTTCATACATTTCATTATTTGTTTAAAACACTGGAAGTAATTTCAGGTAGAAATGCATATGGAAAAAATGCAATGCTATAATGACTTAAAAAAGACTCAGATCTATCACTTGAAGCAAATAAATTATCACTGTAAACTTGAGAATGAGTTCCTAATGTTAGCCTTTCCTGCAGAGACTGAATCTAAGAAAAATATACTATAAAGACTCAATCTCAGAATAAAAAATAAGAAATCACATCACATAAACTAATAGCATAGCTTCCATTCTTTTATCTTGAATAATGGAAAATAACCTGTTTTGTAAGTGACAAGATAAAGGTTCAGCAATATTTTTTTATGTAATGGGACTTCTGTGAACTTGTCATCTCAGGAAAATACAGGAGAGTATTTCTAAGGACATTAGAAGGCATTGTGGCAAATCCTAGAATCTCTACATTTTGAGTCAGGCACAACATAAAGGTTTGAAGAGCCATGCTTTTGTAAAATCATAGATCCGAATTGAAAAGCAAGTAAGAGGCAAGTACATTGAAGGAGCCAGAAAAGAAACTGGCCCAAACCACGGTCTTTTTTTTTTTCTTTCTCATTTTAAAGCAAAATAAACAATTGGAATGATAGATGCATGATCTGTTGCTGGAAGCATCAGCACCTGTGCAAGCTGAGGTGGGTTAAACTGCCTGGCTACCACATCTGAGTGCATGAATAGAAGCAATCTCCTAGGATCAAATCATTTCCAGTAATATATTCTGTTCCATAATTTTCAAACACTGTGATACTGGAGCTTGGGCCAACAAACCATTGCAGTCACAGCATGGTCTTTGCTGCTGGCACTGCAGCAAAAAGAAACAGAAGTGACACAATGACATTGTGAGCAGCACTATCTGTACAGATCTACTTTGTACAGTTGCTCTGCTTATCCACTGCTTTAGAATATCAGCAGGCCTGCAAGTCACACTGTAGATTAAAAAAGTCACCTAGGTTGCAGGATTGCAACATGATTTTTCACTACAGTGAAATCTTTGCAGGAACTAGATGGTAACTAAAAGTTTGCAGTCTGATGTAAAATGACTTATCTCAGTTTTTTTCATGCAAAAATCTACAATAACTGACTGAGGGAGGGGTAGATGATGTTTGCAAACTGAACATTGTCATCACACATTATAAAAGCATAAATATTACACAAATTCTTGAAAGAGTAGGAATTTTATTTTCTTCTTCATTCTCTGCCTACAGTTTTTTTACCCAGTAACTTTGTAGCTATCTTTGACTTGGACCACAGATAAGATGGATTTGAACTAAATGGTCTTCTTCATGGTATATGTATTTAATGCTCCTTAACAATGCACACAGTAATTCTGATGCCAGACATGGGAGATTGCTTCTGATTGATGCACTCAGATATGGCCAGGCAGACCAGTGTAACCCACCACAGTCTGCACAGGTGCTGCTGCTTCCAGCAGCAGATCATGCTGTTCACTCATTTTTGCATGGTAAACCTTTTACAAATGTTTTCTTTTCTTCGTGTGTGAGTGCGGGATGTGGGGAGGGGGGGGGGGGGAGGGGTTAAATTGACATACTACAACAGTGAAAAACACAAACAATACTTCCCACAAATCCTAATATAAAACAAGAAAAACAAATCTTGACAGAAACATTCCCAGCTCTTGTCAGTTCCCTTAAACTTCAGAATTCAGTTTATAGTTCTTAAAGAAAAAGGTGTCTCATAGTCTCTAATTTTTAATGTTGATGGATTTACTGCTTGGCTATAGGTTACCTGGTTACCTTCTAGCCAATGTCATTTTCAGTGCTTCATGTTTCTGGATTCTTACCCTTCAGTGTTAAGACAACACAGAATTAAACAAAATAAAACAAAACAAAACAAAGCAAAACAAAACAAAAAAACCCCCTTTCCAGTGGCACTGTAGGGATAGAATCCTGAAAAGGATGCTTAAGAAAAATATATTCGGTTCTGTTGGTCAGTCCACAGACTGCGGGAGATGGTATTCAAGTCACCCACCCACATGAAGGTATGCTTCATCCTTTCCTAAGATATTTCAGCCTCAAGATATCAAAATGAAGAGCTTGCAAAAGACTGAAATCAAAAGTTTCAACTTCCTAGAGAAAAAATCCCATTTTTCCAAGTAAATAACATGAATTTTACCACAGGTTTTGCTACTCATTTAATTAAGCTGAATTTTGTTTTTGTTTTTGCCACATATATTTAAGAGAATAGGTAAACATTAATTTGGATCAGGATCACAGGACTTCTTCCTCTAAAAAGAAAAAACAGATTTTGTATTTAATTGTAGGCCTATTTGTGTCACGAGGGAGGTGGAGAAATTGACTCTGCTTGTAAGACATCGTCCTGTGCTGTTTTTTGTGATTAAAGGCATTCTAAGAGAAAGGGAAAAGATCCTGTGCAGATATACTGAAAAGCAGTACTGGATGCTGCTCTTGGACTCATTTGCTGTAGGCTAGTGCTTCTGTATGTTCTGTACATAACCTTTTGTAAAATAAAATCTAGTCTTTTCACACAGATCAAATCAAGCAAGGTGACGGATGTGCTTTTGGCTATATATTTATGAATTAAGTGGATGACTTCATGGATGACTACTACTACATGGATGACTGTAATAAGCACATAAGAATAAAAATAGTTCTCTTACATATATTCATATCTAATTCTTGGTTTTGAAACCCTGGAGAAAAAATATGAGTTATCATCTCTACTTCCTCCAGTTAAATAGCTTTGAATCAGTAACAAATATAAAAATTAACAGCTCTGGATTAGCCCAAAGACATGAATGAAATCAGTGGTAACACCACAAGTAAAAAATTATGAAACAAATAGAGAAAACAGTTCATTCTCACCAACAAACTGTGCCTTAAAACAGTGAAGTGATTCAGAAGGACTTAATGGTAGCACCTATAGCCTCAACAGAAATTTAAAAAAGCAAGATGTCCAAACAGATTATTGTAAATCTTATCAAAGTAATTTGATTTCCATTCTTTGATGTATAACTACACACAGGAATGTAAAAAGGTTTAAATAATGGTATTTCAAATAATTCTAACTAATAAGTAAGACTGCTGAAAGGACTCTTGATTTTAGCCTAGGTGGCTCCTTCTCAGTCCTATTCTGAGTTACTCAGTTTTTCACTAATTCCTAGTTAGATCTTTTGCTTGTGAGCAAGTTTCAATTTTTAATTCTTTCATATACTTTAAGATCAGTTAAGGTATATAGACTCCTACAACTAGTGTTACATATACTGTACCATATAGCAGACTAACACAAAACAAAGTATTTTCTTCAAGAGTTGATGATAACCTAAAAATAGGGTGGTTTTTTTCTTGTTTTATAAACATGCTATCTTGACATAGATCCAACTCTGACATGCTGGAATACTTGTAAACACATAGATAATTAACATTTACGTACAAAGTAGGGTAACAATAGATATCTCTAGCTTAGCAACCAAATTCTGAGGTCTCAAGTGGTAACTTCACAAAGTAGATGTTAAACTGTTAAAATATTTTGGAAGATTTCATTACTTCATTAGTAGATCCTCTTTTAACTAGGAAATTACTACAGAGTATACTTAAAATTATATGATTAAAACAAGCAACAAGCAGTTTCATGAGCAGCAAAACTAATGAAAATGAGTTTCATTAAACTTCATAGCTCATGACCAGACTCTTCTAAGTATAACAGATTCTAGGGCTGAATTTGTGCTTTCTTACATCAGTAGCTCAGGTAATCAGGGTGAGGGAGAAGATCTGTCCCTCTGCTCTGTGCTGAGACCTCACCTGGAGTACTGTCTCCAGATGTAGAGTCCTCAGTACAGTAGAGACATGGACCTGTTGAAGTGCACCCAAGAGAGGGCCACAAAAAAAAAAAAAATGATTCAAGGGATGAAACACCTCTCCTACAAGGATAGATTGAGAGAGCTGGGGCTGTTCAGCCTGGAGAAGGGAAAGTTCCAGGGAGATCTGAGAGTGGCCTTTCAGTATCTAGAGGGGGGCTATAGAAAGAAGAGATTAGACTCTTGAGCAGGGTCTGTTGTGATAGAACAAGTGAAAATGGTGTCAGGCTAAAAGAGAGTAGAATTCAGAGCTGCCCTCTGCTCCCTATGAAAAGCTGCAGGCACCATGAAGGCTCCCCTCAGCCTGCTCTGCTCTGGGCTGAGCAAACCCAGGGACCTCAGATGATTTTCACACTTCATGCCCTCCAGATATTTTGCCACCTTTGTAGCCTTCCTTTGGAGGGTTTATAGTAGTTTTATATTCTTCCTGTATTGTAGCACCTTCACCCAGTGCTGGAGGTGAGGCCACAAAAGAGCAAAGTAGGACAATCCCTTTCCTTGCCCTGCTGGTAGTGTTGGGCCTAGTATACCCCAGGGTACATGTTGGCTCTTGTGGCTTCCAGGGGACACTGCTGACTCTCATTAATCTTTCCCTCAACCAAGTCAGTTTCAGTACCATTGTGTGAAACCAAAGTCTGTTTTAAAGGGCAAGCTGAAATTATGCAGAAGCTCCCTAAAAATTAAGTATGTTTTTAGTATATATCTTGAATTACAAAAACAGCCCCCAGCTTCAGTAATCAATTCATCACAAACCCTGCTGAAACATCTAAAAACCTCTGGACCTACTCAGGGATACTGAGAAGAGCAGGAAAACCCATCTCATAACTATGTTGCTGAGAGGCTGGTTTTGTTTGTTCGATTGATTCTGGGTTTTTTTTGGCACCTTCCCTGATGGCTGCAGATGGGTCTCACCTATCCCAAAAGAAGAAATGAATCCTAGCTCAGGAGCTGTCAGAACTCTTATAGAGGGCTTTAAACTTTCCTTCAAAGGGAAAAAGGGGTGGAAAAAAGGGGGAAAGTGGATAAAACCAAGCCTGCTAAAGACGAACCTTGGGGAATGATGATAGGACTGGGAGTGAGGTGAATGGTTCAGCTGAAGTGCAGCTACACCAATGCACACTGCATGAGCAACAAACATGAGGAGCTAGAAGCCATCATGCAACAGGCAAACTATGACTTAGTTGCCACTACTGCAATGTGGTGGGATTGCTCCCATGACTGGAGAACTGCAGTGGATGGCAATAAGCTCTTCAGAAGGGATAGTCAAGGAAGGAGGAGCAGTGGTGTGGCTCTCATTGTTAGAGATTGTTTTGTTGCTGTTAAGCTTTGGGCTGGGAATGGTAAGGTTGAATCTCTATCGGTAAGGGGGAGGACCAACAAAGCTGACATTCTGGTGGTGGTCTGTTATAGATCACCTAACCAGCATGAAGAGATGGATGAGGCATTTTCCAAGCAGCTGGCAAAAGTTGTGTGATCATCTGCCCTTATTCTCATGGAGGACTTCAACTTCCCTGATATATAAAGGACATACAATACAATGCAGAAGAAGCAGTCTAGGAGGTTTCTAGAGTGTGTGGAAGATAACTTCCTGACACAGGTGGTAAAAGCCTGCTAGGGGAAGTGCCCCCTAGACCTGCTGTTCACAGAGAAGGTCTGGTTGGATATGTGGAGACTATGAGCTGTCTTGGACATTGTGACCACAAAATGGTAGAGTTCTCTATTCTTGGTGAAGTCAAGAAGCGGGTAACAAAACTGCTACCTTTGACTTCCAGAGGGTAGACTTTGCAGGACTCTGGTGGGGAGGACCCCTTGAGATTCGGACTTGAAGGGTAAAGGGGTCCAGGAAGGCTGGTTGCTCCTCAAGAAGGAAGTCTTAAAGCCACAGGAACAGGCTGTCTCCCTGTGCCATAAGATGAGCCTGCAGGGAAGAAGATCAATGTGGGTGAACAGGAAACTATTTCTGAGGCTCCAGGAGAAAAAGGAAGTTAATCTCCTATGGAAGAAGGGAAGGACAACTCAGGCAGAGTACTTGAGCAGAGTACAAAGAAATTGTTGGCATATGCAGGGAGAAAATTTGAAAGACGAAAGCCCATCTTGAATTCTACCTTGCCACTCTAGTAAAAGAGAAAAAAAACTTACAGATATATTAACAGTAAGAGGAGGGTTAAGGAGAATCTCCATCCTTTACTGGATGCAGCATACTGAGGATAAGGAAAAGTCTGAGGTTTTCAATGCCTTCTTTACCTCCATCTTTAAAAGTCAGACCAATTATTCTCGAGGTATTCTACCCTCTAACCTGAAAGTCTGGGATGGGGAATAGAATAAACCCCTCACAATTAATGTGGAAACAGCTAGAGACCTACCGTTTCACTTGGATTGTCACCAGTCCATGAAACTGGAAGGGATCCACCCAAGGGAACCAGTGGAGGTGACTGCCAAGCCTCCTCCCACCACATGTAAGTGTTTCTGCTCAACCAAAGAGGTCCAAGAGGATTGGAGGTTTCCCAGTTTGATTCATATATGCAAGAAGGATCATAAGGAGGATCTGGTGAACTACAGGCCTGTCAACCTGACCTTGGTAGCCGGTAAGGTTATGGAACAGATAATCTCTGGTTAGATCATACAGCATGTGTAAGACAACCTAGGATTAGGCAAAGCCAGAGTGGGTTCCTGAAAGGCAGATCCTGCTTGGCAACCTGATCTCCTTGAACAATTGAGTGACACATCTGACTGATGAAGGAAAAGCTGTTGATGTAATTTACCTAGACTTCAGTGAAGTTTTTGACAGTGTCACCCACAGAATTCTCCTAGAAAAGCTGGCAGCCCTTACCTTGAGCGAGTACACTCTTTGCTCTGTTAACAGCTGGCTGGAGGGCTGGGCTCCAAGGGTGGAGGTGAATGGAGTTACATCCAGATGGCAACCAGTCAAAAGTGTTGTTCTTCAGAGGTCAGTATTGGAGCCTGTCTGGTTTAATATCTTCATTGGTGAACTGAGTGAGGTGACTGAGTGCACCCTCAGTAAGTTTTAAGATGACATCAAGTTGGGAGGAAGTGTCAATCTGCCTGGGGGTAGAAAGGCCCTACAGAGGAATCTGGACAGTCTGGATTGCTGGGCTGAGACCAGTAGAATGAAGTTCAGTGAGACTAAGTGCTGCTTTCTTTTGGCTGTAACAACTCCAGGCTTGGGGCAGAGTGGTTGGAAGACTGTGTGGAAGAAATGGACCTGGCTGTGCTGATTGACGCTCAGCTAAACACAAGCCCAGGTAGTGAGACTAGGTAGCTAAGAAGGCAAATGACATCCTGGCTTGTATCAGAAATAGTGCTGCTAGCAGGAGGAGATCATCCTTTGGTACTCAGCTCTGCTGAGACTACATCTCAACTACTATGTTCAGCTTTTGTCCCTTCACTATAAGACATTAAGGCCATGGACTGTTTCCAGAGAAGGACAACAAAGCTCGTGAGGGGCCTGTAGCATGGTTCTTATCAGGAATGACTGATCATCTAGTCTGAAGAAGGCTCAGGGGAAACCTTTTAGCTTTCTACATCCTTCTGAAAGGAGGCTGGGACAAGGCAGAAACCAGACTCTTCTTTGAGGTAACTAGTGAAGAGGACTAGGGGGAATGGTCCGACACTGCACCAGGTTCAGTTTAGATATTAGGAAAAAATCGATCCTCTGAAAGAGTGATCAGGTGCTGGAATGGGCTGCCCAAGGAAGGGAATGAGTCACTATTCCTGTAGGCATTCAAGAAACATTTAGACATTGCACAAAGGAGCATGCTTTATAGGGAAATGATGGTTGGATGAGGTGATCTTGGAGGTCTTTTCCAACATTGGTTATTCCATATTCTGTGATTTAGTTTATATTCTGGCAGTGTGGTAACTCCTGTAATTTTTCTAATCTGATTAAATGAATGCAGTTGGTGTATACATTTGACAAAGGTGCATTGCTTGCACCTGAGATCCCATGTTTTCTCAGCTGGTGCTCAACCATTGGATCAGGCTGTGATCTAACAATTCCACTGCAGTAGGGACTATTTATAAACTATGTGAAGATATAATTTCATTTCTGAGAGTAGTAGGGAGAAGAATGACTGATAGATCATGTATATAAATGTTATTTTAGGCAAAACAGATACAGCAAACCTCTATGTGAACAGATAGAAATGACAAAATTATATCTTTGCCAACAGCCAAATGTTGCTTGGAGAATTCAATAAGGCCAAGTGCCGGGTCCTGCACTTTGGCCACAATAACCCCATGCAGTGCTATAGGCTTGAGGCAGAATGGCTTGAGGAGTGTAAAGAGGAAAAGGACCTGGGGGTGTTGGCTGATGCTCGGCTCAACATGAGCCGGCAGTGTGCCCAGGTGGCCAAGAAGGCCAATGGCATCCTGGCCTGTATTAGGAATAGTGTGGCCAGCAGGAGCGGGGAGGTGATCATCCCCCTGTACTCAGCTCTGGTGCGGCCACACCTCGAGTACTGTGTTCAGTTTTGGGCCCCTCACTACAAGAAAGACATCGAGGCCCTGGAGCGTGTTCAGAGAAGGGCAACAAAACTGGTGAGGGGTCTGGAGCACAAGTCTTACAAGGAGCAGCTGAGGGAGCTGGGATTGTTTAGTCTGGAGAAAAGGAGGCTCAGAGGAGACCTCATCGCACTCTACCACTTCCTGAAGGGAGGCTGTGGTGAGGAGGGGGTTAGCCTCTTCTCCCAGATAGCTAATGACAGGACGAGAGGGAATGGCCACAAGTTGTGCCAGGGAAGATTTAGATTAGATTTGAGGAAAAATTTTTTCTCTGAAAGAGTGGTCAGGCACTGGAATGGCCTGCCAAGGGAGGTGGTTGAGGCACCGTCCCTAGCGCTGTTCAAGAAGCGTTTAGATGAGGTGCTAAGGGATTTGATTTAGTAGCTTGGTGGGTAGGGATGATGGTGGGAGGATGGTTGGACTAGATGATCTTGTAGGTCCTTTCCAACCTAATGAATCTATGAATCTATGAATCTATGAAACATCGGTATATATTGATCGAAGTGTATAAATAATAAAGCAGTACAAGTGAAACTTATTTTTCAGGTTTGTGCCCTGCAGAATCATACTGGAACACCAGAAATTTTCATTATTAAAACATTGCCAGATAGTATGACAACTGTTCTACTACACTGGCTTTTGGCGATGGAGCACAGTTAAGGTTATGCAGTGAAGTACAATAGAAAGCTAAATCTTTTGTTTCTTAATGAAGAAGAGCTATTTAGAAAACAGAACTTTGTTTCACTGTAGAATTCAAATTTTGGGAATGTTATTTCATTCTACATTGTAGAAAGTGCTGCAAAAGCATGAAAGTCTAACCCTCAGTAAAGAGGACTCTTCTATGATACAAGAGACTCAACTACACATCCCTCTTCTATTTTACCAAAGAATCCAAAAATTGTGCCTCCTAACTCCAAGGTAATTATCAGCTATGCTGATATGGTTGGAATTAAATTGCTGTGTGGAATAATACAGACCTGGACAGGCCTTGAGGAATAGCAAGCTTGTACTAGCTTGGGAACACAAAGAAGTCTCTGGCTTCCACATGTAGCCAGAAGAAACTCGTTCATGAGAAACTGCTCTGTAACTTTAACTAAGTATCCTTGCTTTGCTAGACAACCACCACTGGTATCTGCTGGAGGAATCTACAGGGTAGACACCCTACCAGCCAACAGCCACCAGTAACGAGGACTTGTTGGAGGCTGTACCAGCCAGCCACCCCTGATAATGTGTCTCTCTATTTAACTGATGAATGTTAACTTGCCTCTATGTAGTTTCCTTGTGATCAGTAAACCTTACACAAAAATGCTGATACTTCTGCACTGTATCTAAAGAAACCCTTCTTGTTTGTTTGTTTGTTTGTTTCTTCACATCCCTTGACAAGTTCAATTCTGTTTGTGCCTTGGGTTTCCTGATCCCATTCCTGCATATCTGGACAGCATCCCTTTATTATTCCAAGGATACTCATCCCTGCTTCCACTGCTTATATCTTTCCTCATTCTCCCTCAGCCTGACCAGCAGGTCCGTGCTCAGCCATGCTGGTTTTATTTTATTTATTTTATTTTATTTATTTTTTTGCCTCACTGGCCTGATTTCTTATTCTGGGAGATGAAGAGTTCTTGTGCTCTTGAAAAGGCATTCTGAAAATGTTGCCAACTCTGTTCTGTTGCTTTGTACATGAGGACAGTTTCCAAAGGGATATCATCCACTAATTCCTTTAACAGATTGAAGTTCACTCTCCTGAAATTCAGGGTCTTGACTTCACTCTTTGCCAGGCCTTCATTCCTCAAAATCACAAACTTGATCAGGACATGACTACTGCAGCCCAGGCTGCCTCCTATCTTAATCTCTTTAATGATCTCTTCTATGTTGGTGAGCACCAGGTCTAGTAACACTTCACCTCTAGTGGATCTGTCCAATACCTGAACCAGAAAGTTGTGGTTAATGGACTGCAGGAGTCTCCTGGATTGCTTACAGCTAGCTGAGTTGTTTTCAGAGTGAATATCACAGTGAGTGGTTGAAATCCTCCATCAGGATGTCAGCCTGCAAGCACAATGCCTATTGCAGCTAAAGCAAGAAGGTCTCATCAACAGGCTCCTCTTGATCGAGTGGCTTGTATTAGACCCCTACCACCAGCTGTTCTCTGTTGATTCAGTCCCTAATTTTAAGCCACAAACTCTCAACCTGTTTGTGACTGCATCTCAGAGGCAGCTTTTCACAGTCTATCCACTTCTTAACATAGATGTCGACTCCCCACTCTCCCTTGTCTATTCCTTCTAAAAAACTTAAAACCCTCAGTTGTGGTATTCTGGTTATATGAGTCATCCCACTATGTTTCCGTGATAGCAATAAAATCATAGTTTTCTGATGGCACCATGGTTTCTAATTCCTCTTGCTTATTTCCCACACTGTGTACAATAGTATAGAGATACTTCAGCTGGGCTTTCAGCAGCATTACGTTCTTAGAGGATCCCTATCAAAAGACTCTGGGATAAATTTGAATTTATTCTCCACTGCTTCATAAAGTGACAGTACTCTCTGACTCTTCTCAGTTACTCAGTCCTCTAACAAATCTAGTTTAAAGTCCTGGAGATGAGCACAGACAGCTTTCTACCTAGTGTATTCTTGTTCCTTCTGGCCAGCTGTGTCCCATCTCACGTCAGCCTTCCCAGTTTATTGAAGTTATGTCCAAAATCATAGAAACCAAAGCCATCATCCACACAACCATTAATTCAACTGGTCTGATTTTCCCCTTCATCTCACCAGGAGGACTGAGGAGAGCACTACCTGCATTTCGCAAAGTCTTCTGTGTCCAACTGACCTTTCCTCCATTATTAACTAGATATCCTTTGAAGCATTTTTGCCCACTGTTCATCAGAAATGGTCTCCACCAAAAAGACTCTAAGTATCTTTCAAAACTTTCATCTATTTCATTGAATCTGAAAAGGAATTATGATACTAAAAAAGATATTAAGAATAAATATGTAATACATGTTTTCAATGTCTACAGCATCCATTTATATAATAGGAATTAATAGCAAAAGTAACAACAGGACTTTTGTATCATTTGTAGTGGCTTGAACATATAGTTCTTGAAAATGTGCTAGGAGAGATAAGCTTATGAGCCTCTTTACCTGAAAATCATCCAATCAGACTTGTTCACAGATGTTTTAAATAGTAGCAACTTCTGAACATTAGTAATTGTGGAAAAGACAAATGTTTGCAGTTTAAGCTATTATTACAACAGGTCTCACATCCCTTTGTGAAGTAACAAATCAGTTTACAGGTCTTAAAGGAAATTCAGGTGAACTCAAGTGCAATCAGAAACAAAATATGAGATATTACCAAAGGAGCTCTACATCAGTTGTGCAATCCTGAACCCACAATGCTGCAGAACAAAGCATCGTATTTAAGTACAACAAAAAGCAAAAAAAAAAAAAAAATTACAATAAATTGTTCTTGTGCACACATTTTTACTGTTTCTATATCAGATCTTAACACTGACACAAGCAAATGTCAGTTTAGTTTAATTATTTAATTTTACTTAGAGTGATTTTAAAGGCAATCTTCGGCTTCTATCTTCAGTTTGTTTTATCTTGAACAAGGTGTGTACAGGAAGGACATAGATGCTCTTATCCAGTACTGTCTCAAATAGTGCTGGAAACTATCTCTGACCTTAACCAAATGTTTGCGATGGGAAAAAAACTTCAATGTGCATCTCAGAATGAAGTACACTTTGATCTGAAGAAAAAGAATGACCAAATTTCACTTGCTGAGAACATCTGTACACATTGATTGTTCTCATCCAACACTTGAGAGTTGTTTCTTTTTTTTTTTTTTTTTCCAGTCTCTTAGGACTTCTGGCTTGTTGTCATCAGAAATGGTACAGCATTATTTTCCATTCAAATAATTATAACTTACTGATAAATAAAATAGTGAAAAGTGGGAGATAAGAGCTAGAAATTCTAAACCTAAACCTGGAGAAAAAAAAATAAGGCAAATCTTTTAGGTAAATGTTATTCATACCATTACCTGTGTGAATGAGTAACAAATGCACAGCAGAAATAACGATGAATGTCATAGTATCTCAAATAATTTATATTTATCAAATTAAGAACTCTTTGCTTAAGTAGTCTGAAAAATAATTCAGTTAATTCTGTAAGTTTTGAAAACTTACAGCTTGACCTCAGTATAGATCTACCTCTTAATTTTTTTGCCATTGTTTCCATGTTCTTCACTTGTCCAAGCTGATGTTTTCAGGACAGAAGGAAACTGAATAATACAACAAATTTTATATTCTAAGAACATATTCTAAGAATATGTATTATATATAAATATCAGCTTTGTATGTGATGAAGCCCTAAGTAGATTCTCTCAATATCTTTCTATCTTATTTTCCATCTACAAAAAGTAGGGAAAAAATGACTAAGTGGCTTTTTTTTTGTTTTGTTTTTTTTGTTTTTTTTTTTGCCAGAAGCAAAGCAATATAAATAATAAGATACTTAGTGAATGCAGAGAAGGAAAAATAACACTGGGATTATTGCTGAAAAATTTTGATATTTATGAATCGTGTTCTGCAAAATTGCTCCTATGCAGAATTTGTAATTGCATATTAAATAAAGTAGGAAGAAAAGAAACATGCCTAGTCTGGAGTTATTCACATTTTTTTCACTTTATGATGTAACAGTTCAGTTCAGAGCAGAGTATTATGTAATTAAAATATATTAGCTTTGACTGCTTAAGCACTCAGTTTTGATAAACAGGAAAATTAATATAGGGCAAAATAATGGAACAATTTAGGAAACTTGCACCGTGTTGTGGTATTTTGAGTAGTTAGGTTTCCACAGCTCAGATACAACAAGATATGATATCATTATGAATTAATAAATGTGATTTGTCATCTTCCTAGCTTTAATAAAAACTTCAAAATAAGCAAGAGTCATGTATTAGCGACTGAAAATTGGAAATGAGTGACTGAAATGCTATTTAACTTTTACCACCATTCTAGAAAACTGAGTGAACAATGCTGACCAAGAAAAAGATAAGACTTGAAACTTCTATTACACAGTCCCTCCATTTGGTCGTCCCCTTCTTGGGATGTTCAAGACCCACCTGAACACCTACCTGGGCAACCTGGTCTAGGAAGCTTGTTTTGGCAGTGGGGTTGGACTACATGATCTCTGGAAGTCCCTTTCAGCCCCTACAACTCTGATTCTGTGAAGGTCTGAACAGGTCTTGAACCAAAGCTGAGCACTAGATGAATCTCTCAAGAAAGTGTTATACATTGTCAGTATCTGATCATTAGCAAAATACATATCTTGGACAGAATGTCTCATCAGTAAGAGATGTAGCTTAGATAAAGCATTATGACAATGTATTAACCTTTCCTCTTGAAGCATAAAAAAATATACATACCTTGTTCAAGATGAATCAAACAGAAGATAGAAGCCAAAGAACGCCTTTAACATTTTCTAAGTAAAATTAAATAATTAAATTGAACTGACATTTACTTTAAAGAGTTTGTTACTATAATGCACAATCAGGTATCCTCTATGTACTTTGTAACCACTTCAACTGATGATGGACAAGTTCAACAGATCAGAACAACATTTGTAACCAAGAACAAGAAATTGTTTTTAGCAATTGTGTAACACTTATCTTCCCTTTATCCCCCACCCTTTTTTCTCTTATGCTTACTTTTTTTTTTTTTTTCTTCTCACTTCCTCACCATCATGGATGGTCATTAGTGCACTAGTTTCAAGCAACCCTTGAGCCACTGGATACTGTGAAAGACAACAATTGTTTGTTTGCATGTCTCAAAGCTTGTGTTCTGAGGCATTTTTTGTGATAAGACACTGGCTTATTTAGGAGGCGAGTGGTGGGTGTCACACAGCAACACTTTGTGGACAGTTTTACATTTGAAAGCACTTCTTTAGAGGTTTTTGCCTTCAAAAGAGAGTGCTCAGGAGTGTTTACTGGTGGAAGATCTGGCCTATGACTGGATAACTGGTACAAGAGACTGGGGGATGGTACCATTGTATGCTGTGAAGGCAAGACACAATTTGACATTTCCTTGCTCTCCTTTATTTTGCTGGCAAGGCCTGGAAAATGGGAACAAAGGAGTTCCTGTGGAGATCCAAAAGGCAGGAGCTGCCTCTCCAAAAAGAGCTGACTCAACCTCTTTGGATCTATAGATTAAGTTTGTACCTTTGTTAAGTATTTAGAAAATAAATGAATAAACAAGGGAAAAAGGAGAGAAGAGAGGAAAAGGAAGATGTCATCGTCAACCATACAACACAACCTCCATTGACCCATCGCTACTGGAGATCAGCACCTGAACTACAAACCTTGCTGAACTCACAGTGGTGATTCTCTCTCTCGCTTTCTACCAAGACTGCTTGCTTTTTATTTCTTATCTCTTTCCTAATGCTCATCTTCCCTTCCCCACATCCCTAAGCAACTTGAATTTTTAATAAACTGGTTGTGTTAACGTTTGACCCGTTGTGTCTTAATTTCACTGTTGGGTACACATACATTAAAAAGAACCTTTTCTCCCTCTTATAAATTGGAGAGACAACAGGTAGGATACTAACTAATCATGACTGATGTCATTTGATCCTCAGCTTAAAATGGCTGTTGTATGTAAGCCAGTTAAGTATGACTTCTTTGATTCCAAAGTGATAAATTAATAAAAAATGCTTTTACATAGAGTTAACATTGAATATAATGAAGTATATCAGTAATTACAGTGTTAAATGTCTGGTTTTGTTGTTCTTATTCCTTTTAAATATTGATATAAATAAAAAAAAAAAAAAACAATACTGCTGGTTTTCTTACTTGTATTAGATTTTTATTTTCAAGTCAGAGAATTGGATTTAATTAAAAATAGCTTTACAAAAAAAGAAAAAAAAGTGTTGGGGCTTCTCTTCATATCACACATGTTAAGTAGTAAAAAGCATTACTATATTATCATAAATAAAATATGATAGTGGTTCCAAACTAGTCTTAATCTTGCTGTTGGGTATACATATATTAAAAAGAACCTCTTCTCCCTCCTATAAATTAGAGTGAGACAATGCTAAATGTCCTCCTATGTCACTTTTCCTTTTCTATCTCAAGACTGAAGTAAAGCCTCCTGGCTTTCAAGTGGGATGAGATGGCAGCCTCTCACTGTAAGATGTCATTTACCTATCATATCTCTGATGTATCATGGTTGGTAGATGATAAAATCTATATGTTTGGTTCTGCTTTGGTTATATCAACACATATGTTGAGGAGCTAGTAGTTAGAATGGTTTGAGTGGAGTTCCAAAAATAGGAAACTTCTATTTTACTCCTTGTTCTTAGAATTTTTGATCTTTCCTGACCTATTTTGTGTTCTTAAATCTGTGGAAATATTTATTTATCTGGAAAAGATAACAGTAAAATAAGAGCAACCTTGGCAAATATGTTTACTTTAAATCAGGATGAAATCAATGGTACATAGAACTTCATTTAGTGAGAAGCTAGTTCTGGGTAGGTAACTTAGGTTAAGTTTAACACGATAATAAAAAAAATGTACTAATGAATAAGGTCATTTCCTGAAAAGGACATAAGTACAAGTTCTAGCACCTGGATCAGGGCAATCCCAACCACAGGTACATGTTGCATGGAGAATGGCTTGAGGAAAGGGATTTTGGGGTGTCGATTGATGAAAGTTTCAATATGACCACCGGTGTGTGCTTACAGCCCAGAAGGCCAAGCATATTCTGCACTGCATCAAGAGAAGTATGATCAGTTGGTCTAGAGAGGTGATTCTGCCCTTTCACTCTGACCTTGTGAGACCCCATCTGGAGTACTACATCCAGTTCAGGGACTCCCAACACAAGAAAGACATCAAGCTGTTGGAGCAGATTCAGAGGAGGGCCATGAAGATGATCAAAGGGCTGGAGCACCTCCCCTACACAGACTAGCTGAGTGAGCTGGGGCTCTTCAATCTGGAGAAGTCTCTGGGGGACCTTATAGCAGCCTTCCAGGACCTACAAGAAAGCTGGGGACGGACTTTTTATAAGGGCATGCAGTGACTGGACAAGCGTAAATGGTTTTAAACTGAAAGAGGGTCATTTTAGACTAGATATTAGGAATAAATTCTTCACTGTGAGGGTGGTGGCACTGGAACAGGATGTCCAGTGAGGCTGCGAATGCCCCCCCCCAGGAAGCTTTCAAGGCTAGGCTGGATGGGACTGTGAGCATCCTGGTCTAGGGGGATGTGCACCTGCCTATATCAGGGGGTTGGTACTAGATGATCTTAAAGTTCCCTTCCAACCCAAACCTTTTAATGACATCCACAGTTAGATTAGGTTGCCCAGATCCTGATCCAGTCTTGCCTTGAAATTCTCCAGGGACGACGCATCCGCCACATCTCTAGGCAACCTGTTCCAGTTGCTCACCACTCTCACTGTAAAAGTCTTGCTCCTTATGTCTGACCTTAATCTACCCTCTTTAAGCTTGGAATCACTTCCCCTTGTTCTGTCACAGATCCTGTTGTAAGAGTCTGTCTCCTTCTTCCTTGTAGATCCCATTTAGATATTGAATTCTCTTCTCCAGGCTGAATAGCCCCAGCTTTTTCAGTCTGTCCTCAAAGGAGAAGTGTTCCATCTCTTGTTCCATTTTTGTATCCCTATGCATCTTTTTGAATTTCTACTTAGGTTACCATTGCTACTTTTCTAAATTCAGATTTCTATTACTACATTTCTAAATTCAACTGTGTGCTATTTAAAGAATATGAGATCAAATGTAAGAAAGAGATAAAACCACTTTAAAATCTTGCAATTTTTCAAGCAGTTTGTAGTGAGGACAGGGAGAGACCAAAATATAAACACAAAATCTCAGTGGTTGCCTTATTACTTCTGTTAAGATTTCATTCAGAATCTAAGATATAAGATCTAAGTATAGGAAGGGGACAGAATACTTAGGAAAGCAATTTTACTAACAGCTCAGCTTGGAGAGAAATATTTCACCCCAACTGTTTTTCTCCACTGCTAACATTTTAAATATTGTATTGTTTTGATCTGGATGTGTTTGTGGCCACTGGCAAAACAATTTCCAATGTAATTATAAATGTACTTTACTTGAATTAAAATATTTTGTCATAAACCATCAAAGCATAGAAGAGCTCAAAGTACACAATCTTTTTTGAAATGAGTCAGACTTAATTTCCTGTTTTTTATTGACCAACTTCATAAACAGTGGTGTTTAGTTCTTGGAACTTGACAGTAGAATTCAAGCGTATAAAGTGTCTGGCCAAATCCATTTATGAATTCTGTCAGCTAATTAACCAAATCTGAAGTCATGAGCAAGGAAGACTTTACAGCTGATACATTATTATGAAAGAGATATTTGGATTTAGACATCAGCTTTCTGTTTCCAGACTAACTAATAAGGCCTCCTCTTCCATTTCTCCAGCAATATTGTGTTCAGGTTATTGGTCTAAACTCAGCCTTCAGATTGCTACCTGGGAGAAGAAACTTCAGTATTTTTTTGTTTCTTTCACTTTTCATGCATGGCTTTTTCACATGATCTTGCTAACTTCCTCCTTCTTCCTTCCCTTCCCTTCCCTTCCCTTCCCTTCCCTTCCCTTCCCTTCCCTTCCCTTCCCTTCCCTTCCCTTCCCTTCCCTTCCCTTCCCTTCCCTTCCCTTCCCTTCCCTTCCCTTCCCTTCCCTTCCCTTCCCTTCCCTTCCCTTCCCTCCCACTTCTTTCAGAAAAAATGTTTTGCTTTAGCATTCTCTGAATCTGTTTTAAGATAAAACACTAATTAATCTCACTTTGGTAAGTAAGTGTAATGCCAAAAATATATTAACATTTATGATTAATGAGTCTTTTCTCGTCCATTCTTGCATTGTGAATCTATTTCACATTTTGAATGATAGGAATCAATACTTTGAGTTGACAGACTACATTTTTTTTTAATCTGCCTCAGTTATTTTGCAGCAATTTACATTGTGAATGGAATTTATTTTAAGTGAAATTCAATAGAACTGATATACTTCCTCGCAAAACTACTCAATTTTAGGGAATGTTAAATACTACAACTGCTGTCCTTTTGACATCAGGATGTAAAGTTAACCTGATGATAAATAAAAACAGTATGTTCTATTTAAAAACACAAAATTGTATGGATTCCAATGACTATATTGATATGGTAGGTATTTTCTCTCTCTAGGCACAAACCTTCTAGGTTTCTGAAGAATTGTGAAGAGTAAACAGAAAGCTACTATTGTGGAACTTAAACTCAAAATGTTAATTTTTATATCAGTGTTTAGTCTATCTCATGTTCCTTCAATAAAATCTGTTGGCTAAAATACTGGAAGATCAGATTTATCTAAGTGCATCAGTCAGAGAAATAAAATAAGCCTGTGCATAAGTCTTTTGCTAGATAAGAAAATACTTCATCATATGCTCAAACTCTTCATTGATATTACAGTTTTTATCAGTATTTTGAATTGCTGGGAAACTGAGCATATTGTAGAACATTTGGTTTGAAAGAGCCCAAGTGCAAACTTGCTTTGCAATTACAGACCTTGGAAGATTAGAGAATTTGTATCTTTCTGAATTTCTTATCTGATTTTTATGTTCATAAGTGGAGGATAGAACCACTTTCTAAGCTACTAGAGAAGTCAGTGATCCCATTTCTAGCAATCAGGAACAAGTGTATGCCTCTTTTGTATGCCTTGTTAAGTATTTCAACAGGTTAATATTGACACTGAACTCTCAAAAATTTTCCCATCAAAGAAACATCTTGCTTATGAGAATGTTTTCTATGTTGCTATGGCATTGAAGTTATTTTAAAATGTTTTTCTTTGACTGTATGCTACTGCAAATGCTATAACATCCATTGTGTAGGAAATTATTCTTTCCATTTTTGCTGTCTAACTTACATATCTGTTATTACAAAACTGCATATTACAGTTATGTAATAAGGTATTACATCACTGCATGCAGTTACAATATGTAAAGAATTACCTTAGAACAAGAAGTCTTTTCTGTACGTTCACTGCAGACAGCAGTGCACCATTTATCTACATTCTTTAGTTCATTGAATGGCTGATAAAACTGGTGTAACGTGCTTGAGAGAAGCAGGAAAAATGGCATATTTGATCTTTGCCAATACTTTTCTGCTTTGTAAAAACTCTCAGAGACTAAAGATACATGATTAGCTTAAATTGCTTTCTTCATTTTCATTGTGTGCAAAACACATGTATTCAAAATTGAAATGGATAAAGCCTTAAAACCTAGCCCAATGTGCAGAATTTATAACTGTATCCTATCCTATTACCAAGGGTGTTGGTAATACTGTTTCATCAACATTTCATATCAAACTGAAAACACTGAAAGTAATTTCGTTTGGCTTAGGATAGATACATGTGAGAAAACAGGACTGCATTCTTGTCATCTCAACTTACTGTAACTTATTATAACTCCTTATCTGTTGAAATAGTAAGGTCAGATCTGAAAAGAACTGCTTAAAATAACTATAAATACATATCTTAAGTGTATAGTACAGAAATTTTAGCAGGGAGAAAATTAAAGGGTGAAGTGTTTTCCTAAATTGGCGAGCTGAGGTTTTGAATTTGCTTGCTTCTTTGCTGTTTGGAAAGAGTAGCTCTCTTGGAGATGACAGAAGTGGCTATCATTGCCTAGTGATCCACACTTACTGTTCCACCTGAAGAGCTTTGTTGTGCACTCAATTGGAAGGCTATAGGGAGGGAGCTGGCAGTTAAAAAATTAGGCAGATTTTCAGACTTTTCAATCTTATCAAGGATACATTGATGTAAGAGATAAATAGGTGTAAATACAGGGAAGATTTGAAGGGAAATGGCAGTAGAAGAATGTCATTAATCTAAGATGACAGACAAGTAGAGGAGAGCTTTATGAGGTAAGCTGAAAAAAAACTGAATGAATGACCACTTTTCTGGCTGTTAAAAGAGGAGGCAAATTTTTCCAGAAAATACATGAATTTCAGTAGAAAAATCTGGAATGATTTCTTTCTCCAAGTTTCCTGACTTCTATAGAACATATTGTGCCTACTTGCACATCCCATTTCCTCTGTTCCTGTGTTACCACAATAGAAATTCTTTGTCAAGAGCTTGAAAATCTTTCTACAACAGAAGGGTAAAAACTCCACTGAGTCTTGAATTATCTTGGTGTTTGATTCCTATGAGACTTTATTTAAGAGTCACTATTTTTTAAAAGATGTAAATAGGTCACTCCAATAGTAATACCTATTTTTTTTCTATAGAAACTATGGCAGATTTAAAGAGCACAATAACACTATTTGATATAGGAAGCTGTCAGGTACAAAATGCTGTTTTTCAATACAATCACCACTATTAGCTGAGCTTTTCGTTTGATTGTTTGTTTGTTTGTTTGTTTGTTTTTGCCAGCAAAGAACAAGAGCCTACATGATGCCCTTGTAAATATCTGCTAAGGCAACCACTGCTGCTGTCACAGCTGTTGAAATACACCACCCAACCCTCGCTGTGCTCACATACACCATTTGGTCTCAAAAAACGTTCAGCAAAAGACAATGAATGTCAATGTGTGATGCTTTTTCCACATGGGGGAATTATGTAACACCCATTTTCTTTGTATGCACTTCCATGTTAGATGGCATTTTGTCACACTGCCCCTCTGTTGTCATCTGTCACACAGTAACAAAATGCAAGGGAATCTTGGTGGGAAGGTTTATCCTTTACTGCCACTGCCTTGACCTCTGATGTCTTAGACCAACATAAAAGTAGGAGGAACTACTTTGGAATCACTATCATATTTTATTTATGATTATATAGTAATGCTTTTTACTACTTAACATGTGTGATCTGAAGAGAAGCCCCAACACTTTTTTTCTTTTTTTGTAAAGCTATTTTTCATTAAATCCTATTCTCCGACTTGATAAATAAAAATCTAATACAAGTAAGAAAACCAGCAATACTGTTTTTTATTTTTTTTTATTTATATCAATATTTAAAAGGAATAAGAACAACAAAACCAGACATTTAACATTGTAATTACTGATATACTTTATTATATTCAATGTTGAATTTATGTAAAAGCATTTTTTATTAATTTATCACTTTGGAATCAAAGAAGTCATACTTAACTGGTGTAAAGCAAGCAAAGGCGGTGACAGAGCTTTTATTTGAGGGAGAGGCGCTACAGAAAGAGATGTTAGAGATAAGGGGGATGAACTCACCCCTCCCGGCGACCGTTTAGGCAAAGGAACGCAGCCGCCTCTCGTTCGAACACTGGCGCGCCAGAAGAAAGAGAGCCAGGGAGGGTGGGGGGGCAACCCGCACAGGCTCTGAGCGGATCTGTGATCCCGGAAGCACGGCCGAAAGCACCACCGAGAGGGAGAGATCGAGAGGTCGGGTGGACCTGGGCTCCTCTGTCCGCTCACTCAGATGCTCATTCACTGGTTCAGGCTGTGACCAGGCAATCCCACAACAACTGGCTTACATACAACAGCCATTTTAAGCTGAGGATCAAATGACATCAGTCATGATTAGTTAGTATCCTACCTGTTGTCTCTCCAATTTATAAGAGGGAGAAAAGGTTCTTTTTAATGTATGTGTACCCAACAGTGAAATTAAGACACAACGGGTCAAACGTTAACACAACCAGTTTATTAAAAATTCAAGTTGCTTAGGGATGTGGGGAAGGGAAGATGAGCATTAGGAAAGAGATAAGAAATAAAAAGCAAGCAGTCTTGGTAGAAAGCGAGAGAGAGAATCACCACTGTGAGTTCAGCAAGGTTTGTAGTTCAGGTGCTGATCTCCAGTAGCGATGGGTCAATGGAGGTTGTGTTGTATGGTTGACGATGACATCTTCCTTTTCCTCTCTTCTCTCCTTTTTCCCTTGTTTATTCATTTATTTTCTAAATACTTAACAAAGGTACAAACTTAATCTATAGATCCAAAGAGGTTGAGTCAGCTCTTTTTGGAGAGGCAGCTCCTGCCTTTTGGATCTCCACAGGAACTCCTTTGTTCCCATTTTCCAGGCCTTGCCAGCAAAATAAAGGAGAGCAAGGAAATGTCAAATTGTGTCTTGCCTTCACAGCATACAATGGTACCATCCCCCAGTCTCTTGTACCAGTTATCCAGTCATAGGCCAGATCTTCCACCAGTAAACACTCCTGAGCACTCTCTTTTGAAGGCAAAAACCTCTAAAGAAGTGCTTTCAAATGTAAAACTGTCCACAAAGTGTTGCTGTGTGACACCCACCACTCGCCTCCTAAATAAGCCAGTGTCTTATCACAAAAAATGCCTCAGAACACAAGCTTTGAGACATGCAAACAAACAATTGTTGTCTTTCAGCATCAACTGGCTCAACCAACTCTAAGTTAATAGCAGGAGTGTCTAGAAGCTGTAATGGCAGATGTCATCTCATTAAGAATTTGGATGAGAGTCAAAGCGCTAACTTGCTTCTCTGTGCAAGTTCCCTGCTCATCAAGCCTTTTGTTTGATTTACATTTTTGATAAGTAGACACTATTTGTCAAGAATCTCCTTACAGGAAAAGCAAGTAAGGGTAAAGTCTGAGCAATTCTGTCTAATAAAGTAATGTCATAAAAGTTTAGTGATATGAAAGCTCATTTTCATATACCAGCTAATAGCAAATTATGAGCTGCTAAACATATTCAAGATAGTGAATTGCAAGTGCTCTGAATAGTGTCAAGCTGTACACCTATTATGCAGCCATAGTTGACAGATCCAGAACAGAAAATGCAGAATGCTTTGGATAATAGAAACTGTGCAAATATCACATAAATTCCCCCCCATAATTAGGAGCTTTGAATAAAAAATATTCAAAATATTCTCATTACATTTTGTGTTTCTTCCAAATTATCATAGAATTTAATCATATGTTGATATATTTCATATATAGTGTTCCAGTATCCATTGTAATAAACACAAGCTCAGGCTGACTCATGTGTATCTCTAATAATAATAGCTTTCTACTGTAAGATAAACAGAAATACCCCTACTGTTTTTTGTGAAGGAAGAAGGCAGAGGGTGGCATGGAAAAGTAGTTTAAGAAACAGTTACTTTGCATATTGAGAGAGCTTCCCCGAAGTATTACCAAAGGAGGAAGATATCTGTAAGATCTTAAGATCTTTTGATTTCAGGACAGATAAAAGATGCCAGCAACATCTTCAGTAGTGATGTCTCATGGAAACAGGATCTGCACATCAGATGAACCAGCTATAAGTTTAACCAATGCATGTGCTCAGTGTAGAACAATTAAAAAGAAAAAAAAAAGGGAAAAAAAAAAAAGGAAGGCCAACATGATTATTGATTGCTAAATAAATTTTAGGCACCCAACTACCCTAGCATTAACTCAGAGTTCAAATTGTTTCATCCAGATACACATTATGAGATTCTTGATGGTCAGTTTACTGTTCAAAAAGTCATCTGTGTCAGCTAGCTAGGAATGCTCAATCCTCTTTCTGTAACTCATCTTCTGAGGGTTTCGTAGTTGTTATGACATTGGTGGGAATTCCTGAATACCCTAGTCATCAATTCCAGGCTTTAGTCACATATTCATAAAATACTTAACTATTTTGAAAGCTGAGGAATTCCATCTTTGAGGAAAAGCCTTTAATCAATAAACTAAGGACATACTTTCTCATTCTATGCCAACAATAACTTCATTATTTTAAGAAATGAAAAAGCTTGAAAAGAAGGTTTTAAAGACTCCATCTGCAGAACCATTCCAGCTTAGGGGCTAGGGAATCCTCTTCTTTTGTTGTTTTACACCTTATGCTGTTTGCCTCTTCAGTTTGACCTTGAGCTGGAAGGGTACTGAAGAATGGATAGCATATAACAATAGATGTATCACAGAATTAGATAGATAGTGAAAACCAGCAAAGACCTGGTTTTAGATAGGAGGGCAGTGCACCCAACTGAACACTTGTCTAATCATGAAACTAATCACTATCTCTGGCCATGGGGCTAAAATCTAAAGCAAATTGAACCTCCTTTTGATCAGTTGTCTCCACTACGCTGAAGACAGTCTGGCTGCAGCTGACAGCCAGGCTCAACCACTGGGTCTGTACTCTCACTGACATATGAAAGGAACCTTGTGGTTAGGGTCTACCACAGGCCACCTAAACAAGTGGAGCCTGTTGAAGCCTTGGAACAGGTTGCCCAGAGAGGTGATGGATGCCCCATATCAGGAGACACTCAAGGTCAGGCTGGACGAGGCTCTGAGCAACCTAATCTAGCCACAGATGTCCTTGTTCATTACAAGAGAGTTGGACTAGATGACAGTTAATGGTCACTTCCAACTCAAAAAATTCTATGAACCTGAACCACACTGGTATTTATGTCCTTGTCCCACCTTTATGTACTGAATGTACACACATTCACCATGGCTGGATTTTTTAAAGAAATTAGGGTTGCTATAGATATTTATCATTGCCTCTGCTCAATGTTCTCAAATGACTCCTGAGTTAACAGCATAAACATCTCCATAGTTAATCAAATTATATGAACTTTTAAGTACAATTTAAGGGATTCTGAAGTGCAACACTCCGAGTGATCTGATGTCAACGTATGCCTTCACTGAAAATAAAGGAAGTTGAGAGAACTCTCAAAGGTAGGTTTCTTCAAGTTACTAAATGAATCTAAAGCCAGTCAAAGTGAATTCCATGTCTATTGTCCCTGTAATGCATTCATTTAGGAATGAGATGAGCTAAAGGAAAGCTGAAATGTGTATTTATTTCATTAAATTTAATGGTTGTGTTAATTCCCACTTATCGGGCTTCATTTTTTTTTAGAGATAATTTGTTTACTCCTCAAAAAAAAAAAAAGAAAAAGAAAAACCAAACCAAACAAAAAAAAAAATCAAAACCAAAAAGCCTACTTCAAAAGCTGTTGATTTAGGGCTTGAATTGGATTATGCTCCAAATCTTATTTTAAATGTCTGCTAGTGTTTTTCCAGTTCAACAGGTATAAATAAGACTAATTGTAGGATTACATAAACTCAGAATTCAACCCTGCACTTGGTAATTAAGTATCTTCCCTTATGAGGTGCACATAATTGTTTAGAGATATATCAACAACACAAAATTTGTCATAATATAATTTACTATTAAAAATCTGTAATTTAACTTAAAGGAGGGAAACAAATTCAGTATTGTATAGTTTGTTTCATTTAAAAAGCTTGAATTCAGGTGAACATTCTCAGATGAAAATTCAAGATAAAATCTTATTTTTAAACAAAACATCCCACTCATCCAATTCTTTATTTTTCTAGTTTATAAGTGACATCTCTTCTTTAGTAAGGATAAGTGAAGCCTAGGAATCTCCTGTGTACAAACTTCATGGTCACAGACACCACCAAGGGATTGCTGATAGCCTATTACCATGGTCATTTGAAAGGAGAAAAAGATATTAATTTCAGAAAACCATCTGCTTTTCTATGATAAACCTGGTTTTCTCCATGGAGTTAAAATTAGAAATTTAACTCTGGTAAATTAGTTTATAAATACAACAACAGTAAATGATGCAAAGGTTGCAATTCCTTTGAGTTTTATTATATTGTTCCTCATTAAAATTTTAGGTTTTTTTTCTGTTAAGTAAAAGGAAGTAGGAAATTAAATCTATTTCCAAATATGAATGTCTCCCAGGACCTCTGGAAGTAGATTTGTTAACATTTGCATATAATTTTGAGTAATATATACAAAATAAAAAACTTGAACTTCTTTAAAGTCCATCTTTTTCTAGACTTAAATCAAGCATATTTTAAAGGAAAATTTCTACTCACAGAAAAAGATAATTCAAAGTATCAAGAAGAAAAAACACCAAGCAGTGTTTATGACATCCTCCAAAGCCTAATCAAACCAGCAATTGGCTAGTTGTGGAAATACTTCTTTCAAACTGAACATACAATCCTGTGCATCTATTACATTTTCTGTAAACAAACAAATAAAAACTGACTTGGCAGAAACCTTTAATGGTGAGGAACAGCAGGAAGGTAAGAACTTGTTGCACAGGCTTTTGTTAATCCAAACAGTTCTACAAATTCCAGCTGAATATGTCTCTAGAGCTGAGGATAGTTGTTTACACATTCTGTGTTCAATATTTACAGTGTCAGTGACACATATGCGCTGTGTTATTCTCTGTCAGTGCTGCAAGAGCTAGATTCCTCAAATATTTGAGGACATTAATTGAACCATCTATGTCCTTCAGATGGCTCTGAGCACTCTTATTTGGAAAACTACTGAGCACAGAAAATAAGCCATACCTAGAAAACTTCAAAATCAATGTCATGTTTCCACATTATTTTTTTTTTAAGCATCTCCAAATGTAAGTAACTGTCTGAATTAGACAAATTTTTGTTTGGTTTTGGTATCTGCAAGGATATCTCCCCTGCATTAGGAAGCACTGAACAAGGGCTTCTTTAAATATTTGCTATGTTCCTTTTCTTTTAGCCAGCTACATGGTATGACAAGAACCATTTCATTCTATGCGTAGTTCAACTGTTGGTTGAAGTTTTGGTGGTCAATTTTAGAGGGATTAGAGTATTTGGAAAAACAGTCATTTCCAGTTTGCATCCATTTGCATCCATCTTGTTCATGAGGCTTCAAGTCATTTTAATAAGCTACATCTTCAGTCAGATGTAATTCAACAAGATCATTTCTCAGCTAGAAAATAGAGAAATTAGGTTTTTGAATCAAATTCTAATGGGAAATTATACTTTACTTATTCAATGTCCCTTTGCTTGTGCACTTCATCCTGCAGAAACTACAGTATTCCCCCTCCTGGATTATCTGTTGTGCTGCTAATCAGTTATTTAACATCTTAGAAACACCTAAACCTCAGCAGAAAATACTTAGCAGAAAGAATCACACAAGTCGCAGGACCACCTGCACTTCGCAGTATCTTTGCTACTTATTAATGCCTATGATTTGTTATGCCCTGAGATGCTGAAAGGCATTGTTATCTAAGGATATTCTCTGATAAGATATCTTTCACTGTTCTAAGGTTGTGTTTCTGTTCTCATTTTAACAACTCGGTATAGATTCTGCTATAAAATTGACTTATTTGCATTTCTTACTTGTAACCTAGATACATGTCAACAGTTTACTGGGCTGGATCGGCCTGGTTCCGTGACGATTGGTGTGGGGGACCCGCAGACCCACGCCCCAGGAAAGGGGAAAGGGAAAAGGAAAAAGGGAGATGGGCCTAGAAACAAAAACAGTGGCAACGATCTGAGGAGGAAAGCTAATTTACTAAATAAGATATCAGAAAGCAAAATAACACAATATAATACAATATAATTGGAATTGAAGCTAATAAATCAAAGAAAATGAGCAAGAGAGAGTGTCCGATCAACTGAAGGCCTCACGATAATGCTGAAGGCGAGACGGCAGCAAGCACCCACTGCTGAGTCGATCCCAAAGGAAAGAGGACTGTCCCGTGACCGCAGAGTTTTTATCTTTTCCCTCTGAGCGGAAATAATGTAAAAAGGCAAAGCATTGCAAAGTCCTCTGGGGAATGTAGTTCTTCTTCTCTTCTGAGACAGATATACCCAGAAATATCAATGATCTATGGAGTTGGAGTATCAACTCTTTAACTCTTAATGCACTACATGTTGTTATGATGTGGAATACCAATACCAAAAATCATAAAACCATGACATTTCACCCCTTATTCCACATCATTACATCATGCTTGATACTATAGAAGAACAATGATTAACATGCATTATATACACACACACAACATAGATATAGATGTATATACATGGAATTACTGACTGCACTCCCCCAACATCAAATTCCCTTGGGGTACACACTGAACATCCCCATTCTTCTGCATCACCCACCAAGTGGACCCAGGTCCCTGAGCAAAGACAGTTCCACAGAGAGATCTGCCCTTTCCAGAAGCTGGAAGGACCCAAACCACTTTCCCCAACATGTTCTTTACATGCACTACAGGGACTTTATCTCCCTCTACAGTAGGCAGAGAGCTGGATTGGGCAGGACCATCGCGATTGATGGATCCTTGGGTGTTGACCAACCAGGTGGCTTCTGCCAAATGCTTCTCCCAGTGCTTAAATGTTCCACCACCCATTGCTTTCAACATGGTTTTTAGCAACCCATTGTATCTTTCAGTTTTACCAGAAGCTGGTGCGTGATAGGGGATATGATAAATCAATGCCATGATCTTTGGTCCAATTATTTACATGAGAATTTCTGAAATGAGTCCCATTACCTGACTCAATTTTTTCCTGGAGTGCCATGTCACCATAGGACTTGTTTCTCAAGACCTAGAATGGTGTTTCGGGTGGTAGCATGGGGTACTGCATATGTTTCAAGCCACCCAGTGGTTGCTTCCACCATGGTAAGCACGTAACGCTTGCCATTGCGAGATCGTGGCAAGGTGATATAACCAACCTGCCACGCTTCCCAATAATTATACTTTTGCCATCGCCCCTCCCCCCAAAGAGGTTTCATCCTCTTGGCTTGTTTAATTCTGGCGCATGTATCACAGTCATGAATAACCTGTGCAATAGCGTCCATAGTTAAGTCCACCCCTCGGTCTCTAGCCCATTTATATGTTGCGTCTCTTCCCTGATGGCCCGAGGTCTCATGGGCCCATCGAGCTAAAAATAATTCACTCTTATGTTGCCAGTCGAAGTCAACTTGAGCCATCTTAACTTTGGCAGCTCGATCTACCTGATGGTTATTCTGTTGTTCTTCAGTTGCCCGGCTTTTAGGAACATGAGCATCTACATGGCGCACCTTCACAACTATATTCTTTACTCGGGCAGCAATGTCTTTCCACTGTTCAGCAGCCCAAATAGGTTTACCCCTCCGTTGCCAGCCATTCTGTTCCCATTGCTGGAACCACCCCCATAAAGCATTTGCCACCATCCATGAGTCAGTGTAAAGATAAAGCACTGGCCACCTCTCTCGTTCAGCAATATCTAAGGTCAGTTGGACAGCCTTTACCTCTGCAAATTGGCTTGATTCTCCTTCTCCTTCAGTGGCCTCTGCAACTTGTCGTGTGGGGCTCCACACAGCAGATTTCCATCTGCAGTACTTTCTCACAATGCGACACGATCCATCCGTGAACAGGGCATATCTCTTTTCATCTTCTGGTAGTTCATTATATGGTGGGGCCTCTCTAGCATGTGATACCTCCTCTGCTGGTATTGTTCCAAAATTTTACCTTCAGGCCAGTCCATGATCACCTCCAGGATTCCTGGATGACTGAGGTTCCCCATCTGAGCTCGCTGCGTAATCAGCGCAACCCACTTACTCCAAGTGGCATCAGTAGCATGATGGGTGGAGGGAACCTTTCCTTTGAACATCCAGTTCAGCACTGGCAGTCGAGGTGCCAGAAGGAGCTGCGCTTCAGTACCAGTTACTTGGGAAGCAGCTTGAACCCCCTCATACGCGGCTAAGATCTCCTTCTCAGTTGGAGTGTAGCACTCCTCAAACCCCCTGTATGCTCGACTCCAGAAACCAAGGGGTCGGCCTCGGGTCTCTCCAGAAGCTCTTTGCCACAAACTCCAAGTGGGACCTTCCTTTCCAGCAGCAGTGTAGAGGATGTTCTTTACATCCTGTCCCGTCCGCAGTGGCCCCAGGGCCACGGAACGGGCTATCTCCTGCTTAATTTGCTCAAAAGCCTGCTGCTGCTCAGGGCCCCACACAAAATCATTCTTCTTCCGTGTCACCCAAAAGAGAGGTCTCACAATGAGACTATACTTTGGAACATGCATTCTCCAAAAGCCCACTACACCCAGAAAAGCTTGGGTCTCTGTCTTACTGGTGGGTGGAGACATGGCAGTGATTTTCTCAATCACATCTGTAGGGATGTGACGACGTCCATCTTGCCACTTTATACCTAGGAACTGGATTTCCTGTGCAGGCCCTTTCACTTTGCTTCGCTTAATAGCAAAGCCAGCTCACAGGAGGATCTGGATTATTCTCTCTCCTTTCTCGAAAACTTCCCCTGCTGTATTGCCCCACACAGTGATATCATCAATGTATTGGAAGTGCTCAGGAACACCACCCTGTTCCAATGCAGTTTGGATCAACCCATGACAAATGGTTGGGCTGTGCTTCCACCCCTGGGGCAAACGGTTCCAGGTGTACTGAACTCCCCTCCAGGTGAAAGCAAACTGTGGCCTGCATTCTGTGGCCAGAGGAATTGAAAAGAAGGCATTGGCAGTGTCAATGGTGGCATACCACTTGGCTGCTTTTGACTCCAGTTCATACTGGAGTTGCAGCATGTCCGGCACAGCAGCACTCAGGGGGAGTGTGACTTCATTCAGGCCACGGTAATCTACCGTCAGCCTCCATTCTCCACTGGCTTTACACACCGGCCATATGGGGCTGTTAAAAGGAGAGTAAGTTTTACTGATCATTTCCTGGCTCTCTAGCTGACGGATCAAGTTATGAATGGGGAGCAAGGAATCCCTGTTAGTGCGGTACTGCCCTCTGTGCACCGTTTTTGTAGCAATTGGTACCTGTTGCTCCTCCACTTGTAGCAACCCCAAAACAGAGGGATCTTCTGACAGGTCAGGCAAAGCAGACAGCTGCTTAATGTTATCTGCATCCACAGCAGCTATTCCAAAAGCCCATCGATATCCTTTGGGATCCTTAAAATATCCCCTTTTGAAGTAATCAATACCAAGTATACATGGAGCCTCTGGGCCAGTCACAACAGGATGTTTTTGCCAGTCTTTACCAGTGAGGCTTTTTTCTGCCTCCAACTTGGTCAGCTTTTGGGAACCCCCAGTCACCCCAGAAATATAGATTAATTCTGTACCTTGGTGACTCGAAGGCATTAGAGTGCATTGTGCATCAGTGTCCACCAATGCCTTATATTTTTGTGGTTCTGATGTGCCAGGCCATCGAATCCACACAGTCCAATACACTATTATCCCTTTCCCCCTCCTGGCTGGGAGCAGGGCCCCTCTGTTTGTTACCTCTGTTGACTTTACAGCTACTGCCGTGTCCGGCAATCACCGGAGCAGTCACCTTCTTGGAGAAGTTCACCCTGGTGGTTGACCTATTTCGTAACTCTTTTACACATGCCTGAAGTGCAGAAGTGGGTTTCTTATGCCACTTCTTCGTATCTTCCCCTGGTCATGTAGGTAACGCCACAAGGCAATATGTGACATAGTTTTACTGTTGTAACTTCCTCAAGCAGGAGAACGTCTTCTTTTGATAGCTGAGACGTTGCTGTTTTGGGAATCCTCATTCTCATCAGATCCATCAGTTTCATCAGAATTAAGCACAGTAGCCAGTTTGTCCATTATAGCTTCTTGATTGCTCTCTATTTTGCTCTCTATTTCTGTCCACTCTTTCGGTTACCTTTACCAGGACTGAAACATAACATAACATGAGGGCATCTCGCTCAGACTGGAGAGCATCAATGTTGGACTGGAGAGCATCATGTTGAGCCTGGAGGGCCTCCCTCTCAGTCTGGAGAGCGTCCCTCTCAGTCTGGAGGGCGTCCATGTTGGACTCAAGAGCTTTTTGTTGAGACCGGAGGGCGTCTCTCTCGGTCTGGAGGGCATCCATGTTGGACTGTAGAGTATCTTGTTGAAACTGGAGGGCGTCTCTCTCGGATTGGAGGGTGTCCATGTTGGACTGGAGAGCTTCTTGTTGAGACTGGAAGGTGTCTCTCTCGGTCTGGAGGGCGTCCTGCTCGGTCTGGAAATTGTCTCTCTCAGTCTGGAGGGCGTCCATGTTGGATTGGAGAACATCTAATTGAGACTGAAGGGTGTCTCTCTCAGTCTGGAGGGCATCTAGATTGGACTGGAGAGTCTGACTGTCAGCTAAAAGACTCTCTTTCTGAATTTGGAGACTGTCCCTTTCGGCTCGGAGACTCTCTCGCTCTATTTCAAGAACTCTATGCCTCTCTGGAATAGTATTGAATAAGGCCCGGTAAGCATAAGCCAGACCCCAAATAATTTGGGCCTCCTCAGATCTCTTTGTGCCGCAACGTCCCTGTCTCAAATACCTTCTTAAATTCTCAGGATCTTGCAGGTGTTCAGAAGAAAAGTCCCATGACACCAGTGATGACCACTTCTCTGAAGTCTCTCCTAAGTCCCTCCAAACTCCCTGCCAGTCACTGTTCTCTAGCTCTGGGGAAGGCTTTCTCAAAATATTATAAATACAGATACTGAGTAGAACAATATTCAGGGAGACTGACACCACAATCATTACGAGCATTGGATGAGCATTCAGAAAACACCTAATAAATTCAAAGGAGAGGCCAGGAGCCGGTTTAAAAATCATGAGTTCCACAGAGTTAACAACTCCATCTGGAGTTGCTCCCTCTGGAACTGAATGCCATATCGTATACAAAAAACAGGTAGGTATTTCCATCAGTATTTTTAGTTTATCATATAGAGACCAAGCTCCATGAATCAGACTGGCAAACTTAATCAAGTCCCAGTATGTTCTGAACATTACAAGGGAAAAAACCATGACAGTACAGTACCTGCAGTACAGATAAGCTTGCTAGCAAGAGACAGAGATTCACTCTAAGAGTATGTCTCTGCCCAGCTAAGGCAGCTGGTCGTGCCCCATGTTAAGAGCCAAAAATGTCAACGGTTTACCAGGCTGGATTGGCCTGGTTCCGTGACGATTGGTGTGGGGGACCCGCAGACCCACACCCCAGGAAAGGGGAAAGGGGAAAGGGAAAAGGAAAAAGGGAGATGGGCCTAGAAACAAAACAGCGGCAACGATCTGAGGAGGAAAGCTAATTTACTAAATAAGATATCAGAAAGCAAAATAACACAATATAATACAATATAATTGGAATTGAAGCTAATAAATCAAAGAAAATGAGCAAGAGAGAGTGTCCGATAAACCGAAGGCCTTACGCTAACGCTGAAGGCGATACGGCAGCAAGCACCCACTGCTGAGTCGATCCCAAAGGAAAGAGAGTGTCCCGTGACCGCAGAGAGTTTTTATCTTTTCCCTCTGAGCGGAAATAGCGTAAAAAGGCAAAGCAAATGTAGTTCTCCTCTTCTGAGACAGGTATACCCGGAAATATCAATGATCTATGGAGTTGGAGTATTAACTCTTTAACTCTTAATGCACTACATGTTGATATGATGTGGAATACCAATACTAAAAATCATAAAACCATGACAATACAAATTTAGTGTCATGATTACTTTTCCCTTCATAAATATATATGGAAAGAACAAAAATACATGACTGTTTGAAATCCGTTATTTTCAAAGGCAGCAGTTTCCAGCCGCATTGAAAAAACTTCTTCCATGTATAGTTTCAAGGCATAAAAGATCCAATCCATCTTATATATTTTTCTTCATTATTTGAGTATAGTCTTCCTTCTTAGACAGTTTAATTTCTGACATTTTCTTTCCCACATCATTGTTCAGTTCTGCATTGAAAAGATGTGCATGGATAACGTACCTTGACATTAACCTCTGATGGGCAATTTATTAAACATGCTATCTAAGAGGGTTTGCTATAAAGCAATAACATATTAAGCCCTTTCACACATACATACTGAAAAGAATGAGTTCAGAAGCACTCCTCTCCAGTTACACTACTCAAGAGAGACACAACCAACAATGTCATTTTAGATGACATTTTTTTATATGACATTCTTTTGATTTCACCTAAATTAGGATTCAGTAATATTTTATAAAATATTAATTAGGTTCCTTCATAAGCAAAATAAACAAAACATCTTTTGTGCCCCTTCAAATCCTGAAGATTTTACAGATTTTAGGATGATACTCAAATTATGCCTCATTAACCATAATAACTCCTTTACTGAAATGAGCTTTTTACGGAAATTGAATTTGTGTTGCTGAAATGTGTTTGAACTCATGGTCATCTAAAGTAACTCAGTGTCAGTACAACCAGATCACAAGTATATACAGGAGAGATTAAGCAATGCTGGCAAAGTAAAATCAATCTAAAACTAAACTTTATAGAGCTGGCTATTAATTTCAAGTTTAAGCTTTCAATAAGGATCATATTCCAAATACAATGTAATCTTCTCTTTCATCAAGTGTAGTATAACCACAATGTCAATCCTTTAGTTTAAAAAAAACCCTCATATTCTAGCACCCTTTTCTGTTCTGGCAACAGCATCAATGAAAACTACTGTGTGACAGAACGGATATAACGTTTTAGTGATAAAACTATTGCAGGTGATTGGAGAAGCAGATGTTGAACTTGTGGTCTTCCCACACACAGTTACTTGCAAATACACACAAAACTATTGTATAAACTCCAGTGCTGCACTGAAACTTTTTAAAAATTCTGTGTTATAGTTAACCTGGCATGCAGCCCTTCACTCACTACCCTCATCTCCCAGTGGGATGAGGGAGAGAATCAGACAAGAAAAAAGGTAAAACTCATAGGTTGAGATAAAAACTAAGTCAGACAAGGAAGAGAGAAATAACAGTAATGATAGTTGTAATTTGAACAAATGATTCACAAAGCAATTGCTCATCCCTTGCTCTCCCATGCCGAGCAGTCCCCGAGCACCAGCAGCTCACTCCAGCCAGCTACCCTCAGTATTACAGTTATCTCATATGATGCCATATGCATGGAATATCCCCTCAGCCAGTTTAGGTCAGCTGTCCTGGTTCTGTTCCCTCCCAGCTCCTTGTAGTCCCCCAGCCCCCTTGCCAGCAGGATAGTGTGACAGGCAGAGAAACTGAAACATCCTTGACACAGTAGAGCAAGCACTGCTCAGCAGAAACTAAAATAACAATGTATTATCAAGACTGCTTTTCTCCTGGATCCAAAACATTTTCTCCTAGAGCCAGATGCTATGCAGAAATTCAACTCTGTCCCAGATGAAGCCAAGTCATTCCTTTATAACAATATTGCTACTCTTAGAATAGTATTTATTAGAAAGAGAATAGATGGTTCTAGGAATTACTTCAAATAAATGTATTGTCAGGTGACCAATCCATATGAATTCTGTTTCTTAAACTATGGCTTAGTAGTTTCTAAAATGAAGGTTAGTGGCTATTCAGCAATTTCCACTATCAATCTCTGATAATTTACATAAAGTACAGTTTCATTTTGTTTTGTGATCCAGTCAAAGATAATGCTTACTTGAAAATTGACAGAAATGCCATTCTTAGAAATACATAAGTTATGATCTAGAAACAAGATGCTTCTTTGGATATGTTTTTTCATAACTAACTGAAATGTTACTTACATTTACTACAGTTACTACAGTTGGCTGTAATGTATTATTGAAAGTCATCTCAAAATGAGAATTTAAAGGGGCTCTGCATTACAAAAGTTTGTAAGTTTTGCTTTTTTTTCTTTGTTAAACAACGCATCTGATGTTACCGTGGTAACTAGATCATCAGAGCACAATGTTACTTATCTCCTTTCCTCTTTTTTTTTTTTTCTTTTTTAACAGCATATATCAGTATGTTATACAAAGATGGAGATGCACTTCAACAAACCCTTATATATAGCCAGGAAGAGAAAGCTGCAAGACACCTGAGAATCTTATGAGATGCAAAATGGACAATAAGGATATTCACAAGTCACTATAAAGTCTCTCAGATGATTTTTATTTGAACAGCACAATCCACAAAGCCAAACTAGTTCACAGTTGATTAGAGATTTTGTTGCTAGAGCAATTTATTTTCAAGCTTGCCAAAGGTGGTGCATCACAAGTATCTGTCATATATTCTGAAATTTTAAATTGTCATTCACAGGTCACGTTATAGAATACAAAAGGATCTTCAGAGTGTCAAACTAAATAAATCCTCCTTCTGACTTGTCCTTGATTTATGGTATCTAGTACCATGATTCTCAATGTTTCAATGCCACATGTGGGGCCACAATTTTGACAATTCTAATAATAAAGTATTATGAAAAATTTGGTGAGGACATACCATAAGTTTCTTGGTAGTGCCATCTGAGAAGTGTATCAAAGAGGTGTAATACATATCAAACAGCATCAGGAATGTATACTATCATTTTGACAGTTGTACACCATCAAAAGAGTCAATAGTAGAAATATTTGCCTCTATGTCCTCATATCTTTCTAGAGAAGAATTTCAGCAATTCTTGTCGCAAACATTGCTCTGAAAGTAAAGACTATTTCTGTAGATGACTAAAATGAGTGATGTAAAGTTCATTTTAATAATGTGCACTTCATTAAATGCACAGGAAAAAAAAAACCCAAAACAAACAACCAGACATAAACAGTGCACATACATTAAGTAAAGTAATATAATATTACTTTTTATATGATTCTTATTTCTCAGTAATTTCATTTCCTTTGACAATGCTACTAGCTAGTAATATTAGATCACAAATAAGGAAACATTAAAAAAAATGTTGCTATAAAAAGTAGACTAGAAGGTAAGTTATTTATATTCTTTTTAGGCTACAAATAGTTTTGAATCTTAAAAGTCCTAGATTGATTATTTTTGCTAGGACAAATTGTTTCTAAATAACAGTATTAGGCAAAGTATCCAAACAAACTGAAAATAGTGGAAATATTTAATATTCATATATGCAAAACAGAAGTAGTTATGCTAATACACTTAACACTGATGTAAGATCTGAATCCAACTCTGTACATTTAGCAAGAAAAAAGGAAAAAATTATAACATGTTCTTTGCTTTTGGGGTCACCATCTGCTTGAAAAGGTGACAAATAACATCTATGTATTCTGTCTACCCAGTTACATAAAGCTCTGGTGTTCTTCTGAGCGATTCTGCTCTTAAAAACATGAATCCAATCCAAAAGGTACTAGGTGCATTTTAGGAATAAGTTTCAGTTGTCTAAGCCAAGCCTACCTGTGTTCTTGGGCATCTGAGATCACTCATACAGAGTTAGCAAATATTGCTCACTTGCAGGAGACTAATCTTTTCAGAAGAAATATCTGCATGTCAAGCTACGAAACACAGAAAAGAATGAGTTCAAAAGCACTCTTCTACAGTTCCACCACAAGTTGCACCAGAGAAGATTTAGATTAGATAAGAGGAAAGGCTTTTTCTCTGAAAGAGTGATCAGACGCTAGAATGGCCTGCCTAGGGAAGTGGTGGATTCACCATCCCTAGAGCTGTTCAAGAAGTGTCTAGATGATGTGCTAAGGGATATAATTTAGTAGCTTAGTGGGTAGGGATGGTGATAGGAGGATGGTTGGGCTAGATGATCTTGTAGGTCCTTTCCAACCTAGTGTCTCTATGTTTCTGTTTCTCAACAGTCCCAAGACTAGGCAAAAACAGAGAATCAGGAGGCCATGAAGATACTCAGAGGTTGGAGTACTTCTCGAAAGTAAGAAAGACTGAGGAAGCAGGGATTGCTTCACCTGGAGAAATGAAGGCTCCAAAGAGACCTAATTGCAGCCTTTCAGTGTTAGAAGGGAGTTTACAAGTAGGAGAAAGACCAATTTTTCACAAGATTTAATCATGAGTGAACAAGGAAGAATGGTTTTAAACTGAAAGGAGGGTGATTTATGTTAGATGCCAGAAGAAATTCCACACTCACTGCTGCCCAGAGCTGTAGATATTCCATCCCTGGAGGTGCTCTAGGCCAGACTGGATGGGGCCCTGGTTAGGCTGAGATGGTGTATGGCAACCAGCCTGTGGCAGGAGGGGTTGGAACTAGATAGTCCCTAAGATCCCTTCCAAACTCAGCCATTCTATGATTCTATTTTATTTTTGAGTACAAATACACATTCTCCTCTGTACCAACAACTTTAGTTCTATTTTCTATATCGGCTGACCTTTCTGCCACTGCTTCTCTGCATACTTTGTCCTGTTTTCACTGATGTTCAGTCTTGCACTTTCATGTCTTTAGTGTAATTTATCTGATATTCTTCAAAATCCATTTTGAACAGATGGCATTCCTGTATGAATGTTCATTCAATCTGCCATTATAATGTCTGCTTAGTACTGAACAAATTGTTTTGCTCTCAAAGTTTTCATCTGACATTGGTAACCACATTAATTTCATTGCCAAAATTTTGTAATATACATTGTTATTGTCTTGTATCAAATGCTTTTTCAATATTGTTAAATAGTTCTGCATTTCAGGGATTATACATACCCCTTGATCTTTAGTCTGTCAGTCAGGATTTCTTATTGCTGCATGCTACATACAGTAAAGACAAAAAGAGGATGGACTGAGAAATCACATAATTCAGTTCACTGGTTTACCATCACAACCAACGCAAGAAGCCTCCTAAAGGCATGACTTTTAGGAATCAGACAGCTGGAACAGTCATTCCACAGAAGTTCATGGTAAATGCAACATGTTGCCACTGCAGTCACATCATGAGTATAACAATCAGCCCTATGAAGCTCAGCCCTAAGACCCTACTGTAAACTACTTCCAATTGTCAGGAAAAAAAGACAGAAGATAAACTAAATAAACTGCTTGAAATGTTATAGTAAAGATCCTTGGGTACAACTGCATCATTAAAGTTGGTAATGAAAGCATTATCATGCTATTCAGTATGTACACAATAATCTCACAACTTAATTACTGGTCTCTCTCTGCTTCCTTCCTTTACTGAAGGTAAAGATTACCTTAAGTTACGGAACAGTTCTCACACAAGAAAAAGCTAAATAGCTTGGACAATGAGGTCTGAAAGTTGGTCCAGCCATGACTATTTAAGTTTTCAGATAATACTCAGATATAATGAAGGAAATATACAACTAAACATGGTAGACAGAGAGGTCTAGCTACTGACAGAGGAGTCCTCTGAAACGTTCAAAATAAATCCATCCTTGTTACTCCTAATGACAGAAAATTAGGTAAGCTTTGGGTAAAAATCTAAGTTTAAGAATAGTAGTTATAATTGTCTAATTTTTATAACATGGGTTTAAGAAACAATCTTCTTTACATGCATAAGAATTGTATAGCAACAAGAAACCAAATAAAAGCCAGACATTTAACATATTCTGATCTTTTGCCAGGCAGAAATTCAAGGTACCCACAAAAGTAAGTAGAAGCTGGCAACTGTACATGCCAACATCTAGTCTGTAAAGAAAAACGTTGCAACTAACAAGTTTCTTCAGTTTCCATACAGAAATGCACAAGCTAAGGAAACTAACACTTTAAGGAATAAAAAAAAAAATTCTATTTATTTCAAAAGACAGCTGGAGTAAAGAAAATATCAGTAGATAAAGTTGATCCAAGTCTGTGAAAAAGCTCTGCAAGCAAGAGAATCTGAATAAACCAGTGAAAATGAAATAATTTTTATAAGCATACCATGGTCATTTGGTATTTCTAAACAGCAGGACTATAAATTCCTTATAGCTATTGGAAGCTGAGTAATGGGTTCTACCAGACATGATATTTCTAAAAGCTTTTAGGTTTCATGAACTATAGCGGAAATTTACAGATTTGTAAATTCAAGTGTCCCAGTGGTTCCTGTAACTTTGCACTCTGGAATCTCACAAACTCCGCTACCTCTGCATTTTATATCTTACTTAATATTGATGAGGATATTTTCCAGAAGAGTATTCAGGTATGTCTTGAAGAATCCCATTCAATCTTTGCTAGTTGGTTGTAAATGTTTATCAGCCTAACAGATAACTAAAGAAGTCAAGTTGTTCATTTTAATGTGCCTCTCCATTAAGCACTGAAAAGTCTTTTTAAACTAAGCATGTTTTTATAATTTGTTGTGCACCATAATAGAGGCGCATTTCTATTCTCTTTCATGAGCCTAAGAAACTGAGATCTCAAAATCTCTGTGACAATTTTTTATATTCCAAAAATTTTTGCTCTTTTCTTTACTCACCTATCAATTTAATTCAAATGAGAATTAAACATGTAGAAATACTAAAACTTTGTGCCCGCTTGCTTTTATTTCCCCTTCCCATGTTTACCTGCATAAGAATTGCTACAAATTACTTTTATCCCATCTCTGAGAGTTTATTAATCCATAACAAATTTATTGAATACCACAGCCATGAAATACTTCACAGATGCACCAGTTTTAAGAATAATCTATTTGATACCATGGAATTCTATTGCATTTTGATATCCTTGCTGTAGATCTAAGAAATTCTGAACAGTGTCTGCCATGTGTATATTGGATATCACAACCCACCTACTTAGTAAGCATTGTTTCTGTATTTAATCCATTTTTAATGAAAATAAGAATACAAGTCTTAATACGAATGACTTCAGAAATTCACCAGAAACATTACTAATAACTAATCTTCCCTAAACAGCACTGCATACTAAAAAAAATTGGTTTGCACATATTGAAGTCTTCTTATGAGATGCTTCATTCATTCTTAACCATCTTAAAGATTTCTTAATTATTAATTAAAAAAAAATGCATTTACAAACTTGTGTTTGTCATACTTATATAATCCCTTTAAGAAAGTCCATTTTTAAAACATGACTTGTGTTCATAAAGTTTCCCAGTGTCTGACAGGTGGGAAGACAGCATATGGAAGTAAAAATTGCAAAGGAATATACAGAGTTTTCAGTTGGTTTTGCAGTTTGTGGAATACTAAAACCTGGAAATAGATAAATGGAAATTTCTGGGTATGAAAAGTACTAAAGATACTAAAAAGCACTGTTTCCCATGACTAGACAGAATGAAAATTGCACTTTATCACTGAGGCTTAAATTAACCTGTTAATGAACATAACATTACACCAGTGCTTAAGTCATCTGATGAATGGCACAGGAGTGCATTTATTTCTACAGGCCATGCACACAGTAAGCTCCTGTTCCATAGAGAAGAGTCATAGAGAACCCAGCTTAGCAGGGTTTCAAAAGTCAAGAATAAGCCTATTATATTCTTAATTTCTAGTAATTACTTAAATGATTGAGTGAATTTATTTAACAACTTTAGATGACTGGGCATCTTGTTTCCCAAATTATAGGATTATAACTCAAGAGTTCATATTTCTTTTTAAATACAAATGAACAATGGATTACATTAAAAATATCTTAATGTTACTGGGTTATTCAGAAATAAATAAGGATGAAAACAGTTATTTTCCTCTAGAGTGGTGTATGGGTACTGTTGAATCATGGCCTGAACCACTGATTGATCACCTGAGGCAAGCATTGAGTCAGACACAGGAGCACAGGTGAAGGTAATGTACCCATGTGATTGGAAGGGGTGGGGTCTGGCTCCACCTCTCCCAGACCCCATTTAAGGGCTGACCACCACTAGGGAAGGATCTCTTGTTGGAAATCCCTCCCTAGTGGAGCTATTGGCAAGTCTCAACTATCTTCAGAGGTCTATCTTCAGAGGTGAGCCACTCTCTTCTTACTAATTGTCTGTGTACCATCTACTTGAGCCTTCCAAAAATATACCATCTTTGGCATTATTTCTTTTGGGTGCTGTTCTTGTGGGTTATCTGCCCTACAAGTGATTAATACTCTCAGCTTAATTAACAGTCACTGGGAAAATAGTTTGTGAATTTTATTAAGGTTATAGCTTTGCAGGATCTAGTTTATTGAGACTCATATAAAGACTCATTTAAGCAGAAACATTAGGACATACTACTGACTCATTTTATATCAAATATTCCTCCTGTAAGAAATTTTTTCACATAATTACTTTAAATAAATGAGATTTTAATAGTTGACGAACCTACTTCCTTTAATCTGCTCTTGAAGCAATGAATACTTGTGGAAAAATAGCTTGTGATTTCTCAGACTAAAAAATAACTTGACAATGAAACAGTTGTTATTAAACATATATAGAATGCATTAAAAATATTTTACCTAACTAATCCCTATACATAATTTAGACCACTCTTTTAATGTTAGGTTTATCTAACAGTTAGATCTCAAATTGAAAAGTCATTTCTCAGATTGTTATATGAACAACAATTATTGTAAGATCAAATTCTCAACTTAAGCTTTTGTATCCAATTTTCTCTGGATTAAAATCTAATGTGAACAACAATCAAATGCACACTTAAAAGAAGGGACCACTGAATTTAATGCCATTATCATAGTCTGCTTCATTTAAGCTTGTGGTCCTGTTTACTTGAACAAGGGAAATCTTGAACAAGTCTTGTAACACCAGTATATGAAGTAAACTCTCTTCAGAGTCTACTTATCTGTGCTAACAGTTTCTCTTAGAGAAAAGGTTGAAAGGAGTTAGTTTGTAAAATTAGTTAATGGCATAAAATAAAAAGACAAACAAAAACATTTCATTCTCTTTCTCAAAAGATAAGATTGTACTTATTTCTCACCAACTTACAGGCTTTTCATACCATCATCAAGATGACTTCAGATTTTCCATTACCTTCAAGCAGACAACCAATAAATGTTTCCTTCTACCTACACTTATTATTTGGAATGATGAATGGAATCTATAAATAGTGTGTGAATGTGTGTATATGTGTGTGTATATATAAGAACTACATATAGTCCTAATACAGAAGCTAATCTATTTTGCATGATTGCACCTTATCCTCAGCAAGCTCAAAGCATGCAATCACTATGAGATTCATAATAATGATGCCTATTTTAAGCTCTAGGGGGAAACAAAACAAAGCCACCAACATCATTTCAAACTGCTGTTTACCTGGTTGCAGCAATAGTTTTAAAATAAGAAAAATATATATTGTCAGATCTTTAAGTAAAGGAAATTTATAGTGCAGACAGCATACTATATAAGCTGCAAACTAAATGACTAGATTTGTTTTTCCTAGTTGTAGCCTTGATCTCTTCCATCTGTTTTTTTTAAAGACACTTCATTAGTTATTATCCATGTCCTTCCTATTTGAGTCCAAATTGGAAGAAGGCCAAATCATGTAATAATAAGCACTGATAGTTAATATATTTTTGTTGTATATTGGTTAATTTAAAGACATCTCAGCATGAAACATGCTACACAAATCTATGCTGGTCCAGCAGGTGGTAAAGATCAAAAGTGAAAAAAATCAAAGAGGATATAAAACAGTTGCAGGCCCTATTATCTCAACTCATAAGTGAGTTGAGATTCTATCAATTTCATTAAATGTTATTCTTCCTCAGTGCAAAGAGTTTTGAAGTGAAAACTCCCTTGATGTATAGCCGTAGGAAAAAATGTTTTTAGATAAAAGAAAATCTTCCCTTCCAATGATTTTAGTTGCATATTTTCATTAAAAAAAATAGTGTAAAAAATTATCATAGTTTATTATGTATGCTTGCTTCTAAGTAGCAAAATGTGATCATCAGTTGTCCCTGTTCACAAAGACCCACAGGAGACACTTAGCAGGCAACAATTCTTAATCATGGGAATCATTTATTCTAAACAGAATGAAGTAAAGCTTTTCCAAAAAAACTCTACAAAAAAGTCATGGTATACTTTTGTATTTTTCCCATTCGTTTTACATAAGACATTGCACATCTGAAATTCACTAACAGTTAAATTAATGAGATGAGTTTGATAGGATTGTACCTCTTAGAGGAATGATGATATCTGATGACCCTTACGTTCTATTCCTATGGAGGAAGCATACAAGTTTGAACCACAAACTAACCACGCTAATTTAAGAAACTTCCTCTACTGAATCAGTTCTTCCTGCAGGAGAAAGTTTCTTCTCTGGAGGACTCACTAACAGTAGGACCCGCTTTCTACAATTTATACAAGATATCACTCATTATTCATTCACCTGGGGTGAATGAATGTTGTATAGAAGGTGTTTAAAGTCATAGACTCTGGGGCATACTCCATGGTGTACAGGGAACAGAGCAGGGATAAAAAGAGGAGCAGAGTTACTCCTCAGCACAGAAATAGCCATAGAGATGACAAAGCTGCTGACCTAATCATTGTGAAAAGGAAAGTAAGTACAACTATTCTGTCCAGGCAGTAGGTAATAGTGGCAGCACTGCATTTTGCTGAGAGCCAACTTGACTGCATGATTAGCTGTTCAGAGAGGAAACAGCTTATTCTTCATTGATAGCAAATGTTAAAGAGTATAATGATGGTCCATTCTTTGTACTTACCATGATAACAGAGTTCTGTGCTGCTTCAGAATGGTTTATAAAATTGCATTTCATTCTTGAGTAATCTTGACAATTTCCATGTTTCTCAGTTGCTCCTCTATATATGAAAGCTACTCTGAAAGCAATGTGTTCTTTGTTATGATGTTGACCTATGACATCAGAGGCAGATGCTGAAAGGATGGCAGTAGAGGTTAAACTTTCCCACCAAGATTCCACTCCATTTTGTTACCAAGAGACAGATGGAGCAGAGGGGCAGTCTAATAAAATAGCATCTGAAATAAAAGTGCATATGAAGCAAAGGTGTGTTATTGAATTATTCAATGTGGAAGAAATGGCGCTTATGGACATTTGTTGACCCTTGCTGAACATTTATGGAGCCCAGTGTATGTGAGTGCAGTGAAGGGTGGGTGGTGCATGTCAGCATTGGCAACAGTGACATGAAAGACAAGCCAAGATCTGGACAAACATGCTTGATTGTCATACCATGAAAAGAAAAGCATCTTGATCATTCGTCTGTGTGAATTGGCAGAGTAAGACCAGGGAAACTGTATATGGAGATGAATACAAGCTTTGAATTGAAAATGATGGTTGGCAACATGAGAATATCACGAAGTTTGTTCCAACCGGTTTCCATGAATGCTCATGCAGAAACACGGTATGCAAGTCTGTGAGCATCTATTGAACCAATTTGAGGCTGGAAGCCAAAACAGAAGTCTATGGGGTGGTGACATATGAATTTTGTATTGAAGAAAGTGTTTGAGATGCAGCCCTCAGTGAGCAAGGTGATTTGCACTGTCTTTTAGTTTTCCTAGACCCTGGACAAAACATCAACTCCAACTGTTACATCACAACACCAAATTAAATGAGGACTAGAATTTTCAGTGTCAGGCCAGAGGAGGAGACAACATTTCTCTTGCAACACAAGAACATCAGGCCCTATATCAGTTTGAAGATCATGGAGCACATTGGAAATCTTGGCTGGACTGTCCCACCATACCTACCATTTAGTCTGGATTTGTCACTTTCTGACTTGGGATGATAAATGACTGCCTGTGTGGACAGCATCATAGAAACAATGCTGTAAAACAGTGGTTCTCTGCTTGTACAGATCTTGACCAATGTGACATGTAAGCTCTTTTTCTTCACTGGAAAAAAAAAAAAGTGCAGTTAATGGTGGTGACTATTAAAAAGTCTTCTGTAGCTGAGAATTTTGTCTATCAGTGTTATTGTGCTTTTAGTATCTGTTGTAGTTTCTATGAAAATAATTGGGAGGCATTTCTTTCAGAGCAGGCTACATACAATAATGCTTTATTGGCATGCAAAACGTTTTTGGAAACAAATAAGTTTTTAATGTTTCATGGTAGAGCAGGAAAAGTAATTACTGTGTGTGAAATTATTTCGACCTGTTTTAAGGTGTTTTTTTTTTTTATGTTCTTAGAACTCTGCTTAGAAAACTGCTATATGTACAAGAAAATCATACCCAGATAACGGTCAGACAAAATTCAATTTTCTTGAATCCCTCTTCATAAATACAGGGTGATTATTTCTAATGAGACTTAGTTTTAATCTGCAGGTAAAACTGGAAAGTCTTCTCCCATTTCCATCTCAGTAAGTATCTCTTATTACTCTTCAGTATTGAGTCTTACCTTCTTTCCCAATGCCTAAATTTACAGTTTTCTTTCAGCATCAGTTAATTTATAACATATGAATGTAAAAAAAAATCCTTATTTTTTCATCTGTGTTACATTTCCTATCACTTATATTCTTTTTTCTTTTTAAAACTATCAGAACCTTTCTTCTTTCTTGTTTTATAGCAGCCATTTTCTATTACCTGAGAAAGAAAACAAAGAATATTGAATGTAAGCAAATAAATCAACACTATTGGAGGTCATAACACAAAGGTTTTTCTACTTCTCAGGTTAGTTGATTTTGTGAGTACATGAAATTAACTGCTATAAACTAAAAATATCTGAGCACAAAATCTTATTGCTGAGATTGCACTTAATGTTTAAGCAAATAGTGTCAAACCAAACTGGTGATCTTTGTGCCTCCATATTTTTTTTCCTTTTATTTACTGTTATTTTTATTTCTTAAACATCAGACATTTCTGCAAGCAGTCACAGAGATCCTGCTGAAAATAACAAAAAGTAGAAAAACAAGCCTCAATAATAGTTACCATATGGTAGAAAATATTTAGAAAGGATCTTATTATTTAAACACATTTCTGCACTTCCCATTTTGAACAAAGATTTTAAAAAGCGTATACCACATCAGTCTAAATAGTTATATATTAAGATACTGTTAATTCTATACTTAGTTAAATGCCGTGGCCCTACACTGAAGAATATCTATCCCCAGTTATTTTTCAAGCTTCACTAGACATCAATGTCTCAACAAAGACCCATGACAAAGTCTGATCACACAGACAAAAATTATTATTCAGTTTTCATCCAGACACACACTACATATCTCAACAGGTATCAACCAACAGGTGTGCAGAATATTAGCATCTCTGAATTGGGCAGCAACGCTTACAGCATCAATCTCTCAGTCTCTTTGCCTTTGGTATTCACAGTTGCCGCTAACATTCAGACAAATGTAAAACCATATTATTTATATACTGTGCTGACCAAGATATGTCACAAGCCGTTAAGCTTTTTTCACTGCTGAACCTTCAAACTGTCAACTAACTCTCCAAAATAATGCAGAGCTCCATTTATTTGGGGACTGAGTTGGGGAAAGGAGTGTGAGAGAACAACCATCAAGACCTGTATAGGGCTTAAAGTAGGAAAACATTAAAGAATAGTGATATGCATCATGGAAGTTTAAACCTGAACACAATTCTTTACATCTCCAAGGCTTTAGTTATACCAGAGACACTGTTCTGTCTTATTTCTAGCAGATAATTTCCAACTCATTTTGCTTATCTTCTTGTATTTGCAGCAGTCTCCTCAATATACGGTTAAACTACAGGTGGCAAGGTTCCAGCCTCAGATAAGAGATAAGTAAATCTACCAGTACCCCAAAGAGAGCTGTGAAAAAACGTTTTTATTGTGAGTGCTACTTTGTGTACTGAGTTTGAAAAGCAATGCTACTCTAACTAAGGAGGCAGGAAAGTATAACATTACTGTATTTTGAAGCAGCGTGTCTTTCCATATCTGATTCACCTCTGTTTAGTCTTACTGACAGCAAACCCAAATTGCTTGCCAGCACTAAGAGTTATGATTCATACAATTAAACTCATGTTTAACATATTTCAGTTTTTTGTTGCAAGTTCATTTGATTTTAAAAGAATGGCTGTCTCCAAAGTCAACCAAAAATATAATTATATAGTCTAAATATATAAAACTTTGATAAGAAAAGTTATTTGACTGTAAAGGACAAAGCTATAATGTAAGATTTTCCTCTGGGCACACCAAATCCCTTCATTAAAAAAAGTATTATAGTAGTTAGTTAATTAAACAAACAAACAAAAAACCTCAACTTACATTGTGTCATGTATTAGGCTCTTAATAACGATTCCCTCTACAAACCTGCAGCTAATAAAATTTCCATCCTTTTTTATTGCTATGTTGTTTAGAAACAAATTTACAAATAAGGACAAAATGTGCTTACTTTAAGGGCTTTGTATTTATCATACACAATGAAGAGAACAGACAACTAGCTTATTCCTTAAATTGCATATTAGTTAGCAAAGACAGGAAATCAGTAGACAACAAAATTAGCTTGCAGTCCACTACAGAAAAAAAAATTCAGATAATTTTGATGAAGCTTTATTGTTTTAGTTTTGAAAACATGTCTGAGGCTACTTATAACAAAGCTATGTATCAAAGTTATAAAATCAAATGGCATTCCTCCTCTCACCAACACAGATTCCTTTCTTTGGAAGGAAGGAAGTCTGGAATTCTGTTTAAGAGGGCTGAGCAGTAACTTGAACAAATGGAGAAATACCATTGAAAAAATCACGTCCTGGGACAGAAGATTGTGTAAGAACCACCAACAATTGTCAAGTATGGATGCAGACCACAAGAAACAACCTGCAGTACTTGTATTCAAGATAATTTGCTAAGTGTAGTATACTGGCTTGTATAGGGCTAAACAGTTGGAATATGTAAAAACTGAGAACTTGGAATATGATTGTACGGCCCCCCTCCTGAGTCACAAAACTCAAGGAACATATGCATATAACCTGAATACAATGTAGATTTTTATACTTATTTTACAAAAAGAGAAACAGTCAGTTTAGAATTTGTGGAGGATTTTATGCAAGACTGGCTGAAGAGCAAAGGGCACAGCAAGGAAAACCTCTTGCTGATGCCCGAGATAGGCCAAGAGGGGCTTTACAGGGACTAGCTGTAGCTGTCCAAGCAGTAAAGAGATGTTACAACTGTTGCAACTCAAGTAGAAGCATGATGAGGTACCGTCCAATCACAAAACTAGGGCACAATAACCTTGCTGCAACATGAAGGGTGTAGGGGTAAGATTAGGGAAGCAGTGACCAATGAAATTTCAGCTTAACCGTAAGAATTAACAATGAAACTTTTGCTCACTAATATCACTAACCTATTAGGAGCCTGGGTTTTGCAATATGTATGAACCTTATTACCACTAATATAAATGTACGCAGCTTTCTGATTAAAGTGGAGACTTGCTGATGGCGTGGAGTCCTTGTCTCCCTTCGCTACGACAAATGGTGCTCACCGCATAGGACTACAACAAGAATTCCCATCATGCAGCACTTACCCACAATCTACTCCACAGACAGTCATGATCTCATGACAGTTTTATTTGCGCTTGTGGTTAATGCTGTCAGTGTTAGAAAGTGGATGAGTTACACTATTACTAATTCATTCTTCCCATTTTATTGGATCACTGGTCTGATACTGATACGAAGATACCAGAGATACAAAGAGCATAAGAGCATCAATATCTAGCCAACTGAAGACATTTAGAATATTTGGTGGCAATATACCAGCTCCAAAGTGACTGAAGGTCTGGCACCTTTTCAGTGGTCACATAAACTGTTATCTTAATTATAGTGTTTGGGCTTCTTTCCTGAGCCTAATGGGACTTTTTTCCTCTATAGCTAATGAATCTCAGTTGTTACAGGATTAACTTTTCATATCTTAATACTACAGGCAATACAGTCACGAAGAAGCTGTCGCTTAAGAGAGGGAATACAAAAAGGATCATTTCCAGAGGTAAACATCATAATGAACTCTGGTTCTGCAAGTACCGTAAAGAATGTCCCCGTGAACTGAGAACCACAGGTGTTCTCTTTTTTTGTACGCATCATTTCAGCTCATGTTATTGCTAAATTAGCATTAAAATCAGTCCTCAACAAAATTAAGGAAGTAAAAAGGCTGTGGCCTGTAGTGTTTCATGAATCAAATAAGATATCGTACTGAACAGCTCACACTTAATTCCAATTTCCTCAGTCTTGACCTGTTAAAACAAATCTGGTATCAATGTCATTCTGGAGTCAAACCTGAAATGATCTTAAGACAGTGGCATGATGGTCCGTTCAATACACCTTTTTCCACTGAGAATTAAACTTACTTCTCAGATTCAAGAGTACAAGAAGAATTTGAAGTTTATTTGCTTGATGTTACTATCAGTAATCTATCTTCAGTCTGAGAGTTACTAAAACAGAAAAATATGAGGCTTCCAAGAGGCCAGTCTAAGTAACCAGTGTAAGTTAAACTTTTATAGTAGGAATAAGGGATGGGGCTTAGGCAGACTGGTAAAAACATAGCAAACTAGAACTTAGAGGCATAAACATTAAAGAATCAAAGAAAGAATGCAGCTAAACACTCCACTGCAGTAAAATGTTTCCAGAATCATTCATAGTTTATGTACCTACTCTGACCTACACAGAGGACACAGATGGTCAATAAACAACTTCAATCAGAAAGAAACCTTCCATTTTATAGATTAGGCAATAGAAAAGAGTGACTTAGAAGATAAATTACATATTCTTTTAGTTTAAAAAAAGAACACTTTGGAACATTACATTCAGAAATATTCTTCTTATCCTTAACATCAACTGAAATGCATTATATGTCTTCCCTTTATAATTGGAAGGCACCCGAAACACTTTGAAGTTCATCAGCCTAATGAGGAAGTTCAAATAGCTCAGGCAACTACTGAATACTGGGCAGCTCTTGAAAAGGAGAGTCATTTATAAATCTAGAGGGACAAATACAAATTCACTTACTAGTTTTACTGCTGAAATGACTCACTAGACTCCAAGCACAAGATTGAAATATAACGTGGAAAGAATGTTATATCCTTGTTTTGATTTATTGCAGCAATTAATATGCAGCAAGAGCAAAGCTACATCTTTTGTCAAAGCTTTGTATTATTGGCATCATCAGATGTGTGCAATTACACACAGCCTGAATGCTATAAAGATTTCAACACGTCTGAATAAAAGAGTGCACCTTTAAAACAATCATTAAAAATAAAAAATAGAAAAAGAAACAAAAAAACAAAAAACAATGAAAAATCAACCAAACATACTGTACTACATTTCTACAGTTCTATAGAGATTTTGTTTTCTACTGAATGCATAGGCTTAAACTCAGTTCCATAACTGAAAAATAGTAAAAACAGTCATATATTCATAGTAAAATAAAATTGTAATATCGATACCTAAGAAGCATTTTTGATGACTTTTGAATAAGCTACTCCATCAAAGTGATCATGATTTTCTAACCGGAAAGTACAAGAAATATTTCCTTATACTGTAGTACCTAGTAAATAATAGGAATGTGGATCACATGAGATAAATATACTTCCACACTGCATACCTTCAATGAAATTATTGCCTGCATATCCTCCAATACATACATTTTTGGTGCTTTGTTTTCCTGTACTTTTAATTGTACAGTAGCAGAAATTCTTAAGAAAAAAGAATTTGGAAGAAACAGACCTCTAAGAGGGAAGAAGTTTGAGCTGGAAATGTCTGCTTTTCCTTCAGTGTAAATGGAAGTATAATTATGTAAGTTCTATCTACTCCATTATCTGTGGCAACATAGAGCCTTTCTGTTCCTGATGGAAGGAGGTACCCTACTCAATCCAGGCTGTGTCACCTGGAAAGTTTGAAGTTGCCCAGTAGTTGCAAATATAAAGAACTGTAATGAAAAATGAAAAGGAATGAAATGAAAGGAATAGATACATACAGAATATAATGTGATAAAGAACTAAGATGATGCTCAAGTAGCATTAATAAGATGCAGAGTAGCCAACTCAACGCACACAGACTATTACATTCAGGAACATTTCTGGTGATGTGGTTAGATCAAGCATCTGGGTGAATACAAAGACATACAAACACATATATATTTGTGAACTTACACTGAAACTAATCTTAATGTAAATTTAGCCAATTCTGCAGTCTTACAGTAGAAAAGTCAGCCTAATACAGTAAAGGCCTACCTGAGTTTAAACGACAGTGAGAAGGAACAGAATTTTCCCTTTTTTTCAGACATGTAGATTTTGTTAGGAAGTGGTAGATTGCCTGTAACTCCCCAGGAGAACTTTGAGACAATGAAATATTACATTTATTGTAACTACTGCTTGAAGTACAGCTCAAGAACTGTCAAGCATATGTGCTTCTTGTCACAACATTTTAAACCATCCAGATGGATGAATGGAATGGAACAGATGTTCAAAAAAACTCACTCCTGTCATCTAGAAGATAAAGTGTGTCAGACTACGCATAAAAACTGCTGAAAAATAAGCTTTTCAAAAAAATGTTTAATATTTTCTTAGTAACTTCAACTTATCTCCTTGATCTTGTATGATTACTCTTAATATTGGAATAATGCATTTCTTATAATTTATTATCTTTGAGTGACATCATATTTAATTATAAATTGCTTATATATTTCTTTTGTAATCAAATTCTTATTTTTATAGATGAGTGAAAATATTTATTTTCTTAGAAGACGAAATGATACTGACAGTAATGGTTCTTGACAGAAGCTGTCTTGAGGCATGACTCAACCAAGATTGACTTTCTTCAGTACCTTCACTTGCCTGTCCTTCAAGTCACAGAACTTCATACCTGTTGTGCAAGGGCACCTGGGGAGATGAGATAGGTGAGGAGTGCCACTCCTAAAAGGAACCTGTTTCCATTCCTCCTTGTCTCCCACATCTTCTCCTTCTGCCTTGTTGCAAGAGTGTATGGGATCCACTGCTACTTGTAGTGTTCCCTGGTGTCTCTCTTGCAGGGATGTGATGTCAAGGAGGAGCTCAACCTGCCGATTTCTTTTTCACACCCCTTGAGTCTTCTTAATCTTTCTGACTCTTCCTTTAGCTGTGCCACCAGGCAGAGCAGATCGTCCACCTGCTCACAATGCACACAGGAGGTATCCCCTACTATTCCATCACACAGCATACTTGAACTTGTTTTCTTTTTCTTCTGGAGTGTCCTTGGTTCTCAACACTCCTATCTCATGTTGTTTATCTTGTTCCACAGCTCCAGCTCTAAATATACTTTCTTGTATTCCCACACTTTACAATATGTAAGGAAAATAGAACTGGTTCCAAATTTCCAAATAACATCCTACAAGTGATCTCTATGTAGGCTAACTTCAAATAAGTTAAGAGAGGACAGTTGTCATAACAGTAGTTTGCATATTTTCCATCCTGACAAGGCAATACAATTGTAGGAGATATTTCTCTTGGATAAATAATTACATCAGCAGAAGAGCTTTAAATGCAGGAAATGCCTAGACAGCTCCATGATTTAATAACAGAAAATCCAAAATGCTACATCAACTCTTGCATGATTTATTAAATGGACCATTTGAAGTGTGGTCAGTGGAAATAAATGCAGTTGGCAGCCTGTCATGAGTGGTGGCCCCCAGTGGGGCCACTTCTATTCAACATCTTTATCAATGATCTTGATGAGGGGATTGAATGCACCCTCAGTAAGCTTGCAATGACACCAAATTGGGAGGGAGTGTCAATCTGCCAGAGGGTAGAAAGGCACTACAGAGGGACCTGGACAGGCTGGATCAATGGGACAAAGTAAATTGTATGAGTTTCAATACATACAAGTATCAGGTCCTGCATTTTGGTCACAACAACCCCAGGCAACATACAGGCTTGAAGAGGAGTGACTGGAAAGCTGCATGATGGAAAGGGACATTGGGGTACTGATGGACAGTCAGCTGAAAATGAGCCAGCACTGTGCTTATGGGGCCAAGAAGGCCAATGGCATCCTGGCTTGTAATTGCAATGGTGTGGTGAGCAGCACCAGGGAAGTAATCCTGCCCCTGTACTCGGCATTGGTGAGGCCCCACTTCTAGTACTGCATTCAGTTTTGGGCACCTCAATACAGAAATGACATTGAGGTGCTGGAGCTGGTGCAAATAAGGGCAAAAAGGCTTGTGAAGGACCTGGAGAACATGCTCTATGAGTAATGACTGAAGGAACTGGGGCTGTTTAGTCTGGGGAAGAGGAGGTTGAGGGGAGACCTTACTGCTCTCTTCAAATACCTGAAAGGTGATTGCAGTGAGTATGGGATTGGTCTCTTCTCACTGGTGACAGGACAGGGGAAAATGGCCTCATACTGCACCAGGGGAGGATTAGGTTGGACATCAGAATCACAGAATAGTAAGGGTTGGAAGGGACCTAGAGTTCACCTAAGTCCAATCCCCCTGCCAAAGCAGGCTCCCTAGACTAGGTTGCACAAGTGGATCTTGAACGTCTCCAGAGAAGAAGACTCCACAACCTCTCAGGGCAGCCTGTTTCAGTGCTCCATCACCTGCACTGTGAAGACGTTATCACACACAATTGTGTGGAACTTCCTAAGCTTCAGTTTGTGGCCATTTCCCCTCATCCTATCACCACACACTGCTGAGAAGAGTCCAGTCTCATCCCTTTGCCTCCCGCTCTTTAAATTTTTATAAACATGGATCAGATCCCTTCTGAGTCTTCTTTTCCCAAGGCTGAACAAACGTGGGTGTCTCAGCCTTCCCTCATAAGGGAGATGTTGTTTATCATCTTTGTAGCCCTCCACTGGACTCCTTCCAGGGAGGCCTCACCAGGGCATAGTAGAGGGAGAGGATCACCTCCCTCGACCTGCTGGTCACACTCCTTTGAATGCACCCCAGGATCCCACTGACCTTCTTGGCCACCAGAGCACACTGCTGGCTAATGGCCAACCTATCATCCATCAGCACAACAATGTCCCTCTCCTCAGAGTTCCTCTCCAGCAAGTTATCCCCCAACCTGTATTGGCGCATGTGGTTATTCCTCACCAGGTGCAAGACTCTATCTACACTTGCCCTTGTTAAACCTTTCTGCCCAACTCTCCATACTGTCCAGGTCTCACTGAATGGCAGCACAGCCCTCTGGTGTGTCAGCCATTCCTCCCAGCTTTGTATCGTTGGCGTACTAACAGAGGGTGGACACTATCATCAAGGCAGTCGTTTAAGATACTGAACAAGACCAGTCCCAGCTCTGAGAACACTGTTGGTCACAGGTCTCCAGTCAGACTCTGCACTGCTGATCACTACCCTCTGAGCCAGTTCTCAACCTACCTCACAGTCCACTCATCTGTCCCACGCTTCCTCAGCTTTATCATCAGGATGTAATAGGGACAGTAACAAAAGCCTTGCAGAAGCCAAGATAAACCATATCCACTGCTTTCCTCCCATCTACCCAGCTGGAGATGCCATCATAGGAGGCTAAGAGGTTGGTCAAGCATGAATAATATTATATCAGATTTATTATGAGAAATTACAGGAGAGAACTAATCTTCTGCATTTTAAATATGTTAAATATTCACTCTCTGCAAACACTGAGTACCTAATTACTGTTAAAAAGGAGTGCATACATGCCTTTGACTAAGCCAGTGAGAGGAAAAATACAGTGATGAAACTAAATGGAATCTGGAGTTTAAGGTTACAAACTGTCAGGAATTACTATGGCTACCTGTCTACTTCTGTCTCTGATGGTGCTGAATTTTTAAAAATAAATCTATTTCAGACATTCTGCTTTCACATCTGATTAAAATATGGCAAGTACGGTATGTCTTTATTACACACACCAAGCTACTCAGATGCAAAAGCTCTTTGCAACATAAAGCGTAAGTGACTTGAAGTAAAATCCCTGAATGTTACAACAAACCAAAAACATGTTGGATTTTCTTCTTACCTTCATCACTCACTTTCATTGCGCAATCCATAGACGTAGAAGTAAAATAAAATGGAACAGTTTATTTGCTCTTCAGCATTAGCTTGTTCTAACACTTAGTCACTACCAGACTTGAGATGTCCATTTCTTTTAAAAAGCCTTCAATCTCTCCAGATAGTCACCTGCAACATAAGAAAATGTGTGGACTGATGGGGAAAGGAATATCTGTTTTTCTGATGAAAAGGTGTGAACATTAGATAGTATTAAAGCACAGACAATCTGCAGAGAAACTATACACTCAGATAATTTCAATGAATATGTATACATTAGTCTTCTTAATATTTTACTTAAGGGAAAACCTTACATCAAGGCAAAGCTTTGGCCTGCTGGAGAAATTGTTGGTTGCATCTATTTCAGCATATTTCAGAAACTATTTTTCATAGTAATATTTCTTTCTGCAAGAAAGAATTTTTTAGTTAATTATTTTCCAAATAAGGTAAAGAAAAAACAACAACACACAAATCATATCTCAATATATATCAATCAATTCTTCTATTGTGCTTTAAATCAGCTAGTGATTAAAAAAAAGTCACCACATAAAAACTATTTTCTAGGGCGTTATCTTATATAACTTACACACAAAACCATGCATACAAGATAATCAGAACTGTCTGAATCTTCCAGTAGCACCACCCAATTGCAGTTCTCACATACTCCGCAACAACTCCAAGACTGTTCTAACGTATCATAGAATCATAGAATGGTTTGTGTAAAAAGGATCTTTCAAATCATCTAGTTCCAACCCCCCTGCTACAAGCAGGGACACATCCCTCTAGGCCAGGTTGCTCACAGCCCCAATTTGGCCTTGAATGCTTCCAGGGAGGTGTCATCCATTGCCGATCTGAACAAGCAGTTCCAGTGTCTTACCAACCTCACAGTAGAGCATTTCTTCCTAATATCCAGTCTAAATCTACCCTTAAAAAAAAAAAAAAAGCCTTTAAAAAATCTTTAAAGCCATTTCCTCTTGTCCTGTTCTTACATGCCATTATGGAAAGCCTCTCCCCAGCTTTCCTGTAGGCCCCCCTTCACGTACTGGAAGGTTGCTATTATGTCCACCAAAAGCCTTCTCTCCAGATGAAAAGCCCCAGCTCTCTCAGCCTGTCCTCATAGGGAAGGTGCTCCAGCCTTCTGATCATGGCCCTCCTCTGGACCCACTCCAACAGCTCAGTGTTTTTTTTGTTTTGTTTTGGGAGCTCCAGAACTGAACACAATACTTCAGGTGAGGTCTCACAAGGAAAGAGTACAGGGGCAGAATCACCTCCCTCAGCCTGCTGGCCACACTTCTCTTGATGCAGCCCAGGATACGGTTGGCCTTCTGGGATGTAACTGCACACAGCTGACTCATGTTGAGTCTTTCATCACCTGACACCTTCAATTCCTCCTTCTCAGGGCTGCCATATAGCCTCCATTGACTTTTTATTCCTTTACATCTCTGCTGAAGATACCTCACATTTCAACTTCTATGACATACTGCAGAATAGATGAATATTTGCTCAATAATAAGTTGAATACATTCTATTGCTCACCATTACAAGAAAGATTTAAGAACAATTCACAGTATGTTCTTGACTTGCATCTCCCTAGTTCCTTCCAGGTCCAGGCCCGACTTCTAGAATTCTCCATTTTCTGTTGTATTTATTCATTAAAAATTTCCCAATGCATGCATTATAGAAAATGTTCTACTACTTAAAGTTATTTTTGTTAAAAACTAGTACGAAAAAATACTGGATTTAAAAATAAAATACAAAAAAACAGACAGAATGAAATATCAAATAAATCATTTTATTTCTAAGTTCATAAAATGAGTTTGTGTATTGGCAACAAAGCAGATGCTAGTATGACAAAACGTATGCGTAACAGATGATTTTGAAACCTAAGATAGTTTGACTATAACCATGTAAGTTAAATATAACATATATGTTAAATATAACTATATCAAAATACTTATGATTCCATTATATTCCATCAAATATGAGATATCTCCTAAACTACATATATTATATTATGAGAGTTGGACATTCTGGCTTCTCATCCACATTCTTACCTCTTGAAGAAGTAGATTCTTGCTCACTTCACAGAGAAGATGCCTACTAGACCTGAACATAGTATGGACTACTGAAGATATTCTGCTAGTCCTTCTAAAGATTTCAATCAGAACACTTAAGAAAGCCTCACCACCTGTAGGCTTGCTATCAAACTGAACACTCAACTGCTCTTTAAAATAAAGTATCTCATACCCAAAACTGTTAAAATAATCAACTATAACTCAAATATATTGTGTACAGCAAGACAACAAATACAGACAAATGAACAGTTATACAAGATAACTTGTGATCAAGGATCAAGAACTTGTAGCTTCAAGATCTGCAAAATCTCAATCTGCAAAAAAAAAAACCCAAGCCTCAAACATTTACAACACAATTTTAGGTAAAGCAAAAGGAAAGGATCTTGCTCATATCACATAGCAAGATAGGGGCAAAGAGCTTCTAAGACTTAAATCTTAGCAGATCTGTGATGGAAATCCTAAGTCACAGCCTGAAAGAGTGACCGAGTATCTGGTAGGAAGGCAAGACCAAAACAGGGGACTTCAGGTGCATGCAACATACCTGAGTGAATCACCCTTTTCCAGACCTCATTTAAGAGTTGGCAGTGAAGGTAAGGGCATCTCCTGTTGGAGATCCCTGCCTACTTGAGGCCTTCTAAAGGTAAGCAGCTCCTCTCCTTCATTTCTGTGGCTGCTGCATTTGGGCTCATTCTCATTTGCTGTAGCCAATGATTTTGCCACCCTGCTATTATTACAATAATAACAATTTCCATCCCATTATAGCATTACATATATCTAAAGTATTTTATTAATTTATTACAAGTATAAGAGGGTACTTTTAGCAGATACTGCATGTACAAGAACAGCTCCAAGAGTAATGTCTCCTACTGAATCATGTTGATCCACAAATTTAGAGGTAGATGTTGCAGTAGCAGTTGACTCTTCCCGCCAATATTCTGTTCTGTGCTATACTAGAAATGGCAGTAAAGGAGCAATCTGATGGAGTGATGTCTGACATAGAAATTGGGATTGAATTCAGATTTGTCAGGACCTACTGATACAAGGATGAAGGTGATGGTTTCGTCAATTATATCATTACCAGTGATGAGATGTGGTATCATCACTATGAGCTAGAGTCAAGACAGTGGCCCATGAGTAGCAACATGTGAAATCTCCATTGGAGAAAATGTTCAAGATGCAGCCACCAACAGGTAAGGTGATACGCATTTTCTTTTGGTTTCCTGGACCCTGGACAAACCATCAACTCTTACTACAACATCACGACACTGAATAAGCCGAAGGCTCAAACTTCCAGAGTCAGGCCAGAGAAGATATACCTTTCTCTTGTAACTTGATAATTACAGGCCTCATACATTTTGTAGACTGTGAAGCATACTGCTGGTCTTGGCTGGGCTGTCCTACCACACCTGCCTTATAGTCTCAATTTGGCATCTTCTGACTTCTGTCTGCCTGGCCAGGGAAACATGGTCTCCACGGGCAACGCTTTTCTAACAATGATGCAGTGATAGCAGTTGAGAAACTGTGAATCGCTTCCATTGGTGCTGATTTTGATGAACACAGGGTGTAGGCCCTTGTTCCTCACTTGCGAAAATGTAACATTGAAAATTGTGGTGACTATGTTGAGAAACAGCATTTTGAAGCTGAGAATTTACTCTACCAAATAGTGTTATTGTGCCCTTTGTATCTGATGTAGTTAGCATGGAAATAAATTCTTGATGGAGTCAGGAGAGAGAGCAGCAAAACTGCTACCTTCCAGAAGGTGGACTTTGAATTGTTCAGAAGACTAGTAGGGGGACTCCCATGTAAAGTAAACAAAGGCAGTGACAGAGCCTTTATTTGAGATACAGGCGCTACAGAGCAAGATTCTAGAGAAAAGGGGAATTAACTCACTCCCCCAGGCAACTGTTTGGGTTAAGGAATGCAGCTGCCTCTCGTTTGAACTCTGGTACACTGGAAGGAAGAGAGCAAGGGGGGGAGGAGGGTCAACCCATGCACGCTCTGAGCATATATGTGCCCCTGGAAGCACAGCCGGAAGCACCACTGAGAAGGAGAGAGAGAGAGAGAGAGAGGATGGGTGGATCTGGGCTCCTACACTTGGGTCACTCAGGTGCTCATTTACTGGTTCAGGCAGTGACCATTGCACCTGGGACTCAGTCTTAGAGACTAAAGGGGTCCAAGATGGCTAGTCACTCTTCAAGAAGGAAGTCTTAAAGGCGCAGTAGCAGGTTGTCCCCCTGAGCCGCAAAATGAGCCAGCGGCAAAGAAGACCAGCATGGACAAATTGGGAGCTATTCTTGCAGCTCCAGGAGAAAAAGAAAATCTACCTTCTGTGGAAGAAGGGACAGGCAACTCAAAAAGAATACAGAGAAATTGTTATGATGTGCAGAGAGAAAATCAGAAAGGCAAAAGCCCAGCTTGAACTCAACCTGGCCACTGGGGTAAAAAGGAACAAGAAACTCTTACAAATATATCAACTGTAAGAGGAGGATCAAGGAGAATCTCCATTCTTTACTGGATGAGGCTGGGAACATGACCACTGAGGATAAGGAAAAGACAGATGTTCCAAATGCCTTCTTTACATCTGTCTTTAAAAGTCAGACCAGTTATCCTCAGGGTACTCCACTCTCTGACCTCGAAGTATCAGTTGGGGAGCAGAATAAACACCCCACAATTCAGGAGGACACAGTCAGAGACCTACTACTCCAACTGGACTCCCATAAGTCCATGAGGATGGATGAGATTTACCTGAGAGTGCTGAGGGAACTGGCAGAGGTGATAGCCGAGCTGCTTTCCGTCATCTGTCAGTGCTCCTTGTTGACTGGTGTGGTCCCAGAAGACTGGAGGCTTGCCAATGAGACTCCTATCCACAAGAAGAGTTGTAAGGAGGATCCAGGGAACTACAGGCCTGTCAGTCTGACCTCTGTGCCAGGAAAGATTATGAAACAGATTGTCTTGAGGGAAATCACCCAGCACGTGCAGGACAACCAGGGGATTAGACCTTGCCAGCATGGGCTCATGAAGGGCAGGTCCTGCTTGACCAATCTGATCTCCTTCTATGATCTATTGACCCATCTGGTGGATGAGGGAAAGGCTGTGTGAAAGACAGAAACTGTTTTATTTATTGTCTCAAAGCTTGCTTCGTGAGGCCTTTTCTGGTGACAAGACTCTGACAGATAACTGCCGGTTATCCAGATGGGTGTTATGGTGCCTCATTGTCTCTGCTTATGACTGTAAAGATAAGCAGAAATAGGGGCAAATAGTCTTCTCCGAGGGAAGGGGGGGGCGGGTACGGCTTGGAGAAGCTGACCACCACAAAAAGACAATGCTCCTGCATGGCAAGGAAGGCAACATCCTCTGCTGGCTTATCTTTTGGGCTAGACATGTTACACAAACAAAGAGAAAAGAAAAAAACACCTGAGAAATGGGGATAAAAGGCCTTCACTGAACCAAGGATTTTGGAAGAGAAGAATTCCTGGAGAAGAACTCACAAAGAAAAAATCTTTGAGGAGAACTCTCAAAGATGGACCCTGAGGCCTGCTTGCTGCCATCTCCCATCCCCTGCGGTGACCAGGCGAGTTCCTGAGACTACGAACCTCGTTGGATCCACGGTGGTGATTATATCTCTTTTGCTTTCTGCCGAGACTCCTTGCTTTTCATCCCTTTTCTATTGCTCACCTTCCCTTCCCCATATCACTAAGCAACTAGTAATTGTAATAAACTGGTTGGGCTAACATTTGACCTGTTGTGTTTTAATCTCGCCATCGGGTATGCACATAATCAAAGAACTTTGTCTCCCTCCTTTATATTGGAGCATGACAGGCTGTTGATGTAGTCTACCTAGACTTCAACAAAGTCTTTGACACTGTCACCCACAGTACTCTCCTCCAGAAGCTGGCAGCCCGTGGCTTGGACAGGTACACTCTTGGTTGGTAAAGAGGTGGATGGAGGGCCGGGTCCGGAGAGTGGTGGTGAAAGGAATTAAATCCAGCTGGCAGCAAGTCATGAGCGGTGTTCCCCAGGGGTCTGTACTGTGACCTGTCCTCTTTAAAATCTTTATTGATGAAATGGATGAGGGCATTGAGTGCATCCTCAGTAAGTCTGCAGATGACACCAAGTTGGCTGGAAGTGTAGATCTGATTGGGGGTAGCAAGGCCCTACAGAGTGATCTGGACAGGCTGAAGCCAATGGGATGAAGTTCAGCAAGAGCATGTGCCGGATCCTGCACTTTGGCCACAACAACCGCAGGCAATGCCACAGACTTTGGGCAGAGTGACTGTGAAGACGAAATGGACCTGGGGGTACTGATTGATGCTTGGCTGAACATGAGCCAGAAGTGTGCCCAGGTGGCCAAGAAGGCCAATGGCATCCTGGCTTGCATCAGAAACAGTGCTACCAGCAGAAGCAGAGAAGTAACTATCCCCCTGTACTCAGCACTAGTGAGGCCACACCTCGAGTACTGTGTCCAGTTTTCGGCCTCTCACTGCAAGAAAGACAATAAGGCACTGGAGCGTGTTCAAAGAAGGGCAACAAAGCTGGTGAGGGTTCTGGAGCACTGGCCATATGAAGAGCAACTGAAGAAGTTGGGATTGTTCAGTCTGGAGGAGGCTCAGGGAAGACCTTACTGTTCTTTATAGCTACATGAAGGGAGGTTGTAGTGAGCTTGAGGTTGGCCTCTTGTCTCATGAAACTAGTGACAGGACTATAAGGAAAGGCTTCAAGCTGTGCCAGGGGAGGTTCAGGCTATACGTTAGGAAATACTACTCCTCTGAATGAGTGATCAAGAACTGGAATGGGCTGCCCAGGGAGGTGGTGCAGTCACCAACCCTGGAGGTGTTCAAGCAATGTTTGGTAGTTGTGTTGAGGGACATGGTTTAGTGAGAACTATTGATGATGGTGTGAAAGACAAAAACTGTTCCTTTTTTCTTTTTTGTCGCAAAGCTTGCTTCGTGAGGCCTTTCTGGTGATAAGACTCTAACTGACAACTGCAAATTATTAAGGGGGTGTCATGGTGCCTCAGTGTCTCTGCTTACAGTTGTAAAGATAAGCAGAAATAGGGACAAGCCTGCTTTTTTTCGGGGTTTGGCTTGGAGAAGCTGATCACTGCAGAAGTCGATAATGCTTGTGCATGGCAACAAAGGTACCACTCCTTGCTGGCTTATCTGTTGGGCCAGGTATGTCACACTAACAGAGAGAAAAAAAAAAAAAAAAAAACACTGAGAAATGGGGGATAAAAGGCCTTCACTAAACTAACGACACTGGAGAAGAACTCCCGAAGAGAAAAAATCTTTGATGGAGAATTCCCTGAGGGGAGAAACTCTTCAGACTGCTTGCTGCAAAGCTTTCTGGCTTTCTCCCAGCACCCGCAGTGACCAGAGAGTTCCTGAGATCAACGAACCTACTACAAACCTCGCTGGACCTACGGTGGTGATTATATCTCTCTTCCTTTCTACCAGGACTCCTTGCTTTTTATCTCTTTTCTATTGCTCACCTTCCCTCCCCCATATCCCTAAGCAACTAGTATTTGTAATAAATTGGTTGGGCTAACATTTGACCCCTTGTGTCTTAATCTCTCCATTGGGTATACACATAATCAAAGAACCATGTCTCTCTCCCTTATACTGGAGTGTGACATTTTTATTGTTGTATCCAACAGGATAACCTCCATGACTCGTCTCTCTCCTTTATATTGGTGCGTGACAGATGCGTGGATGGTTGGACTGGGTGATCCTGTGGGTCTTTTCCAACCCTGGTGATTCTATGATTCTATGAAATAGGAGGCTTTACTTTCAAAGCAGCCTACATATATGTGAGCAGCTATGAAGTATAATTACTGAACAGGATATCTTGTGATACTTCTGTTGTAACAAATTGATCTAATTGTGTTCATTCTTTTGTGATGACTACAAACTTAGAAAGTTTACCTACAAATTTGATTGGCACCTGGATTACTTTGACTTCTTCAAACATCTACTTGGAAGTATCCAATGGTTTAGAGCATTGGAAGGTAATTTTAATCTAATAATGAGTACAGTTATAAATATCGAAAAAGAAAAACAAGGAACTTCTAAACAGAGTCCAGCAGAGAGCCATAAAGATGATGGGGAGGCCTGGACCATATCTCTTATCAGAGAGGTTGAGAGACCTGGGAATACTTAGCCTGAAGAAGAGAAGGCTGAGGGGAGATCTCATGAATGCTTATAAATATCTAATGAGCAGAAGTCAATAGGATGGGGCCAGGCTCTTTTCAGCAGTGCCCAGCAACAGAACAAGGTTGATGGGCACAAATTGGAATGTAGGAAGTTCCGTACAAACACAAGGAAAAACTTATCTGCTCTGAGGGTGACAAAACATTGAAATAGGCTGCCCTGAGAGTATGTGGAATGTCTTTTTCTGGAGGTATTCAAAACTCACCTGAATGCTTTCTTGTGTATCCTACTCTATGGAATCTTCTTTATCAAAACAGTTGGACTAGATCTCCAGAGAGTTCTTACACTCCTTACAACTCAGGGAAACTGATTCTTAAAAGATTTCACCTCAGATACCTTTATAGTAACTAGTCTTCAAAATGACTTAGGTTATGGACATCCTACATGGTACTATAGTGTGTCATATAGTATATTAGTGCTTCTGGAGAACGAGTTCATATATCAGATCACTAACAGGCAGGAATAGAAATCAGTTCCCTAAGTCCCAGGGTAACATCCATATGTAGATTGCATAACTACTAGAACAGCAAGGAAGTTGTAAATAGCTAAATAACCTTAGAGAGGACAGGATTGGCAACATTTTGTAGATAAAGATGAAAAAGGGGATCTACATGTGATTTGAATCAACTAGCTAAGCCTAGTAATTTATCTTTTTTTTTTTTAATTCCCAGAAAAGCAATATGGAACACATTTCCCATGTTTGCTGCCAATTTCCAAACAGAATACTGTGGCAGAAAGATATTTTCTCACAAACACACCATTACGAAAGAATATTAGATAAGCCTCCATCCCCTACTCAGAATTGTAAAAAGGAATACAAACACATGGCTGGTACAGCTGGTTCACACACCTAGTGCTATTCTTCAGCTTCAGTAGATTCTCATCCAGACTTCCAAATCTCCTCTCTCCTGACTTCTCAGGAAAACCTATTCAGGAGGAGATTATGTGTGCTGTGAGATGTCTAAACTTCTCTTCCTTTATTTTTGCAAATTTCTACAATCATCATCAAGTACGTTCCTTGAATTGGATTTCTTAGAACAGCAGTCCGAATAAATTATCATTTTCAAAAATGTTTAGCTGACACCCCTTTTCTTACTGAAAGTAACAGAATACACTGCACAGCTCAAAAAAATGAACATCTTTCTACCATAATCAGATAAAAATCCTCTCCACTTTATATTTAATCCCTTGTAATGTTCATGTATTAGAAGAGTTCCAAATATCACAGATAACTCTCCAATTGCCTTCACCCAATATCCTCATGATGTCAAAGTCTGCATGCAAACAAAAGTATATCTAACACCAAACTCTTCCAAAGACATGAGTTCTCCTAAGTTTCAGAAATGATTTATTATCCAAATACTAATTTAGGCATCTGAAATGGGGAATTTTGCGTTGACATTTTAGTTAACATCCACTTCAGTAGAACTTCCTGTATATTAACAATTACAACTAATTTTAAAGTTCCACAGTTGTCAGATTTACTGTCATCAGTATAAGGAAGTCACATGATTAGATCTACTTTTAGTGATGACGTGCAGTTACAAAAGCGCAAGCATAAGGATGAAAGAAATTAAAATTAGACATTTTTTAAATTGAACAAAATCATTGTAAAAAATTAGCAGTCATCTTGGACAATTTATATTTTACTCCATTTTCTCCATAAAACTACAGGTTATTCTATTAGGTTTTTTTTCAGTTTTATTTCTGCCCTAGAGCTTGAGTAATACAGAATTTCCCAGAAATCATAAATATGCATTTCCAAGCTAGTATGGGATTTAGATCTGAAGGACATTCCCACACTGTGGCTAGGAATAGAAGTAGCATAATTCTGCTTTTTTAATTATTATTTATTTATTGTTGTACAATGTCTTTCTACTGACACAAAGCTGAAAGAACTGAGGCAAGGTAGAGATATAGATCTGTAGGGACAGGATCCAAATACAATAGCTTAAAAGGACACTCAAATCTTATGTCAAATATGAAAGACTACAAAAACTATGACAGTTTAAACTTTCTTTCTTATAGGTCCTGTCAACAGTTCATATTCCTTCTTTAACCAGATATTTTCAGTTCTGTTCCCTGCAGGTTGCAATTAAGAAAGACAACACTTGATATAGGCTGCTAACAAGTACCACTTGAACACTGCTTTCTTGACAATGAATCTTTAAGAGATGATATGGGACCTACTAAAACATGCTAACATAAAATTAAAATCAAAATGACACGTTGGCAAGACAATTTTAGATTTTTCCAAGTGTTTAAAATGCATGCAACTTTTACAGACACTGTGAATTTAAATGTCACATTAACTCCATTTTTTTATGTATGAATTTTCAGGATATTAATAGCTTTTTCGGATGACTTGGAACCAGCATTCATCATTGGTAGGACTCTGATATCATTATTATTATACTCTTGAAGTTTTTTTTTATAGTTTCTTTCTGGGCTTTATAATAATATAAAAGAAAATAAAAGCTCCATAAATTCTCAAGGTTCCTCTAAATTTTAATGTTTCTGTACTCTGAAAATATATTGTTGTTTCCAAAAATTGATTTAGGGTTATATTTCATATATAATGTTGTATCGCATTGATGTGCTGTGGCATGCTGACAAACCATGGAATTCGAGTTCTAAGCCTTCTGAACTTTTAGCCCTGAATATTCTTGTAATTTCTGACTTTCAAATGGAAGTGACAACCTTCAAATTTGCAAGCATTCATTTTGTCAGTATCCACTGCCTATGTGGAGACAGATGTGAACACAGTAACACTGTGTCAGCAGAAATTTCTAAATACTTCAATCAGCAACCCTCCCAAAATGAGTTAAATGGCATTTCCTGATGTCTTCTCCTCAAACCAGGAAATAATCTCAGTAAATCCAGCCTCCAGAAGAACTACTTGCCAGGGTAAGATTCCTTCTACCAGCTGATATAATTCTGGATCATAGAATTAAATGAAAATGTCATAGTGAATATTTTTTGAAGTGTTTGGCTGCCTGGCTCGCCAAGAGTAAAGTAAACAAAGGCGGTGACAGAGCCTTTATTTGAGATACAGGCACTATAGAACAAGATATAGAGGAAAGGGAAATGAACATACCCCTCCCGGTGCCCGTTTAGGTTAAGGAACGCAGCTGCCGCTCGTTCGAGCGCAGGCACATCGGAAGGAAGAGAGCCAGGGATGGGGAGGGGGCAACCCGCGCAGGCTCTGAGTGTATCTGTGCTCCCGGAAGCACCACCGAGAGGGAGAGAGAAAGAGGAAGGTATTCCTCGAGAATTGATGGATGGATCATCTACAGACAAGTTAGAGGATTTAGTTAATAGGTGGCTGCAACAAAAGCCCGGAAGTAGTTACACTCCACTTTCGAGTGCCCCCAACTTTGGAATCAGTGCGGGCACTAGGACTGCAGGAAAACTAATGCCTTTGCCCCTCTCGAGTGGGGGGAGGAGGGTGGATGTACATTAGAAAACTTACAACAAAAGGACATGACCTGTTAAATACACTTAGAAAGCTAAGGATGCCTGGGAAAAGGAATGTAAAAGTACCACTCACTGAATTCCCTCATTTTTAACCATATTAACAAACCCCAAAAAGGCAGGCCTATGTCTTGTTTTGTTTTACAGAAGACCCTCGTTGGACCTCTACTGAACACAGAAAGGCAGACAGCTGACTTTAATCATTTGTGTTTTGGGACAAATATTGAAGATTTGATCATACTAAAACGTTGAATATACCTCTTGATTGCACTTCGTATTTTGGTTGCATAGTATCATGTTTCAGGTAGTTGTGGGTGTGGGTGTGGTCTTTAGGTTTGTTAAACTTCAACTTGGGTTTGAGTTTTCACAGGTTTTGCTGGCTTACTGGCTACTCCCTGCACAGTTATGCCATTCCTTTTGATCCCTCTACCTCTTTTTATCAAACTGATTGTGATTTGCATGTAACTCCACTATGGTGTTTCCAACTTCCTAATAAATCTGGAAATTAACCAAGGGACCCATTTATTATCTGTCAGATGTGGTCACAAAAAGAGAACCATTGATGCTTTTTAGTGTCAGAGAGACGTTTATTGTAACACCAGTCCAGGAGTTCCATCCAAAACATGGTTGTTGGAAAGTGTCTATGTTTTTTAAGTAAAGTGTACGTTTCTGTGTATGTTTCTCTAATGTTTTATATTATGGGATATCCTAAACACACTATCCTGTGAAAGATCTATAGACTATAACAATACTTGAACTTGCCAAACTAGTATAAATATCTCTCAGCATTTCAATCACTTTTGAGATGCTCAGATGACAATTCTCTTCATATTTAACCTTGAAGCAAATACAGTGTTGCAGTGTCGTGAAGTTATACCTTCACTCAGCCTATTAGAAAACATATTTGTTCCATCTATGGTCCTGGCAAAACACCAAATGATGTTTGAAAACATTACATGGCAAATCCACATATTGTTGAATTGGACTGGATATGCTTTCTGGAGCAACTCCAGATGGAGTTGTTAACTCTGTGGAACTCATGATTTTTAAACTGGCTCCTGGCCTCTCCTTTGAATTTATTAGGCGTTTTCTGAATGTTCATCCAATGCTTGTAATGATTGTGGTGTCAGTCACCCTGAATGTACTCTTCATCATTCTACTCAGTATCTGTTTTTATAATATTTTGAGAAAGCCTTCCGAGAACAGTGACTGGCAGGGAGTTTGGAGGGACTTAGGAGAGACTTTAGAGAAGTGGTCATCACCGGTGTCATGGGACTTTTCTCCTGAACACCTGCAAGATCCTGAGAATTTAAGCAGGTATTTGAAACAGGGATGTTGTGGCTCAGACAGATCTGAGGAGGCCCAAATTATTTTGAGTCTGGCTTATGCTTACCGGGCCTTACTCAATACTATTCCAGAGAGGCATAGAGTTTTCAAAATAGAGCGAGAGTCTCCGAGCCAAAAGGGACAGTCTCCAAATTCAGAAAGAGAGTCTTTTAGCTGACAGTCAGACTCTCCAGTCCAATCTAGATGCCCTCCAGACCGAGCAAGACAACTTCCAGTTCGAGAGAGACGCCCTCCAGACTGAGCGAGACACCCTTCAGACTGAGACACCCTCCAGTCTCAACTAGATGCTCTCCAGTCCAACATGGACGCCCTCCAGACTGAGCGAGACGCCCTCCAGACCGAGTGAGACACCCTCCAGACCGAGAGAGACGCCCTCCAGACTGAGACGCCCTCCAGTCTAAACAAGACACTCTCCAGTCCAACATGGATGCCCTCCAGACCAAGAGAGACACCTTCCAGTCTCAACAAGAAGCTCTCCGATCCAACATGGTTGCTCTCCAAACTGAGCGAGATGCTCTCCAATCCAAACTCAATAGCCCTCAGTCTCAACAAGATGCCCTCCAATCTGAATTAGATGCCCTCCAAACTGAGCAAGACTCCCTCAAAACTGAGCAAGATGCCTATCAATTTATATTACTCCGTTTCCAAAATTAACCAATCCATGTTCGGGCTCAACAAGTCAGGCTCCAAGGTGAACTGAATTTCATCATAGCTGAGCAAGACGAACTTCAAGCCGAGCTAGAGAGGATGATCATTATTTCTAACCAATGTGATCAACCACAGGTGACACCAGAATCGATGTCAGTTGGCCCTGTAAGAGGGCAGAAAATGAAAAATGTCTCGACTCCCTTAGAAGAGGAGAAAGAGGAGGAGCTGAGAGTGGAAGAAACAGACTCTGAAAGAGAAGAGGAGAAAGTAGAGGAACCAGACACTGTAAGAGAAGAGGAAAAAATATGTCCAGAGGAGTGGTTCAAATCTTCAGACTTTCCAGTAGGAGGGCTGAGACACCCCACAAGATCACGGTCACCAACGCCTAGGAGGGCAATGAGTCCTGATAGAGTAGGAGAAGAAAGAGAGGTTATTACCGATGTTACTCAACCTTTGAAAATGAATGAAATTCGAAGTTTGAGAAAAAACTTTACACGCCACGCAAATGAACCTATTGTCACCTGATTACTACGCTGTTGGGACAGTGGAGCCAACAGTGTGTGGCTAGATGGTAATGAAGCTCGCCAATTGGTAGCATTGCCAGGGACTCTGCCATTGACAGAGGCATTAGTATATGCCACAATAGACCCTTCACTCTCTGGAAGCGGATGCTGATAGCCGTGAAAGAAAAATACCCCTTCAGAGATGATCTGTTGCCTGAGAAAAAGAAATGGTCTGATATGGAAAAAGGCATAAATTATTTGAGAGAATATGCCATAGTGGAAATGTTACATGACCCTGCATTCACTCATGATGAACCGAACCAAGAGCATGATCCTGAGAGGATCAGGTGTACACCAGTTATGTGGCGTATATTCACAAGGACAGCACCAGACAGGTATGCCAGTACATTAGCAGCAATGTATGGCAGAAGACAAAGAAGACCCCTTATAAATGACCTGATTAACAAGCTTCAAGATATTGAGTTACATTTAACCCCTCTACGAGCTTATGTTTCAGCCCTGGTAAAGGTAACCAAAAGAGTGGACAGAATAGAGAGCAAAATAGAGAGCAATCAAGAAGCTATAATGGACAAACTGGCTACTGTGCTTAATTCTGATGAAACTGATGGATCTGATGAGAATGAGGATTCCCAAAACAGCAACGTCTCAGCTATCAAAAGAAGACGTTCTCCTGCTCGAGGAAGTTACAACAGTAAAACTATGTCACATATTGCCTTGTGGCGTTACCTACATGACCAGGGGAAGATACGAAGAAGTGGCATAAGAAACCCACTTCTGCACTTCAGGCATGTGTAAAAGAGTTACGAAATAGGTCAACCACCAGGGTGAACTTCTCCAAGAAGGTGACTGCTCCGGTGATTGCCGGACACGGCAGTAGCTGTAAAGTCAACAGAGGTAACAAACAGAGGGGCCCTGCTCCCAGCCAGGAGGGGGAAAGGGATAATAGTGTATTGGACTGTGTGGATTCGATGGCCTGGCACATCAGAACCACAAAAATATAAGGCATTGGTGGACACTGATGCACAATGCACTCTAATGCCTTTGAGTCACCAAGGTACAGAATTAACCTATATTTCTGGAGTGACTGGGGGTTCCCAAAAGCTGACCAAGTTGGAGACAGAAAAAAGCCACACTGGTAAAGACTGGCAAAAACATCCTGTTGTGACTGGCCCAGAGGCTCCATGTATACTTGGTATTGATTACTTCAAAAGGGGATATTTTAAGGATCCCAAAGGATATCGATGGGCTTTTGGAATAGCTGCTGTGGATGCAGATAACATTAAGCAGCTGTCTGCTTTGCCTGACCTGTCAGAAGATCCCTCTGTTTTGGGGTTGCTACAAGTGGAGGAGCAACAGGTACCAATTGCTACAAAAACGGTGCACAGAGGGCAGTACCGCACTAACAGGGATTCCTTGCTCCCCATTCATAACTTGATCTGTCAGCTAGAGAGACAGGAAATGATCAGTAAAACTTACTCTCCTTTTAACAGCCCCATATGGCCAGTGCGTAAAGCCAGTGGAGAATGGAGGCTGATGGTAGATTACCGTGGCCTGAATGAAGTCACACTCCCCCTGAGTGCTGCTGTGCAGGACATGCTGCAACTCCAGTATGAACTGGAGTCAAAAGCAGCCAAGTGGTATGCCACCATTGACACTGCCAATGCCTTCTTTTCAATTCCTCTGGCCACAGAATGCAGGCCACAGTTTGCTTTCACCTGGAGGGGAGTTCAGTACACCTGGAACCGTTTGCCCCAGGGGTGGAAGCACAGCCCAACCATTTGTCATGGGTTGATCCAAACTGCATTGGAACAGGGTGGTGCTCCTGAGCACATCCAATACATTGATGATATCACTGTGTGGGGCAATACAGCAGGGGAAGTTTTCGAGAAAGGAGAGAGAATGATCCAGATCCTCCTGTGAGCTGGCTTTGCTATTAAGCGAAGCAAAGTGAAAGGACCTGCACAGGAAATCCAGTTCCTAGGTATAAAGTGGCAAGATGGACGTCATCACATCCCTACAGATGTGATTGACAAAATCCCTGCCATGTCTCCACCCACCAGTAAGACAGAGACCCAAGCTTTTCTGGGTGTAGTGGGCTTTTGGAGAGTGCATGTTCCAAGCTATAGACTCATTGTGAGCCCTCTCTTTTGGGTGACGCAGAAGAAGAATGATTTTGTGTGGGGCCCTGAGCAGCAGCAGGCTTTTGAGCAAATTAAGCAGGAGATAGCCCGTTCCGTGGCCCTGGGGCCACTGCGGACGGGACAGGATGTAAAGAACATCCTCTACACTGCTGCTGGAAAGGAAGGTCCCACTTTGAGTTTGTGGCAAAGAGCTTCTGGAGAGACCCGAGGCCAACCCCTTGGTTTCTGGAGTCGAGCATACAGGGGGTTTGAGGAGCGCTACATTCCAACTGAGAAGGAGATCTTAGCCGAATACAAGGGGGTTCAAGCTGCTTCCCAAGTAATTGGTCCTGAAGCGCACAGCTCCTTCTGGCACCTCGACTGTCAGTGCTGAACTGGATGTTCAAAGGAAAGGTTCCCTCCACCCATCATGCTACTGATGCCACCTGGAGTAAGTGGATTGCGCTGATTACACAGCGAGCTTGGATGGGGAACCTCAGTCATCCAGGAATCCTGGAGGTGATCATGGACTGGCCTGAAGGTAAAAGTTTGGAACAATACCAGCAGAGGAGGTATCACGTGCTAGAGAGGCCCCACCATATAATGAACTACCAGAAGATGAAAAGAGATATGCCCTGTTCACAGATGGATCGTGTCACATTGTGAGAAAGCACCGCAGATGGAAGGCTGCTGTGTGGAGCCCCACACGACGAGTAGCAGAGGCCACTGAAGGAGAAGGAGAATCAAGCCAATTTGCAGAGGTAAAGGCTGTCCAACTGGCCTTAGATATTGCTGAACGAGAGAGGTGGCCAGTGCTTTATCTTTACACTGACTCATGGATGGTGGCAAATGCTTTATGGGGGTGGTTCCAGCAATGGGAACAGAATGGCTGGCAACGGAGGGGTAAACCTACTTGGGCTGCTGAACTGTGGAAAGATATTGCTGCCTGAATAAAGAATATTGTTGTAAAGGTGCGCCATGTAGATGCTCATGTTCCTAAAAGCCGGGCAACTGAAGAATAACAGAATAACCATCAGGTAGATCGAGCTGCCAAAGTTAAGATGGCTCAAGTTGACTTCGACTGGCAACATAAGAATGAATTATTTTTAGGGCCCATGAGACCTCAGGCCATCAGGGAAGAGACGCAACATATAAATGAGCTGGAGACCGAGGGGTGGACTTAACTATGGATGCTATTGCACAGGTGATCCATGACTGTGATACATGCGCCAGAATTAAACAAGCCAAGAGGATGAAACCTCTTTGGGGGGAGGGGCGATGGCAAAAGTATAATTATTGGGAAGCGTGGCAGGTTGGTTATATCACCTTGCCACGATCTCGCAATGGCAAGCGTTACGTGCTTACCATGGTGGAAGCAACCACTGGGTGGCTTGAAACATATGCAGTACCCCATGCTACCACCCGAAACACCATTCTAGGTCTTGAGAAACAAGTCCTATGGTGACATGGCACTCCAGGAAAAAATTGAGTCAGGTAATGGGACTCATTTCAGAAATTCTCATGTAAATAATTGGACCAAAGATCATGGCATTGATTTATCATATCCCCTATCACGCACCAGCTTCTGGTAAAACTGAAAGATACAATGGGTTGCTAAAAACCATGTTGAAAGCAATGGGTGGTGGAACATTTAAGCACTGGGAGAAGCATTTGGCAGAAGCCACCTGGTTGGTCAACACCCAAGGATCCATCAATCGCGATGGTCCTGCCCAATCCAGCTCTCTGCCTACTGTAGAGGGAGATAAAGTCCCTGTAGTGCATGTAAAGAACATGTTGGGGAAAGTGGTTTGGGTCCTTCCAGCTTCTGGAAAGGGCAGATCTCTCTGTGGAACTGTCTTTGCTCAGGGACCTGGGTCCACTTGGTGGGTGATGCAGAAGAATGGGGATGTTCAGTGTGTACCCCAAGGGAATTTGATGTTGGGGGAGTGCAGTCAGTAATTCCATGTATATACATCTATATCTATGTTGTGTGTGTGTATATAATGCATGTTAATCATTGTTCTTCTATAGTATCAAGCATGATGTAATGATGTGGAATAAGGGGTGAAATGTCATGGTTTTATGATTTTTGGTATTGGTATTCCACATCATAACAACATGTAGTGCATTAAGAGTTAAAGAGTTGATACTCCAACTCCATAGATCATTGATATTTCTGGGTATATCTGTCTCAGAAGAGAAGAAGAACTACATTCCCCAGAGGACTTTGCAATGCTTTGCCTTTTTACATTATTTCCGCTCAGAGGGAAAAGATAAAAACTCTGCGGTCACGGGACAGTCCTCTTTCCTTTGGGATCGACTCAGCAGTGGGTGCTTGCTGCCGTCTCGCCTTCAGCATTATCGTGAGGCCTTCAGTTGATCGGACACTCTCTCTTGCTCATTTTCTTTGATTTATTAGCTTCAATTCCAATTATATTGTATTATATTGTGTTATTTTGCTTTCTGATATCTTATTTAGTAAATTAGCTTTCCTCCTCAGATCGTTGCTGCTGTTTTGTTTTTAGGCGCATCTTCCTTTTCCCTTTCCCCCTTCCCCTTTCCTGGGGCATGGGTCTGTAGTTCCCCCGCACCAATCATCATGGAACCAGGCCAATCCAGCCCGGTAAACCGTTGACAGTATTCTATTTTATCTATTGTGCATTGCTGCAACCATTCTGTTTATTCCTTACATGATTCCCTGTTTAATTCAACTTATTCAACATGTTGTATCTTTGATGCACCTTGTAACTGATCCAACCCATGATGGACAAATCCAGCAGATCAGAGCAACATTTGTAACTAAGCCCAAGAAATCTGTTAGAGCAATTGTGTAACTTTTAACTCCCCCTTACCTCCCCCTGCCTCTTTTCCCTTATGCTTGATTTTTGTTTTCTTTTCCTCTCCTTCACCACCGTGGATGGACGTTCGCGCATCGGTTTCAAGCAATCTTTGAGCCACCGGGTGGTGTGAAGGACAGAAACTGTTTTTACTTTTGTTGTCTCAAAGCTTGCTTCATGATGCCTATCTGGCTATAAGACTGTAATTGACAACTGCAAATCACCTAGATGGTTGTCACAGCGCCTCAGTGTCTCTGTTTATGGTTGTAAAGATAAGCAGAAATAGGGGCAAGCAATCTTTTTCGGGGTACGGCTTGGAGGAGCTGATCACTGCAGAGGACGATAATACTTGTACTTGGCACCTAAGGTGGTACTCCCTGTTATTTATCTGTTGGGCCAGATGTGTTACACAAAACTTAGAAATGGGGGTGGGCATAAATCAAACTAATGCCAGGATGTGGAGGCAGCTAAAACAAAACATGCACAGCAATGGTGAGGAGCTCTTCCCCTTCAAGGTTTGAAAATTTACAGCAAAATTGACCCTTAGGTTTAATCCCCTCGATAATCAGAGTTTGGAATGTGATGATATGTATATGATATGTATATGATATGTGCTATACCTTTAAGTATGTATTCATTTCTCTCTTTGGTGTGCATGTTTGGTGGACCCCCATGTACCCAGTGCTGTAACAGGGGGTAATAGCTGCTTGATATAACTCACTGGTGTGTCAAGTTGCTCGGTTGGTTTTCTCAGCACCACTAAACCGAAGACTTTGAAGAAGAGACTTTCCTGAGGGAAAAACCTCTTTGGAAGAACCCCCCCTGCACGGTGCCTGCTTGCTGCAGAACTTCATGGCTTTCTCCCCCCCGTGTTGGCCAGATGAGTTCCTGAGATCAACAGACTATGGACCTCGCTGGATCCACGGTGGTGATGCTGTCTCTCTCTCTCTCTCTCTCTCTCTCTCTTGCTTTCTGCCAAGTCTCCTTGCTTTTCATCTCTTTTCTATCACTCACCTTCCCTTCCCCATATCCCTAAGTAATAAGTATTTGTAATAAACCGGTTGGGCTAACATTTGACCCGCTGTGTCTTAGTCTCGCCATCAGGTATACACATACATATAAAGAACCTCATCTCCCTCCTTTATATTGGAGCGTGATGAAGGGTTTTATGGAGGATCCAGGGAACTAAAGGTCCATCAGCCTGATCTCTGTGTCAGGTAAGTTTATGGTACAGACAATCTCGAGTGAGATCACACAGCATCCCCATGTGGGGACAACTGGGGGACCAGGCACAGCCAGCATGGGTTCATAGAAAGCAGGTCCTGATGACCAACCTGATCTCCTATGATCAAATGACCCACCTCGTGTGGATCTACTTAGTCTCAAAGGCTTTGCTGAAGTTTATCTGTCACAGTATTCTCCTGAAGAAACTGGTAGCCCATGGCTTGGACAGGTATACTCTTGGCTGGGTGAGGAACTGGATGGAGGGCCAGCCCCAAAGGGTGATGGCGAATGGTGTTAAATCCCCCTGGTTAATGGTCACAAGTGGTGTTCCACAGGGGCTGGTACTGGGACATGTCCTGTTTTATATCTTTATCAATGACCTGGATGAGGGGATTGAGTGCACCCTCAGTAAGTTTGCAGATGACGCTGAAGTTGGAGGATGTGTCAATCTGCCTGGGGGTAGGAAGGCCCTACAGAGGGATCTGGATAGGCAGGATCTCTGGGCTGAGATCAATGGGGTGAAGTTCAACAACACCAAGTACTGGGTCCTGCAATTTGGCCAAAACAATCTCAGGCAATGCTACTGGCTTATGGTACAGTATCTAGAAAATTGTATCAAGAAACAGACCTGAAGGTGTTGAGCTACACTCAGCCAGTGGTGTGCCCAGGTAGTCAAGAAGGCTAATGCCATTCTAGTTTGTATAAGAAACAGCAGGAGCAGGGAAATGATTGTCCCCCTGTACTAAGCACGGGTGAGGCTGCATCTCAAGTATTGTGTTCAGTGTTGGGCACCTCACTACAGAAAATACATTGAGGCCCTGGAGCATGTCCAGAGAAAAGCAACAAAACTGGGAAGGAGTCTGGAACACAGGTGTTATGAGGAGTGGAATTGTTTTGTCTGGAGATGAGAAGGCTCAGAGGGTCTTCCTAGCTGTCACGGTGTTATCCGCGACAGTAGTCCAAGGGAAACCGAGAAGGGAGAGAGAAAGGGAAAAGAGAAAAAAACTGCCCCGTCAGTGGCCACGCGGCCGCCCCAGCAGAGCCGTGCACTCTGGGGGGAGGGGGAGACAGAGGGAATAGATGGGTCTGTAAAAAAAACAACGGCACGATCTGAGAAGGAACGGTAACTTTACTAAATCTAATAAAATTGAACAATTTTGAGAGAGAGAAAGAAAGTTTCCAAACCAGAAACTGGGAGCTTACGTTAGGGAGGAACGGCAGGGGAAGCACACGTGCTGAATTTTTTCACCGCAGCCCAGAGTGCGCTGAGAGCCGCGCAGGGCCTGGCGTCCGGTGCCCAGCTCCGCCCCTCTGCTGCTCCCACAGCATTAACTCCTTCACTGCCTGCATGATGTTCTGATGTGGAATACCGGCATCAAAACCACAAAACCACAACATTCCACCCCTTATTCCACATCATCACATCATGCTTAACACATATCTATATAGAACCAAAAACAGTAATAACGTAAATTACATACAAACATATCTATACATATATATATATATACATGGAATCACAGACTGCACTCCCCCAGCATCAAATTCCCTTGTGGTACACACTGGACGTCCCCATTTTTATCCATTACCCACCAGGTGCACCCAGGTCCCTGTGCAAAGACAGTTCCACGGAGGGGTTTGCCCTTTCCAGAGTCTGGAAGGACCCACACCGCTTTTCCCAGCATGCTCTTCACATGTACTACAGGGACCTTATCTCCCTCTATGGTCTTTAGGGCGCTGGATTGTGTAGGACCATCTCGGTTGACTGATCCCCTAGTGTTGACCAACCAGGTGGCTTCTGACAGATTTTTCTCCCAATGCTTAAATGTTCCCCCACCCATTGCTTTCAGTGTGGTTTTTAACAACCCGTTGTAGCGCTCGATCTTACCAGCAGCTGGTGCATGGTAGGGAATATGATAGACCCATTCAATGCCATGTTCTTTGGCCCAAATATCCACAAGTGAATTTTTGAAATGAGTCCCATTATCGGACTCAATTCTTTCTGGGGTTCCATGTCGCCATAGGATTTGCTTCTCTAAGCCTAAGATGGTGTTTCAGGCAGTAGCATGGGGTACTGCATATGTTTCAAGCCATCCAGTGGTCGCCTCCACCATGGTGAGCACATAATGCTTACCATCGCGAGTTCGTGGCAAGATGATATAATCAACCTGCCACACCTCCCCATATTTATACTTCTGCCATCGCCCTTCCTGCCAGAGAGGTTTCATCCTCTTGGCTTGTTTAATCATGGCACATATATCACAGTCATGGATAACCTGTGTGATGGCATCCATAGTTAAGTCCACCCCTCGGTCTCTAGCCCACTTATAGGTCGCATCCCTTCCTTGATGGCCTGAGGTCTCATGGGCCCACCGAGCTAAAAATAACTCTCCTTTGTTCTGCCAGTCCAAATCTATTTGAGACACCTCAATCTTGGCAGCTTGATCTACCTGATGGTTATTTCTCTGTTCCTCAGTAGCTCGATTCTTGGGCACATGCGCATCTACGTGACGCACCTTTACACCCAACTTTTTTGTTCGGACAGCAATGTCTTTCCACAGTTCCGCAGCCCAGATGGGTTTACCCTTCCGTTGCCAGTTATTTTGTTCCCACTGCTGCAACCACCCCCATAAAGCATTTGCCACCATCCAAGAGTCAGTATAAAGATACAGCATTGGCCACCTCTCCCGCTCAGCCACATCTAAGGCCAGTTGGACAGCCTTTACTTCCGCAAATTGACTCGATTCTCCTTCTCCTTCAGTGGCCTCTGCTACTCGTCGTGTGGGGCTCCACACAGCAGCCTTCCATCTGCGATGTTTCCCAACAATACAACACGATCCATCAGTAAATAGGGCATAGGTCTTTTCATTTTCTGTTAGTTCGTTATACAGTGGGGCCTCTTTTGCGCGTGGTACCTCTTCTGCTGGTGGTGTTCCAAATTTCTTGCCTTCCGGCCAGTCCACGATCACCTCTAACATGCCTGGACGGCTGAGGTTTCACATCCGAGCTCGCTGTGTAATCAGCGCAATCCACTTACTCCAGGTGGCATCAGTAGCATGATGGGTGGAGGGAACCTTTCCTCTGAACATCCAGTTCAGCACTGGCAGTTGAGGTGCCAGCAGGAGCTGCGTCTCAGTGCCAGTTACTTCAGAGGCAGCCCGAACTCCCTCGTATGCTGCCAAAATCTCCTTCTCAGTTGGAGTGTAGCACTCCTCCGAACCCCTGTACGCTCTGCTCCAAAATCCCAGGAGTCGGCCTCGGGTCTCCCCAGAGGCTCTTTGCCACAGACTCCAAGTGGGACCTTTCTCTCCAGCAGCAGTGTAGAGGATGTTCTTTACATCCTGTCCCATCCATACTGGCCCCAGGGCAGCAGAACGGGCTATCTCCTGTTTAATCTGCTCAAAGGCCTGCTGCTGCTCAGGGCCCCATGCAAAATTACTCTTCTTTCGGGTCACCTGATAGAGGGGGCTTACTATGAGGCTGTAGTTCGGGACATGCATCCTCCAAAAGCCTACTACACCGAGAAAAGACTGTGTCTCCTTTTTGCTAGTGGGTGGTGACATGCTGGTTATTTTGTCAACCACATCTCCTGGGATGTGACGACGCCCATCTTGCCATTTTACTCCTAGGAACTGAATTTCTTGGGCAGGTCCCTTCACTTTGTTTCGTTTGATAGCAAAACCAGCACCCAGGAGAATTTGGATTATTCGCTCTCCTTTCTTAAAAACTTCTTCTGCTGTACCACCCCACACAACAATGTCGTCAATGTACTGGAGGTGCTCAGGTGCCCCACCCTGTTCCAGTGTGGTCTGAATCAACTCATGGCAAATGGTCGGGCTGTGTTTCCACCCCTGGGGCAAACGGTTCCAGGTGTACTGAACTCCCCTCCAGGTGAAAGCAAACTGTGGTCTGCACTCTGTGGCCAAAGGAATAGAGAAGAATGCATTGGCAATGTCAATAGTAGCATACCACTTGGCTGCTTCTGACTCCAGTTCATACTGCAGTTCCAACATATCTGGCACAGCGGCGCTCAGTGGGGGTGTGACTTCATTCAGGCCACGGTAATCTACCATCAGCCTCCATTCTCCACTGGCTTTACGCACCGGCCTTATGGGGCTGTTAAACGGTGAGTGGGTTTTGCTGATCACTCCCTGGCTCTCTAGCTGACGGATCAAATTATGAATGGGGAGCAAGGAATCCCTGTTGGTGCGGTATTGCCATCTGTGAACTGTTTTGGTAGCAATTGGTACCTGCTGCTCTTTTACTTTCAGTACCCCCACAACAGACGGATCTTCTGACAGGCCAGGTAAAACAGACAGCTGCTTAATGTTGTCTGCATCTACAGCAGCTACTCCAAAAGCCCATCGGTATCCCTTGGGATCCTTGAAATGTCCCCTTCTGAGATAATCAATACCGAGGATGCATGGAGCCCCCTGTCCAGTCACTATAGGATGCTTCTGCCAGTCTTTACCAGTGAAGCTTATTTCTGCCTCCAACACAGACAATTCCTGAGAGCCCCCAGTCACTCCAGAAATATATCAATTCTGTCCCTTTATAACTCGAGGGCATTAGAGTGCACTGTGCACCGGTGTCCACCAGTGCCTCATATTTTTGTGGCTCTGATGTGCCAGGCCATCTAATCCACACAGTCCAATACACTCTGTTATCCCTTTCCCCCCCCTGGCTGAGGGCAGGGCCCCTCTATTGGTTACCTGCGGAGACTGGAGCAATTTCGTTGGTGGCTGATCTCTGCTGTATTTCTCTCACTCGTGCTCGTAGTGCAGGGGTGGGTTTTTTATGCCACTTCTTCATGTCCTCTCCATTTTCTCGTAAGAAGCTCCACATGGACACACGTGACATGAAGTTACTGCTGTCATTTGCTCGAGCAGCGAGGCGGTTGCCTTTGATGGCTGAGACTTTCATCAGTTTGATCAGCTCCTTCACCAGATTCTTTGGATCATCCTCGTCTTCATCAGGTGTTTCTGACACTGATGCAGGTACATCCCTGTTCATCAGCAAGGACAATTCCTCCAGTATGATTTTCAGTATCTTCTTTATTTCACCGACTTCTCCTGCTACCGTTGATACAGCTGCAATGGAAACGTGTGATGGCGGAAGTTGCTGTTCAAAGTTTTGAAGTGTAGTAATCACTTCATGAAATGGGAGTCTTCTCTCTTGGCCCTCGAATATATTAAACGTCGCTACCAGTGTACTTGCGTACCTTTCTGGTGCTGTTTTTGAGAGCTTCCGATATACATCAGCTTTACACCATACTTTCTCAGGATCACGGTCCTGGTGTGGATTGTTAGGGACGAAACTAGGATCATACAGCATCTCTACTACAGCCATTTCTCTCAAAAATTGGATGCCCTTCTCCACAGTATTCCATCTTTCCACCTTAGGCTCCAGATCGTCTTTGTAAGGAAATCTCTCCTTTACAGCCACTAGTACTCGTTCCCAGAGGGTAGCAACTCCACTCAGACATCTACTAATCCCTCTGTCGATAGCTGGGTCTCGAGCAATGCTTCCCAGTTGGCGGGCTTCGTTGCCATCTAGGGACACGCTGCTGGCACCATTGTCCCAACACCGCAGCAACCAGGTGACAACAGGTTCATCCGAGCGCCGTACAAACTCCTTTCTTGAACCTTGGATTTCAGTCATCTTTAGGGGCCGACGAATAGTGGTAATGGTGATTTCTTCATTATCACTGTCCTCTCCATGTCTCACACTTTTCTTAGTGGCTTTTCTAGGTGGTGGTGGTGGTGCTGAGGAGGGCCCCTCACCTGGGTCGTCTTCTTCTTTCTCATCACAGTCCTCTCCATGTCTCTCACTTTTCTTAGTGGCCTTTTTAGGTGGTGGTGGTGGTGGTGGTGGTGCTGAGGAGGGCCCCTCACCTGGATCTTCCTCTTTTTTCTCTGCTTCTTCTTCTTTCCGTTCTAGTCGTGAGGACACTCGTTTCCATTTCTGGCCTTCCACAGGGGCAACCGACACGGATGCCGGTGCTTCCTGTGATTGGTCAGGTTTAATCTCGAGGTTTCCATTTTTGCTTTGGACCTCGGTTTGGAAACCATTTCTCTCCAAAATATCAATTATAGCTCGATAAGCACAAGCCAAGCCCCAAACAATCCGTTCCTTCTCAGATCTTTCTGAGTCACATGACTCCTTACCTAAACACTCACTGAATTTCTCAGGATCCCGCAGGTGCTCAAGATCAAAATCACATAGCACCGGGGGTCCCCATGCTTCTAATTTCTTTCCTAATTTTTCCCACCTTCCCTGCCATTCAACACTCTCTGGTTTTGGGGAAGGCTTCCTCCACTGGATGTAAAATACCATTGCACAGAGTACATTCAGAAAAATGGATAACACAGTTGCCAGGCTGACATCTTGAACATAGGTAAAAACATGAAAGAAGTACCTGGAAACCAATCCAAATGCTGTATAATCTGTCACATTAGCCAGGGTGTTTAGGCAGGAGGGAGGTAACCCCATCAGCACACTAAAGCAACTGTATGCATATATGACTCCGGTGCTGAACATGAGGAGCTTAAAGAGACGCCAACATGCTCTAAGGTACATGAAAACCCTTAGTCCACTTAGCACCAGTTTTACAGTGGAGTACAAATACTGCATTGCCCGCATTCTCCACCAATAAATGTGTCACGGTGTTATCCGCGACAGTAGCCCAAGGGAAACCGAGAAGGGAGAGAGAAAGGGAAAAGAGAAAAAAACTGCCCCGTCAGTGGCCACGCGGCCGCCCCAGCAGAGCCGTGCGCTCTGGGGGGAGGGGGAGACAGAGGGAATAGATGGGTCTGTAAAAAAAACAACGGCACGATCTGAGAAGGAACGGTAACTTTACTAAATCTAATAAAATTGAACAATTTTGAGAGAGAGAAAGAAAGTTTCCAAACCAGAAACTGGGAGCTTACGTTAGGGAGGAACGGCAGGGGAAGCACACGTGCTGAATTTTTTCATCGCAGCCCAGAGCGCGCCGAGAGCCGCGCGGGGCCTGGCGTCTGGTGCCCAGCTCCGCCCCTCTGCTGCTCCCACAGCATTAACTCCTTCACTGCCTGCATGATGTTCTGATGTGGAATACCGGCATCAAAACCACAAAACCACAACACTAGCTCTCTACAACTACCAGAAGACAGGTTATGGTGAGGTGGAGGTTGGCTTCTTCTCTTGGGTAACTAGTGATAGGACTAGACGGAATGGCCTCAAGTTGTGTCAGGGAAGGCTCAGGTTGTATGTTAGGATGTACTTCTCCAAGAGTGGTCATGCATTGGAATGGGCTGCCCAGGGTGATGGGTGAATCACCATCCCTGGAGATGTTCAAGAAATATTTAGATGTACTGAGGGACACAGTTTAGTGGGGAGATACTGGTGCTGGATGGGTGGTTGCTCTAGGTGATCTTGGAGGTCTTTTCCAATCTTCATGATTCTATGATTTATTCTTCTATTTATATGTAAACCAACATTTCCCTGACAAAATTAATTCTCACAAGAGAAGTGTGATTGTAAATTATATTTTGTATAACTTAATTTTACATAGGAAGGAGGATGTTGGCAATTTTTCATAATATGCTAGCCTGATTTTTTTTTTAATTGGTGTTAATTTCATCAGAAAAATATGTATGACATCAGTAACTAGAGAGTACAAAGGAAAGAGTCAGAAAAATGGGGAGAAAATCTCCACCCTCACCATCATCACTTAGGTCTGTATTATATATAAAAAGCTTAGGAACATTAAATGAAGTCAAAAGCAGCCTCAGAAATGATTTGGGGTCCACTATCTCTCTGTCGTACAAAGAACTAGATTGACTTGAAAACAGTTATAGCTATCTTCACTCTTATCTAAACATTTGCTTAGACATATTTAGTTGTACATTATATTCTTCAATTGGCTTGTATTCTTATTATTTTCTTTTAAGATAACCAGTTCCTGATGCACAGCAATTATTCTAAGATCTTCAGGTGTAAGTGTCATACTGCTTGAAGTTGAAACTGTTTTAAAAGTTACACTAAAAACAATTTTACCCTCATTAATATCCATTTAAACTATGCACAGTCAAATCATACTAATTCTGAAACTCAAAATTAATGTAGTACTTTTCGTAGAGATTTGACATCCTGCTCTCCTTTGTTTCTTTGGAACTCCATGTACATTTCTGAAGATGAATGAGAAGATGACATTCAAAGATGATGTAAGAGATTTTATTCTCAAGCATACATTCACATTTGGTGCTAGATCACGACCGTCATGGAAGGTGGGCTGAAAGACTAATGTTTCCCACAGATCTGGAACAGTGGTGTCTAACAGTAATGATCTCTTATATATAAACACACATGACACAAGATGGGTGGGGTGGGAATACAATTTCCCATTCTCTTCTTGGGAAGACAAAATAAAGAAGTTAGCAAACAATATTGATTTAAAAAAAAAAAAAAAAGGATCACCATTTAAGTCCAATGCTAGTAAAGACCTTTTCAGGCAGTCTAGAAATATCTGTTATATAGAGCCTGCAAGAGTCACAGAAAACATTCAGCTGAATGTCAAGTCATGTCCTGACAAAACCAAAAGAGTGCTGAAGATCTGCTTTCCTCTACATTCTTTCTTCAAATACATTGTCGGCTTTTGATCATGTTTCAGAATACAAAAAGGAATCTATCAATACAACAGAAAAAAAAATTGACTGTTTCAAGCACAAACAACAGGCTTCTCATCTGTTCCTAATGGGTAGAATTGCCCAACTGCTGCTTATTAACCTTGCAAACTCCTTTATTTTTTAATCTATTGCATCTATTTTTCTCTATCTTACACTGAACCCAAAAGCTAGAACCAATAAATGATTTAGGTCTTAGAATGTATGTAATATTTATTATTTTAATCCCCTAGTACCAAAAGACAGAGCACAAATTCCTGAGTAAGGTGCCCATTAAAGTCCAGGAAAGCATCAGCAGAATGTGAAGTCAGATAGATAGTCCCTTCAGAGTTAGTTGCCTAAAGCATGCATATGAACAAACCTAAATAATAAGAGTAACGTGTTTTAGGCTTGTGTATATGGACATTTCACTCAGCACTGCAGTCTTTCAGATCAGAGGTAATCTCTTCTATAGCATTATCAAGAGGTCTGAGCAGAATACATGCTCTGCCTGAGGAGACAATGCTCAAGCACCACTCTAGCTGTTCTCACTGTTCATGATCCTCACTGTCATTAGCCAGCTGGCCTCAGCAGGCGGAGCAGACTAGCTTGCAGTTGGGGTAGCATGAATACCTTTTCTTAAGGCCAAAAATCTGTTGAGAAACTCATTCTTTGCAGTCATCAAAGTAAAGGAAGGCTTAGCCACCTGTGTGTGCTTAGAATTAAATCATGGAATAGCCTACATATCACAATAGAAACTGAGAGACATGCAGTGTTTTTTTCAACCTGAAACTTTTCTAAACTTTCACCTCCCACCCTTTGGAGAAGTGCCAGCAATCTATCAATCACCCAGAAGCTGAGTAGCATCATTCCCCATCTTTCCTCCTGAAATGGATGTCAGGTCCTGTATACCAGGTGCAGGAAGTTGTGAGCAAGTAGTCTTAATTTACTGCTTCTACTCCCAGAGTTGAGTTTCCATCTTAAATTCCACTAGATTTCACACAAAAATCTAGAAGCCTGAGGTTGCCATCTCTTAGATAATAAATACAAGTGTTAATCCGACTGTTCTTGAATATTTTTATTCCAGAATCTTTGTGCCACGCTGGAATTTATTTCCAGAATTTATATTTTATTAGATTTGTAGATGCTACCATATCAATACATGTCAGGAGGGAAGCCCACGTGATTAAAGTACTCTGAAGAGAAAAATAGTACAAACAATTATGAAGCACTTCTCCAGCAAATAAATAACATGTAAAAAACATGAACAATCTGATGGAAAAAATGAACAATATCTTACCTAATATCCACACATCTGTGTATAGTGATGGTGCTTGGGTTGAAAAAAAATGGTGCTTTGAGGCTGAGAATTTGGTATGTCAAACAGTATTACTATGGTCTTTATATCTATTGTGGCTTCCAATGAAATAAATATGAGGTACTACCTTAGGAGCAACCCAAGTAATTCCCTTTGTAAGGAAAACAAATCTAGTGTTCCCTAAGATAAAGTTTAACTGCACAAAAATAGAATAGAATTGTTTAGTTAGAAGGGACCTACAAAGATCATCAAGTTCAGCTGTCTGACAACTCCAGGGCTGCCAAAGTTAAAGCATGTTATTAGGCATTATACAAAGTAACAGGTTTCAACTGCTTCTCTAGGAAGCTTGTTTCAGTATTTGACCACTCTCACAGCAAATAAATCTTTCCTAATATTTGGTCTGACCCTCCACTGGCACAGCTCAGTGCCATTTTAACACATCATGCCACTGGTTACCAAGGGAAAGCACCTCACTCTCCAATTCCTCTGCTTAAGAAGTTGCAAAGATCAATGAGGTCACTGCTTGGCCGCCTTCTCTCTAGAACAGACAACCCAAGTGTCCCTAGCCTCTCCTCATGGGACATGTCTTCCAGCCTCTGACCAGATTTGCTTTTTGTATTGTGGACACCAGAACTGCATGCAATATCCAAAGGGAGGCTGCACCATTGTTAATTATATGGGAGAATCACCTTTTTTGTCCAGTTGGCTATGCTGCATTTAGTGCATCCCAAAGTGTGAAAAATAGTTAATGAGTGTTTACAAGGATACAATCAAGATCTCCAGTGAATTTCAAATCAGCATATTCAGAGCATAATGTATACATTATTTATATATATTTCCTTCATACATATCAAGATCCACATAGTCAAACTAAAAATTGTTATCCAGTCATATGCCGCACTATGCAAGTGGTATATAATGCTACATTTGCTATAGGACGAAAGAAGTAACAGCAGAAATTGTTGTAGAGCAACTTTCCTTTCAATCTTTTTTCACACATGTCCTATAATTTCTTTTAAAAACCTGTGTTCACAACTGAGTTTGAAAAAACAAATGCTGAGGCAGTTATTCCCATTTTCTTTTGGATTGTTTTCAATTATATTTTAATGTACATATTTAGCAGCCCAGTTTATACTAACAGGCTTAATTATCTTACTATAGTAACCTTTATGGGATATAGTAGAGCAAAGAGAATTATCAGCCTGAGGACTTCTATTCAGTCAGTCAGTGGTGACTGCAATGCTGACACCCTGTTGCTTAGCTCATTTTCTACTGTGTTGTCTGTACAACTACCATGTTGAGGGCAAGAGCATGAATTAATCAAGAGAAAATGAGTTGTATTTTGTTCTCTGGCCTGGCGTATCAATGTTCAAACAAAAGCTAGTTTTTTTTTCACTTGCAACACCTCCAAAATTACCCAACAAATGCTTTGCATGGGTGTAATTACTGAAACAGGTAATCTGCACAGGATAGGAGCAGTTATATATATTCACAGTGTTGTCTCTTAGTCTTGTCTTTCTTTCCAAATAATGCTAACAAGACAACTTTATTTGATTAGAAGATGATTTCTTGTAAAATGCTCCCAGAAATACAGAGGGTTTGGATAAATAGATTGTTTGTATCTTGTTTTTATTTTGCTTAATTTCTAACTCTATTGTATGATAGATATTATATATCAAGTTGAAAGGATTCTCTGGCAGTCCAGGCCTGTGTTATTCAGCTTTGTTGCTATGTTACAGCCATGTCCCCTGTGAACTCCATGAACATGTGTTGCACCTCACCCTCTTCTATTTTCAGGAAGATAGTTTAGTTCACCTTCTTCCAGTAGTGTCACATTTGAAGACAATCACTGTCAACCATGTTAACATCCCTATTATGCAAAATTTTAAGTTACTGGCTCACAATACTGGTGATAGCTATAAACAGCATTTCAGAAAGAAAGTAGATCAATTTTGAACATACATTATTTCAAATAAGTAAGTTATGGTTCCAAGCAGCTTCATCACAAGCAAGTGGACAAAAAATAATAATAAAAAAAATCCCTACATTTTCATTAAATCTGAGAAGTATTATTTATATTGATAGTGAAAACCTGACAGGGGTGTTTCAATGAAGTACAAGTTTCCATTTCTCTGATCAGCAGAAAATCTGTAATTTCATGAACTTATTCTAAATATTAGAAATCAGATTGTAAGCACCTAAAATCAATTCACTCTTCAGCTGAAAACTTCACATTTAATTCAAATATTTTTTGACAGTCTAAACTAAATTTAATCATTAGATCACTTCTTCAATGTCCTTTCAAGGACATGTTGAATTGCTTTAATTTTATTGCTTTATTTTCCTTTTTCAAACACATATTAACAACTTGAAATTCCTTCACTTCATAATTTATCAATAGAAGATCAGACAGTCCAGTTTTTAGGATGATGACCATTATATGTGTATATGCGTGTTTGGTTGGTTGCTTTTTCTTTCCACTTGGGCAAGAGAAATGACTAAAAGACCTTTCGAGTGAATTGGTAAATTTCCATTAAAATCAGAATATCAGCAAAGGGAAATCATTTGTGCAGTGACAATTTTGTTGAAGTCTCCAGACAAATGGGCCTCTTATTTTAATATACTGAATATATTATAGAACATTGTTGAAAGAGAAAATGTCTGCATGCTGTGGAGTTTTTGTGACTTTTTTACTTAGATTACCGGCTGCAGTCCTCATTCAGAATATTGGTCTATGTAGATCTAAATAGATCAATATTTAGAAATAAATACTATTTGCCTGGAGGTTGAGTCAGAACTACACAAAACCATAAAGAGAAGATTTTGAGAGTGGCCTTGTGGCAGCTTTGGTCATTTATCAGCTCTACAGTAATCCCACTGGGGTTATGCCTGCATAGAAGAGTGGAATACAATATATTTTAAGAAATTGTTGAATTATTCCTGCAGAATTCACAAGTGACAAACCCTTGTTTGTCACAGCCTGTTATTGGCACTGACTGCCTGTGCTGAGCAGAACGTTTAAAGGCGCATCATACAACTGATGCTACGTGGACTAAGTAGGTCACACTGATCACAAAACAGTCTTTCCCAGCAGGGAATCGCAGTAGTCCAGGAATCTTGGAACATGAACTTTAGTGATATGGATTGAGAACTGGCTGACTGGTAGAGCTTAGAGGGTTGTCATCAAAGTTGCAGAGTCCAGTTGAAGGACTGTGACTAGTAGTAGTGTTCCCCAGGGGTTGGTGTTCTGTCCAGTCTTGTTCAGCATCTTCATCAACATGAATGAAGTGATGGAATCCACTTTCAGCAAGTTTGTTTATGATGTGAAACTGAGAGGAGCGACTGACACACATGAAAGCTGTGCTGCCATTCAACAAGACTTTGACAGACTGCTTTGTTGGGCAGAGAACAACCTGATGAGGTTCAACAAGAACAACTGTAGGTTCCTGCTAATGGATAGGAATAACTGCATGCACCAGTACAGATTGAGAGCAGACCTGCTGGAAATGAGTTCTGAGGAGAACTTAGTTGACCTGGTGGCCAACAGGTTAACCATGAGCCAGCAGTGTGTCACTGAGGCCAAAAAGGTTAATGGTATCCTAGGACAAACCAAGAAGAGTGTGGCAAGCAGATTGAGAGAGGTGATCCTCCCCATCTACTCTGCCATTGTGAGGCCATATCTGAAATATTGTACAGTTCTGGGCTCCTCAGTTCAAAATGGCAGAGATCTTCTAGAGAGAGTCCAGTGGAAGGCAACAGAGACGATTAGGGGCCTGGAGCATCTCCCATACCAGGAAAGGCTGAGAAACCTGAGACTGTTCAATCTGGAGAAGTCTGAGAGGTGATCTCATCATCACTGTTTATAAATATCTAATGGGTGGGGATCAAGTGGATGGGTCTGGACTATTTTCAGTGTTGTGCAGCGACAGAATGAGAGGAAGTGAGCAAAAAATGGAACACATGAATTTCTACATGAACTTGTGGAAGAATGTTTTTATTGTGAGGATGATAGAGTACTGGAACAGACTCCTCAGAGAGGTTTTGGAGTCTCCCTCTCTGAAGTTATTCAATGCCTCTCTGGGCAATTTCTGTGTGACCTACTGTAAGGAACCTGTTTTAGCAGGGGTCTTGGATCTCCTGAGAATCCTTCCAACCCCTACAATTCTGTGATTCTGTGAGCCAAAGCTCCACAAAACCAAACCATTCTTATATAGAACCAAATGATAGATGTAGGAGGCAGACAGACTTGACAGTGTTAGGTAATGTTTGGACTTAATGCTACTGGGGGGTCTTTTCCACTGTAAATGATTCTATGACCCTATGAAATGGAAAAAAGAGAGCAAACTAGCACATAGGTTGTAAAGGTAATGTAGCCTGTTTGTCTCCTTTTGAAAGATTGCTGTCTCTGGAATGCCAAAGATTATTTCTAACGTTTGATTAATAGTTCTTTTTGAGACAGCATGATCACACTGTTGCCACTTATGGGCAGCTGACAAGAATTTTCATCAAAGAACTATTTAAAAAAGCACTGCATCTCTTTCTATTTTGAAAAACATGACCTTTGATGACAAGCCACTGAAACTGAATTTGTCAACCTGAGTTCTGAACTGAGCAAAAGAGATATTTATAACAAATCACAATGCTAGACAAGCTATACAGTGTATCATTATCAAAAGGAAAACTTGTAGTGTTCAAGTGCTGTGAACTTTATAAATGCTGAGCTTTCCAAACAGTCCTGTGTGTTTTCCTGACAGCTGGTATGTGGAAAGATCAAAAGCTATAGGTGTAAACAAAATAAGATTTGTTAGAAATGATATTCCAGGAAAACTACCTCTGCGGAAGGCATACTAGCAGCTTACCTTGCAGTTTCTGTTTTTAATATAAATCTTGCTGAGTCTGCATGAATTCATTAAAACCTACGTTACAGAATAATGATTTATTCCTCATCAAGCACTCTCCATAGCTTTCCAAATTAAGCATCACCTTTCAAGTGTAAAATAAAACTGTCATGAAACATATTCCCTTTTACATTTTAGCTGTTTGGGAAACTTCTGTGGACCCAAACTTGGTCTTATGCCCTTTAATTCAATAGTTCTGCTTTTTGTCATTGGAATTCCATGATTCAGTGTTTCTTTGGTCAGTCTTTACAGATAGAGGTAACTAAGAGTAGAGAAGCAGACACAAAAATGGAGAAGTAGCAGGCCAGTCCCAGGGACAGAATGTGATTACAGTTAACAGAGGAAAGCACAGTAGTAACAGAAGAAAGCAATAATGATATTTAGTTTGTAATGTTCTAAGAAATGTCTTGATAAACAGTAAGCTTTATGCTTTATATCCAGTAAACAGGATTTCATAGGTTTCCTGAGTTATCAGTGGCAGGTTTTAGATCTCAGGAGAAAGTAAATCCATGTAGATGGCTTTGATGATTCTTTTGATCAAAAAATAGCAGCATATCTGTTTTAACTAAATATCTAGAGAGCTACTTCAGCCTGAGCTCACAAACTGCAGTGGGACAACAACAGTTAATCCATTCTAACATATTTTCAGCTCTGCTCTTACTCCTGTAACAGTACCTTGCTTCATTACTTTGGAAAGACACTACTTGTACCTCCACAATTTCCATAACCGGTATGAAACAAATTTTCTTTCATTAAAACATTGCTTCCTTAATATCAGAAGGTAAACAAATACTTTGTAAGTATTTCCATCACATCACTGTGAATCCCACATGATCTTTCAACACAGTGTTCTGTATTTTCATACACTTTTAGACTTCTAGTTCTATTGAGGAAAACAAAACAAAATAAAATGCACAAGTTTCCATTGGAAGGAACTGAAAACATTAATCACCTACAAATAAGAATTCCTTATTACCAGAAATGCCAGAATAGTCTGTTTATCAAGCACTGTCTAAATGCTTACTCTTTGCGTTCAGATAAGGACGAAGGCAGCTGATAGTCACTGGCAAGTCAGCTAGGAAAATAACTTATAATACTGAATGCAACAGAACTGTTAATGTTGTGCATGACACTGTTAACCTTAAGGTCTGCTGACTAACTCACATTTTTAAAAAGACACTCTGTTGCTAGTTTAACTCTGAGTTTTTAAGTTTTCTATCTGCTTTTCTTTAATCTTTATTCAGTTTAACAGTGCTGATTAAAACTTCATTTTAGCACATTAGATATCAAATGCATTTTATTATACAGTGTTCAATAGTATATAGTATTCTGTCTATATCTCTTATGCAAACCAAATCAGTACATTATATTAAAAATTTGGTGGTAATATGACCATAAAACTCACACAAAAAAGCATTTAATTTTACAAGTTAATACCAAATAATATAATTCTCTTAATAATCTTAAATTACTGCACTGAAAATGAAATACTGAGACTGCAATATGGATTCTAATTTGCTCTTATTTGATATTGGTACAATTATTCTTTGATGAAAATACATTGTTGGCAAATTAAAATAAAATTTCTCAAGTACTAACTGGATACATGGAATTAGAAGAGGAGAATAATAATCTAAAGGTGAATGAGCAAAAGATGTTTATATTTTGATTTTATTTCTCGCCGTTCTATGCTGTTATTAATTGGCAATAAATAAATCTTTTACAAGCTCCATATTTTTAGCATTTGACAGCAAATGGTGAGCAATGTCCTCATCTCAACCCAGAAATTTAATTGTTTTTTATTCTATTTTAACACCCAGTTCTGTGGAGCAGGGAAAGTGATAGTGTGGTTGTGTAGTGCTTGGCTACCTACAAGCATTAAGTCACAATGCCCACAGCTCTTGTATCCCCTAAACCACATTTCCCTCATACCATACAATCTGACAGACATCAGTCTCAGCACAAGATGAATGCAGAGATGCTGAAGCCATAGCTGAAGTATTTTAAGAGACTTGTCTCAGGAAGATTGTGTGGAACCCATCTAAACAAAGTCAGTGTTATAGAGGTACAAAATACTGAGCTGTGCCAACACTTTACAGAAAGATTTTGAAGTTTGCACATGGTCCAGTGAATTTATAAAACAGTCAGATCACTCCATCTTGTTATGTACATGATCCCAAACTAAGCCCAACTTAAAAAAATTCCGCACCTCAGAATGAAGGTCTAAAAAACAGGCCCTTAACTATAGAAGTTTGACTACTGCCTCCACCTCTTCTAGTTGCCCAGAGACTAGGGAGTAAGTTTAAGAGAGAACTAATTTACATTGATGATAGAGAATAGTCAATTCATCCATATTGTTATATTAAGAGCCACAAAGTACCCTAGTGTATCCTTCTTTGAGGCACATATTAGACATTAGGTTTTTAAATAGGAGCATATATTCTAAAATAAGCTTTTAAAAATGATGCATGCTGATTCAATACTAAAATTCAGGTTTATTCTGAATAAAATGTAAATTTATGTAAGAAATACACAAGTTACTTATCCCAGCTCAGTTCCCTGTTGACTAGTAAGAAAATCTCACGTATCCTTTAGCTGGCAAACATTTAGCACAATTTCTGAAACTAAGATTTTATCTTTGTGATGTTCTTCAAGAAAATATAAACAGATAATGTAAAATTGGATTTCTATAATTTTATATAATTAGATTATTGACAGCTAATTTATGAGATAATAAGTTCCTTCCACAGCAGTATCAATGAAGCTCTAAAATTAGTAGTGGATTTCATATTCAATGTGCTTTAATGATATCAAAAGTATCATTTAAATGACTTGCTAGAGCAGCACAAGAATCTTGTGACTGACTCAAGATTCTGATTACATCTGTGGATCAATATTCAGTGTTTAAAAATCACTAAGTATTAAGGTAAATATTATATATAAGGTAAGTATTTCTTTCATGATAGATAAAATTGAATTTTGCCCCTTAAATCTACTTCCCTTGAATCAAACAGATGAAACTACTTCCAAAGTGACATGACATATACCATAAAACAAATCATCGTTACTACAAAGAGACAGAATAAATAATAATAATAAAAGCAATTTTACAGGAAAGACTGATTATCCTTAGCCCTTTAAGAGGCACTAATAAGTCCCCAGTAAACATAGAAAAGAAAAAATGCATTAAAAAAAGAAAAAAGAAGAAGAAAAAAAGGAAAAAAAAGAAAAGAAAAAAAAGAAAAGGGAAAAAGAAAAAAATGCATTAAAAAAAAAGAAAAACAAAAAGAAAAAAAAAGATGCACAGTGTAATAAATTCAGTGATAGCTCATGATCATTATAAAGGCTTCTTGAGAAGCTTTCATAAAATCAAAGCTCTTCAAACTGATGAGCTCAAACTTCTGGAGGAAGAACAGCCATGACAAACAAGAAAAAGGCAAAGTACTTAAGTTTTTAAAGCTCACTGCACTGCGTACAAAACTGAAAATTCATTAAATATGTTTCTATGCAAGATTCACTCCCTTAAGAGCTCTGTCAAAACTTTTCCATGGTCTAATAATTGGAACAGCTCCTCTCCCCCCCAGTAGTAACCTCTCCTTCTGCTTCTTCCCTTTTTTTCCACCAGGTAAGTGCATGTGGGATACAAACTTGAAAAAAAAAATTCCCTCCAGTTTGCATACTTCAGCGTGAATGTGGAAGATATGCAGAATATGGAGGTCTTTGGAGGTCTTGTTGTTTCTGTTGTTCTTTTCCTGATCTGTTTACTTACTTAAATATAGCACTTGAATTCTCCTTCAGGCTGCAAATTTAAAACCTTTTACTGACAACTTTCTTAGCATTCCTGCTAGTAATCTACTACTAATTTATTAGTCCTTCCATACAAATAATCATTGTATTTAGTTTTCTTTCTGCTTCTCTAAATGCCCCATTTTCTATTTATAACTTTCACACATTTACCCAGAAATGGAGCATCTCTAGTCTAAATGACTGATAAGACATGTCCTTTTTTTTTTTTTTTTTTGCTAGTTTTGAATATTACTGTCATTTGTATAACACAGTAATTCAACTCTCAGCTCAGTTTGTTGGCTGTCATTTGTTTTAGAATGTAGTGGAACATCTACAAAGTCCTTTTTAGGGGTAAAATGTCCTTTGCTCTGTTGTGTGTTTCTGATAATTCTGTTTTCAGTTCCAAATCTTGCTTTAATTTATTCCAAATCTTGTTCTTCACTTGTCTATAACTTTGCTTCCTGCTTTCACATTGAACTAACATCCAGGTATTATTTCCTTTACCCAATATTGTGGTGAATGCTCTTCCTGCCTTTGAAGATCAAAAAATAAAAAAATAAAAAAATCTATATCCTCTTAAAATCTAACATTTCTAGAAATCCTAACAATTTCTATTACAATAGTAATTATATCATTGCAGAAAGCAGGAACTTCACTTTTATGCTTATATCTCACAGTAATATTCAATCCAATACTAAATTTACGTATTTTTTCCACTACATGTAAAAAAACAACAACAACAACAAAACAATAACAACAACAACAACAAAAAACCCAACAAAGTTGGCCACTGTTCTGTGCACATCCACTCATATGATTCCTGTTTAATTTATTTCTATGTACCACTGTCTTCCCCTTACACATCTCATTGGCTTTTCAGTTCATCACCTGGCACAGGTCGAAACATATCCCGTCATCCCTTCTGAAGTACTTGTATTTTTCTCAGTCATCCTTTTTCCTCTAGCTTAGCTCTGTAGCGAATCAGTAAATATTAAAAACCATGTCAGAATCATCAGAGTCAAAGACAGAGAATCATAGAATGACTTTGGTTGGAAGGGACCTCAAGAATCATCAAGTTTCAACTTCGCTGCCACAGTCAGGGCTGCTAGCCACTAGATCAAGTGCTAGATCAGATTGCCTAGGGCCCCATCTAACTTGGCATTAATACCTCCAGGGACAAGGCACCTACAGTCCTTCTGGGCAACCTGTTCCAGCACCTCACCAATCTCTCGGTAAAGAAATTCTTCCTGACATCTAATCTAAATCTTCCTTCCTTTAGTTTAAAACCATTCTCCCTTGTCCTATAACTGTCTACCCATGTAAAAAGTTTATTTCCTTCATGTATACAAGCTGTATTTAAATATTGGAAGGCCACAGTGTGTTCTCCCCCATAGCCTTCTCTTTCCAGGCTGAACAAGACCAGTTCCTTCAGCCTATCTCCCCAAGTAAACAAGCTCCGTCCCTTGGATCATCTTGATGCCCTCCTCTGGACCTGCTCCACATCTTTCCTGTACTGGGAGCCCCAGGCTTGGACACAGTACTCCAGCTGGGGCCTCACAAAGACAGAGTAGAGAGAAACAGTCCCCTCCCTTGCCCAGCTGCCACCCCTCTGTTGATGCAGCCCAGGATACTGTTGCCTTTCTAGGCTGCATGTGCACACTGCTGTCTGATTTTCAGTTTTTCAACTACCAGAATGCCTAAGTCTTTCTCAGGAGGGTTTCTCTCAAAGATTTATTCTTCGAGTTTGTATAGGTATCTGGGATTACCTTGACCAAAGTGGAAAACCTTGCACTTTGCCTTGTTGAACCACATTAGGCTCACAACGGTCCACTTCTTGAGTTTATCAAGGTCCCTCTAGGTGGCATCCTTTCCTTTTGCTGCATCAGCTCAAGTTGGTGTTATCAGCAAATTTAGTGTATTAAAAACAAAACAAAACAAAAAACTAAATTTTACTTCTGCAAACTTAAAAATGCACCTGTTATGACAAAAAGCTATTACTGGTACAAACTTTTGCTTTCCAAGGTTTTTATCATATCATTATAATAAAAGCTTTCAAACTTGCAATAAAATTTAGCTTAAGTGAGTGTTATTGGCCACTTGATTCTGTCTCATTGTTTTTGCTTCAAAATATTTGCAGTAATATCTTCATACTAAAAAAGAAAAAGAAGCTACCTAGAAAAGGGAACAAAGACTCCAATTACACTGATGTCTTTTCCCCTCTTTTTAAAGCCATATTTTCACCCTCAAAAAAAGCATTATGAATATTTCTTTCTCTGATGTACACTTTCATGATGAAATGCTAACAAAGACCTAGATTTTATATTGATGAACTTATATAAGATGTACTTCGTATCCACATCAGAGTAATACAACCTTTGATTAAAGACATTCCATAAATTTGAGGATTAATCTTTACCACACTTCCATTATACTCTTTGAAAGTGCCTTTAGTGGTATTTGCTGCTCTTAAAAGTATGAAAGCAGAGGTTGAAAAATTGGACCAATTCCCATTATTTGCTGGTAAGAAAAACAGTATGCATCAAGGGTAGCTTGGCAACATCACCCCAGCCCAACTTAAAGCTGCATATGCATTAATTCTTGGCATTCTTCACATATGAAACAGGGAAAAAAAGAAGAAAAAATGCAAGATAGATAATTAATGAACATACATTATAGTATAGCACTTCTCTCTCAATCTAATAACCTGGAGTAATGTTTAAACTTCATGATACTAATGGGAACCTGTTCAAGGTTTTCTGCAAACTCTTATGTGTTATATTCTCAGAAGTAGTAAGAAAATCTACACAGGTGCAACAGAAATAGAAAAAATGTTATTTATCTAGAAAGTAGATTGTGCTTCCACTGGTAAATCTGTGCCAGATTCCAGGTGTGCTTTGTGTTTAGAATTTATCATTCACCCTTTACTCCTGACCTTCCAAATGGCCCAGAGGAGTGAGAATATATGAAGGATCATTAGTTAAGTACAGCTGAGCTGCTGCTAGGGTTAGCTAATGAGATTTATCCTTTAATGCTTCAGAAATGAGAAGAGAGAGACAGACTGTCCTGGGCTTGTGCACTCGTTATTTTTCATTGTTCATTTATCAGAGATGTAACACCTGGAATTATATTTGCTTGAAAAGGTTGAAGAGACAAAGTAGAAGGATTATACCCAGTTAATTTATATTTTTCCTCATGTTATACAAAATATTGCTGATCAGAAAATGAAGAAATTATTAGCATCCATCTCGTGAAGTATGTTTTGAATTTTCAAATGTAGATAACGATAAGACTGTCTGCAGAAAGCTGTAGTATTGGAAAAAAGAAATTCTCCAGATTCAAAATAGAGTAAGCAAAAACCTTTGTGAAAATGGGAAAGGCCCAAGAAGAGGCAGAACAATATCCTTTCTTCATATCAAGCCAAATCCAGAGACACAAGACACCATTAGAAACAGCATGATTTGAAGGAAAGTCAGTGGCATGGAGGCACTCAAGGCAGTTAAATACTTTTCCTAATGTTTATATGAAGCTATCATTTTCATTTTAGAATAGGTAATGAATTCATGGTCTCAACACATGACAGATATTATTCTGGTTCAGGCTTCAAAGCCTGGTTTTCATATATATGCTGAGACCTCTCTTACCGTAGTAAAAAAATTTAAGATTTGATATTTAGAAAATCCTGGCAGAAATAAGATAATAAAAATGCTAAGACAACTCCTAAGATATGTCTATTTGAGTTGAGACTTGATCATATACTTGATCAAAAAATTTCTGTAAAACTTTGCATGTTGGAGGGTTTGCAGCAGTGACTAATTCTCCTCAGGGAATTCTAGTGCTAGAACACAAATAAGCATTTTTATATGTTTAGGAAACAGAATGTCTCTCAGTCTATTCATTAAGCGCTTCATCTTTCCTATTGCAAATACTTTAAATATAAAAGATCAGAGTTTCAGGCTATGCAGTTCCATCCTGTTTGATATTTCTTGATAATAGATACTAGATCGATGTCACTATAATAATTTCTTACACCGTAACATTGGGCTGTTTGGGCATTATGCCACATTGAAATGAATACCATTTGGAGAGTGCAACCAAGCTGCTGTATGGTTCTCTTGTTTATAAATATTGCTTTACCACACTTTTTGGACTAATTTATTTCAAACAGAAGAGTAAGAAAGACTGTATACAAAAACATCTAAGCCAGCTATGCAAGCTATGCAGTTCTGTTCATTTGAATCCTCAGAAGTGTCAAGAAGGAATGTGATCACACAGAACTTACCTAAAAGCACATGCAGATACTGACTGGCAGTGAAATATGACAATAAAAAGTATTATATGAGACATTTTACAATTTACTTTGAATATGTGAAGCTTTGTATGGTTCAGGACTGGCAATTAATACAGAAACAGTGGGGAAGCATACCGTATGCTCAGCTTCTATTCTTCATCGTGTAACTTAATTAGGTAGTACAAGACTTCACCTAGCCCTCAGATGTACATATGAGAAATCATGTTGCCTGATTTCCTCTTCATCATTCAAGTCAAACTGATAATCTAACAGTCTTGTCATTGGCTTCAAAAGGAGACAGTAATTTTCTACTAGGAAGCACAAGCAATACTGCAAAATATCAGTCTGATTCAGTTTAGGTTCAAAATAGCAAAAAAGGAAAGGACAAGGTCCAATATCATTCTCGTAAATAAGCTTGCAATCAGGAGTGATTCTATGTGATAGAAACATCAGTCTGAAAAAAAATAAATGGGAACACAAACTAGAGCTGATTAATTTCATGGTACCCAAATATATTAGATATCATAAATAATGACTATTTGCGAAGAAATTTAATCCAGCTTTGATGTTCTGATAGTGTTACTCAATTTAAGTAGTGAATTTGAACTTAAAATGGAAACTAAGAAAGGAAAGGTGTATTAATTCCATTGACCATTACAATCTCTATAAGATAGTACTTTATGACAGTAGTAGCTGAGTTGTTGAGTCCTCGTATAAACAAGAAAATCTGTGTTACTTATTAATTCACTTAGCACATAGAAAACAACTATTTTTGAGACAGTATGCTTCTTCGGTACAGTGTCTGGTGTGAAGTTAAGATTTCATAAACACAAAATTTTCATTGTGGTTTGTTCTTTTGTTTGTGTTTTTTTTAGTGTGGTATTTACAAAACAGATGTTTGTGAAAACTAATCAAATCCACTCTCATCATTTTCTACCTTAGAGAGACAAAACTTTCCTCCTCATAAGAAAAAAACTAGTCATAATTCTTACCCATCTCTATTTAAATTCTACTTTAGGCTCATTTTTCATTAAAAGTGATTCCCAGGAAAATAATTTCTACTTAGGGCTTATGTCATTAACATGTATTTCAAGAAAAATACATGCAGATGATAATTCCTGCGGTTACATTTATATTTTCATGGATAGATACCATGCTAACCTTGAATAGTTTACAAAATGTATGGAGAAGGCTCCTACAATAAGCACAAAGACAGATCAAAGAGCTTGGAAACAAACAAACAACAACAAAAAAAAGACAGTATTCAGAAATGAAAAGAAAACATTGCCATTTTATTTATTGAAATTTTAGATTACTCCATGGAAAGGGGATTATATCTATCTTGCATTTCTTGCAAGTTGCCAAACTGAAATGAAAATTAATGTGTTTCAGCTAATAACTACTCATTCTTTCTTGTGAAATAAGGTCTCTCAAAACTGACATTTCTTTAAAGTGTTTTTTTGCTAAACAAAGCTCATGGCTGTCACAAGATCTCTTTCCATGTGACAAAGAATATTATTCAAATGGACACAAATTAATGTCATTGCCTTGACAGAGTATGAAATGAGAACAGGACATGACATTGCCAGTGATACACCAACTTTCCACTGCAAAAATAAGCAGCAAGTAACACACAGGGGCCACATGAGGCAATGCTACAAAGGCACAGTGCAAACACACTACCTTCCACACAACTCAGCAGCATTCACATTGCGTTGATTCACTGTTTTTACATGACCTTGAATGCTTATGGTACTGCAAATCAAAACTTAGCTTCAGTTTCAGGGAAATGTACAGAGGTAAAAAAAGTAAAATAAAAGAGACAAAAAATATTCATATCAACCAACAGCTTTAACCAAGCTCTAAAATAACTAATAGAATGTGTTCTAGAACACCTATGAAGATAACCTTTGTGTACATATTGCAGAAACATTGACTGGACTTTAACAGACTATACATGGACATTTCCAAGTTTCAAATGCAGGATTTCACAGCTTCTTAAGCAGGAGGTTTTCATAAACACCTACATGGAAATCTATATTTTTATATTTCTGAGCTGTAGCCATGAGATTTCATTCCTTACATTTCCAACTTTGAAAATAGTCTGTCACTTAAACTGCTATTTGATTTATCAAAGATATCCAGTCTTCAGTGGATAATTAGTTCCTGATTTGTATAGTTACGAAAGGCACTTGTTCCTTTCATTCTATAGTATTTATTTCAAAAGAAATAAAAATAAAGAAAAAAACAAACTCATCAGAATGCATTGATGCAAAAGCTGAAGAGGATTGGAATATACATAAATAATAATTTCCTGCTGCTTCTATTCTTATTTCACCTATTCATTAAGAATTGCATTTCTTACCATATTAGAAAAGCTAGGGAACTGAACATCAGAGACATTGTCAGAAACATACAGAACAGTTATCTCCTGAAAGATAACACTGCTGACACTGCCTTTCTTTTTAAGATTCAGAGATCTGAAATTTTCTTCCTAAGGATCACCAGAGATGAGTAAAAGGAACAGTGCCAGGCAAAATCAGCAGATGCAAGAAAGGAGATTGTGCATCAGAGTTGGAACTGAAGATCGAGAACTCTCTACTTCTTTATACTACATATGTACAAGATAGAAGGATAGATTTTTTTTTCTCAGATTGTTTTGAAGATGCAGTGAAGAAACTGTACAGTTTGATGAATGCTTTGTATTGCCATTCATTCACTTGAACCTACTGTTGCAGATTTCATTGGTATGTTTACCTCTTATATTTAGTATATTAAGACTTAATATCTTGGTCATGAAACAAATAATAAACCATTGCTCTTTTCGTTCCATAAAGACTTAACTCTTTGAGGGGCTTGAATATTTGCAGAATTTTACTTCTGCTTTCTTTCACTCACAGCTAGAGGTTATTTATTAGACCAAAGAGTCTGAGCACTTCAGCTGATGAACTAATACATTACACCACATAACAGTTTTGCAGTTTCAGACTAAAAAGACATGAGAAAAAAGATAAATGAAATGTACAGTCAGAGATACAACTGTGATTATTTCATCTTACTTCTATAATAATCTTGGATCAAAGAAAAGGAAGAACAAAGGTGAAAATTCTCTAAAGTAAGGAGATCCTTCTTTTTTAAAAAGTAAGTAAAATATACATTATTTGCTGTAACTTATTTTCTCTGCTCCTCTTTTGACCATGATTCCTTGGGCTTTTTTCAGAGTGAAAAATAAACACAGTCCTACAGAAAACGTAATTTACACGATATTTTGACATTTAATTTATAGCAGTTGAAATTCTCAATGGGCATAATTAAAAATAGAGTAAGAATTTCATTAAAGTGAATAAGCAGTAAGCATTTCTGTATTAATATTTGCAGAAATAAAATCCTAACTGCAAGGATATAGCCAGTCTTTAGAAGGACCAAATAGAAAATATCCTCAAACAAATGTTTCTATGTTTCTAAATCAGAAAAATAAATCTTTATCAGAGATGTTTGAAGGTATTACTTGGGACGTGTGAAAATGAATTAGTTTAATCTGGTCACTAGACTAAAATGACAAAATTTTCCCTATTTGTTTGCCATAAGAAAGTAAATGAATTACTTAAAAACTGACTTCCTGGGAAAAAACATCACTGATGTTAGTAAGGGAATATATGTTAGATTATAAGTGCTTGCTGAGATAAGGTAGAGTTGGATTTCATCAGTTAAGAAGATCACCTAGAAGCTCTGTGACCTTCACAAAATGATACGCAGTATGAACTCAGCCTACATTTGCATTCCTCTATTGAAGCTGCCATTTTGCATATGGAGTATGGGTATTGAGATCTGACCTAAGAATGAATAATAAAATCAAAGTTTAACTAAAGGTCAATCTCCAACCAAAATTTTTTGAGTCAGTAATAGGTCTGTTCTGTTGTGATAAATTATGTTTATCTGAGTGGCTATTTTCTGGTAATATCTTCAATCTTTATTAACAATTTGAGTCTTTCTCCAGTTATAACATTCGAAAATGAAGTACACAATTAAAATAAAATTTAACCAGCATATTCAGTCTTTTAAGACTGAAAATCTTAATGACAGTGAATTAAAAGTGCAATTCATTTGATTAAATTAAACAGCAAATTGAAGTGTGTAGCTATAAATTTTAATACTCTATATCCCTGGAGGGAATGAAGACCAGATTGGATGGGTCCCTGGGCAGCCTGATCTGGTGGGTGGTAAACAGCTTATGGCAGGGTTTTGGAGCACCATTATCTTTAAGGTCCCTTCCAACCCAAGCCATTCTATGATTCTATGATTCTATGATTCTATGGCCTTATGAAATAAGAACACAAATAAAAATAAAAAATAAAATAAACATAAATAAAAAAAATCCATTGGTCTGACTTGCACTCATTTCTGTGCTCAGATACTCTATATGTATTTTTTTATTTATGTCAAATACATTTTAAAATTGCTTTTTCACTCTTGATAGTGTGAATAAAGTGATCTTATGATGTATTGCCATTTTGTTAAACCCAGATTCAGTACAGTAATTGATGATACTGAATAGTAATGAGTCAATTTCCATGAAACATTTTGTATACTTCCAAGAAGAACTATTTATATTTCATTTAAGCTATGTCAGTTTTTTTCCTATAGATTTTCTCTACCAGGTATGATGCATAAGCAGAAGCAATTGTTGACAGTGTCATTTTCTTATCCATATGGGAATCCATTGTGTTGAATAATTCGCTATTGAAAATAATAATAATAATTAAAAAAATAAAAAACAGATACTTAAGAAGGGGTTTTATTTTTAAAGAAGATGCAACAAGTTACCAATGCACTGCAATAACTCTATAAGTATACTTATTATTTATTTTCTTAAACATATCTATAATTCCTGTTCTCATGTCTCCTTAATCTTATGCTTCTGTATTTACTATTTTACATTTCTTCAATTTCCATACTGCTGCTTCAAAAGAAAAAACTGAAATGAAATTAAATCTTAATAATTGAATACGTCTTTTGTGCACAGACTATCCATGCTACAAATTATCACTCGCTTTAAAATGATTCACCTACTCCTAAATTGTTACTTTTACTTCTTGAATCAAAGGTTAACATCTGTGAAATATGGATTTCACAGAACCATTGGAAATCCACACAGATCGAGGTGTTGCACGCTTATAGCTTATGTTTCACATAGTCAACATTCATGGAAACAGAATGTCCCACATTGGAAGGGACAGTTGAGCAAGGGAATCCACAAATGATGGACATTATTGCTCAAGAATGAATTCTTAAAGGCTCAGGAGTGGGCTGGGAGCTCTCACTATGACTCCAGGAAAAAAACAAAACAGAGAGACTGCCATCATTTGAAGAAGGGGCAGGCAACTCAGGAAGAGCACAAGGATATCACTATGGTATGCAGAGGGCAAAGAACTTAATCTGTTCACTATTGTTAAAGATAATAAAATTAAAAAAATAAAAATAAAAAAATAAAAAATATGTATGATGTTATCAGTTAATGTCTGGCACGATGAAGTTCCCGTAAGAACAGGGACAGTTGATCCAGATGTCTCTCTGTTCCTTAAAGAGTAAATCACTGGTTTCATCATCCTAGATAGGTGATCTACAGTATATTGCAACCAGGACTTCCCCTTGAATTGATTGTCCGTTAGAGAGGCTCTCAACTCTGTCGTCACCAACTGACAGCTACATACAATTCAGCCTCTCTATGGAACATCTGTACTGAGCACTGAGAATACAGACTGGAGGAGAGTAAGGACTTATGTGTCTAATCTTGTAGTTAGCAAAAGCAAAATCAGTACATTTGAGCCTGCATGTCATTTATGAGATGAGAAAATGAATTCTTTCTCCACTGCTGAAAGTCAGCTGGCAATATAAGGCACAAAAATGTTGTAAAATATAGCTGTGTAAAAAGAAATTGAGTGACTTAATAAATATCTACTTATTTTTACACTATGAGATCTAATGTTTATTTATCATTTTATTATCATTTTCATCTTGGTATGTCACCTACGACATGAAAAGTATCCCTGAACATGTCACCTGTTTGTCTGGAAATTCACATTTTCCACAAAAACAAGCTACAAGCAGGTCTAGAGTCTCATTCAAAGGTTGCATAAACCTGCTGTTGAATCAGATTACTTCATTTCCTACAGCATCTGCTAGCAGTACTACATGAAATGCTCGTCTCAACGAGCCCTTTCCAAACAAAGAAATTCACTGTGATTTCAGTCACAAGGGTTTTAATTTCATTAGCAATTCTTGATTCCTGTACCGTTCTTGATTCTGCATAGATCAAAATGCAGATGGTGTCATAAAGAAATAGATGAATACTTTCATAAGGGTCAATAAGGAAAGCACGTCTCTTCCAAGTTTTCAATAGCAAAAGTTGTCAGATGCTCCACAGTATTTTCTCAGAAATTAACTCAACTTTACAATTTTCTTCCCATTAATCTGATAAATACACTCCATACAGTAAATATCACCAATAAGCATATAATTCAGTTTTACTCAATGAAAACTTGGGGAAAGCAAAATTTAAAAAAAAAAAAAAAAAGCCAGTGTTCTTTTTTTCTTTTATAGTCATTGGGATATATCCGTTTCCGTCATCTGAACTTAAACACCTGCAACACATCAGTATGCCTGTGAGCAGTTGGGGAACCTTCTATTTCTTTCACACTTCTGAAATAAAACTTCTGTTGTACTGCAGGAGCTTTTATCCCTCCTCCCACAGGACATGAAGGCTGATTGCTTACAAAGACAAAATGACAACCGCTTTGAGTTTTTGAGTATATTGAAAGGAACTAATTTGCAGTATTTTAATCGCAGAATCTGTGTATCATGGAAGACGGATAAAGAAAAGTTATACAGAAAGAGACTGTTGATGCTAGTTATGAAAAAAAAAAGATCTTAAAAACAAGTTAGTGCTTCATTTGCATTAGAGAAGAATTATTAACATGAAAAAGACCTTGTTTGATCACATTCTTCAACTTTCACGTAACTTATGGAACTATACAGGCTTGCCCAGTGCAGAGTAACAAATTGTTTAACGTTTGAGGACCCAACCACAGCAAATATTTCAACAGTTTCTATTAAATACTTTTTTTTACATTTACTAAAATGAGAAACAGATACAAGTACATTTTTGAAACATCTGCACAGAAAAGTGTTTGGAAATAATCAGAAATAAGGCATCAGACTCATCAAACACATGCAGTGTTCCACTTACTACAGAAAAAATCTTTTTCATTTTGGATCAGTTTCCCATACCATCTTTTTGACTCACCAACACTGAAAATAATTTACTGAGTAAAGTCCTGCATTTAGATGAGGTGCTAAGGGATTTGATTTAGTAGCTTAGTGAGTAGGAATGGTGGTAGGAGGATGGTTGGGCTAGATGATCTTGTAGGTCCTTTCCAACCTAATGTATCTATGAATCTATGAATCTATGAATCAACAGTGTATCCAAGTGACCAAGTAGGACAATGATATCCTGGTTTGTATCAGAAATAGTGTAGCCAGTGGGAGCAGGAAATAGACGGTTCTCCCGTACTCAGCCCTGGTGAGACCACACCTTGAGTACTGTGTTGGGCCCCTCACTATCAGAAAGTCATGGAGACCCTGGAGTGTGTTCAGAGAAGGGCAATAGAGCTGTGAGGGATCTGGAGTACAAGTCTTATGGAGAGAGGCTGAGGGAACTGAGATGGGTCAGTCTGGAGAAGAGGAGGCTCAGAGATCTTATCGCACCCTAAAACTACCTTAAATGAGGTTGTTGCAAGGTGGGGGTTAGCCACTTTTCCCATTTAACTAGGAATAGGACAAGTGGTAATGACCTCAAGTTGTGCTTGGGGAGATGCAGGTTGGATATTAGGAAAAATTTATTCTTCAAAGTAGTGGTCAGGCACTGGAATGGATTATCCAGGGTGGTGGTGGAGTCACTGGCCCTGAAGGTTTACAAGGAAAGTTTAGATGTCACAGTGAGCAACATGGTCTGGATCAGTCATAGGCATGGGTTGATGATTGGACTAGATGATCTTGGTGGTCTTTCCAACCTTAATGATTTTAGGATTTTCTGAGCCTACCTAAAGGGTACTAATTCACTGCAGCAGTTCTATTCTGATCCACAGCTGTATGAAATGAAGAAAAGACAAACACAACCTAAATTTCCTCTATTGAGTATGAACTATTTTTGGTAGTTAGTATTTTTTTTTAATTTTACTTGATTGAATATGTTTTTGTTGTTGTGTTGTTTTGTTTTGTTTGTTTGTTTTTTCCTTGTTTAGAAGAGAGGAAAATTTAAAAAAAAAAGAAAAAGAGAACAGAAAATCAATTCCTAACCATAAAAAAAGACTAAAGGATTGTTATTAAATAACAATTTTCAACACCAAGTTACAAGTGATGAAATGGAAGCTGTATCTACACTTTTGTTTGTGTCTCAATGTTCAGGATAGAAAGATGTAAATAGATAAAATAGCCTAGTATGGTTCAATGCCAGTTTGGCACTCAAGAATAACATACAATCTACTTCTAATTTTCTTGCATGGTATTTTGTAGTTCTATACTTTCATAAGTTCCCAGTAGTAAAGCAGTTAAATACATACTGATCTAACAAGTTCATCGCAGATAACAGAAAAACTTAGCTTCAAGTAAGAAAACAAATATTAAAGTTAGAGCTGGTGGCTGGCAATTTTTCATTTTGTTTTCCAGGTGTTAATCAGTTTTTAACTGTGATTTGTCCAGTGCTGCTGGCAGTCTTTCTCTAGCACTGAACTGGAACAGCTGGAACCATTGTTTTTTATTAGTTTGTCTATGCTTAAGAATAAGCAGTATGCATCTCAGATACTCAAAAAAATTTACCCATCTTTCCCATTTTATATATCAAAAATCAAAAAGTGCTAGGCCAGGATATTTAATTTTCACCACTAAAATAGCAAGCACCTTTCAAAAAATAAATAAATAAATAAAATTAAGACACCAGAAAGATCGAGAGGAGTTTTTCTTGAAGACTTTTCACTTCTTGTTCATTTTCTATCTTCATACCTACAAGCAGTTTTACTTCATAGGACTATATTTGTAGGACAAAGAATTAAAAAACAAACAAACAAACAAACAGAAAAAAACCAGTAGTGGTTCTGTCACTGCTTCTTACATTTTAATTTCTCTTTCACATACTAGATAGAAGTTTTATTTCCACTTGCTATTTGAAAAAAAAAAAGGGAAAAAAAAAAACACAACCAAAGTATAGGGGAAGATACGCATCCCTTTCAGAGATCAGACTGGTTCTGTAAGAAAATTAAGGTAAAAAAGTTAAGCAGCATGCATAAGACAAGTTTTGAATATACAGAGTAATGGTGAAACAGAAATAATAACCACCATTTAGAATTCCGACCAGGATTTGTTGACTTCAGGTCCAACTATTTATTTTACTGAGTAAGGTCAGGGCAGATACAATATTTAGGTTTCAAAGTCACTGGAAATTGGAGTGTTATTTCCTTTTTTCTCTAAAACAAGAATTTTGTTGGGCTAAGAACCATAATGAAACCCTAACAATGTTGAAGATCAGTATTGTGTTATCTATCTTCAGAATAACACATGTGCATGAAACCCATTTCAGCCACCTGCACGGCATAGATGCTATAGAAGAGTCATTTATTCAGGCTTGTCAGCACACGCTCAGCATTACCTAACTGCTGCTCCAGCTCTGGCAACAATTGTCTCTACAGCCCAGACCGCTCCCTCCCATAAGAGACTTTAAGCCTCTGAAAGAAGCATGAAACTCACTTACAGTAATATTTTTCCATCCCTTCTTTCTTCATTAACACCTTATTCAGGCTACTATGAGATTATCTAGGCCTTCAAGGAAAATCCTCAAAGAAATTAAACTCAGGCTTCCCAGGTCCTTCTGGATTCTCCTAGATACTTCCTTGCACCCTTCTTTCTGTGCACAATGCAGACAGCTGCTTTGTCTATTCCAGCTAACGCACTCATGTTCACTTTTGAAACCATCTACTAAACACAGTCTTGCAGAAAAACTTGAGATCTACAGGCTGTCCAATTATTTTCCCATTGGAATGTTTGTCCGCACCAGTAAGCTAACAGATTAACTCTGTGTTCTGTAAATTGAAGGAGGTACTACTTTGTAGTTACACAAGATCTGTCATTCCCAGCGCATTACCTGAATAGATTTGCGTGACTGGAAACAATGTGGGTTTTTTGTTTGTTTTTGTTTGTTTGTTTGTTTGTTTTTCAAAAAAAAAAAGACTAATTATAAGCATAAATAAAAATTCTATAATTTAAGGCCTATAATACCTAAGAAAAAAAAGTAACATTTTTATGCTGAAAAGGTTTCAGTGAAGTGTAGTAACTGAGAAATATGCACACATACACTTTAGTCATATCACTGTTTAGCGTTCAGAGTTCCTGAAATCCAATTTACTAAGTGAGAAAGATTGACCTGTGAGATTCTAGATACAAAAGTAATACTTATTTTTTCTGATCAGTTTGCAATGTATAAGTAGCAGTTCTATTTATACAAAAGCATCATCATGAATGTGAATCCACATTTCTAATAACTCTGAACTTAAAGAAGGATGGGCATCCAGATTTCAAAAGTTCTTGGCATTAACTTGGACTTGAGATCTGTTCAGTGGCCTTTAAGGGTATGAAACTTTGGGAATTAAGTACAGATTTTTAGTTAACAGCCTTTACTAAGCTCTGCTGAAGAGTAGGCAATAGGAAAAAATCATGATAGGTGCATTCCTGCTTGGTTTTGAATCATAAAAAAATATTAGCAGAAGATGTACTCTTTTATACCATTTAATGTTATATAACTAAATGTAAATGTAAACATGTCACTCAGCTGTCAAACAACATATACCCACATTAAGAACATACTGTGGCCCTGTGATTACAGGCAGGAGTGAAAAAGGTTGAAGGGATTAAACTATATTCTTGCTTTTCCATCAGCTGATCAGTAATCTCTAGCAAACTACTTGACATTTTTATATTTCAGATTGGTGAAACAATACTAATTCTTTTATAAATTGTCTTCATATGCAGTGATGAAGACAAGCTTTCCTGTAACAAAATTAACACGTAAATCATTTAGAAATTGCTCTAATCATACCAGTCAATGTATATCAATTTTCTTCTCCCACTATTTAGATTAGAATGAGCTCAGAAGTTCAAATGCATATCTTAGATGTGCTCTGTAATTGCTCCAACACTTCCATGACACAAAATTAGTGTCAGAAAGCTTTTCAGTTTATTTTATGATGGCAATATCAGATGAGTATAATTTAAATATCTCCTCAGTTATAATCTGACATAAAAACTGTGAAAGGGCTGAGAGCATTGTTTCTTCTACTTTTTCACTTTAATTCAGAAATCTTAGACTATTCTTCTATTAGTACTTGCTCTTTTTTGACGAAATATTGTCTCACCATGAAAATAATAACTTCACCTGATGTACATGTTAAAGTCTTTTAAAATACTCTTGAATGACACATTGAGCTTCCAAAAAACAAACAGACAAATACCAATATTTTCCACTGCTCCATTAATGGTTAAGGAGCTTCTAGACTGTAACTTCCAACTCTTTTCATTTGCAGATCACAATGCACCACAAGTTTCTCACAAAATTTTACATTCTTAAGATGTCAAATATGTACCGTGTTTTATTACATTCTGAAAGTGTGGTGGCTATGTCTTTCCCATTAGATAAAAAATGTGGGGAAAAGCTTCACGTATTCATCAGTGACTTTTCTACCATTGCATTGGGCCATATTGTCTTGTGCTGTGCACTGGTCCTCAAGGCCTTAAATCTGCTACAATGCTCTTTTTCCTCCTTTATGAAGACTATATGTACAACTACAAAAAAAATTGGAAAGTACACCTTTTCTGTTACAAATAACATGTGTTACAGAAATAATTGGCAAAATTTATTTTTACTAGGTTTTAAATTCCCAGTAGATGTTACAACACATACATTCAGGAAATATTAGGTGCAAGTAAATTCATCAAAGTTTAATTTAACACAGTCATATTCTCCAATAGACCATTTATTAAAGTAATTAGTACGTTATGAGTATCTGACTTGCTTTTCCAGTAATAAAGCATGCAATATTCTGAGTAAAAAGCAGCTTACCAAGTAACACATAGATTAATCTTTTTAAATATGTAAGAGGGAACTAAGTAGATTTTAGGTTATTTGACATCTTCCCAGATTTTCAGAAGGTCATTTTGCAAAAGAATTAGACAAAAAAAATTGTTCATGTTATCATCTTTCTTAAAGGGAGCTAATCTGAAGCATAAAGCGATACAAAATTAAACAAATCACAGCAGTTCAGTAAACTTGTTCAATTTGTATGTACCAAGACTCACTCTGGTTGTTTTCTCTCAAAATATCCTGAAACAGAAAATCCACAAGAGAAAATCAAGACAATGGTGTCTGTTTCAAAACAAACAAAAAAAAATGATAATGCAGCAAATCTGTGATTCTGTGAAATCACACCAAAATAGTTCAAAATGTCAGCCTCTGCTATCCATAATTCAGTTCACAGTCTTCTTTTAACAATGTAGCACCAGACCCTTCCTTACCAGATATTCAAAACAAAAGAGAGAACCAAAGCTGCAAAGGCAAAAGTATTGTTTCCTGTCTGGTCACCTAAAGGTGATGGTGTCCAACATATGTGAGAGCCATTATAGTAATAAACACAACTTCAGTGCGTGTTCATGTTGCTAACTAGTGTGTCAACTCAGCACCCAAAAAATTATTTTGGCATATGGAGGCAATGTGCAGGTGTACCCTCATAAACCTCTCCGGCTGAGGAAAACTTTCATGTGAATTAGATAACCTGTCCAGTGTTTTTATCTTCATGACTTGTGACCTGTTTCCCTTCATATCTTAAAGGAGGCATGGGAAGAAATACGTATGTTTCAGTAAAGCAATGTTTTTTACAATATCCAAAATTATTGTTTTCTTCCTCTCATGCTATTCTCATATTGGTCTATTGATCTACATTATTATATTAGGCCCGAGCTGAAAAATCAAGAGTATTTCACCAACCATCAACCTGCTCCCAGTTAGCAAAAGCTGGTATAAGAAATGCTAAATTTTTAACCTGCTGAAAAGGACCTGGGGGTACTGGTAGATGGCAAATGGGCATAAGCATCCCAGCCAGACCCTGACTGCATCCAAAGCAGTACAGCCAGCAGGGCAAGGGAGGGCATCTGCTCCTCTGCTCTGAGCTGTGAGACCTCACCTGGAGTGCTGCATCCAGATGGGGATTTCTCAGCACAGGAGAGATGTGAAGCTCTTGGATCATGTCTACAGAAGGGTGTGAAGGACAGAAACTGTTTTCCTTTCTTTGTCTCAAAGCTTGCTTCATAAGGCCTTTTCTGGTGACAAGACTCTGACTGATAACTGCCGGTTATCCAGATGGGTGTCGTGATGCCTCATTGTCTCTGCTTATGGTTATAAAGATAAGCAGAAATAAGGGCAAATAGTCTTTTCGGGGGGGGGGGGGGCACGGCTTGGAGAAGCTGACCACCACAAAAAGACAACAATGCTTCTGCATGGCAATGAAGGCGACATCCGCTGCTGGCTTATCTGTTGGGCCAGATATGTCACACAAACAAAGAGAAAAGAAAAAAAAACCTGAGAAATGGGGGATAAAAGGCCTTCACTGAACCAAGGATTTTGGAGGAGAAGAACTCACAAAGAAAACATCTTTGATGGAGAACTCCTGAAGAGCAAACAGAGAATTCCCTGAGGGGAGAAACTCTATGGATGAACCGTGAGGCCTGCTTGCTGCGAAGCTTCCCGGCTTTCTCCCATCTCCCGCGGTGACCAGACGAGTTCTTGAGATCAACGGACTACAGACCTCACTGGATCCACGGTGGTTATCTTCTCTCTCTCTCTTGCTTTTTGCCAAGTCTCCTTGCTTTTCATCTCTTTTCTATCACCCACCTTCCCTTCCCCATATCCCTAGGCAACTAGTATTTGTAATAAACTGGTTGGGCTAACATTTGACCCGCTGTGTCTTAATCTCACCATCGGGTATGCACATACATATAAAGAACCTCGTCTCCCTCCTTTATATTGGAGCGTGACAAAGGGCCACAAAAATGATCCAAGGGGTGGAACACCTCCTTGTGAGGCTGAGAGCTGGGGCTGTGCAGTCTGGAGAGAAGAAGCTTACATGACAGCAGTATCTAAAGGGGATAGAGGAAAGAAGGGGACAGGCTGTTTAGCAAGGTCTGTTGTGACAAGAAAAGGAGAAATGTTTTCAAACTTAAAGAGGAGAGATTTAGGTTGGATATTAGGAAAAAGTCTTTTACACTGTGAGTGGTGGGGCACTGGCACAGGTTTCCCTGAAATGTTGTGGATGTTCTGTCTCCGGAGACATTCAAGGCAAGGCTGGACCAGGTTCTGAGCAACCTGATCTAGATGTGGATGGCTCTGTTCATTGCAGGAGCATTGGACAAGATGACCTTTAAATATCCCTTCCAACTCTAAGGATTCTATGATTCTAATGGACCTTCAGTTAAAAGCAAAAGAAAGAGGAACAGATACCAAGATTCAGATGCAGCAAGTATTTTTATGTAGTGTGTGGAACGAAATGGAAGTCAGATGGGCATCAGAACAGATGCCCATCATTACTCTTCATCATTAATTAGGATGTTGAATAAGACTGGACTCTGTACCAAACCCTGGGTTGTGCCACTAGTTACAGGCTTCCAACCAGACTCTGCACTACTGATGACCACCCTCTGAGCTTTACCAGTCAGTCAGTTCTCAGTACACCTCACCACCCATGAGGATGTTATGGAAGACAGTGACAAAAGTTTCACTTGCTAGAGTTTGGTGCTGAAGCTCTTACATAGCACTTATATAAATTTTCAAAGTCATTTTATTGTATTTTTAGAATAGCTGGCTTTGGAAAATTTTCTTAATTGCTTCATTTTAGATTTTTATATATATTTATATACAAATAAGTATATAAAATCGTAGAAAGGCTTATATTAGTAGGGACCTTAAAGATCAACCATTTTCAACCCACTGCTATGGACAGGGTTGCATCCACTGGATCATTCTGCCCAGGGCCCCTTCCAACCTGACCCTAAGCACATTCACATACATGGCACCCATGTTTTCTCTGTGCCATGGCCTCATCACCCACTGAGTAAAGAATTTCCTCCTAACATCTAAACTAAATTCCCCTTATATCTGGATTTAAATATACACACCAGAAAAAAAACCTAGATAGAAATGATTTTGGTGAAATATTTTTCCAGATAGAACTTACCTTAAAATGAGGCAATAACCCAACAAACAATTTGAACAGCACACAACATCATGATAAACATAATGGCTGAATTCACCAGGCAACCACCAATTATCCACATCTAATGCACTAATTGCAAGCAAGGTATTTATAGACCTGTATCTGTGCAGAAATTTTATCCTCATACCACAGCATACAGATGCTTCATTAGAATAAAGTTGGAGATAAAGTGATTAATAGAAAGTGGTTTTGTTGCTGTTGCACCTATTTTTGAAAAGGACAGAAAATGACAGTTCAAGATAAAAGTGCCTTTCAATTTTTAAATATTAAGATATTTTCTTTTTCAGAAAAATAAATGCTTGGTAATCAACTTCGCTATAATGGATATTATGTGATTATTTTTTAGCCAAATCCTACAGTATGACATTCAACTGAACATTATGCCATTTGCTACTGTTACTGAAAAGCTGCATGATTGAATGATAATTACATGAGATCCTGTTCCTTTGCCCTCTAATACCAGGTATCAGTCACTACATCTTTCTTTTTTAATTTACTCATTACTCATACACTGCTTGAATTCGGAACCCCTTTACCAGCTTTCCATCTCACTTGTTAGTTTCACTTCCACATTTATTATTCCCAATATTTTAAAAGGTTTAGAGCTTCATTCCCCACTGTTTTGCATATTCTGAAATCATCTATATTTGTCCAAACAGAATAAGTTTCTAATAACAATTTTTACAGTATGAGAAATTTAACCAACACCGTATAGGATAAAGGGGGAAAGAAAAACACACAATACAAAATAAAAGAAAGCTAACTGATCAGAATCACAGAATCACAGAGAAGTTTCAGCAGTGACCACAAATTTTCTTGTAAATGGGTAGATACAGGAGGTAAGTCACTTGAAATATCAAAGTTAAAGCATTATAGCTGAAACAGATATTCTGACTGGTTACTTATTCTACATATGACAGCAGTAAAAATCATGTGTATGTTATCTCTTCATTTTGAGAGACCGAAAACATTCTAAAAAAAAAATTAACGTTTTAAACATACAAGACACAGAAAGAAAAATCTAATCTATAAAAGTATGGGAACAGTTATGGCTGAAAATACTGCTGTTTTACAAATTTACTGCCTGTCATAGTTGCTCACCAACTTAATATCACCAGAGCCAGGGGAAATGAAGATAAGAGGAAACTATTGCTGTTCAGTGGCTGTCATGGTTTTATGATTTTTGTTATTGGTATTCCACACCATAACATCATGTAGTGCACTGGGAATTGAAGAGTCAATGCTCCAGTTCCATGGATTGTCAATAGTACCAGGTGTAGCTGTCTCAGAAAGGAAGAACTATGTACCCAAGAGGACTTCATGATTCTTTGCATTTTCCATTCTCCATTCAGAGGGAAAGATAAAACTGTTCACACATCACTAGGCACCTTCCCTTTTCCCTTTCTGCTTGACTCGTCTGCAGTGCGTGCTCCCTAGTTGTCTTGTCTTCAGTGTTAAAGCTTTTGGTTTTTGGACAGTCTCTCATTTAATTTCATTTATTACCTTCAATTCCAATTACATTGTATTATATTGTGTTATTTTGCATTCCAGTATCTTATTTAGTAAGTTATTTTTCCTCCTCATATTGTTGCCTCTGTTTAATTTTTAGGCCCATCTCCCAGCCCTTTCCCCTTTTTCCCTTTTCCCTTTCCTGGGGTGTGGGTCAGTGTGTCCTCCTGCCCCATTCATCATGGTACTGAGCCAAACCAACCTGTAAACTGTTGACAGCAGCTCAATTTACGTTCCAAATCATTTTTGGGTGTCGTAGCCCAGAGGGGTCTCTGCCACTCAAAGGCATGTGCACAAATACCAGAAGTGCATTTCCATAAAAAAACAGGACAAAAAAAAAAAAAAAAAAAAAAAACCAAAACCAGGTAGTTTATAAGTTTATAATCAAACAAATAAGCATCTGTTTTCTCTCATTTTGCCCACTTGCTCTCAAATCTGCTCTCATGGCTGACCTGAATATATGTGGGATATTATGAATTTACTGCTGTTACTATCTCTACTTTTCTATCTCCTCTCTCTCAGGTCTAACAGGCTAATAGTGTAGATGACATCAAGTTGGGAGGATGTGTCAATCTGCCTGAGGGTAGGGAGGCCCTTCAGAGGAATCTGGACAGGCTGAATAGCTGGGAGGAGGTCAATGGGATGAGGTTCAATAAGACCAAGTGCCGGGTCCTGCACTTTGACTGCAATAACCCCATGCAGTGCTACAGGGTTGGGGCAGAATGGCTTGAAGACTGTATAGAGGAAAAGGATCTGGGGGTGTTGGTTGATACTTGGTTTAACATGAGCCAGCAGTGTGTCCAGGTGGCCAAGAAGGCCAATGGCATCCTGGCCTCTATTAGAAATAGTGTGGCCAGCAGGAGCAGGGAGGTGATCATCCCCCTGTACTCAGCACTGGTGCAGCCGCACCTCGAGTACTGTGTTCAGTTTTGGGCCCCTCACTACAAGAAAGACATTGAGGCCCTGGAGCGTGTTCAGAGAAGGGCAACAAAACTGGTGAGGGGTCTGGAGCACAAGTCTTATGAGGAGCGGCTGAGGGAGCTGGGATTGTTTAGCCTGGAGAAAAGGAGGCTCAGAGGAGACTTTATCGCACTCTACCACTTCCTGAAGGGGGGCTGTGGTGAGGAGGGGGTCAGCCTCTTCTCTAATGACAGGACGAGAGGGAATGGCCACAAGTTGCGCCGGGGAAGATTTAGATTAGATTTGAGGAGAATTTTTTTCTCTGAAAGAGTGGTCAGGCACTGGAATGGCCTGCCTAGGGCGGTGTTTGAGGCACCATCCTTAGCGCTGTTCAAGAAGCGTTTAGATGAGGTGCTAAGGGATTTGATTTAGTTGCTTGGTGGGTAGGGATGGTGGTAGGAGGATGGTTGGACTAGACGATCTTGTAGGTCCTTTCCAACCTGATGTATCTATGAATCTATGAATCTATGAAACTGGTTGCCCAATATGTGACTCCAAAAGAGCCTTAATCTCACTCAGGATTTATATGTATATATATAAATACATTACAACTCATCTCACCTCCAATAAGTGGAGCAAGACAAAAACACACTGATGTTTATAGTTGCCTGCTGAGCAGCTTTGTACTGAGCCAAGGCCATTCTCAACGAAGGGTCCAAGGAGCTGGGAGAGAACAAGTTTAGGACAGCTGACTTAAACTGGCCAAAAGGGTATTCTGTACTTCCGTACCATATCATATGGAAGGAGTTATGAAGTGAGTGGGAGCATATATCACTCTCTTCTGTTGCTAGTTGGGCTAGCTGGGCATCAGTAGGGAGTGATAAGCAATTACTTGTACATCACTAGTTGTACACATTTGTACACACATATATATATATATATACGTATATAGCTGTAACTATTTCCTTTTATCTATCTTGGGAAATGATTTTGATCTCAACCCACATATTCTGCTTTGTTGGGAATTTTTTATTCTCTTTCCAGGCCCACTGGTAAGGGGTGGAGTGAGTGAACACCTGTGTAGTGCTGAGCCACCTGCCAGGTAAAATCACACCACTTTGAAATTCAAGTACTTAGTTATTAAGTATCTGGCTTAGGGCTGAATACAGAAAGAAATTATTATCTTTATTCATTTCCTAAGGCATACAAAGCTCCGGGAAAAAGCAGTTATAAACAGCCAACAAAATCTAAGATGCAAATACAGGAAATAATATAGTTATTACAGTTCTATATTATTAGAACTATATTATAGTTCTGCTTTTTTTTTTCTTGGGATAAGGAATACTAGCCAGAGTCAAAATAAAAGATTACTGTTCATTTGCTACCTACAATAAAGAACCCGTCTATGGATAGGGCAACCAATACTCTTTTAGAAAACCTGATCAAGCTCAGTAGTAAAGGAGGTGATGAACATCAGCAAGGCATTTGATGCTGTCTCCCATGACATCCTTATAACAAAGCTAAGGAAGTGTGGGATAGAGGAGTGGACAGTGAAGGGGGTTGACAATTGGCTGACTGGCAGAGTGCAGAGGGTTGTCATTGGTGGTGTAGAGTCCGGTTGGAGGCCGGTAACCAGTGGTGTCCCCCAGGGGTCCGTGCTGAGTCCAGTCTTTTTCAACATCTTCATCAATGACCTTGATGAGGGGATAGTGGCCACCCTCAGCAAGTTTGCTGATGATACAAAGTTGGGAGGATTGGCTGACAGCTGAAGGTTGTGCTGCCATTCAGCGAGACCTGGACAAGCTGGAAAGCTGGGTAGTCAGAAACCAGATGAAATTTAACAAAAGCAAGTGTAGAGTCTTGCACCTAGGGAGCAATAACTGCATGCTTCAGTACAGGCTGGGGGATGACCTGCTGGAGAGGAGCTCTGCAGAGAGGGACCTGGGTGTCCTGGTGGATGACAGGTTGACCATGAGTCAGCAGTGTGCTCTCGTGGCCAAGAGGGCCAATGGCATTCTGGGGTGCATTAAAAAGGGCGTGGCCAGCAGGTCAAGGGAGGTGATCCTCCCCCTCTACTCTGCCCTGGTGGGGCCTCATCTTGAGTACTGTGTCCAGTTCTGGTCTCCCCAGTACAAAAAAGACAGGGATCTCTTGGAAAGAGTCCAGCGCAGGGCCACAAAGATGGTGAAGGGCCTGGAGGATCTCCCCTATGAAGAAAGGCAAAGTGAACTGGGTCTCTTTAGCCTTGAGAAAAGAGGACTGAGAGGGGACCTGATCCAGGTTTATAAATATCTGAAGTGTGGGGGACAAAATGATGAGGCCAGACTCTTTTCATCAGTGTGTGGAGACAGGACAAGGGGAAACGGGCAGAAACTGCAGCACAGGAGGTTCCACACAGATGTGCGCAAGAACTACTTTATGGTGAGGGTGACAGAGCACTGGAACAGGCTGCCCAGGGGAGTTGTGGAATCTCGTTCTCTGGAGATATTCAAGACCCACCTGGATGCCTACCAGCCTGGTGTAGGGAACCTGTTTTAGCAGGGGGGTTGGACTTGATGATCTCCTGAGGTCCCTTCCAACCCTTAGGATTCTATGATTCTATGACCTATGATTCTATGATCATAGAATTATTAAGGTTCGAAATAATCTCCAAGATAATCTCATTCATCTGTCCACTTATCACCAATAATTCCCCACTAAACCATGTCAGTTATATACAACATCTAAACATTTCTTGAACACCTTTAGAAACTATTCCACCTCCCTGGGAAACCCATTCAACTGCCTGACCACTCTTTTGAAAAACAATTTTTTCCTAATATCCAACCTGAACCTTCCCTTGTGCAATTTGAAGTCATTCCCTCTTGTGACATGAGAGAAAAGGCCAACCCCCACCTTGCCACAAACTCCTTTCAGGGAGTTGTGGAGAGCAACTCCCCTGAGCTTGCTCTTCTGCAGCCTAAGCAATCCCAGTTTTCTCAGCTGCTCCTCATTAGATTTGTGTTCCGTATATTTAACAGCTTTGCTGCTCTTCTCTGGACATGCTCCAGGGCTTCCATGTATTTCTTGTAGTGAGGGGCCCAAAACTGAACACAGTACTCTAGGTGTGACCTCACCAGAGCTGAGTACAGGAGGACAACCACCTCCCTGAAGCACTACTTCTGATATAAGTCAGGATGCTATTGACCTTCTTGGCTACCTGGACACACTGCTGGCTCATGCTTTGCTGAGTGTCAACCAACATTCCCAGATCCATTTCTTCTGTAGAGTCTTCCAGCCACTCTGCTGCAAGCCTGTAGCGTTTCCTGAGATTATTTTGGCTAAAGTGCAAGACCCAGTACTTGGTCTTGTTGAATATCATCCCATTAGACTCAGCCCAGCAATCCCATCCATCCAGATACCTCTGTAGGGTCTTCCTACCCCCATGCAGATTGACACTTTCTACCAGGTTGGTGTTGGGAAGAAGTGTCATGCTTCCTGCAGAACCATTATGTATATAGTGGATACATTAATCACAGGAAGTAGATCTTGATTCCTATCTTTTCTAAAAGACAAAATTGCAGAGAGTTCTGAATGCATACTACTACTCTCTGCTGAAATTCTGCAGAGAGACATTCCTCCACTTAGGAAACTTGAAATCACTGCAGCTAGAACATATCTACTCAGCTTTCAATTGTTAAAACACTGGGGTTCTTCAGCCTGAAGGAGACTCTAGGGGGACCTTAGAGTGGCTATTCAGTACCTGAAGGAGGCACAGGAAAGATGGGGAGAGACTTTCTATAAGGGCAGGCAGCGACAGGATGAGGGGAAATGACTTTAAACTGGAAGAGCATAGATGTAGACTTGATATTAGGACGTAATTCTTTACTGTGAGGGTGGTGAGACACTGTAACAGGTTGCCCAGAGAGGTTGTGGATGCCCCTTCCTTGGAAGCATTAAACACCAGGCTGCATGGAGCTGTAAGCAACCTGCTGTAGTGGGAGAAATCCCTACCTATAGCAGGGGCATTGGAACTAGATAACCTCAAAGGTATCTTCCAGCCCAAACCATTCTATTATTTTATGATTCTGTAAGAACATCATACAGTTCCTATGGTTTTGACAATGCCAATACTCAGCTTATTTCTTTGAAGTGGCCTTAAATTTCATGATAGCATTGGAATTAGTTAAATTTGTTTTGAACAGCAGCATCTCTTCCAGCATCAGTGCTTTCTCTTTTACTTACCTATGAATGGAAAGCGAAGACTTTCTGCTCTCTACAGAGTAGGAGCAGCAGTAAATTAGAGAGAAGTTAACAAATATTCATGGTAGAAAGCTGTAAGGCAGGCCACAGCACAACTGCCCAAATAAAGCATTCCCATCACTCATGTCAACATTGGGCACTGAATTAATTTTCTTATCTTAAAGAGAAAAACTTCTTCCTGATCATGGAAAAAAGATACATGAGCACAGCAAACTCACTTATGCAGCTTAGGTTTACTTGTCATCAAGAAGTGGGAACGCCCTGTACTCACTGGACGTTTTCTTTTCCTATAACATAGTGAACCTAGGATATCCTTAAGTTGAACAGAAATAAGTAAATTGTACCAATTTGGTGTCTCTGATTAGTATTAGCAATTTACCTGCTTGAAACAGAAACCACTTCACTGCTAACAATGCTACTAACTGTAGAATAGATCCCATCTCCTGAGTGATTTTTAGTTTTTAGTTTTAGTTTTAATTTTATTTTATATTTATAGTTTATTTTTATTTTTAGTTTTAATTCTGATTTTTTTTTCATTCTCACTCCTAAGCATATGAAATTCTAAAATAAAACAAACTACCTTCCTACAGCATTTTTTTTCCTTAATACTCACATTTATCTAATTTTTAAGCTTTGCAGTCAACAGTAAAAACTGGAGACTGCAGATGTAACTGTCTGGATTTTTTCTAGGTAAGAAATCCTCATTCTGAGTCCTCTATAATCATTACTTTTGACATTTTGAGCCTTGGACTGACCCACTAAGTGAGCTTGCATAGCAAGACAGCTTAATTACATGTATTAGACTAAGCATACTTACATAAGAATCTAATTATAGCTCACAACAACACTCAGCAGGCATAACCATCTGTGATTGAGTGTATCTCTTGTTAAGGCATGAAGATATTCTCAGTTCCTTCCTTTCTGAATGCATTAAATATCTTTTGCAGCTATGGTGAAGAAACAGTGGTACAACAACTGTTAGGAGTGCAGTAATGCAGTATCTTGACACTTTAAATACAAATTTACAAGGCAGTCTGCCATCATGCTCTAAATCCCCCCACACATCTATGTGAAAACTTTTCTTTAAGCCAATTACAGATGACACTAGAAAAAATCACTTGCCTATACGGAAGCAAAACAAAATGGTTGTTCTTCCATATTTCTTTTCAAAATACTGATCATAGTTATTTTCATTCTAGGATAAACTAACAACATTTCTGCAACTAAAAGATAAAATAACATTTAAGCATGTCTCAGAAGAGTAGGAGTCAATTAGAGTAAGAAAAAACAAATGCATGTGAAGATATATTTAGAAAGCTCTGTAATAACGTACTGTGTTATGGTGAGAGGCATTAAAACTCTATTAGTCACTTCTGTGGAACTCTACCAGCGTCAGATACAGTACCAGCTGCAATTACCTGAGGATCTTAATGTTCAGCTACTGAGGACAACCACAGTATACAATACCCCAGGACCCAAATAACATACATACACAAATAGCATACATACTCCCATGAAATCTGTGAATAAATCTGATATATTTCAAATTTAAAAAAAAGGATTTCTACCCATATGACACTATTTTCTCCCATAGTAAAGTGCTCTATGTTCTATGATGCCAAACAAATAAACCATTTTATTACTCATCCAAAATATTTTGGTTTCCTATATTTTTCTCTTCTGTATTTTGAGTTTGAGTAAAACGCACTATTTTAGATTTTTCTGGCATCTGCAGGAAGTCAAATGATAAAATTTAATCTCATAATACATCATCATTATCATGTCTAGAGATTTGAAGAATGGAACTGACATTTTTGGTCTGAAAATAATAAATAGTAATATTACCGTTTCTATTGAAGGGAACTGTTCTTAAACTCCTTTTGGTTTAAAGCATAATCAGAAATTAAAAAAGAAAAAAGAGGAAACAACTAAAGAAATGTTTTTAGTAAAACTTCAAAACAATCTCTAATCAGAAAAAGAAGTAAAATTCCTACTTCATTTTCTGTAAATATTTAAATAAGTCTGATTTCTTTCTTGTTGTGCTAGTTATTGAATGAGGTTTGATGCCTTACATGAAGCTTACATGTGCTGGCAATATGGTGACAGCCTGTTTTATTGAAGGATAGAGCACATCTCCATACATTTGTTGGATGCAAGAAACATTACTCCCAACTTCCCTCTGTAAACCTCTGTAAACACCTCTGCGGAGAGCACAGCATCAGATGAAACTGAAACCATCAGGCTAGAGTGTGTTCACTCTAGTGTGTTCACATGGATTGTGAACACAATCATAAATTACCATTAAATTAGGTAAATGCAACTGTGAGCACAAATGTATTTATTTTTAAATTTTTGTTTGTGAACAAAAAAAAAAATTCTAACACATACAGATTTAGTTACCTAATAACATCATGAATAAATTTACAATCTTTTCCATCTTTTCCCAATATGAAAGTCACTGCAACAATAATCTAATCTAATGTTTAAAGCATGTTATAAGCATCTATTACTATAACATCTATGAAAGAAAGAAAAACTAAAACTTTTGATTAAGGCACACAGAAGTGTGTTGTGGTATGAGATGTAACCATAGAAACTGCCTGAACTCTAAACTAATCGCATGCTGCATGATTGCTGTATTAATTCAGTGGCACAACTCCTTCCAGATGTATATTCACAGTCTGCTGGAATAAGACTCCACTGAATTCAGTAATTTTGCATGGAAAATTCATATGGATGACATGAAGCTCTCAAAAATGATCAGATTGAGCAGGGTTTTGAAAACTGAAAGGTACATTTTTTAGAACTTAAGAATGTGATATTTAGAAGACCATAAAAATAACAGTGATCTCTTGCTTGTAATCAATTAAAAGTTGTGGTCTTCCTGAGTGTTTTGCTGCCTGATATCCAGTTTCTAAAGCAACTGATGCAGCTGCACACAAAAATCCCAGATGTATGCTGGGTTTCTGACCTTTCAAAAACCCTTTTCTTACATAAACACACCCACAGAAATTTTCCTTCTTTTAATTAGGAGCTTATTTGCTCTAATGGTCTGCATTTCAATCTCAGGCAAGTAACAAATAAAGCTTCAGTCAAACTTTCAAGTACTGAGCTGCAAGAAAAACAACCCTTTTTGCTCTGATGCACAGGAGTACCTCTACAGCTCAGTAGAAAATTATATTTCCTCACCAAAAATTTCAAATATAAACTATTAGATATATTATTTTAGGGATGTTAAGGTAACTGGCAAATCAACAGCTCAGTTCACATAATGATTTTTTTTTTAATGTGTAGTTTTGACATGAAAAGCCCATCTCCCTCACAGACTTGGATTCACAAAGCAGAGGGCTACACTCTCATAAGACTATCTTTCAGTGCTAACAAGCTGCCTCAAATGGCAAGCTTGTACTTACCGTGAAGAAGTTATAAAGTTTATTTACATTTGTGCACCAGCATAAGGTGGTGAACAATTTCCCCTGCCATGAATGTCATTCCTTTAATTGTTTACAAATTTTTCCTGTTGTAGGAAATCATTGCCACCCCTATTTTTACTAAGAAGTATCACACCAATTTCTAAAGCATTTCAGACTAACGAGAAGCAAAATCTATATTAGACTGCCTCCAAATCCCTCTTTTTATTTTGCACAAAATGTAGAGCACAGACACTGGGATAAGTTCTCACTCTTGAGATTATACTGATGGGAAGACATCAACCCTTAAATTTGCCAGGGACTTAGCACAGCTTCTTATGAAGGCAATATAAATCTTATGCTCATACCAGGCTTCCAGTTTATCATTTTCTTATCACCATAACATTTAAAATAGGAAATAGGAATTATTACGCTCAATCGATGCCAGTCATGCCTGTCAAGAATTTGCCTTTATAAAAAAAAATGCTGGAGATCAAGTGAAATGCCAAGAGTAGGACTGGATTAGGCAGAGGCATATTCTTATATGCTTGTGGCATTTTAAAGGTTGATGGGAAAAAGATAACTAAATCTTAAACTGAACCACAAGTGAACACACACCTGGAGTACCCTAAAGCAAAAGAGATAGTTTTTTATCTTTCCCTCTGAATGGAAAATGGAAACACAAAATCATCAGGAGTATGTAGTTCCTTTTCTCTTCTGAGACAGGTACACCCAGAACTATTGACAACCACAGAACTGAAGTATTAACTCTTCAATTTCCAGTGCACTACATGATGTTATGATGTGGAATACCAATAACAAAATAATAATAATAATAATAATAATAATAATAATAATAATAACAACAACAATAACAACAACAACAACAACAACAAAAATAATAATTATAATAAATAAATAAATGACAAACCATGTCAAAAACTCAAGTTATCCAACTTTCCAGTGCCTTTAACTTTCTTAATATGTGTCTGTTACTTTCCTCTGCAAGCCAGGCATTTCAGGGAAGATGTCATACAGCTCAAAGCTTTTCAGTGTGAAACAGAACAGCATCTGACCCAGAATTGAAAGCATTTGCCCCAAACTACCCAGACATATTCTTCCTTCCTCCCTCCCTCCCTCCCTCCCTCCCTTCCTTACTCCCTTCCTCCCTTCCTTCCTTTCTTCCTTTTTTAATTTTGATCAAAAAATCAAAGAGTATACCACTGAGTATGCATCCTAGACTAAGCTATCACTTCTAGGTCAGTATTTCAATTTGGAAATAGTATTTTGGCAGTGCAAATGTATTTTTAATTTCAGTGAAAAAGTCACATTTCATTCACAGCCATAATTAATCTGTGCTGCAAAGGGACAAATTCAGAAATTTAAAATGAAATGGGAGAATAGGAAATAGATCTAACAGTTAGAGTAACATCTGATGTTATACTGAAGTTACAAGATCAGAGGAAAATAAATTCTCACAGAAGTGAAGTAAAAGGTCTGTGTCTCTGTTCCTCAACACCCCTTGAAAGTGAAATACAGTAGAGGAAAAGAAAAAATGAAGTGGAAATATAAATGCTGTTAATATGTTAACCATAAATAAAAGTGTATCCATGAGTTACAGAAACAAGTTCTGATCCACTCGTCTGCCCTCATACTGAAAACCACCAAATACCTTTTACAAGGCATCTGTTTTTTATTCTGTACAACACTGAACTCAAATGTTCAGAGGCATTCGAAAATGTGTCAGAAATCTAATAAAAGCCTTCAATCTCTGAAGTCTAATTTCAGTTCAAGATATGCCCTTCAACAAAATGGGAGGACACTTCAGAAGATATGTAGAAAATTTCTGAGTGCCCACCAGAATACAAGAATCACCATTAAATAACAAATTCATAGATTCATAGATGCATTAGGTTAGAAAGGACCTACAAGATCCTCAGATCTAATCTAAATCTTCCCCGGCGCAACTTGTGGCCATTCCCTCTCGTCCTGTCATTAGTTATCTGGGAGAAGAGGCTGACCCCCTCCTCACCACAGCCTCCCTTCAGGAAGTGGTAGAGTGCGATAAAGTCTCCTCTGAGCCTCCTTTTCTCCAGGCTAAACAATCCCAGCTCCCTCAGCCGCTCCTCATAAGACTTGTGCTCCAGACCCCTCACCAGTTTTGTTGCCCTTCTCTGAACACGCTCCAGGGCCTCAATGTCTTTCTTGTAGTGAGGGGCCCAAAACTGAACACAGTACTCGAGGTGCGGCTGCACCAGTGCTGAGTACAGGGGGATGATCACCTCCCTGCTCCTGCTGGCCACACTATTTCTAATAGAGGCCGGGATGCCATTGGCCTTCTTGGCCACCTGGACACACTGCTGGCTCATGTTAAGCCGAGTATCAACCAACACCCCCAGATCCTTTTCCTCTATACAGTCTTCAAGCCATTCTGCCCCAACCCTGTAGCACTGCATGGGGTTATTGTGGTCAAAGTGCAGGACCCGGCACTTGGCCTTATTGAACCTCATCCCATTGACCTCCTCCCAGCTATTCAGCTTATCCAGATTCCTCTGAAGGGCCTCCCTACCCTCAGGCAGATCGACACATCCTCCCAACTTGGTGTCATCCGCAAACTTACTGAGGATACACTCGATCCCTTTGTCTAGGTCATCAATAAAGATATTAAACAAGATGGGCACCAACACTGACCCTTGGGGGACACCACTCATAACGGGACGCCATCTGAACTTAACTCCATTAACCACTACTCTCTGGGCATGGCCCTCTAGCCAATTCTCAACCCAGTGAGGAATGAACCTGTCCACACCACGGGCTGCCAGTTTCCCCAGGAGAATACTGTGGGAGACCTTGTCAAAGGCTTTGCTGAATTCCAGGTAGACTATATCAACAGTCTTTCCCTCATCTACCAGTCTGGTCACCCAGTCATAGAAGGAGATGACGTGCCGTGTGATCTCTCTCAAGATAAACTGCTCCAGAACTTTCCCTGATACTGAGGTCAGGCTGACAGGCCTGTAGTACCCCGGATCTTCCTTACGGCCTGTCAAACGGTTTACCGGGCTGGATCGGCCCGGTTCCATGATGATTGGTGTGGGGGACCCGCAGACCCACACCCCAGGAAAGGGGAGGGGGGAAAGGGAAAAGAAAAAAAGGGAGATGGGCCTAGAAACAAAACAGCGGCAATGATCTGAGGAGGAAAGCTAATTTACTAAATAAGATATCAGAAAGCAAAATAACACAATATCATACAATATAATTGGGATTGAAACTAATAAATCAAAGAAAATGAGCAAGAGAGAGTGTCCGATAAACCGAAGGCCTTACGCTAACGCCGAAGGCGATACGGCAACGAGCACCCACTGCTGAGTCGATCCCGAAGGAAAGAAAGTGTCCCGTGACCGCAGTGGGTTTTTATCTTTTCCCTCTGAGCGGAAAATACGTAAAAATGCAAAGCATCGCAAAGTCTTCTGGGGAATATAGTTCTTCTCTTCTGAGATAGGTATACCCGGAAAATATCAATGATCTATGGAGTTGGAGTATTAACTCTTAATGCACTACATGTTGTTATGATGTGGAATACCAATACCAAAAAATCATAAAACCATGACACGGCCTTTCTTGTAGATGGGAGTCACATCGGCAAGCCTCCAATCTTGTGGGACCTCTCCAGATAACCAGGAATGCTGATAGATGGTAGAAAGCGTCTTGGCAATCACCTCTGCCAGCTCCCTCAGCACCCTTGGGTGGATCCCATCTGGTCCCATGGACTTGTGGCAGTTCAGATGGAGGAGCAGGTCGCTGACTGTCTCAGCTAGGATCACAGGGGGTGTATTATGTGCTTCATCCCAGACTTCCAGGTCAGGGCGAAAAGTACCCTGAGGGTAATTGATCTTTCTATTAAAGACAGATTGTGAAGAAGGCATTGAGAACCTCAGCCTTTTCCTTATCCTCTGTGGTTACATTCCTTGCCACATCAAGTAAAGGAGAGAAATTCTCCTTATTTCTTCTTTTACTGTTAATATATTTGTAAAAGGATTTTTTGCTCTCCTTCACTGCAGCAGCCAGTCTAAGTTCAAGCTGGGTTTTTGCATTTCGAACTTCCTGCCTGCAAATCTTGTCAAGTTCTCAGTAGTCTCCCCAAGTAGCCTGTCCCATCTTCCAGAGGACACAGACTCTCTTTTTTTCCCGGAGCCTCAACAAAAGTTCCCAGTTCATCCATGCTGGTCTTCTTCTCCTCCGGCTCGACTTATGGAACTCAGGGACAGCCTGCTCCTGTGCCTTTAAGAAATGCTTGCTGGCATGTGAGAAAAGGGCTGAAAAGTGGGGAAAATCCTGTTTACTTTCTGTGAACTTATTCTGTGTGTAGGATAGCGAAGTGATTTCCTGGTCAGATATTATGCCCATATGCTACAAGCAGATTTAAAATTAGGCATTTAACAATAGAGCTAGAAAAAGGATTTAATGGATTTGTATGGCAGTTGAGTCACGGCCTGAACAACTGATTGTGTATTGGGAAAAAAGACCCAATCAGCCCTGGCTGCACAGGTGAAGGCAATTCACCTGTCTGATCGGAAGAGGTGGAGCCAGGCTGCACTCCTCTTAGACCTCATTTAAGGGCTGGCTGCCACTGAGGAAGGATCTCTCCTTTGTGGGGCTTTTCCCTTTGAGCCTAGAACCTTGGTGATGGGGGAGCATTCTGTTCTTTCTTTGTAACATTTCCTCATTGCACTAGTCCTGTCGCTGTTACAGGATTGCTTATAGAGTTAGAGGACTTCATTCCAGAGGTTTCAAAAACATTTTAGACAAAGTTTAAACTGAGACATTTTAGACAAAATCCTATTTTGGCCAGCCTTAAAATTCAGGGAGTGGGTGTCTTACTGTAACTATCACTTTTCCATCTTCCTCTTCCACATGAATGATAATTTTCTAGTCCACTTGCCATTTTATCTGACAGAGAATCTACAGGCTAGACTGTACTAACCCCAACTGGTGTGAGGTAAGCAGGACTAGTAGGAGGAACAAAACCTAGTAGCCTTCTGCAATGTGGAACCAGGTGAAGTATAACCTCTACAGAGACACTGTCAACATGAGCTTCTTCTCTGGATACATTTCCTCCATACAACGTTCTTTACCAACAGTCACGATCAGTGAAATATCTAAATCAGTTTTTGAGGCTTTTTAGTGTACTTGTTCATTACTCTTGTTTTTCACAGGAGTAGATTTTTTAGTCTATCCCCATTTAAGCTTTTTGAGAGTTACATTTCCTCATTTAATGGTTTGATAGCAATAAAGGAAACATATATTGTTGTGGTGACCCCAGGAGGATGAACCACGGCCGCGTCAGAACGATCTTCTTAAGATGCTGATGCAAGGACTCAGAGAGACATCAATACGATTATGCAGCTGAGCCAACTTTATTGCGCAGGTTGCAATACTTTTATACCCCTGAACACATGCTATTTTTAGAATAATTGCTAAGTAGTGGTTCTTGCTCTATCCTTGCGAGATAAGCAGTGTCCAATTAGTTGCTCTTTTCCCACACATACCAGGGCCACCTGGTTCCACGCAAACTTACTCCCTCATCGTTGCCTGGTCAATGGTGCACCACTTCATGAATCAAGTGATCCAAACATGCTGTTTTGTTCGCAGTGCCCCGAAGATAAGCACACACAACCTCCTTCCCTAAGCCAGTCCTCCACAATATATGATACAAGTTTATAAAATATTCATCATCTTTTTTTAACCGAATCTGAAACTACAAGCTTGAAATATTCAGTATGATAATACCCTATTAAATAACATTTTATTCCTTAGAAACCATGCATTAGGCTTAATTATCATACTTCCTCATTATCATTTATTCAGTCCTAAAGACTGATTTTGCAGTCCACAGGGAAAATCTTTTCCTGATAAGTAGTTCTCCTTGGTTGTAGTCCAAGAGAAATGACAAATTTCACCTTGTTTCGGCTGCCTCTTGCTAACAGTTTAAGCTAACAGAGGTTGCATGCATAATCTTTTTAAACAGGCACAGGTTTTCTCTTGAGGTTGCACCATTACTTGTCCAATCACTTGTCTATTTACTCCTCTCTGATCAGTGTGACCTAGAGAACAAATAGCCAGCTTTACTTCTCTCCCCTCTGGGAAGGTTAGATTTTGGTAGGATGCAGCATACCAGCAAAACTAAGTCTCAAAAAAAAATCCATTGCTTCCAATATTATATAGGAAGATATTTAGGGAATTATATTAATAATTCACACAACTGCAGGATGTTTCAATTCATTTTTCTGTTTTTAGAAATGCTCAATAAATTTAGAAATGCTCAGTTTAAATCACAGGATTGTAGGAGTAGGAAGGGACCTCTAGAGATCAAGTCCAGCCCCCCTGCCAAATTATCTCCCTAAACCAGGTTGCACAGTTAGGTGTCCAGGTGGATCTTCAGTGTCTCCAGAGGAGACTCCACCACCTCTCTGTGCAGCCTGTGCCAGTGCTCTGTCACCATCACTGTGAAGAAGTTCCCATGCACATTTGTGCAGGACTTCCTATGCCTCAGTTTGTGGCTATTTCCCCTTGTCCTATCACCACACACTGCTGAGAAGAGTCCGGCCTCATCTCTTTGCCTCCTGCTCCTTAGATATTTATAGGCATGGATCAGATCCCCTCTGAGTCTTCTTTCCTCAAGGCTGAACAGACCCAGGTCTCTCAGCCTCTCCTCATAAGGGAGGTGTTCCATGTCCTTTATCATCTTTGTAGCCCTCCGCTGAACTCTTTCAAGGAGATCCTGGACATTTTAGTACTGAGGAGCCCAGAACTGGCCACAAATGATCTCTGGCAAAAACTGCAAAATAATCTATTAATAATTAAAACTCAGATTAGAAGACAAGATGAGCAAAATTTTTATAATTCTTAGCTCCTCAAACTATCTAAGATCTAGGTGCCATCATAAGAAATTGCAGATTCATATTCCTGCTGTTCCCTATCTCTCAGGATTACACACATTAGAAATGCTTTGGGAAAAAAAGCAAACAAATAAAACACCAATGATAATGAAACATAGTAGTCCTGACACTAGTAAAAGATTTTTTAATTTTCATGAACAATTAACATATGCATTCTTCAGCTAAAGCATCTATAGGAAATATATAAATATACAAAACAGAACTGCATACATATAACTGAAGATCAAAAGACAGTAACACTGTCTCTTAGAAATAGAGTCAGAAAGTAATGTACTCCTTAGGGGAAATAAATTTCTTTTCCTAACTGGTGAACTTCATTCTTTCTTCACTTCTGAGCAATTCCCAATCTGAAACCATCAGAAAATAGGATAGTTTAATGATGCCTTTAGAAGCAAATCTCAAAGTTTATTTTGCTTGAAAACCACAAGCACTGATCTCCTGGGGAGAGGAAAGAAACTATCTATCAGAAGCAATCAGAGATTAGTGCACAAGTTCACAGAAGGCTTTGATGTTGGAATTTAAAGTTTGTATAATTGAGTTATTTCAAAAATTACATTTTAATGCATAGATATCTGGCATTATTTCACTAATCTTTTTCGACTTAAAAAAATTGAAAAAAAATTTTTTGTTTTTATAAGGATCTATTACTATTAACATAGTTTTCTAAACACCCATAATTCCATACAATTAACAACTTAAATAATTTCTCGAATTACAATAGGCATGAAATGAATGTTTTTAAAACCTTAACTTTTGAACAGCATGATTCTTCCCCTCCTTTTTTCACAATCCATTGTTCTGTCTGAAAATTTTATATCATCTTTAAAGCAGTCATATTGTCTGATATCATTAGCTTTTTTAACACTGTAGGCATTTCTAAGTGAATTCAAAAGTAATATTACAACAACGCCAGTGCAGTTGGAAACCAACCTGCTGAAGCAAATAATTTACTCAAATTTAGCCTTTATTTTATTACTGAAATATTTAGTCAGTAAACTAATCCCTAACTCCTTCATGCTCCCAGTCCCTCAACCCCTGACAATCTACAGCATGCTGCGAAAGTGTTCATTTTAACACTTAGCATGACTGATTATAAATAGTATAAAAGTACCTTCATTCTTGGTCTGGAGAAACATCACTTAAAGCAGGAGGAACTGCTGAATCACAAAATTGTAGGGGTTGGAAGAAACCTCCGGACATCATCTACTTCAAACTCCTTCTAAAACAGTTTCCCTACAGCAGGTTACACAGAAAAGCATCCAGGTAGGTCTTGAATATCTCCAGAGAAGGTGATTCCACAATTTCTCTAGAGAGTTTGTTCCAAGGCTCAGTCATTCTCCCAGTGAAGAAGATTTTCCTGATGTTCATATGGATCTTCTGTGTTCCAGCTTGTGATCACTGCACCCTGTTATGTTGCTGGGCACTGCTGGAAAGAGCCTGACCCAGTCTACTTTATCTCCTCCCTGTAGAAATTTATAAGCACTGATAATATCCCCCCTCAGTCTTTTCTTCTCCAGGCTGAACACTCCCATGTTTTTCAGCTCCTCTCCATAAAAGATATGCTCCAGGCCCCCAGTCATCTTTGTGGCCCTCCGCTTGACTCTTTCTAGAAGTTCTCTGTTTTTTTCTGGAAAAAGGGAGCCCAGAACTGAATGCAGTATTCCAGATGGGGCCCCATCTGGACCAAGGAGGGGAGAGTAGAGAAGAGGGATCACTTCCCTCAACCTGCAGGCTATACTGTTTTCATTGCACCCCAGTGTACCTTAGGCCTCCTTGACCTTGAAGGCACACTGCTGGCTCATGGCCAACTAGTCCATCAGGGTACCCAGTTCCTTCTCTGAAGAGCTACTTTCCAGCAGGACATTCCCTAACCAGTGCTGGTATATGCAGTCATTCCTACTCAGGTGTAGGACCCTACACTTTCTTTTGTTGGAACTCATCAACTACCTCTCCACCCAACTCTCAGTCTGTCCAGTTTTTGGAGTGTGGCCAGAGGAGGGCCATAGAAATGACCACATAGGTGGAACACCTCGAATACCTCTCCTACAAGGAGAAGCTGAAAGAGCTGGGGTTACGTAGCCTGTAGAAGAGAAGACTTCAAGGTGATAATACAGAACCAGTCAGTATCTAAAAGGGAGCTACAGAGAAGAAGGGGACAGGCTCTTTAGCAGAATCTGTTGTGACAGAACAAGGGAAAATGGTTTCAAACTAAAACATGGGAGATCTAGATTGGATATAAGCAAAAAGTCTTTTACAGTGAGGGTGGTGAGGTACTGGCACAGGTTGCCCAGAGAGGTGGAGGATTCCCCATCCCTGAAGATGTTCAAGGTCAGGCTGGAGCAGGATCTGAGCAACCTGATATAGCTATGGGTGTACCTGTTCTTTGCAGGGGAGTTGGTCCCTTGCAATTTAAAGGATACTCTGTTTCTTTGATTCTTGTTGACCAGAAGCACAGTCATTTAGTATGTCAGCCGTTCCTTCCACCTTCGTATCAACATCTACCCACTTGATCATATCACAGAAGGGTACCAGATTGGTCAAGCATGATTTCCCTTTGGTGAATCCACTCTGACTACTACTAATAACCTTTTCCTTCATTTTCTTGGAGATGACTGCTTCATAACCTTTCCAGGCGTGGAAGTGAAACTGACAGGCCTGAAGTTGCCATGTTCCTTCTTCTTGCCTATTTTGAAGACTAGAGTGACACTGGCTTTCCTGCATGCCTTAGGCATCTCTTCTGTTCTCCATGATCTTTTAAAGATGATAGAGAGTGGCTTGGCAATCACTTCTGCCAGCTCCCTCACTTGTGGGTGAATTCCATCAGAGCCCATAGATCTGTATGCGTTGAGTTTGTCCAGATTATCTCTGCCCAGATCCTACTCTATCAAGTAGAAGTCTTCCTTTCTTCAGACTGTGAAACTGGTAGAACCAGAATGTTCTATCACTGGAACACTGCTTAATCATGAATATGCAAGTTGGTTTGTCCTTACACAAACTTTCTGACAAAAATGACCAAAGATAATATACCATACTGTTTAGGACTACCCTATGCTATTGTAGATTATTTAGTTACTAGTAAGCACAAGTGTATAAATACAATGTGTATAATATATATATAGGTATACTAAGGGAAAAAAAATCAATGAGGAGCTTGCAAAAGGATACTACTACTTCTCATTATTTAAGCAGTACTGAAAGTATGGCACCAAAGACAGTTGCAGCTGGCTTCCATACAATGAAGTATATAGAAGTATGCATTTCTGTGGTACACAGGTTATTCAGCGAAAAAGACCAAATCATCCCTTTGGTAGTCAACAGATTAAGAGAAAAATGTTTACTAATGAGCTTTGAAACTAAACTGAAATCAAGAAACTATTCTGAATTTGGAATGGCAAGTAATTTGTCAGAACAAAGGTTATCAGTCTGTGAATATATCTGTACTGCTTTGCATTTGTTTAGCTTCCACTTAAACCAACTATCCCTAATGAACACAAACCTCCAGAAATGCTAAATGGAATGAGTAATGTAACGAATTCCAACTGATGCATCATGGGTAACAGAGGGAGTGTTGCAATGCAAGTACTTCAGTGTTTAGAACAAAAAGTACATTTATAGAATTCATCAGCAGGTTGTCTCACAAAAAACTTGTGTTACTTAATAAGAAATTTAAAACAGACAGCCTCGGCTGTGCAACTCTGAAGTATATGCAAGTTCAGTCTTCAAAGGGAATAGCCTCATCTGTGGAAAAAAATACTTCCCAACATCAAAGTAAATAAGCATCAGGAAACCAATTAACCAGTATCTCAGAGGAGAAATATAAATAGTTAGACAAAATGGTCAACAAGCTTTATCCCTATACTTTTATATCAGGCCACCTAAAATCAATAAGGTTTAGAATAGTAATTCTAAATACCCTAAAAGAATCTTTAATTATTTATTTTACATAATTCCTTAAATACATATGTTCCTTGTGTTTGCTGGCTAGAGTACCTAAATTATCACTGATAATTAGATAAACTATAGATGTTGACAAATGTGTTTGTTTGTTTTTTTTTTTAGAGGAGGTATCTGCTTCTCTATCTCCCTGTCTCGAAGTGTTTTCAGTATGCCCATCTGCAGCATTGTGACGGAGCAAAACACTGCTGCACTTAAAATGTTATGAACAGCCCTGGAAATGACAAGTTATCATGGCAACTACATAATTCAGGAAGACTTTCTAAAAGAATGTCTTTCTCCAAAACATGACAATCCGAGCAGTCGTTGTCACACTAACACCTGAAAGCAAATTTTTGTTCAGATCAATGGAAATATATTGAACAGAACCTCAGGATTCCAATTCAGTGAAAACAGTGTTCCTTGATTAAAAGATCTGTAGTGAAAAATAATAAATAAAGCCAATTGACTGAGAGCTGCAAATAGTTTTCAAATAGTAATAGTTTAAAAAGACAAAGATGGTGAAAAGAAAGAATCTGTTATTTTTTCAAATTCCAGTCTTTTCCTACTTTTAAATTTTTACATTTCCTCTATTTTGTACTTCACTTCTTTTTAACTCTTATCAAAAATGCAAAAAGTGACAAAGTAAGATGTAATCCAGTGTTACCAAGAGCTTAATTATCAACTTTTCTAAGCAGAAAAAAAATATCTTCTGGCTCTTTGGACAAGCCTTTTAATTGCTAACTATGTAATGTCTATAAAAACCATGAGTCATATGAGTTTGTTTTTGTCTTAAGCATAAATAAGCCCTATTGATTGTGAAGATTATTGTTAAAATGCCACAGGGAGTAGCGTGCGCTATGAGACACTATTTAATTATATGATCACAAACGGTTTTGCTTAGAGAAATTCTCTTACTTCCTGTTGAAAGTCTACCTTTCACAGGACTTAATGGGGCATATATTCTTCATCTTTACCTTTTTTCCCTTACAAAGTACACTTGTGATATAGTACATAGAGTTTTTCATTGTTTAATAGCCTAACACATTTATTCTAACCTCATCTGCAGAAACTCATGAGCTATTGTCAGAAGATTTCTATAACAACTCAGGTTGAGCCAAACCTCTAGCACAGAGTTAAAGTAAGCTGGCAAATATAAACATGCCTGCTAAAGAGAACTATGAAACAATTTTGATAATGGTTGCTAGCAGTACTTGGAATGTTAAGAGGCATAAGTGAAAACCATTGCCCTTTTCTCATTTAATAGTCCATCTTCTCTTTTGAATGTACTATAGTAGAGCACCAAAATGAAGTAGTACAATCAAAATGACAGTGAGTTAATGATAGTCACTGAGTACAGCTTGCAGTTTTATGAAGGATTTGGCATGTGAACTAGTGGGAAACCTGACTATGAAGACAAGACATTTCTCATCAGATCTCATGTAAGTTGCTAAAAAAAATTGATCTTTTTAAATAAAACATAAATTAATCTGTAGTTTGTACATGTAAATGTATACTACTGTCAAATGAAAAATCTCTTTCAAAGCAGTTTTGCTTCTGAGTTTAAAAAACAAGCCATGCCTGTAAATCTTTACACAAAACATAGCAAAGTCCTAAAAACAGCAAAATTTTGTCTCATATTGTCATGGTTTTATGATTTTTGGTATTGGTATTCCACATCATAACAACATGTAGTGCATTAAGAGTTAAAGAGTTAATACTCCAGCTCCATAGATCATTGATATTTCCGGGTATACCTGTCTCAGAAGAGGAGAACTACATTCCCCAGAGGACTTTGCGATGCTTTGCATTTTTACATACTTTCCGCTCAGAGGGAAAAGATAAAAACTCTCTGCAGTCACGGGACACTCTTTCCTTCGGGATCGATTCAGCAGTGGGTGCTCGCTGCCGTATCGCCTTCAGCGTTAGCGTAACGCCTTCGGTTTATCGGACACTCTCTCTCGCTCATTTCATTTGATTTATTAGCTTCAATTCCAATTATATTGTATTATATTGTGTTATTTTGCTTTTCTGATATCTTATTTAGTAAATTAGCTTTCCTCCTCAGATCGTTGCTGCTGTTTTGTTTCTAGGCCCATCTCCCTTTTTTCCTTTTCCCTTTCCCCCTTCCCCTTTCCTGGGGCGTGGGTCTGTGGGTCCCCCGCACCAATCATCACGGAACCAGGCCGATCCAGCCAGGTAAACCATTGACACATATGCAGTTATTTCTTCAGCCACTTAGAATCCAAAGGCTCCAGCTAATACGAACTATTTCATCCAATAAATATTGTAGAGATGCTGGGCCAGATTGCATAACAAGAAAGTGGTCCACTCCTATAGAAGGCATGTCAACCATGGTGTAAAATTCTGTCTCTAAAGAAACAAATTAATACAGGAATTTTGTTTTCCCCACTTCAGAACCCTTCTCCCCCAAACTTAACATCAGAGTGGAAATCTTACAATTTACAGCTTACTGCCATTTTCCAATTTCAATTTTAGCTTGCTCACACCACCAAAAATGCTTTGTCTGAATATCAGAACTTTTGGTAAAACCAGAATATGCAAAGGAAATGTTTATTCAAACAGAAGTGTTTGCAATTCAAAGCTGATTAAGTTATAATTTGAATATATACAAGAATTGAATATACAAGAATATATACATATATATATTATACATATATATATTTACAATATATAATTATGCATTATACATATACATCCGTTTAAGTTATACACTGAAACTTTTTAAGTCAAATTACACAACTGGTTTGCATTTCATTCATTCTAGTCCAAGAAACAAATGTTATCATCAGATTTTTGACTAATTGTCTAAAGACACAAAGCTTGTGCAGTCATGAAATCTGCCTTTGTAAGTGCAAATTTAGTTGAAGTCTATGGATTAAGGCCTAAGAAAAGGATGCTCTGTTAGTTCTCCCACTGATAGAGCTCTTTAAAACCATTTTAAAAGATACTTGTTGCCAATACATTATGCATTTCAAAAACAGTATACAAGGACAAGCTGTTCCCAAGGCACCAAAGTGAAAATTGAAAAATATTCAGTGGACAAAAACATCCTTTTCAGAGTCAGAGTTCTTGAGTTATATAATGTAAGTAACACTTAAAAGTATCTTGCATTTCCCTTCTTGAACAGAAGCAGGAGAGTTATGTAGAAGAATGAAAAATGAAAGACAGGCAGTAAGTCATGATATGACTTTAATACTTGAAAACACAGAGTACAGAATTAAAACTCCAGCTAAAGGACTTTTATAGTACTATCTTTCTAAGAATAAAATATTCCACCTCAGACTTAATTTCCACCAAAAAGAGAAATGAATGTGCGCCCATAGAAGAAGTCAGCATTTTGTTAAAACCAGGACAGGGAGGTCAAAACACTCATTCTTGAAAGCACTCACACAGCACATTAAATGTGAGAGCCTTGAATTAGGATTCTCAATGGCCTGGTTTCTGAACCAGGACATCCTCAGTAACAAGTAAAAACTCCCGTACTTCACCATTACTTTTCAGGAAATAGAGCCACGATGGAACACAAAAAGATAATGATTTGTTGGTCTATAACAACAACAACAGAAGGGTATAAAATATATAAAATATATCACAATTACTTTGTTTTTTAATATGTAAAGAAATATGTAAAGCATTTTACTGTATTTTTTGTTATATTATATTTGGTGTGTACTGTGTTTAATTTAAAGGGAGGTGTACAATTCTTGTTTTCTTTTCAAAATGTCAGTGCCATGTAAAAGTTTCAACTTCAGTGCATATTAAAGTTTGTTCCACACAAATACATTTTCCAGTCAGTTGAGGTTAGATGTTAAAATCCTTCACAGACTTTTCCTATTTTTCTATGTAGGTATCCAAAGTATAACTCAGAAGTCAGAACATTCAGAACTACCCACTCCTTCCAACCTCTGCCAGTAGAACAATGATCCTTTCAACCCTTCTGTCTGAGAAGAAAAAGGAGTTAGAGACAGTCTCCACAAATCTTTTCTTTCCCTCTCTAAGGGAGGTGTTTAATGAAATTGTGGCTAACGTCAACTGTATTCACTTTATTCTGGGTCCAAAGATGCCACTTAACTGCAAAAATGACAGGTCTTAAAACTGATTTAACAAAGCCTGGAAAATTCCTTCTTTCACTACGCGTCTCTGTTTTCAAAACTAAAAATTCTCTTAATGTTCAGGTTGATGCTGAATTCTAAGTCTCAGAGATGAAATATTATCCTGACAAATTTAGAAATAAAAAAAATCAAAAAATTTTTAGAGTATCATAATTTTTATAACTTCATGTCACACTCCAATATAAAGGAGGGAGACGAGGTCCTTTGATTATGTGTATACCCAATGGCGAGATTAAGACACAACTGATCAAATGCTAGCCCAACCAGTTTATTACAATTACTAGTTGCTTAGGGATGGTGCAAGGGAAGGTGAGCAATAGAAAAGAGATAAAAAGCAAGGAGTCTTGATAGAAAGCAAGAGAGACATAATCACCACCATGGGTCCAGTGAGGTTTGTAGTAGGTTCGTTGATCTCAGGAACTCTCTGGTCACCGCGGGGGATGGGAGAAAGTCAGGAAGCTTCACAGCAAGCAGGCCTCAGGGTCCGTCTGAAGAGTTTCACTCCCCTCAGGGAATTCTCTGTTTGCTCTGCGGGAGTTCTCCATCAAAGATGTTTTCTTTGGGAGTTCTTCTCCTGGAATTCTCTTCTCTTAAAAAATGACATGTCTAGCCCAAAAGATAAGCCAGCAGAGGATGCTGCCTTCCTTGCCATGCAGGAGCGTTGTCTTTTTGTGGTGGTCAGCTTCTCCAAGCTGTACTGCCCCTATTTCTGCTTATCTTTACAACCATAAGCAGAGACAATGAGGCACCATAACACCCATCTGGATAACCGGCAGTTATCAGTCAGAGTCTTGTCACCAGAAAAGGCCTTACAAAGCAAGCTTTGAGACAAAAGGAAGGAAAGCAGTTTCTGTCTTTCACACTTCAACTGGTATATACTGAGTTTAATGTTCTTTTCCTTCAATGTTTTAAAATCCATTCTGATTCCACAAAGCGCTTAGCCCCACTGACTCCTAAATGCCCTGTCCATAGCAACTGTGTTAACAAGACAAGCTCTTTTAAAGACAGTTTCTATTTGGTGCATATAGCATGCAATATGTAACAAACAGCCCACTCCTCTTTCATATAAAATTAACAACCAACAATTTCTTCCTAATAGGAAGTCATTGCTTAGAGCTATTGCATATCAGTGGCCGCACTCCACTGTCATTTCTTCGCTGCTTATCTGCCTGTGATACAAGTGAACACAGCAGGAATGTAAAGACTAGTCATAAGCTTGACCTTTTCTGCAAACCTCTGCCAACATACTTCTTAGAGAGGATGAGTTTAGAGGAGGCAGGAGAAGAGAGGCATGCAAGTAAACAATCCCATGGCTGCTAGTACCTGTACAGTGAAAATCCTGAATACAGACACTGCTTCATCAGAAGCCTTTGAGTTCACTTTCACCTTCAGAGGAGGAGATGCCACTTCTAAACAGAAGACTTTCTGCCAATATCCTGTGCTTCTAGAGTACAAGACAATTACTTCAAAGCTGTCAGTATGCCTCTGGCAATACCTCTACAGCTGAAAATAGTACCTGCAAGCACATGCTGAGTTCATCTTCTAAAAAAAGGTTTCTTGATCTCCATGTGAGTATCCCAGATTGTCAGTAAGAATGCATTCTACGTTATCTAATCTTTATATGAGGTTATATTTCTGTTTCTTGTATTTCATTCAGCCAGGACTGCACTCAGTGCTGAATCAAAACGATTTTCTCCTATATGCAATCATCTTTTAGGGAGGAAAAAATCCCAGGTGTGGTTGATATTCAGAACACTTTTTCCGCTTGAAGAAAATGTCATAAATCCAGAACAGATTATTTGGTCTTTACCATTATCAATAAAACTGTTATATCATTTGCTACTAACATTACACTATTTCCTTCTCATACCCATCTCTGCAAAGGGAGTTAACTAAATTCTATACTGATATAAGTGCTTGCAATTCCAGAACAAATGACACTGATGGAACTGGTAATTAACACTATGTTCACATTAAAGTAGACGCACATCAGACTAAACAAGCACCGCTCTATTCCTCTTATATTATGCTTGATAATATTGTATCCTGGTTTCTCAATCCTCACAAGAGGGGAAAAACATCCATTTAGGAAACATGAGCAAATTAAAACTATTCTAAGTGGCACAAACAAATAACACACTCTAAACTGTTGAATTTTTCCCTCGTTACTTTTTGTATTTCAATCATGTCTTGACAACCTCATGAAACTCCAAAAAAAGCATGTGCTTTTCTCATTTGCCTTTAATGATGGCACACAGCTTTGACTTTCAGATCATCTGGAAACAGAATTTGCACAAACCAAATGATACAATGGAAAGAACAATGTGCAGATTACTATCTGCAAGGACCAAAGGTCAAGAGTACATGGGCAACTTCTTTCCATTCTTACCTGTTCTGGCAATTTTCCTTAAAGTCTCTCATGTGTCACTAATAGACAATCAAAGGAAAGATCAGACATCAGAAAAAACAAAAAGGTATTTTATTTTAGTGGAAAAAGATGCAGCTACCATTCAGTCAGTTCTTCAAAGGCTTCTATATGGAACCACAGAACCACCTCCCGATAGAAGGGAGATGTTAAGTATGCATTGCACACCATAATTTACACAAAACAACACCAAAACACTGAAAGTTCTATCTTTCGGGATTCTGTAATATGCATATATTTTGCTCTTGCAGCATGGCACAGCAGGGCAGATTTAATTGTGCCAATTCTGTACTGACCCATGGTCACCACCACTGCACATACACAGGAAGCACGCATTGTTAAAGGAATACCTTTTTAGAAATGTAATTTTACTCCCTCCCTTTTAATTTACCCACAGTAGATACCAGATACAAATACAACAAAATGTTATGTGTGTTTAAAAACAAAAGTTTTTGTCTCTCATTTTTACTCTGTATACTAATTGTTTCAACCTCAAAAATGCTGCCAATTATTCACATTCTGTAAGGAGCCTCAGGACATCTTTGCAGCACTGTGACAGTAACATCTGATGTGCTGCTGTGCTTTCCTGAATATCTGTAATGGCAGAATTGATTATCGGCATGTTCTCCTTCACCACTTGATTTTTGTGAAAAACTTACTGATAGCTCTCTGAAGTGGAATGGGCTAAAGAGAAAGCTGAAGTAACATCCAGTTATTTCCAAGAGATCTTAATTTTTCCTGTTCCTGATTTTCTCCTCAAGCAGTTTGCATTGCCTTACTACCAACACTGTAGCATCCCTCCCAAAGACATGCACACTACTTTGTGTAAGAGGTATAACGTAAGACACTTTCCCAAAGGATTCTAAAGCATTTGGCAACAAATTCAGCTTCAGAAACATCATTTTTATAAGTGAGAACCAGATCTTGAACCTCAGAATGCAAACCTCTTTAGAACAGCAATTTAAAAATGAAAGTGATTTGACTAGAGTTTGGTATATGACAGTTATTTTCCACTGGCTAGTAACACAGAAATTCATTGAAGTAAAAGGACTCTTTCATTTTTTACTTAATTCTTTTCCATTTAGAAGTAGCTCTAAGTCCATACAGAAGGTACAGGTTTCACATAAATTTCATGCTGCTCAACCCTCTGGTCTTTCACTAGAGTACAAAGTATATTTATTTATCTTGTAGAAATACAAACAGAATCAGCAAAATTACAATTTATGCCTGTCAATGGTTTACGGGCTGGTTCTGCCCAGTTCCGTGACAACTGGGGCAGAGGACCCATAGACCCATGCCCCGGGGAAGGGGGAAAGGGAAAAAGGAAAAGGGAGATGGGCCCAGAAACTGTTTAGTGACAATGATCTGAGGAGGAAAGATGATTTACTAAATAAAATATTGGAATGCAAAATAACAATGCTGTATAATTTGAATCAAAGCTAAATCAAATAAACTGAGCAAGAGTATGTCTAATAAAACCAAAGGCCTTACGCTAAACACTGAACATGAGCACAGATAGCGAGCACCTGCTGCTGGGACAATACCAAAGGGAAGAGAGTGTCTCATGACACACAAACAGTTTTTATCTTTCCCTGTGAGTGGAAAATGTAAAAATTCAAAGCAATGGAAAGTCCTCTAAGGAACATAGTTCTTCTTCTCTTCTGAGACAGGTATAACCAGAATTATCAATGATACATGGAGCTGGAACATTAACTCTTTAACTCCCAGTGCATTACATGATGTTATGATGTGGAATACCAATAACAAAAATCATAGAACCATGACAGTGCCCCAGACAAGCAGGCTTAAAAAGCACTCACAAATACAAAGGAAGTTCTTATAACATATGCAGAAGTATGTTCCCAATTTACAGCTATGGCAAAGGATTAAACAACTGAATGAAAATTGGGCCATTCAATGTACCTACTCAGAATTTGGATTAAAGAAATCTTGGCTCACAGGACTACATTTAGTACTTTCAATGATAATCCAATAAATACTTGTCAACCCATGTGAAACTAAATCTGTTTGTTCTTGAAATACTTCCCTGGCTCAGGGTAACAGTTTATTCACTACTACATGCTTGGGCTAATTGGAAGTGTTGTTCTGAGTGCACCCAGTTTGATATTGAGGCTTGTTTTAAAGTTTAAGCACCTGGATAATACTTATGAGGAAAAATGCCTTGAGAAACTCAGATCAAGCAAGTTGTAATTAAAAAAAGCACCTCTGCAGAGGGTGCTCTACACTGGCAGCTAATCCCTCTATTGCTGCTTCCCTTCTCCTCCCAAAAAATTGATGATAATCTTTACTTTTGCAGAATAGAGTAGCACCATAGGTAAATCTTATTGTCTTTAACACCTGCAGAATCTAACAGTATACATCTAAACAGAGTGAAATAAGAAGATAGATACATTTTTATGATACTTCACATTGGAAGGAGATAAAATGGAATCAGTGACTTCATTTGAGCGTGGTTTAATACCCTATTTGTAAGTGAACTTCACTCAAATTACCATCCATTGTGAACTTACGTCTCTAAGAAGTGGTGCTGCCATTGTTTATGTCATAATATTCAGGTTTCTCTCACATGTAATATAGGGAAAAGTAAGGCACCTGGAAAGGCCCTTGCACAAAAAAAAACGGTTCTTGCTTATTTGCTGAAACAAATTTTTGAACTAACAAAAATAGACTGTTGTCTACCAATAAAAAGTCAGTTAAAACAGGAATAAAAACACATTTATTCTATTTTTTTTTCCTGTTGTTTTAGCCCCAGAAGCATGCTCTAACAACAGCTTTTAAATGAAGCCAGAAGAAAGATTACATATCATGCTCTAACCATACCTGACTGAAGTCTAAATGAGCTACATATATCTATGGAGACAAAACTCCAACTCCTGCACATCCCAGTCACAGAATCACAAAATCCCTTCGGTTGGAAGGAACCTTGTGCCACAGGCAGAGTTGCCAGCCGCTTCAAGAACTAGATAAGATCCAGTACTTCATCACTCTCTTAGAAAAAGCTTTCCCCAGCATCTAATCTAAATCTCCCTTCCCTTAGTTGAAAATCATTCCCCCTAGTCCTATCACTATCTCCCTTTGTAAAAAGTTGATTATCCTTGTGTTTTTAAACTCCCTTTAAATACTGGTAGACCACAACAAGATTTCCCTATAGACTTCTCTTTTCCAGGTTGAACAAGTCCATTTCCTTCAGCCTGTTTTTATAGGTCAGGTGCTCCAATCTACTGTTTACAAGAGAAGCTGACCTGCTGCAACAACTGAGATTAAAATCACGGGGGAGTCTTCAACACTTCAAAAATTCACACATTAATTCACAGGAAGGAAGTCTTATGAACTATAGTGTATTAAATTAAACCCTCCTACCTCCAAACAACTTCATTTTGGCCCATGGTTGATTTAAAATAAATGCTCTTGCCTAAAAACAAAAGAAAATTAACTATATTTATTGTTGTATCCCTTTAGTTTTCAACAGCTATGAATTTTCCAGTCAATTTTTTGGACAGAAAAGCTTTGAAAAGAACAAATTCTGAAAAAATGAAAGCATATCTCAAGCTAAAATAAATAAATAAATAAATGGTATGCAGTTAAGAATTCAAACTAGGGCCCTCCTAAAACATATCAGTATTTTTGCTTACGTATGTGGGCTGAAATTAAGCAATTCATCTTCAGCTTCCAAATACTGAATACTTGCAATGAACCATTATGAACAATTGTAATTTACCAGAAGAAAGAGCAGGCCACTTCTACTGATATAAATTCCACCATGCCCTATTAGAGTTGTGTACAACTTGTAAATAGATGTGTAAATATGTGCAGTATGCTTGATTCAGTTTGACCTGATATTCCTTGGACATCTGGGGACCTATCTTAACTGCTCCCCCCTACTACTGCATTCCCAGTCCTATTCTGGAATATAAATAAAACAAAATAAAATTTATGTTGTTTCAGTCCATCATAAAAAGTGCCCACATCAATAGCGGTCTCATTCATATATGTTGTCTAACCCATATAAGCTAGTCAGATGTTATAAAGCAAACAAAGGCAATGACAAAGCTATAGAGCAAGATATCAAAGAAAGAGGGATTAACTCACCCCTCCCAGAAACAGTTTGGAAAAAAAGATGAGCTCAGGAATGCAGCCCTCTCTAATTTAAACTCAGGTGTGTTGAAAAGGGTAAGGGGAGCCAAACAGCTCAGGCTCTGAGTGCATATGTGCTCCTGGAAGCACGGGCAGAAGCACCAATGAGATGGGGAGAGAGCATGGGTGCTCCCCTGCTCCAATCACTCAGGTGCTTTTACTGATTCAGGCTGTGGCCTGGTAATTCCATTGCAGATGTGCATCAAATGGATTTGTTATGCTTTTAGAAATGCCATTCTTGGTATTGAATCAATCACAGATTTCAATCTGCAATTTGGCTACACGTAATTTGACACAAATATCAGTCCCAAAGGACTCTGATGTGCTTTTGAGTGTCACCTCTTCAAGTACATCCACTAACACATGCAACACTGCAAAAGATTCAGGCCAAACTGCTCAGAAGATCAACAGTTTCAAAGTCCACATTATCTAATTTGGCTTTAAATAAGTGCATTTGATATTTATCATGGAGGAAAATACAGTACACAGTCAAATTGACCCCTAGTAGAACATTAGGATTGTCTGGGCATGCAGTCCCGCATGACTACATCCACATACTATCCACAAAGATCCAAATACGTTTATCAACATATTCGCAATATTATAGTTACCAGAGGAACAGTTTTAATTGAAGCGTCTGTAAGTTTCAGCTGTAAATGCAAAAACTTTGTTTTGCCAAATAGACCTTTCCTATCACATAAATGATGCAGAGTAAAAATGTAGAGTCACAAAAGCTTTGCAATACATTTAATATGCAAAAAGTTTGATTTTGCATTCTATTTCATCTCTGTTTAAAAACATGACTCAATATAATGTACTTGAAAGCTTTTCATGACATAATGTCCTCTCATAAAATAAACTCTGCTAACTGATGTCTCAAGCCACCACACCCAAGAGCTGAATGCACTGGGTTTATTAAAAATTAAAAATTATAACATCAGTTTTCTAGACCTGATGCTTTTGCTCCTGGATAGCCAACAGGAGTTTAGACTCATTAGTTAAGGATATCTATCAAGCAGAAACTTTCCAGTTTTTGACTACTTGACAATTTATATAATTGTATCTCAAATGAGCCCCAGACTAATAGTGATCTGCTTCTCTCTATTTGAAAAGAAAAAAACACTTTTTATTAAATTAAAAAGTAATTCAACACTCTCCAAGGATGAGGATTATGAATGACTATGTTGTTGTGCAAGTTTGTCATCTTAAGTTCTCCTCAGCATTTGCTGTTTCTTTTTGGAAATAATGGACTAGCTGTGCTCTTTTCAACTTAAAAATGCATTGATTACTTCCTCTTCTTTGGGTAATATGCCTATTTTAGGTGCTATTGCTGAAGTGTTCAAACTGCTGAGTGACTAGGAGTTTCTACTGGACTTTGGAGTTTTCTGCCAAATTTCATATAGATTTATTGAACCTATGCCAGTGTTACGAATTTGGTTGTGACAGAGTTAATTTTCTTCATAGAGACTTGTATAATGTCATGTTTTAATTTTTGCAGAACAGTGCTTGCACATAGCCAAGGACTTTCAGCTACATGTGCTGTCCTACCAGCAAGGGGCTGGGAGGGGGCAGAACCAGGACAGCTCAACCAGACCAGCTAGAGGAGCGTCCATATGGCATCATGCTGGGGTAAAGAAGGACAGTGGAACATCCATGGTGATGGTGCTTATTTTCCCAAGGAACACATGATACTCTCTGCTTTCCTGGAAGTGGCTGAACATCTGCCTGCCCATGGGAAGTATGAATGGATTTCTTGTTGCACTTTACTTGCATGTGTGGCTTTTGCTTTACCTAGCAAGCTGTCTTTACATAAGTCTGTGAGCTCTTGCACTTTCACCTTTCCAATTCTGTCCCTCATTCCACTTTTGGAGAGTGAATGATTGGCTGCATGGTTAAACCACAAAAGCTAGGTTTAGCAAAATTGTGCTCCACTGCTTCTTTAATCTAGAACCCCTTTGCACATAATAATTTACTAACCTAGTTAATCAGCTTCAGCATTTCAAGTTCATAATGTTATTAATCTTCAGCAGCATGCAGGCTTAATTGCATATAGAATATATAAGATGGAAGATTGATCTGTTCATAATTTCAAGGGCAGCATTATCATTTTTTTTTCTTCAGTGGGTCAGAACATAATATTATAAGCTTTATTTGATTGTGGATAAATTTTAAAAAATAATTGGTATTTTAGATTCTACCTATGTCAGCTATGGAATAATATAGATGTTCAGGCAAATTCAGTCCTTGAACAGACTAGAGCCGGTAAAGGCTCTAGGAAATCTATGAAAGCTAAGGGCTTTCCTACTCAGTCCTTCCTAGCTGACAAGAAGCAATACTACAAATGATATTTGAAAAAGTGAAATCAGTAATCAGATCCCTTCCAAACTGAAAATCAGCTCAAGGCCCTAAAAAATAAATAAAATAAAATAAAATAAAATAAAATCTGTAGCAGAAACAGAGGAGAAGGTACAGAGATGTAGGTACTGGATTACATTTAAGTTGGGCGAAGACAGAGAGCCCTCCAAAGCAGTGTGCTGGAACTACAAAGACACTGCTCTCCTGATATTACAAGGGATTCAGAACCTTCGTGGTATCACTTAGCTCATCTGTGGCTTGCAACTTTGCACTGTCCACAAAAGCTTATATAAGAAAGCAGTCTACCAAGAAAGAATGAGGTACTGAGCAGAGCATTAGGCTTTAATACAGCTGAAACAGAGATCAAGAGCAGCTTGAGATGGCATACATACAAACTCATTCCATATTCTTATGCAAACTGAGCTGATTGTGGTGCAGGATGTAACCCCAAGTATTGTTTCTACCAAATTTAAAAGAACTCTCCTCTGCTTCCTTTAAGGGAAAACAAACTCATTCCCACATCTGAGCCTCTTTGTATTGCTTGCAAAGTTCAATGAATCCACCTAAACCTAATTCATTTTTAAATTCAATTTTAATCTTGCCCTGTCTTTTCCTAATGTTTACCAAATTGTATCAAATATATGAAACTATAATATAATTATTTCCTTATCTGACAAAGAAACTCAAAGTTCACTGAAACAAGTGAAAGCATATCTTACTCACTTTGGCTGAGGCCGTTACTTCAAAACTGCAGAGTAGAATTCTGTCAGAAATTATTCTCATTCAGCTCTGAGAAAAACAAAAGGACAATATGGCTTTGTACCTATATGTAAAATATTTATATTGGGTATTTAAATATTTATACATTTGAAACTTTAAAATATTTATATCTCTATTCAAGCACTTCATATATTGGAGAGTAAACTTATATAATGGAAATTTATTATATGTTAAATATTAAAGTAAAAGTAAAGTAAAATAAAGTTAATATTTTATAAAATTTACTGTACATTCAGTAAGAACAAAACTAGCAAGGGATGGGGAACTCAAGAGACTACTTTTGCACTTTCTGCATGTAACAAGCATCACTTATCTCTGCACTGCTTTTAACAGATTTTGTACTCCTGATAAGAGAGACTGTTTAGACATCGTGCAACTAAACATCAAGGGATAATTTATACTTGTGCAGAATTCCACCTAAGTCAGTGGAATTAATGACAAATCAAGTTGATCCTACAATCCCTAAGCCAGCACATCGCAGAAGAAATTGAAAAAATTTGAGCATTTTGCAGATCAGTAGTGTAACTTCTGAACTACTTCTGACTCCTGTGGCTTCACTATAGGTTTTCTAACATCCCGTTGAAAAAATAAAGCTAAGTATTTCCTTTGTCCTGCTGACTGAACTGTACCTCTCAACATGACAAAAATTCTTACTGCATGCATATAGCAGACTTGAAAAAGGTCTTCTCACATAGCTGTGGAAGGTTTACACATTTTCTCAGCCCATTACTGAACTCCAGTTTTAATCACTAGTGACTAGAACATAACTTGACCATATATCAAATCTGAAGAAGTCACAGGTTGTCTTCAGGGCAAAAGTGATGTGAATTAAGAACAATAAGACAAAGCAACATCCTGAAGGTCTTTTGATAACTGTTCCCTGAGCCCTGGGACATACATAAATAAGTTCAGGATCTCTAAAGTAATCTCAAAAATTTATTGATGGCATAACCACTATCCAAATGATCGTTTTCAAGCAGTAAGTAACTTGTAAGAAATTAGTACCAAAAGGATACTTCAGTACCATTACAGTGTTCATTTATATTTTTGACAAGGTGATATATTGGCAGTAAGTTTATACCAAAAAGGCTGTATGAGTCAAAGGGTCCTTATGGCAATGAAATTTCTTTGGAGCTTTTAAATTCCTTCATCAACATAATAATATTAGTAGTAGTAGTAGTGGTAGTAGTAGTAGTAGTAATCATAATAAAGTTATAACCTTCAAGCATTCAGCTTTATTAATCTCATAACATGCTTCATGCTTCATGTTAATATTCAACAATTCTGACTGTTCTGAAACAAGTTTTAATCTTACCATCAAAAATCAGCCAGCAAGTCTCCTTGCTCAGTTTTTGAACAAGTGACCTTATTTTGTAGCATTCTAATAAAATAATTTCCCACTGGAAAGTGGGTTCTTCAATAACAAGAAATAGTTCTGCCTGATAATAAACATGCCAAAGATAACAGCTGACTGAGAGATGTGCATTGTAGTAAAAATAGTTCATTGTCATATTATTAAGAAGCATTCAAAATGTAAGTCTCTGCTTTGAGAGAGTTCATCAATGGTCCTTCTTAAAATTTGAATAAGGAGACTAACAAGGACCCAGAGCTCTCAAGTTTTAAGAACCATTAGTTTTGATGGATTTATGCTATTATACCCCTCCTTGCTTAATTATTTTCTACTCCAATAACCTATAAGCCAATTAGAAAATGCCTACTGCTTCTTATTTTCACATTAATGACACCATTCTGATTACAGGGCTGCCATTAAGGCAGAAAAAATCTTCCAAAATGTATATATATTTGAGTAAGTTATTACTCCTGCAACAACAGCTTTTCCATGAAGTGTTGCTAGCTGTCAAAAGAAATGCACTACTCTCATCTCAAGAAGAAGAAATACTTCTTCACAGAAGGATATTTATTTCATGTTTTAGTTCTTCATTAGGTAAAAGTGCCACACTGATACCTTCAACCACTTTAGGAAGTACAGCTCTGGCCAGAAGCAACTGTGATGTCATCACCAACGCTCCCTGGAAACTTAGTGCTATTTTGCTGAAAGCAAGCTACCTCCTACCTGCCACAGAGAAAGAACACATGATCAGCATACTCCATGAGGCGACAAAACATCATTTCCCACTCCACTCTATTTCAGACCAGCTTATCTATCTGTTTCCCAAGTAGTAGCAAGGAAGTATGCTCCAGTATTTCTAGCACACACCACAACTCTTCTCCTATTGTCCTTTTAACAGAAGAGAAAGACTGAAAAAAAAAAAAAAAAAAAAAAAAGACGGCATTGTTGAAGAGCTTATTAATGCAGTCCTTCTGGAGACCAGTATGTGCTGTAATTAGTAGTAAAGGAATGCAAAACAGTTCATTTACTGTGAAGAAAAAAAAGAACAAACAGGACAGAGGAATGATTACTGCAGGAAATCCAGCCCAAGTCATGCCAACAATGCTTAGTAAAACAGACCTTCCTTAATGAAATCATGAATACAGATGAAATAATGCTTCACAAAAATGCTATCCAATTCATTTCTCAAGCAATCTGTTCACTGAAAAAATCAATTGTATTTTGAATGCTATTTTTGCACCAAGAACATCATTAAGGAATTAGGAGACTGTGCAGAGAGCTTGAGAAAGTCTTAAAAGTTTCACATATTCATGTATTTTATTTGGACATGCACACAGAAAAGCACTTGGAAGTATCTTACCTATACCCTTAAAGCAAGGGTCATGCCATGCTTCTGCTATTTCCAGTTTCCCCTCGGTAAGGTGGAAGTTTTCAAGTGATAAAATACTAGTGCAGGACACACTGAATAGTAGATTATAATGCATTTTTAAAGTTAATTTTAAAATCTTATTTCAGCATAGCTTGGAAAGGTTCAGCTGAAGTGAAACAAACTGATATTCACTTGCCACCTACGTTAGATTTTCATCCAAAATAGCTGGGCTTAATATAACCGATTCTCTTTCACCCCCAATAGAAAGCAGCATCTCAGTGCTGAGTACCAGTTATCAGTAAAACATCATCTTGCAATGGAAGCAATGGAAGCAAAATGAAATATCCACCTATGTAACAAAAGTCAGAAGCTTCTTAACCTAGGTACTTAATGAAAGAAGTAAAAATACCTCTCTATGAGCATGGACAAATTAAAAAGAAATCTAATCCTAGCAATAGTCATCTACTGATTGGAAGAACTAATATACATGTGTACTGCTGATCAATTGAATCTTGAAAACTACTTGAGTAATCTTCCTGAACACTGATCTGGGAATAAACGCCAATAGGAAAACAGACCTTCCTTTTCTCCACACAACCAGAAAATGACATTGATGAGGACTGGTGACACTTGCTGATATCATCTCACTTTTCTGTGTTTTCTCTACTTCTCTTTGCCTGTGTTGGAATAATTAAGCAGCATTTTGAAGCGGATCATGCCTGTGAAAGAACAGCATCTTGTACCAAACTCAGGACTTCTGCATGAACAGTGGCCGTAGCTGACCTGCTACAGTCATGAAGATCTTGTCAGACACATTCACAGTCGAGGTGGCTGTGGTCACTCTTCCTGTACCCACCAGTTTGGATCACATCCAAGCAATGACCTGACAACCCTCATTTTGTATGAGCAGTATTCAGTTTTTCCCAAAATACTGAGCAGCTCTAGAGCGGGTCTCCAATATAGTAGAAATTGATCCTTGAAATTTTAAATCTGGGTAAACAGCACTTCCATTTCATCTTCCATGTCTGTTTACATAAGAATCATACAACATTAGCCAGCTTAGCGGAAGTCACTGACTCCACAGTCCTCAGCTCTGCCTGTCCTTACCCTCAGCACGCCTGTCTGGTGATATTCAGGTGGGCTAGTTTCTCCTTGTATTCTCCTGTATATTCTCTTGTATACTCCTGTACTAGTAGTCCAGATGTGAAGTTCACATTCCAACTAATTCACAGGCAACAAGACAATGGACATGTGGGAGAGATTAAGAGGGAAGAGAATGGGAACACCTGGACTCTGCTTATGCTGCACAACAGGAATGGTGTATACGTCTCCTTCACGCTAACAGGAAATACTACTAAACTTCTAGATAAAGCAACCTACAAGCCCTTCCCAGTTTCATCTGTGTCAGTCCCTGTGTTCACCCTCTTCACATCCTTGCGAGATGGGCATAACAGTAACTGCACATCACACAGCTGTTGGCTCATCAATAGCTGCAATGCTTTTACTCACCACACACCAACTGCAGTAATACAACTAACCAACTATCCTCCAACCAAAGCTCTGCCAACACCACAAGTTCTCACCACTCAGGAGACAGTGAATATCCTTGGGGTTTGTCTTAGGAAGATACTTATCTGGGAAAGGTTTGCTTGGTCTGAGAAACAAAGTGTTTAAAATTATAATGATTCTTAGATTCTACAAAAGATTAAGTACATATGTTTCTACCACAGTTCCTTGCCTGCTTATATTTATCTGTGTGAGCTGCACAGTGTGCCACAAAAGACTCAAAAAACGATGTCATTTGTTTCTTAGGTCACCAGTGGTGCTCAGTCAGTTCTTTCGCTGATGTTACTGACTTTTCTGAAGTGGAAGACTAGTACTATAAAGAGTTCCACACCTTTTCTCTTTAATAAACAAAAGAAACATGGAAGACACATATCTACTCATAAAAATGTCTACAATATTTTCTTACTATCTCATCAACTCTTAAAAACTTGCAATAGAGTCCTCTCAAATGCAGATTTTTCTTGCAGCTTAGGATTGCGCACAATTTAGTTTCTAAACATGATCAATCTTTGATTGATACACTAAATTCACACTATTTACAAAGTGATTCAGTTTTGATTAATGGAAAGGTAGATTAAATGATATAAACCAAAATATTTTACAGAGTAAGTGCTTGAAGTCAATGAGTCACTTAGCTTTTATAATCAGTCTGGTCACAGAAGCAGGTGACCTTGTCCTTTTCACACCCCAAGAAATGTAAGTGGTACTTCTTAACACTTTTTCTTTAATCTCCAAACTCAGAGTCCTGCCATCCCAGTTTTTAATGGTATTGTTTGCCAGTTACAGCAGAGAGATTACAATGAGTGATGTATGTGTTCAAGATCAATACGCCTGTAAAGAGACGGAATTCATATTGATCTTCAGTCATGCAGCACTTACAACTTAGTTGTCATAACTCTATAATCTCTCTATAACTCATAATCTCTCTATAAAAGAAACCACTGCTTCTGCATGCTGAATTTTTTGACTAACTGCTCTGCTGTATTCCTACATCCTGTTTTTAGATTTCTAGAATGATATGCAACCTTCACTGTCAAGCTTAAAAAAAACGTTCCTTGTCTTCCATGGTGTTCCACAGCAGCAGAGCAGAATTTTATTGTTGCCCAAAAGATCCAACCAGGCTCATTAGCCCTTCTGAAATGGTGTACACAGCTGTACACAGGCATTAACAGACCTTAAATCCTGGAATCCAACAACAACTCTTAAATACCACCTAATTCCAACTCCCTGCTGTGTGCTGGCTGCACCCCCAGCTCAGGCTGCCCAGAGCCCAGCCAGCCCAGCCTTGAGCACCTCCAGGGATGAGCACCCAGAGCTCTGGGCAGCACTGCCAGGGCCTCACCACCCTCTGAGTAAAGAACTTCCCCCTTACCTCCAATCTAATCTCCCTTTTTAATTTAAAATTTTTCCCCCTTGCCCTGTCACTATCTGCCTATATAAGACATACTCTCATTCCCATTTATAAGGTCCCCATAAGTACTTGAAGAATGTATCAGAAGTGCCTCCAGTACATCTTTGCCCAATAAAACATAGGTGCCTTTCTCTATAGACATTTTAACATCTCCTACTTTCCCTTGTTTCCTTGCGATGGCTAAATAAACTCAAAATTCTTCATACTATCATTTTAATTTAAAAATCACAAAAGAACTGACTGCTCATGAAAAGCTATGGCAAAAAAAAAAAAATCTATGGCGAACTATGTCAAACTATGACATTAACTGAACTCAAAGGTTCTCAAAAAAAAAAAAAATGCACCACGACAATAACTACACTCACACATAAGACAAGCAAAAACTTCAGCTTCAGGTGTGCAGATAATAGCTAATAGTGTAACTTCAATTCCGGAACTGCTGTTTATACTGTTTCACAGCTCTATTTTGGAGGCACGAGGCATCATCAAGTGGACCCTCACTGTGGAGTCTGACATAAAGAGTATCAGGAATTGCACATAAACTCAACATTGTATATCCAAAAAGGTATCACCACAATATTTCCAAAATAAAGTTTTCAATGTTCTGATGATTTGCATTTATTCTGGTTGTAAACATATCTCCCACTCTTGTCCCATGAACATTTTTTTTTTCTTTTTTAATCAAAGCTTCCAAAGAAAGGCATTCACATTATTGCAGCAAAGCTTCCCTAGTTCTGCTGGGTATGTGATGAGGAGCTGGAGAGCTTCGTGCAATGTATAATTGCAGACGTCCATAATGGATGAGCATACAATGCTTCATAGAATCATAGAATCATAGTGGTTGGAAGGGACATCAAGAGATCATCGAGTCCAACCCCCCTGCCAAAGCAGCTTCCCTACACCAGGTTGTACAGGTAGGCGTCCAGGCGGGTCTTGAATATCTCCAGAGATGGAGATTCCACAACCCCCCTGGGGTTCACTTCGCCTTTCTTCATAGGGGAAGTCCTCCAGGCCCTTCACCATCTTTGTGGCCCTCCGCTGGACTCTTTCCAAGAGATCCCTTTTTTATACTGGGGAGCCCAGAACTGGACACAGTTCAAGAAGCACAGCCCACCAAGATGATGTGTTTGTCTTGAAAGCAGCAGTACCCAGAGGGGCCAAGAGGAATCTCAACAATCAAACAAACAAAAAGCCCTGCACAATTTTTAAGCTGGCATTTACAATCTGGTAGTCAGGCTCCCACCTACAATGCCTAATGTATTCCAAAGTCCCCGCACTGTGCAGGATTCAGACCAGCAGTTTAAATCTGAGCACCTAATGTCCCAACTCCATGAGCCCTAATCAGGTTCTTTTGACACTGCTTCTGAACTCAAAGTAGTGGAATTTGAAATAAATAAAAGACCACCGAAAAAGCACTTGAGCTTTGAAAGTATCTAGTTTCATTCTGTTCCTGAACTGGATGAGATTCTAAAGCACATATCTCATGGGATGGGAAAGGCCTGGGAGGTAACTAATTTCTACTTCTGCTAGCGTATAATCTAACACTCTGATGTATTAGAATACCATATTAGAGCACTATTTTTAGCTAAGTCAAATCTGAATGCTGAAACAAGTGGATTACCTTATTTGTTTTGTCTTGTTTGCAGAAAGACTTTTGAAAGTTTCTCTCTCGGCAAGGATTCAGTGTTCCTCCTACACAAGTACATCTGCAATCATACCTCCTAGCAGAGCTGACATATCTTCTTACACTGATAGCTTTATTTCCAATCATTCTGATTTTCAAAGACTTTCAGGAGCTTGTAAAACTGACCCATAATTAGATTATTTTGCTACAGATCAGATGTAGGCTTTCAGCTTGCATTAATGAATGTTTCTACATATTTGCTTATGGTAAAGACACTTTCAAAATATCCTTTTCTTACAGAAATATTAACTCTTTGCTATCTTCAGGAAAAAATATTGATCTTTTCCTTAACTTAGAGCAACTGTGACCCTTTGTATGCAAAGAACCCACAACAACTTGTTATTAACCTCAAAACAAATACGCAGAATGTAGAACATATAGATAAAATAGAAACAGAATCAAATCATGCTGATTCTGCCACCTGTCTGGGCATAGCTCAAAGGCTCAGACGCAGCAACACAGGTCTGTCAAGAAGAAATAATGGTTCTGTGAAGGAAATAAAACTAAAATCACCTTTCTAGCCTGGCAAAAGCCTAGAAATCGTACCTTTCAAAGTCAGTGCCACCTGCTGTTTTATATTTTCTCTGTAAATATCAAAGAGAACTTTAAGAACACACAAGTTACCCATCACCATTTACATGAGTTTTTAAAATTAAAACAAACAAACAAACAAAAACAGAAAAAAAAATCATTCTACCCAGAGAGACATTTAAGACTACACAGGTTTAATTAGTTATTTACTTTTGCTTTTATTTTATTTTATTAAAGCTAGTGCATTACTCTGAACAACTTCTTCATTGTCACCATGCCTGCAGCACTGAGTCATGCATCAGAGACTTCTTCACACACTGGAACACAAGGATGTAACGTGCAGAGACTGTGTCCAGCCCTGAAACACGGCAAAGACAGCGAACAACAGCCTGACAACACCTACAACCAAACCTCCAACCTCCACCTTCACCTGTGTGTCACCAGGAAGGTGCACCATAAGGACAGTGAGTAAGACATGAGATCACACCTTCATGAATACTCAGGAGCAGTGAGCCTACATCCCATGGCACCAGGTTTTGCAATAATTAGCCAAAGTTGTTAAGCACTCATTTCTACCTACTTCTACTTCACCCACATATACGTCGAAAACATATGTACTTTTTTCTTTAAACCAACTTTCCCCTTGCCTGTGCAGGCAATTGCTAAGAAAATTCTGACATTTCTTAATTCCATATTAGAAAAAACCTAATTTTGACAATCCAGAAAGAACATTTTCATAGTTAAGCAATTTTCATCTGGTTTACAGTAGGAAATAATGTACTGCTCTCTTTTCAGAGAGAGAAGCTAAATATAAAATGTGTCTGTTGTGTGGTATAATAGAGGTTGATCTACCTTCTCAGAGCTTCAAATATATGCGGCATTTGCATATGAGTATCTTCAATGATAATTAAGTACCTTATGTGTTTCTACATATTGTACTGCACTGTTAATGTATTCAAACCACCATTAATCTACAATGGTAAAAGTTTAAAAAGATTTAATAGAATAGTCTGTGAAATAGGCACCCAAGAATACTTCTGGGGAAGTTAGGGAAATGAATTAGACAAAAAAATTGTTTTCCCATACTTGATTAACTTGCAATTTCATGTACAGAGAGAATTCAGACACTACAGGAGAAATACATCTACTATATTTAGAGTAAACAATATACTGAAAATGTAGTTATATCAAAAAGTAGCTGTGTTGTAAGAATCTGCATATCTGCACGGCAGAATTAAGAGCAGCTGAATCATTTCTCTAAGTGCTCTGTGACAGTGTTTTATTCACTGCACTGTTGGAGGAACTATTCCCCTGTCTGCCAAAGGGTTTAACACAGGACACCCTCACAAAATTCATTCCTACCCAGGAAAGGGTTTGTGGTTAGTCTTGTATCTCTTTGCATAATGCAGCCAGTGGTTTCTTCATATAGGATTTGATCTTTCCTTAATCTAAGTACTAAAACTCCTGCCTGGATCATGTGATTTTATTGTTTGACTGCAGACACAATTCACTAACAATAAAGCAATCTGCTGTGAATGTGGCAGAAAAGGCATACAAGCAAAGGTATCAAATACAGCCTAGCACTTTCAGTTCCCAATGTGGTCAAGAATTCTAAGCTTTAACTGGGGCATATATTTTATTTCAGATGCTACAACCGAATAAGAGAGTTTGGTATGAAAAATCTCTAACTTAACAGTTAATTTCCACTTAGTCTTAGAATGGATTTCTAGCAAATTTTCAAATTTCAGTTCAGATTTTACATCTTAAGAAGAAAGGATTCCTTAATTTCCTGGCTTCTTGTTTAATTTCTAGTGTGAGTGACAAAAAGAATGACTGAGATTAAGCAATGTTCTTCTTGGTTTATTACTTAGAGATGAGTGACATAAATCAAGATTCTTATCCTGTATACCAGAATGCAAAAAATATATTACCTTACCAATTTCAGTGCATACTTCAGCTATCTGCCAAACAGGAGCAAGAAAAGATGGTCCTACCGACCTCAGACTTCAGTTACAGTATGTCTTTTTATTGCACTACAGCAGCTAAAGAAAATACGTATTGCTAAAATAGCCTTTGGAAAAACATCTTAGCATATGGAGTTTGTCTGGCATAGGCTTGACTAAACATCCGCTGCAGAAAGTGCCTATGGCAGGAGTACACAGTGTTCCAGTTAAGCCAGAAGCAGTCTTTTGAGTAGCAAATCTGACTGAACAGTGAGAAGTCCAACTACTGTCCCAGGGATGAGGAAAGAAGTGGCCTTCTCCCTGTTCCATTTCCTGCATCAAGAACAAGAACAAGAACAAGAAAAGGATAAGAAGGAAACAAAGCCTTTGTACTTCTCACATGAAATACAGTTAATTGCCCAGCAGACCCATAGCTTGCAGCCCCATTATCTGCTTTCCCACTCAGCTTCTGCCTACCTGCTGCTGTTTCACTGATGGTCTCTGAGTTGTCCTTCATCATGGAAAGGAAAACATAGCAGTGAGGGGGCTAAGCTGGGAGAGCCACTGAGCAAAATCCTAGCCAGAAGGAGAGAACAACAGAGGTAAAAAAAACATTTGATTTAGATTCCTATGTGAGGAGGACCCGACAGTGCTGAAAGTAGCTGCAGAATCAGAGAGTGATTAGAAGAGGGAAATGGGCTTCAATTTCATCTCAGTGAGCTAACTGAAGGGAAGCACAATAAAGCATTACTCTGCAGGCAAGGCAAGCCTGGTTTCCACGCACCCTGTCCACTGCAACAGGCTGATTTGTCACAACCTTTTCAAATGTCACAGCATCACCTGAAAACATGTCACAGTCCCACAGCACTGAAAGCAGCAGGAGGACGAGGTCAGCCAGGCTGTATTGCTGACACCTCACAGATCATGGGAGCAGGGAAACCGAGTGGGGAAGTGAGGAGGCTGTTTGTGATGCTGTGCAGGAAATGCAGCTTTCATCCTTCAGCACAGTGCCGCTCACCACTGACTGCATCTCTAGTGTAGCCTCCCAGCACTCTGAGCCACACACTGTCTTGGTGTTAGCAACAGTAACATCACACAAAGAAAGAAGGATAGCCCACAGACTGTTTGCCTTGAGTTTTTAAGGCTAATTGATGCAACCGAGGGGAAAAAAAAAAACAACAACAAAAAAAAACTACAGACACTGGAAGGAGAGGCAACAGCACTTGGCTGGTCCCCACCTGAGGGAAACCAAGCTGGGCAGGTCCAGTAGGTGAGGCAGCCCCTCACACTGTTTCCTGCAGCAAGCATGTGGCAAAGCATAGGATGCTGGGCTGTGGACCTCTGAAAGGAGGAAGGCCCCGAAAGGGCCAGTGAAAAGACTGCTAGCACCTGGGCAGATTGGCCCATGAGGAGCAGAAGCCATCCAATGGGGATCAGAAAGCTTGAAGGAGAAATCCAGTGCCAACTACAAGTTCAAGACATCTCCAGATACACACTGGTGGACAGATTCAAATGCAGTTCATTGTGCCATGGAATGCAGGTCATGGTTTTGTAGGTCTGGGTTTTAAAACAGTCCTGTCAAATCCTAGGAAAAATTAAGTAAACATCAGAAGTGTAAAAGCAAAGACAAGTTGAAGGCCCCACTGAGGTAACCTGGCCACAGAGGCAGTTATCTGCATGAAGTCTAAGATACATTTTATGTCAACAATAAAACCATTTGTTACATAAAATCATTTTCTTTTCTCTTTAAACAGAGCTGGGGAAGGGATGCTTAAAATATAACTCAAATGGCTTAAAACATAGATCGTACTTCCTGTGCTCATTACTGGAATTATATATTTCATGTCTGGGTGTACAGTACAATAAATGGAATTTTTTCCTACTTCCTGCAAAACAACATTTGCTTATTCAATTGCCTTTTAGCAATGGGTATAATCATAATCCCAAGTGACATATGCAGTGATAGCAACTGACTACTTACTCTCTCTGCAGCACTTTATTTCCAGAGATGCTGTGTTTAATTAGCTCTGCAGTAGTCAGAGGAGCAAGCAGGTCACCTCTATGTCAAATCTCTGATAGTCATCTTCCTCACCACCGCCCCCATCCCTTTAATTTGTTTTACTGATTTGCTTTTGTTTTGCATGCTACAAGTAAGGTCATTAGTGTCAGATAGCATTTTCTGTGTGATGCTCCTGAATAGCTGCAGTCTGGAGAAGGGAACGAGATAAACTGTGAACTCAGCTCCAGTGCACATACTCTTTATAACGGAGTGAAAAATGGCATACAAATTCTATATTCAAAATGTGTTTCACTAGAATTTTCTGAACAGATCATGTCTTAACAATTGCAAAACACTGAGAGTTAAGAACGAGGATGAATTTTATTTCTGTTTGGATGCTAAAATCTGCAGGGTTAACCAAAGCTGCCTTTTCCTCTACCAGCTCACCTTCCTTCTCTTTTAGGAGATAGACATTGCTTTTTCCATGCCCTGTGAGCATCCGTCACTGGACTAGCAGTACTGTAGTGACAAAAGACTATACCAAAATCTTTAAAATAGACTTGTGACACTGAGTCACAGGGAAGCATATACAAGAGGCTATTACATGCCGAATACTGTTTGTTGATACTTCATCAGAAACAGCATGCAGGCAGGAAGGGGATGCATTTCCAAATTTAAACAAATTTAAGCATCAACTGCTCTTAGTAACCATTGATGACAAGGCCCAAGAGAGTCAGGTTCAGTCTGGAAGTTGGCCAGGGCCATGGTTACTTGCTGGGGTTTCTACCAGCCGATTTTCTAATTTAGACAACACACCTTTTGCTAGTTCTCTTGTATGTTGAGGACCTACTTGTTTCAAAACCAGTTGTTGCTCTTGGAAGAAATATTTATAATGTTTGAGGTCATTTCAATTTAACACTGCCTTTTTCAATTTCAGTGTTACTTGATCATCATTGTAGATCATGACTGACATATCCCACATTACAGCTTCATCTCACTAACTCTGTATTGTTTGAAGTGAGATTGATGAATATTTATAAAAACATTTGATATATGCGTGAAAATATTTTTATTACCTTTTCAAGTGTATTTCTAGGTTTGGAAGTCCTGGAAATGAACAGCCAGTCTCAGGTGAACTTACAGACAGATCTTTGCAGCATCTTAGGCACTGAGTCAGGTGTGAACAATCCATACAGTTTATTACAGATTCTAACATGACTTATATACATTCACAAGTTTTCTCTTGTAACGTTCCCATTTCAACAAGACATTCTACAAACACTCCTTAACTGTGCATGCAGGTGCTTATCCAGTCATGAGTCATTCCCAGCCACGCATTTTTCCTCCAATCATGGTCATCATCATGCAGCCATCATGCAGCTTACATAATTTTCTTTTTCTTCTTCTAGAGTTGTCCTTCATTCTCAGCCTTGCTTTCTCATGCCATTTATCTTGCTCTACAGCTTCTGCTCTGTATAGTCTTTCTTGTATTCCCACAGATCTCCACTGATCTCAAGGCAGTCTGACTTATCAATGCTGGCTGACTTATATCTATTTGAACAGTAACCACATAAGCCACAGCAAATGTGAACTACTCCTGCAGTGCCCAATATGCCTTGTTTAGTAGGTTGTATCTGAAACTTTTACAAAAAAAATTGAGCAAATATTCCCTCTCAGATAATCATACGAACCTTCTTTACACTGGTCAGTAAACATTCTCCTACAAAATCTCCTGGACTTAGGCTTTTACTTTTCCCATCAAGAAAGGAGAGTCTTTCTGCCTTGTGTTAATTTATCATTTCAGTCTTTCTTGTCAGCTCTCTGAAGCTGCATTCGCTTTATTCTCATCAAACTCATTAATGTCAGTATTGTTTAAAACAGAAGTTATTTATCTTCATTGTATGGCAGTAAGAACAATCATACATCTTCCTGTGAAAGTTGTATCTTGAAATGTAGCTAGGGTGCTTCTTCCCTGAAATAGAGTTAATGTATAGTATAAAAGTAGATAAAAGCTGTATTGGGCTGCTGGTGCGCATATCGTGATAAGTACACAAGGGTTCTAGGTTCTTCCAACACACTGACATTTATATTTAAGATAAATTAAGGCCCCAGGAATTTGGGGACTTCTCCGTGATTCAGAAAATATAAGAAAATAGAAGTCAAGGAATCCTTAAAAGGAATTAATTTAGATAATGAGTACTCTGTGCAATATCAGTCTTAAAAGAAATACACAATGATGTATTTGAATGATTATGGTTGCTTTTTTCAAGTCTATCAAGATCATGCAGGCTGCTGTGATACCTACATAACGTGAACTGGCAAGTATAAGAAAATGTCCTTTGTGATGATCCACAATAGGTATAAATCGTTCCAGCTCAGGCTCAGATAGCCTTAATGCTATCTAACTCTAGAAATACATTCTTAGAGTTCTGGTGGTTTTTGCTTTGTTAAGCAAAAGGACATTGCACATAGTCAATTGTGTTTAACTATGCCAGGAAAGAAAATGTGAAACATCATTACTTTGAGTGTTTCAGCATTAGCCAGAAAGAATGATAAAGTTCTTATAGCCACCTCAGAGGTTTGGTGAATTGGTCCAGGTGATAGTGGAGCTGTAATTTTACACTAAAGTCAATAGACAAGCCAGTTATTTTAAAATTATTTATAGAAATAATGTAAGAAGATTCACTTTATACAGTAATGTACAGTTTATACAGTTTATGAAGTAAAGATGTACACCTCTAAAAAGAACATAAAAAATGGAGTCTCAGGGAGTGTAAGAGCCATGAACAATTTATTTTAGAATATCAGCTGTTCTCAGTGGCAATTGTGCCACTGACTACCAAGCAGAGAGAGGCCAAAAGAGTCTATCACACTGAGAGACACCTTAACAAACTTTTTTAATGCCATCAGAAGTGGTGGCATGTATGAACATAAAATGCATATTGTTTATAAGCTTGGGTTGTAAACAATTGGGTTCAAACAATTTCAGCAATTGTTTAATGCTTTTCAGGTTGAAGCTCCATCTAGAATCAGAAACACTATTCAGCATTTGAATCTTGCTGTTCCTAACATTTCAGAGTTGCTGTTCTGCACTTTGTGTGCTTAACCTTCTACTCTACAAAGGATTCACAATTGGCAGACTCATTTATAACAACTGTAACAACTCAATAAAACCGTCATTCTTCCCAGATTCCCCAGGTGAGTAGGTTTAAAGTAAAACAAGATAAATTTATGTATTTGCATTAAAATCATACGATTATAGAATCATTTGAATTGGAAGGGACCTTTAAAGGCTATCTAGTCCAACTCCTCTGCAATGAGCAGGGACATCTACATCTCCATCAGGTGCTCAGAGCCTTAAATGTCTTCAGGGATGAGGCACCCACCACCTCCCTGGGCTGCCTGCTTCACCACCCTTATTGTAAAAACATTTTTATCATCTCCAATCTAAATCTCCCCTCTTTTAGTTTGAAGCCATTTCACCTTGTCCTGTCACAACAGACCCTGCTAAAGAATCCATCCCTTTCCTTCTTAGAAGCCCCTCTAGATACTGCTAGGCCAGGCCACTCTCAGCTCTCCCCACAGCCTTCCCTTCTCCATGCTGCACAGCTGCAGCTCTCAGCCTCTCCTCGCATGGAGGTTTTCCATCCCTCACATCATTTTTATGACCCTTCTCTGGACATGATCCAACAGCTCTGTGCCTCTTCTGTGCTGAGCACTCTCCATCGGGATGCAACACTCCACGTGAGGTCTCATAGCACAGAGCAGAGAGGCAGATCCATTCCCTTGCCCCACTGGCTGTGCTGCTTTGGATGCACACAGGCTTTGGTTGGCTTTCTGGGCTGCAAGGGCACAGTGCTGGCTCATGTTTAGCTGACATCCTCCAGTACCCCCAGGTCCTTTTCAGCAGGGCTGTGCTCCATCCTTGTTACTGCTTAAGATGTTATAGAGCACTGGTCCCTGAGGGACAACACTTGTCACTGATTTGCATGTGGACACTGAGCCATTGACCATTACTATGTATATATATATATATGTGTGTACTTCTACATTTCAGGTACAAGGTATGTTTTGTGTAAAGGGCAACAGCATACAGGAACAGTCATTTGCAGTGGTTTGTCACCGGTAGCTCTTTTCAGACGACTAATAGAGTGCAGCAGCTAAAGTGTCAAGCCCAGAAGTCAGTGCTTTCCCCCTAGCTGTTACAAACTGATTTGCAAGCACTGTCTCCATCACACCTACCTTATTCCCCTGAGCAGTGTGGCAAAGTCTTATCTACAAAGAGAGACAACTAATTGGGCAGAGACTCCAAAAATAGTTAGGGATAGAGGGCTTTCTCCCTGTGATCCAGATAGCGAAAATATCACATATATAGGAGCAGTGGTGTGGGAAGAAAATGAGCATATGTTTTGGTCAGTAATTAATAGAAGGTTCACATTAAATCCAGTCAAGATCTGAATGGCCTCTGCTCTCATATTTATGTGAAATTGTTTGATTTACTACTTAACATAGAAAGGCACTTTTCTTGTAGTCTAAGGTTCTGGCAATTACCCCTGATTGTTCAACCACAAAACTGGCTTTAAATTACACTGTATTGAAGTGCCAGTGACCTAGTTCAGGAAGGAAGAAAAGTGTTAACATAGTAAAGCACTACATGATACGAAACTGTCTTTAGGGTACAGGAGTAGAAATGGACAGAGATGAAGAAGAGAGCTATCTGCCAAGCACTCCTTCCCTGCTAGAAAATGCGGTCAGGGCTTCTTTTACTGCATATATATACAGTGCCTCACATAAAAGGCACTGGTCTGAGGTTAGGACTCTCAGTAGTGCTGAAATTAATGTATTTCATATAACATTGCTGATAATCAGAGATGAGAGATAATAATGACTTCATAAAATCATCTCCTACAGTCAGAGATGTTCCAAATACAGCTCCAGCTGAGATTCAGATTAGAGGGATGAGCAGTGCACCTCCTTTCACAGACTGTTGTAGACTGAAGCCACTGCGATCACACAGCCTAACTTAAAAAACAGAGTATGCCTACTCCTCATTTCCACGTCAACAGAATTTAACTGAAATAATGTTTTTTTCCAGTGACTGACCTCAGCATATCTGAGTGGAATCAAAAACCAGCCTTGATGCCCACAATGCTATATTACAAGAGACAGAAAATAGAAATATGTTAGTCCTTGAGTATGTGAACCAATTTTGTATTTTATCAAATGGAAAACAGAAGTAAGGAGTCTTGAAAAAAATATGATTCATGCTTTGAATTTTTCCTTTTTTAGACTGACTCACTGCAGTTTACTTGAATAAAAAAAGTTGAACAAAGCTTAATGAGACAAGTATCACAGCTGAGATTTTATGAAAAAAAGTCAAAAAACATAATCAAAAGTGATTAATGTCATTACTTACTTCAACTGAATTGTACAGATGATATTAAGAACTCATTCTAAAATTTATTCAGCAACAAGTTTTTGTGCTTTGTCTCACACTGAAGGCACATTAATGTTAATGGATTGATGCACTCAGCAGTTTTCTTCTCTTCCCATGGTAAATAGCTGGAGAAAGCATCACTATCATAACTAAATGTTCACATGTACAAGAAAAACCTTACAGGTTTTTTTTTTTTTCATTTTAATCTGTTGCAACTTTTCATTAATTCTGTTTAGCAAAACATCAGAGTTTATTTAAATAATATGTATATTAGATGAAGTTACATTTTAAATATAAAGATAATGAGGCAAATATAAAACTGAAAATTAGTAAAATTAATGTTACCATTAGTTCCTAGGAAGTTCCACATCAATATGCAAAGGAACTTCACAGTGAGGGTGACAAAGCGCTGGAAAAGGCTCTCAAGCCTAGGGGGGTTGTGGATTCTCCAATTCTGGAGATATTTAAGACCTACCTGAACACCCACCAGTGCAGCCTGCTGTTTGGGGTTTGCTTTGCAAGGAGGTTGGATCTCTGGAGATCCCTGGAGATCCTCCAATCCCTACAGTTCTGTGACTCTGTGATTGGTTGTTCCATAAATAGAAAATATTGTGTTGTATTCTATAATGCGACAGAATGCTGAGCTATCATGTTCTGCATTATTAAAATGAATGCCAAAGAAGTCCTTTTCATAGAACAAAATTATCACTGAACACAAACAGAGTAAGTCTGCAACATCCTCAGCTATGTTGAGAAGGTTGGCATGTAATTTACACAGAAACCTTATCAGGGACGTGCTAGCCCTTTGGTACATGGCAATAGATGTGAATCGGAGGCACTGCTGCTGATGGAAGTAGAAAATAGCCCAGAGCATGCTTTTTATGCCCAGGGACATGGGAATACTGTTTCAGGTACCAAACTGAGTCCATTATAAAATTTCACTTACAAATCTCCAGTAGCGCAGTGGAATTTGTTTCTGCGTATTTCTTTTCTCAAGCAGCAAAAGAGAAGTTTGGTAAAAACAGTCTCTGACATAACTGATATTTCACAAGACTGTTCACATAAAGAGCTTTGTATTTTTATTGGCTCAACAAACAAAAGATTTCCTATGAGTTTTCTGGGAGCTCTTGGTTAGCAGTCCTAAGCTGAGTTAAATTAGAAGTGATCGGGAGCTGCTACCATCTGTTGAGTGTGTGGTGAATTATGTTACATGAGTTAATGTATTTTAGCAGACAGATGGATAGAAATGTGTAGGCCTTAGTCATTCAGCACCCTTGGTACTGACCTAAATAGAGAGATGAGGAACATGGAAGGCACTGAATTGAATTTTTCTGCTCCATGGCTAACTCCCCTGAGTTCTGCTTTTTGGCCTTTTTCAAGGACTTTCCTACCACTGTTTACTCTGTTATATATATTGTGTGGTTAAGGAAAGTATTGTTCTTTCTAGGTGCTGTCAGTTTGTCTCCTATCTCTTGCTCTGACATAAATTAGAAAATAAATTAAAAAAAATCACCAAAACAAAATGAAACGAAAAACATTTCTGTTCATGCCTTCAGGTGTAAAAGCCCACACAATATATTTTTCATGGATTGAGTGTCACAGCAGTTAAATAATGATGATGTGAAAGAACACTGCCGTATCAGCAACAATTTAACTCTCTCTTCTCCTCCTTTCCTTTGACCCAACACTGCTTTCCAGGTCTAAGGTTACTGATTCTCAGTGATTAATACAGGGTGCCCTTGTGGCCAGGGTATCCTGGGGTGCATCAAAAAGAGTGTGACCAGCAGGTCAAGGGAATTGATCCTCCACCTCTACACTGCACTTGTGAGACCTCACCTAGAATGCTGTGTCCAGTTTTGGGCTCCCCAGTTCAAAAAAGACACAGAGCTCCTAAAGAGAGCCCAGCAGATGGTGGCAAGGATGGTTAAGGGTCTGTAGCATCTCCCAATTCTAGGAAAGGCTTAGAGACCCGGGGCTGCTCAGCCTGGAAAAAAGAAGGCTGAGAGGGGATATCATCACTGTTTATAAACATATAAAGTGCAGCAGACAAGTCAATGGGAGAGGACTTTTTGGTGGTGAGCAATAGGGGCAAAGAAAAGAAACTGGAACACAGGAAGTTCCATACTAACAAAAGGAAGAACTTTACTACTGTTAGTGACAGAGCACTGGAACAGGATGCCCAGAGTGGCAGTGGAGTCTTCATTTCTGGAGAAAATGACCCACGTGGATGCCTCTCTGTGTGATATACTTGTAGGGAATCTGCTTTAGCAGGAGGTTGCACTCAGTGATTTCCAGAGGTCATTTCCAACCCCTTACACTTCTGTGATACCAACAGGTGCTTTCATTAAAAAGATTGAAGCCCACTGGATAAAACTCGCCTTGTGCTATGGGGAATACAGGGGGGTTTTGTGCTGACTCTCCCTGCAAAGGCAGATTGCACTACTGCAGAGTACTTGCTGAGGACCAAATCCATCCTTTTAGGAACCTGTTACACCACAACAGGAGTATGTCTTTGTTTCTGCTCCAAAAACAGGGCACAGACTGAGAAAGGTTAATTATGTCCTTCATTCATATCCTTCATTCATAAAAGCATTTGGGGGTTGTAACTAGATGATCTTTAAGGTCCCTTCCAACCTTAGCCCATTCTACTAATACTTAAATGCTTCAGCACTGTGCATAAAACTTGGACATAATTTCAATAGCTCTATGCAGAATTTTCCGAGAAAGAAAGAAGATGTGTCACAAATCTAATATTCTATACTTCAGAACTGGAGCTATAAAACCCTTAATATATTTAAAGAAAAGATGTCTCACAGTCATTTTGAGATGTATATGTCTTACCGAGTCACCCATGTACAACATAAATAATGCACAAAACTTGTCTATCTGTTCAGTAAGCTAACACAAAATCATCTGCAGATTTTAAAATTGACAGAAGACCCTGGGATAGTAGTATTAAAGTCCATCTGAATTTTTTTTTGCATTCTGGGAGGTGCATAACAGAAAACAGAACATTACAGTGAACATCAGTCGATTAGGGTGCAGAAGTTGGTTAACAGCTTTATAAGACAGTTTTATATTGAATATAATTTCGACTCTGGTGGGACTCAAACTTTTCACACTTTTTGAGAAAGTACAACACTACATAGCACTCCTGCAGGTGACAGATGAGAGAAAAAATACCCCATCATGGTGCTCAGAGCTCACAAACCAGGCTCTTCTCATCTTAAAGCTGAAACAAAAGCACAGATTTTCTATGCTCTTTAAAAGTTTTAGTCCATAAAGCTCAAGCCAGATTCCACTCAGAGTAATTATGTTCTGCCTACAGTAATTATGTTCCCTTTGCAGTTTCACATGGAACTAATGTCCACCCACTTACTACACTGAACTATTTCACTGCTGTGTGATAGCTGTGAGTGGCTGAAGAGTTGCTAGAATGGGAGAGATAACTTTGGGGAGAGAAGCAGCTGCCAACTACCAAAGAGCCTGTACTTCAGCAGGACAGATTTTTGAAGGAATGATCTTAGCCTTAGTTTGAGAAAATTCAGTTTACCATTATCTCACTAAGTGCTATGACATCTCACTGAATCAAAAATTACACTAAATATAAGGAGGTCCACAGTTAGTTAATGGTTAAACGAAGCAGCAGAATCTTGTTGCACTGAGCAGTAAGATCATAGTACTAAATATATAAAGAGTTTGCAAGTACACCAAAAGGACAGCCCCTTCTCTGTTTTTAATGTGTGTTTCTATTTTCATTAAAGGCTTAGGCCAGCAGCCATTCAAGTTAATGGATTCTTTTTCCATGGGTTTCAGCAGTTATCAGATCAACTGTACTGTCATTCTGCCTTGTGAATTTAGCATAGCCTGAAAAAGGCTCAGGTGAGAAAGACACTGCATCAGCATGGAATTCAGAACACCCATTAAACATAGGCCATAGGAAATTCCTAAGATTCTGCTTTGACAGTGAAAACTGAATGACAGAAAAGTGAGTTAACAGAACTGTGTGTGCATTGGAAGTATACCCTGTACTATACCAGGAAGTCGTTCTTTATGCTATAATTAAAAAATAGCACATGTTCTACAGTCAGTTCGTGAGTAAGGAGGGTTTTAAATTTTGTAAAAGAAAAGAAGAAATCCCTCACTCAGAAAATGAAAAGATACTTGTAATGAGGACTCCCTAAATATCATTTTTTAAAAGGCAACTTTGACCATCCTGCTGCAAAGTAAACTATCATCTCTTTCACATGCTTCTCTGAGCAGCAGTTGGCCACAAATCATGTAGGGCATCCCCATTTTAGGGGACAGAGTCCTCACTCACTATTACATCCAACCATCCAACTCAATAATTCTGTCATCCTCTACCTCATACTCCCCAACAGATTATGTTGATGCTCTCACACATTCCTATTGAGCTTTTACATCTCTGATTATTGCTTACACTCATGTCTACCTAACCACTAGGTATTTGCTCACAAAAAGTACTTTGATCTGTCTTTTAGAAAACATTGGACTTCATTGTTTATCCTTGAAAAACTGTACAGAACTTCCAAAATCATTTAAATTAATAGACATAACAATCTTGAATTTATTCATTAGTTGTCTGTAACTGAAATTCTACAGTTAAAATATCTTGCTTTCTCTGTTCTTCACATCTAGCTAGCTACTTCTCCATCACAATATTCTGTTTCACCATTTCTTTTCCAGTGCTTGCAGCAAGCCAACCCTGTGCTCATTAGGTATTGATATTATGTATTGACTGACCAAGCCTGGTGGGATCCCAGGATAGAGACATGACTCCATTCACCTTCATTGCTTTGAGTGCTCTTCCCACAAATATTCAGCACACCAGCTAAAATTTCCATTAGCTTCTGCCAGAGGATATTCTTGCTGCTAATGAACAATTGTGTTGAGGGGATTCAAAAATAAAATTTAACTGTAGTAGTACAGAATGAAGAGAGACAGAAATCAACCAGAGCTGAATAAGAAGCTTAGTAGATAGAAGTAAAAAAAAAAAAAAAAGTTAGAAAAAAAGATACATTAATCAGTTGTTGATTTCAGCAGTTGTCTCCAATTTATACCACTGTCAATAATAAAACAATCACAAAAACCTAAGTTCTCATTATCTAATACCTACCAGAAGAGACTGGATATTCTTTCAGTACAATTAACAGCCTATATAACACCTTTTAAAGTTCCTCTGTAGACATTGCCTGTTTTGTCTACTCAGGAACAGCAGAATGGAAAGCATTATCTTTACATGGGTAAATAAATGAATGCTTTGACATATACCTTCCCCAGCTTCTAAAGGAAAGCACTCAGTAGGATCCACATATGCCAAAATTCATGCAGCCCAGGCCAAGTCATCATGCTCCTTGCCTCTTCCCCCAGTCACTCCTCAGCAGTGGGACTGGTCTCCTAGTTATGCTCATCCAGTTGTGCCATACAAGTAAGTGAAATGGTACAATCAAAAACAAGTTATTTGAGGAAACTGCCTAAAAAAACACTCCACAGGTCTTCTCTTGCATACAGTCACAATGTCAAGTGAGTCAGCTTGGTTAAGGAGATGCTAGGCAATAAGCAAGAGTTTCTTGAACCATCTCTGCCCCCAGATGATTCACACAAGAATGTTTCTCAGCTTTAACAGATTCCCTTGCTGACTGCACTGTACTGCTTGTCCTGTGTCTGTCATGACAGTATATCCTGCTGACCCTGACATCAGATCAAGCTCGTAAATGCGAGCCAAAACATTACAATGGAGAGCAGCTGTCATTTCACAAAGTTTTCTGTCTGAGGGTAAAGAATGGTATTCACTGAGATAGGCAAATCATATCAAATAAATACAAGCCATCCTTTGGCCTGCTTTTCAAACTGAGGTCTCTGACACATATGCAAGTCATTGCAGAGGAACGACTGTGCCACCGAAGTGAGCTCCAAAGCATCAACAGCCCATTTAAGGCAGTTCTTCACTTCTCTCATTTTCCTACTTTTAAACTTAGACAAGTAAATCACCAATTGCCTATCTCCTCATTCATACTTCAGGTCTTCTTTCCAAGGCTGTTAAAATTCAGAGCAAATGAGATGCTCATCTGTCTGGACATGGGACTTCAGTATGGGCTGGTGGGCTGTGATGCCACCATCCTATTAAATTATGTGCTGCTCTGGGCAGGCAGGGAAGTGATCTGTTTTTCTACTTTAAATGTTTTTAAATGATGGGTTTTGTCTGCAAGTGCTAATAGCATAGGATGAACAAAAGCTTCCTCATTTCTGAACTCTGCCTCTCTGGACACTAGTTTGAATCTCTAGGACAAGATACATGGTCCATAAACTGACGGGCACTAAACACTATCAGCTAATCGAATTTGAAGACAGAATATACACATATTGCTGATAAACCGTGCAAATATAATCTCCATTTAAGCCTTTTTACAGCTTTCAATATCTGTTATTTTCACTGACATTTCTTCTTCCCACGCTGTATGTTTCACAACTAAATGCCTGAGTAGGTTATTAATATAGAAGTATAAGGAATGTATTTAAAGGCTAACTGTAAAAGGGTGCTGATAGAAAGGAAAGCTATTCTGTGTTTTAAATCTGCTGATTAGTCAATAAAATAAGATGTTATGATTTTCCTTACCTTAAGCCATTACTCTATCCATTTCAATGTTAATTTCAGACCTCAGCCTTTTTTTTTTTTTTTATATGAAGTGCTTCCAGGAAAATTCCTGACCTCTGTGAGCACCTAGAAATATATTGTTGGCTCCAGCATGGATGGGATTTCCAGTGTGGTCTCTGGATTTTTTGTTTTGCAGTCACTAATGGGATAAACATCCTACATTATACACATTGATTGTGTTTGTAATCCATGTTCTTAGAAGAGACGTAAAGTCAATTAAAAAAAAATTCCTGTTTGTGAAAAAGGAGCTAAGCATACAATTCAAATCAAGATCATCTCATCAGAAGATGGTTTCTGCTGGTTATGTACATTCAGGGAATACCACCAGGCAAACAGGTCTTCCTGTTTTTTTTCTGCCTCAACTTTTTTGATTGGTCCTTTAAATTCAGTGATGTCCAGAGAAAGGACTCCCTTACGGCAGCCTTTTTGCAGCTATTCCTGCTTCTCCACTTCTTCTAGCAGATAGGACATTTCTTCCAGTAGACAGCCTTCCTTCTTCTTCCTATGAGAATGTTAATATTTTACCAAAAGTGTCCTTCCACACAGATGTATATTAAAGTACTTAAAATAAGCCTGAAGCTTTAATTTATAAGACAAAAATAATTGTCTGTTTAAAGTATTAAAGTTGTGACACTTTTCACTCAAACTTTTATTATAAGAAATTTTTCCAAATTAAAGACCCTCCGCTCTGATAACAGAACAAACAAGATCTAACCTCTGAAGCAAACATCTTAAATGACAGATTTTGTTTTGTACCTTTTCCCAAAGTGTTAACTCTTTGGTTCAATCATTTGACCTACATGTTTTTCACATTATTTAAGTTGTTTCCCAGCTCTGGGGATGCTACAACATGCAGGACTTCAGGAGAGCTGACTTCTGTCTCTTCTGGGACCTTCCTGGTGGCAAGAGACCTGTGTGGATGAGCAAGGAGCTCATGCATAAACTCAAAGGGAAGAGAAATGTCCATGAAATGTGGAAAAAGGGTCTGACCACTTGGGAAGAATATAAGAATGTTGTTAGGACCTGCAGGGATGCAACAAGAAAGGCCAAAGCCAACCTGGAATTGGATCCAGCAAATGAGATAAAGGATAAGAAGAAAGGTTTTTTAAGTATGTCAACTGTCAAAGAAAGACTAGGGAAAATGTGGATCCCCTACTAAATAAGGGGGGTGTTCTGGTAACAGGGGATGCAGAGAAGGCATACTGAACACCTTCTTTGTTTCTCTTTTCAATGTGGGAATGCCCTCTCAGGACTCCTGGCCTGTGGGGGTAAGTGAGAGGATCTGTGGAATGAAAGGCTCCCCTTTGGTGAGGGAGGAGATGGCCTGAGAGTGTCTACGCAACATCAGTGTACATTAATCCATGGGCCCCATTGGGATGAATAAACATGTACTGAGCAAGTTGGCAGAGGTGGTTACTGAACCACTCTCTATCATCTTTGAAAGGTCTTGGAGAATGGGAGAAATGCCTGAAGACTGGAGGATCCATCAATGTCACTGCAGTCTTCAATATGGGCAAGAAGGAGGATCCAGGGAACTACAGGCCAGTTAGCCTCACCTCTGTTCTGCATAAATGTGCCTAAGAATTTCTTCACAGTAAGGGTGATGGAGAACTGGAACAGGTTGCCCATAGAGGCTGTGGCATCTTTTTCCCTGGAGACATTCAAGACCCTCCTGGACATCTACTTGTGCAACATGGCCTAGGGAGCCTACTTTGGGATCAGGGTTGGACTAGATGATCTCTAGAGGTTGCTTCCATCATCTACAATTCTGTGATTCTGTGACTTACAGCAAAACTGTCTTTGAGCAGCAGATTTTTGAAGAGTCATAAGTTAGTTTTATTTTTTGTTTGGTTGGTTTTAGTTGATGTAGTGTTTATTCACCACAGGTTTACAGCAAGAAGCAGCTGCAGCTCAGATCACAAAAGACCAAAAAATCTCATGATACTCTACCCTTTCCTCAGAGGGCTGAGGATTGCCAGAGGGTAGTTGCTCTGGGCAAGGTGCTTCTCTGGGGCAAGCTGGGCCCTCACCTTCCCACAGAGATAAATATGGAATTCAAGTAAGAGGCACAGAAAAGAGAGATTTGCCTCACTTCCACATCAGCTTGAGCATTTTGATACTACTTCATGATTCCACAGCAAACAGTATCCTGTTCCTAGATATATTTGGCCACATTCCCACTATTTTTACTTACATCTCTGCAGAATTGTCCATTTATGACAGCAGGAGTTTAGACCTGGTGCATGACTCAGCACAGCATTAAGCAGCTGACATCTGCTTCTTCTACTACCTTCTCTCTCCTTAGGGATTAAAGCAGTCACTACCAGTAGGAAGTGTTATCCTTAAAAACATTAGCAACGTAAGAAATACATCAAGCCTATATCAAGTACTTACAAACTGGAGATTGTAAAATATTCTTTAGAATTACAAACATGAGTTTTTCTCTGCAGCTATGGAGCTACAAAACAATCTTTAAAAATAAGTGCATAAATGTTAACAGTTCAAACACAACCCTGTAATTCCAAATGCTAAGGCTTGGAGTACATCAAATATTATGGGCTTCATGACAAAAATGCAAGACTGGCAGCCCTGAAATTGTGGCAGCCCATTAAATGGAAACATTTTTTAATCAAGAATCTGGCATTGTTAAATATCTAGTCCCAGCAACATCCCACAGAAATCAAAGGGACTCTGCGCAGCCGTGGTAGCGTGCCTGCATGGATCACACTAGCTGTGCATGGTAACACTAAGGAAACAGGCTACATTAGCTGGCTTGGACAGAGGCTATGCCAGCACCACCACTGGAGGGACCAGCCAGCATATGTCAGATGAAGACAATATTGGCCACTGAGCCACAAGGCCAGCTGCTCTACCTCCATTCAGCACATCAAGCACTTCACAGGGATTAACAGCCCCAGATTGCTAGATCAGATGTTTATGGGTATGTGCTCACTAAATTGCAGCTCAGATAAATTGCTGCTAGCGTTTGGCATCCCAGCTTGTGCATTTATGCAATAAATAAAAATATTTATCAGACGATTTAAGATCAAAAATAGAATCTACAGAAATTGAGGATCTGATGAAAAAATCAGAGAAAGCTAAGAGATTAGACTAAAATTAATCTTGTTTTAGTAACAAAAACTGTTCTCATGAATGTTTGTAAATCTCCTGAGCACTTATTTCAAAAATGCTTTTTTTCTCTCTTTCTCCTTCTGTGATTTTCACAAACGAGAAATGCAAGGCTTGAAACTGTGCGCGCACATGGCAATAGCAGAACAGTGGCTCAGCCAGTACGGATTGCTGAGACGGGGGAACTGTGCTGGTGCAGCCCAGCCACACGCCGGCTCAGAGATGTCTGCAGACAGCTCATGTGAGCAGCCAGCTTTTCAGCCTCTGACCACAGATGCCCGCGTTGCCTGGTGATGGACTCCCGGTGCAGTCAGTGCTCTGTGTTGTGCTCTCTGCTCGAACCCTTGTTTTAAATCCTTCAACAGTATGGCATCGCTCATTGCTGAAGGTGACAATTTTACCTGAATTAGACCCTTACAGAGACACAGAAGAGGGGTAAAATTGTACTGTGTGTGAGTTCACATTGTTAGTGGTCGCTTGGGGATTAAGGATCTCTTCCTCTAGACAGTTTGTTCTGTAAGATATTTTTTCCTGAGGTTTCCCTGACATGCCTGGCAAAGGCAATCTCTGGAGTCACTAGACCTTCAAAGTATGATCTAATATGACAATTCTGCTATTTCTATCCGATATAGCATGGTACAAAACGTGAAATCTGTGCAGCTAGATCTCCTCTGGTCATGCATTCTTACTAATGGATCCTGGGGATAATGAATGCTTTACTTCTAATAGATAAATGTACTTTGCAATGCCTCTCACTAAGAAAACACAATTTTAACCAGGCAAGAAATTAAAAAGAACTAGAGAAATGCTGTGACAGATGGTACTGCTCAGGCTGCCTTATCATTTGGGCATGTTCTGTTTAATGTTTCTTTCATTCTCCTGATTCAGAACAGAAAATCCAATTAAATCAAGCATGTTGTAACATTTCTGACATTTCTTTTTCTTGGTTTGTTCCTTCTTTTGCTGATAAAACAAGTGTGAATTTGAAGCCTGGTTTAGGTGAGCAATTGGAGGTCAGAGAAGCAATGCACTACAAGCAGAAATAATGAAGGTTTTTCTGCCACATTGTGAACTACTGCAGCGGGGAAAGCATGAGGCTCTGAGTTTTTCATCCTTTTACCTCTTGAGGAAATGCAATGAACTGTGTTAAATTTGTGTTGATTTTTCTCAGAAAATATGACTATGATTTGCCAGGGAAGAAAAGCTGCACAACAGAATCTACATCATATTTTTCTATTTCCCTTTCTACTTTGGTGATCTTTAGTCTGTCTCTTTTCAAAGTGCAGGAGAGATGGCAGCACATTCCCACATTTCTCATCAAGAAAGCACAGAGAAGCTGGACAAAAAGGGTGTCAACAGTTTACCGGGCTGGATCGGCCCGATTCCGTGATGATTAGTGCGGGGGACCCGCAGACCCACGCCCCACAAAAGGGGAAGGGGGAAAGGGAAAAGGGAAAAGGGAGATGGGCCTAGAAACAAAACAGCGGCAACGATCTGAGGAGGAAAGCTAATTTACTAAATAAGATATCAGAAAAGCAAAATAACACAATATAATACAATATAATTGGAATTGAAGCTAATAAATCAAATAAAATGAGCAAGAGAGTGTCCGATAAACCGAAGGCCTTACGCTAACGCTGAAGGCGATACGGCAGTGAGCACCCACTGCTGAGTCGATCCCAAAGGAAAAAAAAGTGTCCCGTGACTGCAGAGAGTTTTTATCTTTTCCCTCTGAGCGGAAAATACGTAAAAATGCAAAGCATCGCAAAGTCCTCTGGGGAATGTAGTTCTCCTCTTCTGAGACAGGTATACCCGGAAATATCAATGATCTATGGAGTTGGAGTATTAACACTTTAACTCTTAATGCACTACATGTTGCTATGATGTGGAATACCAATACCAGAAATCATAAAACCATGACATTCCACCCCTTATTCCACATCATTACATCATGCTTGATACATATAGAAGAACAATGATTAACATGCGTTATACACACACACACACAACATATATATAGATCTATATACATGGAATTACTGACTGCACTCCCCCAACATCAAATTCCCCTGTGGTACACACTGAACATCCCCATTCTTCTGCATCACCCACCAAGTGGACCCAGGTCCCTGAGCAAAGACAGTTCCACGGAAAGGTTTGCCCTTTCCAGAAGCTGGAAGGACCCAAACCACTTTCCCCAACATGTTCTTTACATGGACTACAGGGACTTTATCTCCCTCTATAGTAGGTAGAGAGCTGGATTGGGCAGGATCATCGCGATTGATGGATCCTCGGGTGTTGACCAACGAGGTGACTTCTGCCAAATGCTTCTCCCAGTGCTTAAATGTTCCACCACCCATTGCTTTCAACATGGTTTTTAGCAACCCATTGTATCTTTCAATTTTACCAGAAGCTGGTGCGTGATAGGGGATGTGATAAATCAATGCCATGATCTTTGGCCCAATTATTTACAAGAGAATTTTTGAAATGAGTCCCATTATCTGACTCAATTCTTTCCGGAGTGCCATGTCGCCAGAGGACTTGTTTCTCGAGACCTAGAATGGTGTTTCGGGTGGTAGCATGGGGTACTGCATATATTTCATGCTACCCAGTGGTTGCTTCCACCATGGTAAGCATGTAACGCTTGCCATTGCGAGATCGTGGCAAGGTGATATAATCAACCTGCCACGCTTCCCCATATTTATACTTTTGCCATCGCCCTTCCCCCCAAAGAGGTTTCATCCTCTTGGCTTGTTTGACTGTGGCACATGTATCACAGTCACAGATAACCTGTGCAATAGCGTCCATAGTTAAGTCCACCCCTCAGTCTCTAGCCCATTTATATGTTGCGTCTCTTCCCTGATGGCCCGAGGTCTAATGGGCCCATCGAGCTAAAAATAATTCACTCTTATGTTGCCAGTCCAAGTCAACTTGAGCCATCTTAACTTTGGCAGCTCGATCTACCTGATGGTTATTCTGTTGTTCTTCAGTTGCCCGGCTCTTAGGAACATGAGCATCTACATGGCTTACCTTTACAACTATATTCTTTACTTGGGCAGCAATATCTTTCCACAGTTCAGCAGCCCAAATAGGTTTACCCTTCCGTTGCCAGCCATTTTGTTCCCATTGCTGTAACCACCCCCATAAAGCATTTGCCACCATCCATGAGTCAGTGTAAAGATAAAGCACTGGCCACCTCTCTCATTCAGCAATATCTAAGGACAGTTGGACAGCCTTTGCCTCTGCAAATTGACTTGATTCTCCTTTTCCTTCAGTGGCCTCTGCAACTCGTCGTGTGGGGCTCCACACAGCAGATTTCCATCTGCGGTGCTTTCCCACAATGCGACACGATCCATCTGTGAACAGGGCATATCTCTTTTCATCTTCTGGTAGTTTGTTATATGGTGGGGCCTCTTTAGCACGTGATACCTCCTCTGCTGGTATTGTTCCAAACTTTTTACCTTCAGGCCAGTCCATGATCACCTCCAGGATTCCTGGATGACTGAGGTTCCCCATCCGAGCTCGCTGTGTAATCAGCGCAATCCACTTACTCCAAGTGGCATCAGTAGCATGATGGGTAGAGGGAACCTTTCCTTTGAACATCCAGTTCAGCACTGGCAGTCGAGGAAGAAGTCCAGAAGGAGCTGCGCTTCAGTACCAATTACTTGGGAAGCAGCTTGAACCCCCTCACACGCGGCTAAGATCTCCTTCTCAGTTGGAGTGTAGCGCTCCTCAGACCCTCTGTATACTCGACTCCAGAAACCAAGGGGTTGGCCTCGGGTCTCTCCAGAAGCTCTTTGCCACAAACTCCAAGTGGGACCTTCCTTTCCAGCAGCAGTGTAGAGGATGTTCTTTACATCCTGTCCCGTCCGCACTGGCCCCAGGGCCACGGCATGGGCTATCTCCTGCTTGATTTGTTCAAAAGCCTGCTGCTGCTCAGGGCCCCATACAAAATCATTCTTCTGCGTCATCCGAAAGAGAGGGCTCACAATGAAACTGTAGTTTGGAACATGCATTCTCCAAAAGCCCACTACACCCAGAAAAGCTCAGGTCTCTGCCTTACTAGTGGATGGAGACATAGCAATGATTTTGTCAATCACATCTGTAGGGATGTGACGACGTCCATCTTGCCACTTTATACCTAGGAAGTGAATTTCCTGTGCAGGCCCTTTCACTTTGCTTCACTTAATAGAGAAGCCAGCTCGCAGGAGGATCTGGATAATTTTCTCTCCTTTCTCGAAAACTTCCCCTGCTGTATTGCTCCACACAATGATATCATCAATGTATTGTAAGTGCTCAGGAGCACCGCCCTGTTCCAATGCAGTTTGGATCAACCCATGGCAAATGGTTGGGCTGTGCTTCCACCCCTGGGGCAAATGGTTCCAGGTGTACTGAACGCCCCTCCAGGTGAAGGCAAACTGTGGCCTGAATTCTGTGGCCAGAGGAATTGAAAAGAAGGCATTGGCAGTGTCAGTGGTGGCATACCACTTGGCTGCTTTTGACTCCAGTTCATACTGGAGTTGCAGCATGTCTGGCACAGCAGCACTCAGTGGAGGTGTGACTTCATTCAGGCCACGGTAATCTACCGTCAGCCTCCATTCTCCACTGGCTTTACGCACTGGCCATATGGGGCTGTTAAAAGGAGAGTAAGTTTTACTGATCACTCCCTGGCTCTCTAGGTGACGAATCAAGTTATGAATGGGGAGCGCCCTGTTGGTGCGGTACTGCCGTCTGTGCACCATTTTTGTAGCAATCGGTACCTGTTGCTCCTCCACTTGTAGCAACCCCACAACAGACGGACCTTCTGACAGGCCAGGCAAAGCAGACAGCTGCTTAATGTTATCTGCATCCACAGCAGCTATTCCAAAAGCCCATCGATACCGTTTGGGATCCTTAAAATACCCCCTTTTGAGGTAATCATAGATTCATAGATTCATAGATTCATAGATTCATAAGGTTGGAAAGGACCTACAAGATCATCTAGTCCAACCATCCTCACACCACCATCCCTACCCACCAAGCTACTAAATCAAATCCCTTAGCACCTCATCTAAACGCTTCTTGAACAGCGCTAGGGACGGTGCCTCAACCACCTCCCTTGGCAGGCCATTCCAGTGCCTGACCACTCTCTCAGAGAAAAAATTTTTCCTCAAATCTAATCTAAATCTTCCCCGGCGCAACTTGTGGCCATTCCCTCTTGTCCTGTCATTAGTTACCTGGGAGAAGAGGCTGACCCCCTCCTCACCACAGCCTCCCTTCAGGAAGTGGTAGAGTGCAGTGAGGTCTCCTCTGAGCCTCATTTTCTCCAGACTAAACAATCCCAGCTCCCTCAGCCGCTCCTCATAAGACTTGTGCTCCAGACCCCTCACCAGTTTTGTTGCCCTTCTCTGAACATGCTCCAGGGCCTCGATGTCTTTCTTGTAGTGAGGGGCCCAAAACTGAACACAGTACTCGAGGTGCGGTCGCACCAGAACTGAGTACAGGGGGATGATCACCTCCCTGCTCCTGCTGGCCACACTATTCCTAATACAGGCCAGGATGCCATTGGCCTTCTTGGCCACCTGGGCACACTGCCGGCTCATGTTGAGCCAAGCATCAACCAACACCCCCAGGTCCTTTTCCTCTATACACTCCTCAAGCCATTCTGCCCCAAGCCTGTAGCATTGCATGGGGTTATTGTGGCCAAAGTGCAGGACCCGGCACTTGGCCTTATTGAACCTCATCCCGTTGACCTCAGCCCAACTGTCCAGCCTATCCAGATCCCGCTGAAGGGCCTCCCTACCCTCAGGCAGATCGACACATCCTCCCAACTTGGTGTCATCCGCAAACTTACTGAGGGTACACTCAATCCCCTCATCCAGGTCATCAATAAAGATATTAAACAAGATGGGCCCCAATACCGACCCCTGGGGGACACCACTTGTGACAGGACGCCAGCTGGACTTGACTCCATTAACCACTACCCGCTGGGCACGGCCCTCTAGCCAGTTCTCAACCCAAAGAAGAGTGAACCTGTCCACACCACGGGCTGCCAGTTTCCCCAGGAGAATACTGTGGGAGACCATGTCAAAGGCTTTGCTGAAGTCCAGGTAGACTACATCAACAGCCTTTCCTTCATCTACCAGTCTGGTCACCCAGTCGTAGAAGGAGATGAGGTTGGACAAGCACGACCTGCTCTTTGTGAACCCGTGCTTGCTGGGTCTGATCCCCTGATTGCCATGCACGTGCCATGTGATCTCTCCCTCAAGATCAATTGCTCCATAACTTTCCCTGATACCGAGGTCAGGCTGACAGGCCTGTAGTTCCCCGGATCTTCCTTGCGGCCTTTCTTGTAGATGGGAGTCACATTGTCAAGCCTCCAATCTTGTGGGACCTCTCCAGATGACCAGGAATGCTGATAGATGGCAGAAAGCTGCTTGGCTATCACCTCTGCTAGCTCCCTCAGCACCCTTGGGTGGATCCCATCTGGCCCCATGGACTTGTGGCAGTTCAGATGGAGGAGCAGGTCTCTGACTGTCTCTGCTGGGATCACAGGGGGTGTATGATGCGCTTTGTCCCAGACTTCCAGGTCAGGGCAAAAAGTATCCTGAGGATAACTGGTCTGTCTATTAAAGACAGACGTGAAGAAGGCATTGAAAACCTCAGCCTTTTCCTTATCCTCTGTGGTTACATTCCCTGCCGCATCAAGTAAAGTAGGGAAATTCTCCTTGGTTCTTCTTTTACTGTTAATATATTTATAAAAGGATTTTTTGTTCTCCTTTACTGCAGTAGCCGGTCTAAGTTCAAGCAGGGCTTTTGCATTTCTAACTTCCTGCCTGCAAATCTTGGCAAGTTCCCTGTGGTCTCCCCAAGTAGCCTGTCCCATCTTCCAGAAGACATAGACTCTTTTTTTCTCCTGGAGTCTCAACAAAAGATCCCGGTTCATCCACACTGGCCTTTTTCCCCTCCGGCTTGACTTACAGGACTCAGGGACAGCCTGCACCTGTGCCTTTAAGATTTCCGTCTTGAGAAGGACCCAGGCTTCCTGGACCCCTTTACCCCTCAGGAGCAAGTCCCAAGGGACCCTTGCAACAAGCGTCCTGAACAGGTCAAAGTCTGCCCTCCGGAAGTCCAAAGGTAGCAGTTTTGCTAGTCACCCTCTTGACGTCACCAAGAATAGCAAACTCTACCATTTCATGGTCACTCTGGCCAAGACAATCCCCAACCTTCACATCTCCTACTAGTCCTTCTCTGTTAGTGAAGAGCAGGTCTAGCAGGGCACCTCCCCTGGTAGGTTCTTGCACCAGCTGTGTCAGGAAGCTGTCTTCCACACACTCCAGAAATCTCATGGACTGCTTCCTCTGCACGGTATTATATTTCCAGCATATGGAGCCCCTGGGCCAGTCACAATAGGATGTTTTTGCCAGTCTTTACCAGTGAGGCTTATTTCAGCCTCCAACATGGCCAGCTCTTGGGAACCCCCAGTCACCCCAAATTCTGTCCCTTGGTGACTTGAAGGCATTGTCACCTTCTTGGAGAAGTTCACCCTGGTGGTTGACCTATTTCGTAACTCTTTTACACGTGCCTGAAGTGCAGAAGTGGGTTTCTTATGCCACTTCTTCGTATCTTCCCCCTGGTCACGTAGGTAACGCCAGAAGGCAATCCGTGACATAGTTTTACTGTTGTCACTTCCTCAAGCTGGAGAACGTCTTCTTTTGATAGCTGAGACGTTGCTGTTTTGGGAATCCTCATTCTCATCAGATTCATCAGTTTCATCAGAATTAAGCACAGTAGCCAGTTTGTCCATTATAGCTTCTTGACTGCTCTCTATTTTGCTCTCTATTCTGTCCAGTCTTTCGGTTACCTTTACAAAGGCTGAAACGTAAGCTCGTAGAGGGGTTAAATGTTACTCAATGTCTTGAAGTCTGTTAATCAGGTCATTTATAAGGGGTCTTTGTCTTCTGCCATACATTGCTGCTAATGTACTGGCATACCTGTCTCGTGCTGTCCTTGTGAATATATGCCACATACCTGGTGTACACCTGATCCTCTCAGGATCATGCTCTTGGTTTGGTTCATCATGAGTGAATGCAATGTAACATTTCCACTATGGCATATTCTCTCAAATAATTTATGCCTTTTTCCATATCAGACCATTTCTTTTTCTCAGGCAACAGATCATCTCTGAAGGGGTATTTTTCTTTCACGGCTATCAACATCCGCTTCCAGAGTGAAGGGTCTATTGTGGCATGTACTAATGCCTCTGTCAATGGCAGACTCCCTGGCAATGCTACCCAATTGGCGAGCTTCATTATCATCTAGCCACACACTGTTGGCCCCACTGCCCCAACAGCGTAGTAACCAGGTGACAATAGGTTCACTTGCGTGGCGTGTAAAGTTTTTTCTCAAACTTCGAATTTCATTCATTTTCAGAGGTTGAGTAACATCGGTAATAACCTCTCTTTCATCTCCTAAACTATCAGGACTCATTGCCCTCCTAGGCGTTGGTGACTGTGATCTTGTGGGGTGTCTCAGCCCTCCTACTAGAAAGTCTGAAGTTTTGAACAACTCCTCTGGACATATTTTCTCCTCTTCTCTTACAGTGTCTGGTTCCTCTACTTTCTCCTCTTCTCTTTCGGAGTTTGCTTCTTCCACTCTCAGCTCCTCCTCTTCCTTCTCTTCTAAGGGAATCGAGACTTTTTTCATTTTCCTCCCTCTTACAGGAGCGACTGACATCGATTCTGGTGTCACTTGTGGTTGATCACATCGGTTAGAATTAATGATCATTCTCTCTAGCTCAATGATCATGGAGTTGGCGTATTAACTCTTTAACTCTTAATGCACTACATGTTGTTATGATGTGGAATACCAATACCAAAAATCATAAAACCATGACAAAGGGATACCCAAATAAACTTTCAGTAGACATATTTTGACCAAATCTGTTGTGGTATTCTAGCAGATCCAAGGTCTTAACTGCTTCTCTTGCCCCCTAAATATTCCCTTTTCTCTATCTTGATTCCAACTCAAATGTAGCTTTCTTTTGGAAGAAGGCTGTATCATATAACTCCACAGCAGCCTGACCCTCAGACAGTCCATTGCACAGGACTGAGGCTACTCCAAGAGAAGCACTATGCAGGCTGGAAGAACACAGCAGCCACCTCTGCTCTGCCTCTAGGCACTTGTTCAGCTGAGAGCCATGGGTTAACAACTCAAGGCAGATGACTGCTCTTCAGAAGAGTACATTCTCTCTTGTTTATACCAGATCAATTCCTATTTCAGGCTGTTCTAGGGCTGTACCTGAGTCATCCTCTAGCAGTGCTTGTCTCTGCCTAAAATACCTCAATTTTATACTATTTTTGAGATCCATAATCAAAATCTGGATAAGCAGAGTCAACCTGGCTGAGGTTTATTAAAAAAATGCCCCTGTTCTTACTGCATGAGGTAAATGTTACTTTCTCTGCATTTTGCGTAGAGACTTTTCCATATATTTTGAAAAGGGGAAGGGTAGGAGGAATATGAGCTCTTACTACTCAGATTCACAGGGTAACACTGGACAAGTCTGCAGGGAGATGTACCTGCATCATTATTGCTGTTCACTGCCATATGTCAGCTCTGCCAGACCAGCTCTTCCATGGTATGTTCATGCAACCGTGCCACTGAATTCTTACTCATCTGAAGTAAAATCTTGGGTGTCAAGAGAGCTACTGAAGGGTATTGATGCTTTTGCCACCTAATGCCTTAATGCAGCTATGCGGAAATTATTTCTGTGCTGAAAAGGAAATTTCTCTATTATACCCACTCTAGTTTTGTAAAGCTATTGCTTCCCATCTGCACCTTTTTCAGATGGAGATATTAAGAAAAATCTATGCACAGAACACAGCAAGGGTCTGTAATTAGTGTCGCTCCTGAGAGGCCCACGAACTGGCAATGCAAAACTTCTCACTTGTACTTGGATTCTCCAGGATCAGCCTGAGGAAAAGGCTCTATGACCCAGCTGCAGTGTTCATTGTGCTATGATGAGAAATTCACCCCAAGGCATCAGCTGCAATTTCCGGTGAAGTTTGCTGCTGTAAAGTAACATCTGAAGGCACTCTAGTCATTTCAGTCATTTTTAAGCATTTTGTCTCTCCCACTCTCAGAGGAGTCTGTCGCTTGAAGAAGAGAAAAAAATATTCAATAAATCACCTCCTCAGGAAGGAAATATTCTTATGTCTGTAACTGCAGCTTTGCTGCCTAAATGTGTCCACCTACCTTTTAAAGAAAATAGAAATCAGCATGACTGAGTCTTTTTTGGTTGGTATTAAAAACAAAAGCAACCAAGGGGTTGGTAAATAAAAGAAAGCATAATTCAAATTATACTGTAACTAGATTATCTTCACCTATTCTGCTCTTGCTAAGTACATTTATGTAAGTACTCCTTGATAGACACCTCAGCACACCTCAGAGAATTCCTTTCTTACAGTTTGCAAAAGCTAACGGAGAAGGAGGGAAGCTAAACTTAAAAAGCAATTCAGTTAAGTGTTTTCTTTCACTAATGCTTTTGGAGCAATTCTTTATTCTCCAGACTTCCAAGACAATTGTGTGACATCTCAATTCAGCAGATTGTTTAATCAGTTAAAAGGAAAACAAAGGGCCACCTTCAGAAATACAAAGACACAGGGTTCCTCTCATACAATATAAAATTATTGCTCGTGGGTGTGAGCCGCTTTCACAGCTTTATTCATTTTTTAATTGAGTTTTTCTCCTGAATGCTTTTGAAGAAAAAGATGATATTTTTAAGATTACTTGCATTTAAGTTTGCTTGTCTTTTTGTCTGTTTCTTGCATGGATGCCTTCCCTGATGGCTTCTGTAGGGTGGGAGGCTGATGATTTGTTATAATGTCCACAATGAGAGATTGATATATGAGTAGAGTCATAAAAGAAGACACAAGTGCAAAAGATGGTGGTGATGTGGGATATCTCATAAAAGTCTAGGGAAATGAGAATTTCTGTCCTCCTGAAGTGAAACTGCAAAGTGACCTGCCATGAAGCAGAGAGGGCTGCTCCCCTTTGCTCCTGCAGACCTCCTACATTTCTCTGTCTATACTGGCAGAGCTGTGGCCAGAGGAGTTTCTGCCACTTGGTCCTGCATGTGAATTTGCAATGAATGACACATCAAAGAGAATCACCAGCAGGGCTGCAAAGCTGGAACCACTGCTGACAGGCTGGCTGCTGGCAGCACCTAGGGGAAATCTTTGGTGCTGTGCTGCAGTTGGCACCCCAGACGCAGAGGATGACAGCCAGCAAATTTGTAATAGCCCCTCATCTCCCAAGGCTTTTCAGTTTGCTACAGAATTGACAACAGCAGTAAATATTTTCTCACTTTATTTATGTGTTCTTTCCTTATCTTCTTAGTAGTTCTTGATTCAGAAGCAATGATAGTGCTACAGGTATCCCAACAAGTCGTGTTAATTATTATCTTTCTGGGATATGTGGATTTAGGGAACAGCTGAGATTCATTCAGAAGATCATATATTTTCCTGAATAAAAGCTTCTTTTTGAGAGTGTGTTTTATGCAAGCAGAATTAATCAGCTTGGTGCTGCTCTTATGGTCATGGGCAGCTAAACTCCTGCATAGTGCCCGTGCAATGCACAGAAGCTTTGCTTATGAAAGGATAGTAAATGCAAGCATGTGACCAGAACTTCTTTAGAGAAACAGATATTAAACAGCGAATCAGCAACAATGCCTCCCTCAAACTGTGCATTCCATCAACCATTATTTTCTCCAAGCCAAGAAATTATTCTTTTCTTTTCCTGAGGGTAGTTTTTTTAATTTTAATTTTTAATTTTAATTGCTGCTGTTAGGAGACCACTATACCTTTCAACTGTATCTCCTAATTGCTATCAGTAATGTTACCCCCCAGCACGCAAGGAACTAGCTCTAGAATTCTAAAACAGTCAGGTATGGGGGACTGGGAGGAGAGAGTATTTTCGTTGAAAATCCAGTCAGGAACTGCTTTCTTCTAACAGAACTTTCCCTTATAGTTCAGAGATGCTTTGAAACAAACAGTTTAATTATTAAGGATACTTAGTGTACTGCAAACCTCTACAACACCTGTCAAAGCCAGCAGCTTCTATTGCCAATTTACTCAAAATAAGTTGACTTTCACATGTGTATGGGAACTGTTGAATCATGGCCTGAACCACGGAGGGATCACCTGAGGCGAACACTGAGTCAGCCACAGGAGCACAGGTGAAGGCAATGCACCTGTGTGACCAGAACTCCACCCCTCCCAGACCCCATTTAAGGGCTGACCACCACTGGGAAAGGGTCTCTTGTTGGAGATCCCTCCCATGTGGAATTCCAGGTGAGCCCTGACTTTCAGTGACAGGTAAGCCCTTCCTAATTTAACAGTCTTTATACTATCTGGGTAAGCCATACAAAAATACGCTGTTTGTCTTCATTATGTTGTGTGGGTACTGCTCTTTCAGGGTATTCACCCTATAGTGTATCTGGGTAATTGTTTCTTTGAACAGAGTTCTTAGAAGCAGGTGTCAGATTCTTGATGGATCTTAGTTTTTACTCCAGGCTATGAAATCTAATGTTAGATATTGAATCTGACTCCTCTCACAGCAACTGAAGTCAAAACATCCTGTTTCAGCTTCTGTTTGTGCATGTGACCTGCTCCACAAAACTACTACTTGAAACACAGCTAGAAACTGCTTTACATGTGCACTCCCTGGCATACTTTTCTTTCTCTAAGATGGACTCTACAAGTAATCATAACTGAAAGAAAGAAAGCAATGACTAAGTTGATGAAAGATTTGCTTTTAAGTGGAGAAAACTAGGCACTGTTTTGCATCTAATTGCTTATCACTATTAGAACTCATCAACGGTTTACAGGCTGGTTCAGCCTGGATCTGTGATAACTGGGGTGGGGGGACCCACAGACCCACATCCTGGGGAAAAGGAAAAGGGAGGTGGCCCTAAAAACGAAACAGCAGCAATGATCTGAGGAAGAAAGCTTGTTTACTAAATAAGATATTGGAATGCAAAATAACACTATATAATAAAATATAATTGGAATTTAAGATAATAAATAAAATAGAGTGAGAGAGAGAGGGTGTCTGAAAACCAAAGGCCTTACGCTAAACCCTGAAGGTGAGAAAGCTAGTGAGCACCTGCTGCTGGGTTGATCTGAAAGGAAGGAGCCTGTGTCTCTGTGAAGTACAGAAACTGCTTTTACTTTTGTTGTCTCAAAGCTTGCTTCACGTCACCTTTCTGGCTGTAAGGCTCTAACTGACAACTGCAAATCATCTAGATGATTGTCGCAGCGCCTCAGTGTCTCTGTTTATGGTTGTAAAGATAAGCAGAAATAGGGGCAAGCAGTCTTTTTCGGGGTATGGCTTGGATAAGCTGATCACCGCGAAGGATGATAATACTTGTACATGGCACCAAAGGTACTATTCCCCGCTGATTTATCTGTTGGGCCAGATGTGTTACACAAACAGAGAACAAAACTTAGAAATGGGGGTGGGCATAAATCAAACTAATGCCAGAATGTGGAGGCAGCTAAAACAAAACACCCACCGTTCCTTGGTGAGGAGCTCTCCCCCTTCAAGGTTTGAAAATTTACAGCAAAACTGACCCTTAGGTTTAATCCCCTCGATAACCAGAGTTTGGAATGTGATGAATGTGCATGTGCTGTATCTTTAAGTATGTATTCATTTCTCTCTTTGGTGTGCATGTTTGGTGGAGCGATCCCCCATGTACCCAGTGCTGTAACAGGGGTAATAGCTGCTTGATGTAACTTACTGGTGTGTCGAGTTGCTCGGTTGTTTTTTTTCAGCACCACTAAACCAAAGACTCGCGCGCTCTCTTGCGTGCTCTCTGCCAAGTCTCCTTGCTTTACATCTCTTTTCTATCACCTACCGTCCCTTCCCCATATCCCTAGGTAACAAGTAATTGTAATAAACTGGTTGGGCTAACATTTGACCTGCTGTGTCTTAATCTTGCCATTGGGTATGCACATACATATAAAGAACCTCATCTCCCTCCTTTATATTGGAGCATGACAGTCTCATGACACGCTAACAGTTTTTTTTTACCCTCTGAATTGAAAATGTAAAAATGCAAAGCAATGCAAAGTCCTTTGGGGTACGTAGTTCTTTTTCTTTTCTGAGACAGATGTACCCAGAACTATCAATAATCCATGAAGCTGGAGCATTAACTCTGTAACTCCCAATATACTACATGATATGATGTGGAATATCAATAAACAAAAACCATGACAGAACTAGACCTCTGCTTTCATGGTGGAGATTGCAGTGTATCTGTAGCTACATGTATGCTTAACCACCACAGCTGCAAGGGTGGATTATGTTGCTCATGCTTCTTCAAAGGCTCCAGATACCCAGCAGTTGTACAGACCTAGATTCATGGCTGTTGATTTGGGTGTACTTCATGGATAGCCATGGCACGGTTGTATGGCAGCCTCCCTAGGTAAAACATGTCTTCTGATTTCTGTTGCAGCATAACAACAAGATCTACAAGTGGAGACAAATCTGTTAACTCCAGTTCCCATATCTCAGGAAGTTTTACTCATCCAACATAACCCTTGCTTTTCTCTCTCATATCATCCCAATTTAAATATACATAGTTAATCTAAATGATTACCTAGGAAAAAGGTTTGGTGCAGGGTGGCTGGCAACCTGAGTAGCAGAAAAGGATTTGGGATTAAACATGAGCCAGAATCATGCCTATGTGGTCAAGAAGGCTAATGGCATCCTGTCTTGTATCAGAAATAGTACAGTTAGAAGGAGCAGGGAAGTGATTGTTCTCTCATGCTCAGTGCAGAGAGCATGAGAGTATGCCTGGGGAAGAAAATGAAGCTGGTGAAGGGTCTGGAGCACAAATCATGGGTAGGGGCTAAGGGAGCTGGGATGGGTCAGTCTGGAGAAGAGGAGGCTCAGAGGAAGCATCATTGTTCTCTACGGCTCCCTGAAAGGAGGTTGTGGTGAGGTGGGTGTTGGCCTCTGCTGCCAGGTAACAATGACAGAATGAGAGGGAATGGCCTCAAGTCACACCAGTGGAAATTCAGGTTGGGTATTTGGACAAATTTCTTATCAGAAGGAGTGATGAGGTAATGGAATGGGCTGCCCAGGGAAGTGGTGGAGACAACCATCCCTGGAGGTATTCAAGAAAAGTGGAGATGTGGTACTTGGGCATACAGTTTAGTGGGCATCGTAGTGATGGGTTGATGGCTGATCTTAGATGATCTTAGTGGTCTCTTCCAACCTTAGTGATTCTATGACTCTATGAATGTACTTTTCAAAGAAATAACAGAGGCCACATTATTTGGGCATGGACTGCCCTGTTACCCTTTGAAACAGGCATGCCCAACTTGGACATGCTTGTTTCAGGCGAGCAGCCTGAAACACCTAGTAACTCATCCTGTCCCCTCACTGCTGCTCCATCACAGAAGCAGCTCTTCTGCGCTGACTGGCCTGGCCCCAGATCCTCACTCATCAATCAGCAAAAAACCAAAATATTACCCCAAAATAATTCCTCTTTACTCAGGCAAGCCAAAAGGTTGGACAGCTATTCTTTAAAAGAATAAGGTTGGAACCAGCTTTCCACTAGAGTATGCTTATTTGTGAGTGCAAGTTTTGGTAAGAAATGCTGTCCGTTGTAATTCTTGTATGATGATGTAACCCTTTGCTGTGCCAAAACAGTTAAGACATCAGAGTGCAGAGGGAAATAAGTACATAATGATGGTAATGTAGGTATTTCTTTATCTCATTCTTTGTTTTCAGATTAATATTAAATAGAAGACCACTGTTAACTCATTTGGCATTTTGGCCTCACAAACAAAATATTTTACTTGTCAGAATGTTTCTACATTCTGTTTTGAGTCCAATCTTTCTTTTTACTGTGTTCAGCTTTCTGTGATGAGTCTGTCCTTTCTAGAACAGTGTGCAACTAGCAATTTTAATGCATGAGAAGCACATGATCTAACTTACCCTTTGAACTAATGAAAGATTGTTCTTTTGTCTAGGAACATTTTTAAAAGCTTCTGTGCATGTCTAAATGTTTCCAGTATCATAGTATTTTGGTCTTATGTAACAATTTTAATTGGAGTAGATTTCATGTTTGATTTTAAAATTATGGTTTTGGGAGATAGTAATGTTGACATTGCCATTTCATTAGTCAGCCTAATGTCTCAAGAATAATGAGTATCCTTGCTTTGAGTGTCCTCAAACAGAGTAGATATGTTAGCCAGATTTAACAGAACTATGAAAAAAAGATGAACAGAAATACAGAATAAGGAATGCTATTAAACTCAGACTACACTGATATACTCCTCCTGGTATTTCAAAAGCCAACTTAATTTTTTTAGTTCCTACTTCCCAAAGTAAATGACAACATAGATACTAGCTGATTGATTCCTCTTAACAAGTAAATGTGTTAATTATCTAGAGTGTTTAAATATCATCTTGCAAGTCTAAGACTATGAGTTAAACATATGTTGAATAAAATTACTTCATAGTTTAAAGGGAACTGATGTGAGTTAGACAACCCACAGACAGACAAGGCGAGGAAAGACGAATATTTCATTCTTGCCTACTCTGCATAGAACAACAGCAACAACAACAACAAAAAAAAACATTAAACTTTCCAAGATTTAGGTTGAACATGTTCAATGGTAAGAATATTAGGAACTGAATTAGACTCAAGGGTTGTGGCCTGGCCACCATTTCAGGTTTTTAAGAACAGACCCACACAGCATCTAGAACCAGAAAACTCATGCAGAAATTTTGCCTCTATGGTACTGAAAGCATAAATAAGAATGTGAAATATAAAGAAACGATTGAAGAGAAATCAATTATACTAAGTCCATTTGACTAAAAACCAGACGTGATTTTGGACAGAGTAACAAATGCTTTGAGAACTCTCTGGTCCTGAAGGAATATATTTTTGCATGCTTGCAAATATCCAGTTAGTCTCCAACCATATATTTTATGCTGATATTTCATTCCCACTAAATAAGGCTTTAAGAGTAGCTTTCAAGAAACACCATGGTTAAATACAAAGCTTTTAAACAAGGAGCAAAAGAGTTTTTGGGACATATGATTGAGTCCTTCCTACTCAGACACTATACTTACCAACAGACTTAGTCACTTCTCAAAATCTACCATACTTCTAATTTCAAAAGTTTCTAGACAATTCCTGTTCCAGAGCTTTTTGGAATTTCCTCTTACTGAAACATTTTCAAAATTTTTGCCAGAATAGCATTTATAATATTATTCACTTTTCAGTAATGTATCTTAAATCTTTCTTTTTCTCTTTGCATCTAGATGGAAAAGAATTATTTCCTTACACATTTATCTTGTGTTTCTCCTTTTGATGGGAAAGTAATAGCACCAGCTGGCATGTGAAGGAGTCCTGTCATTCAGATTTTCAGGTAAATTACTTCTGGATGGCTTTGGAGGTTTGTCTTTCATTATTATTCCGTTGGTTGTTTCTTTTCTTTCTTTCTTTTATTTCTTTTTGCAAAGTAGATTCTCTCTTGTACTGTTTTTGAATATTTTGGTAGCAGTTTTAATAATAATTTTCACTAATACATGCTTTTTGCCTCATTTTTCTTGAAAGAAATACCCATGCTGGTGCAAGGTTTAGGGGATAGAAACTGTCACTTCATTTATGTCCCTACAGTTTAGGATATCAAACAAAACACCTGAGCTGGTTGACTAAAAGTCCATGGACATCTCAGACAGTAAAACAACAGATTTGTGCATCTGACAATACCTTTGAATGATTTTTCTCCACCAGCTTTGGACTGAAAGAAAAAAGCTCTCAAAATATTTCAAAATGGAGCAATAATAAGTTCATTCATGATGAATGATGGCAGAATTTGTGTCTGTCAGAATGGCTGTCAGGAAGGTGACAACAGTTCCAATACAGTCAAAGATTTCTTTCCTCATCTGGAACAATGTACATGAAACCCAAAGTCAGCAAGAAAAGTGCCATGTGGAGGTTCCAATAAAAGAATTGTTTAGATGGAGATTTCTAAGACAAAAAGAAATAAAAAGAATACAGAAAAATAGACCCTTGGCTTTTGCAGTTCATATTTTGATCTCTATCAGACAATTGCTAATGGGTAATTATTTCTGATGTTAAATGACTATTTGCAAAAATGTTTCTGTATATACTAACTTGGACAAGGAAACAGTCTTCTTAGCTAATGTTCACTGACTCAGATTTGGGTCACTGAATAATGCCTAAACATCCTTCAGAACAACCTTCTTTGTACTGAAACCCAGTTCACCACATACCCCAACACATCTCATTAAAAATACTGAGTTTCTACATTCACAATGTCTCACCATGAATTCCTGTTGGATGTTTCATGAAGTAAGAGAATGGGAACTCTCTGCTCCTATCTGGGAATGTTATGATGAGGGAACATGCTCTTTTTTCCACTCAGTATAAAACTGTCAGCCTGAGCTCGCTGTCACTGTAGACAGTGGGCTAGATATTGGCACAGCTCAAATCAAGGGAAGAGAATACATTTTTGTGGACGGGTTATTGCTGACAATACAAGAAGAATAAATTAGAGTCAGGAATAAAAGAAGACATTAAGGCCCCCATGGCACCATCTTATAAGAATTTAATACTTTGAAATACTTCACTTTCTATTTTATCTACATGCCATTTATAATATAGATATGGCAATACCCAGAAAATAAAGAAGGTGTAATTTTCATGCTGATTGTGCCGGATGTATCTATCCTTTTCTGTCATATCAGTTTTATATAGTGTCTTTAAAATATAAAAAAGACAATAATATTGAAAGACACTTTGTTTTAGCATTGTGTTGCCTTCTTCATTTCTTTTGTTTTGCATAATAATAATCCAAATGGACATTCATCCTGTCTTCTCACTTTAATCCCCAAGTGACAGTTATTTCTTCCTCAGGGTTTCTTTTCTATACTTGCTCATCTAAATATGCAGATTTCCTGAGCAAGGACAGGAAATAAAAATAGAAGGTCTAATATTGTTTCAGTTGTAATTGTGCAAAGCAGGAGCTTTATCTCATGAAGCACAAGAATAATGTAAGAGTTTATGCCAGTATATTTGCTGTTTATCCCTGTAGTGGGATTGCCTGGTCACAGCCTGAACCAGTGAATGAGCATCTGAGTGAGCGGAGCGGAGGAGCCCAGGTCCACCCGACCTCTCGCTCTCTCCCTCTCGGTGGTGCTTCCGGTGGTGCTTCTGGGAGCACAAATCCGCTCAGAGCCTGTGCGGGTTGCCCCTCCCCCTCCCCGGCTCTCTTTTTTCCGGCGCGCCAGTGTTCGAACGAGAGGCGGCTGCGTTCCTTGGCCTAAACGGTCGCCGGGAGGGATGAGTTCATCCCCCTTACCTCTGACATCTCTTTCTGTAGCGCCTCTACCTCAAATAAAAGCTCTGTCACCGCCTTCACTTGCATTACAATCCCACACTTTTTTTTTTTCCTCAAAAAATGGTATCAAATCTGAAATTAAACAATTTCCTCTTTTAGACTGACTGGTACAACATCCTCTCTAGTAACTGCAAGTTTTGCTACTCTTTTCCTAACTTGATTCTTTAGGGAAGTGCTGAAAATTAGCAGTCATACACATTACACTAATTAGACTAGATTAAAATTACACTCCCGGAACTATTACTGAGCCAAAGTTTGATGCAAATTTCTATATCTGTTTTTCATATGTCCTATCTCACCACTATGCCAATTTTCACATCTGTTCATGTTGATAGGAGCACTGTTAACATATCTTTTCCTTATTCTGAAAATACCCTAAACCACAGCAGAACTAGAGCAAGGTGCGATGAGGATCCATAACACAGTGTCAAAGGTTCAGATGAGCAAGGCCTAACGAACATAGCCCCTGACACATCCCATATTATAGTTATCCTTGAGTTTCATAGCAGTCTGAAATAGCACGAGACAGCTGTAAGGGATGTTACTGGGACTTGCTCATCTAACCAGTGAGCTACAAACAGATGTTGTGTGTGAAATAAGAACCACTGCCACTGACACATCTCACACGCCTGACAGTGGGCAAAGTGACTCAACCAGACAAGAAGAGGAAATTGTGTGTGACATGTCCTTCACTTCAATGAGTATCATGTCACTTCTGACCAAACTTTTCACTTGACTCATCAAATTCTATTTGACAGGGCATACATGTGAATTCTGGGGTCATGGAAATCTACTTATACATATATACCCACCAAGTAAAATGAAAATAGTGACTGTGCGGCATAAAAACAGATTCCTGTGCTTAAGTGCATTAGTAAAATCCCTTATCAAGAATTTAGGATTATTTTTTTAATTACACTGTCAACTATAATGTCTTATAAATACTGTCTGCAACCATCAACAATCATATTCTAGAGGAGTAATTGTCAACTGACAGCTTTTGTTCTTGCAAATCATTTGCCTGCTTTCAGCAGCATTATTTCTAACTGATTCTACACAGATATGAGTGCATGAAATAATGAGAAACTGTGAGAAGGAAGGAGATCCCAAACTATGCTGATGTATGGTTGTGACAACACAAGATTTGGAAGCTACATTAGTCAGGTGCTTGTGAATAGCAGTCGTTGCTAATGTACCTGATTCCATCATCCTGGCTTTGTTTTCCAATCTCATGATTGCAAATCAGAGAAGAAACTGACATTTTATGGTAATGAAAAAATCACTAAGCTCATAGATCACAGAATCACAGAATCGTAGAAGTTGGAAGGGACCTCTAGAAATCACTGAGTACAACCCCCCTGCCAAAGCAGGTTCCCTACACCAGGTTGCACAGGTAGGCGTCCAGGCAGGCCTTGAATATCTCCAGAGAAGGAGATTCCACAACCCCCCTGGGCAGCCTGTGCCAGTGCTCCATCACCCTCACGATAAAGTAGACCTTGCACACATTTGTGTGGAACCTCCTGTGCTGCAGTTTCTGGCAGTTTCCCCTTGTCCTGTCTCCACACACTGATGAAAAGAGTCCGGCTCACCACTTCGTCCCCCACACTTCAGATATTTATAAACCTGGATCAGGTCCCCTCTCAGTCCTCTTTTCTCAAGGCTGAACAGACCCAGTTCACTTGGCCTTTCTTCATAGGGGAGATCCTCCAGGCCCTTCACCATCTTTGTGGCCCTGCGCTGGACTCTTTCCAAGAGATCCCTGTCTTTTTTGTACTAGGGAGCCCAGAACTGGACACAGTACTCCAGATGAGACCCCACCAGGGCAGAGTAGAGGGGGAGGATCACCTCCCTTGACCTGCTGGCCACGCTCTTTTTAATGCACCCCAGAATGCCATTGGCCCTCTTGGCCACAAGGGCACACTGCTGACTCATGGTCAACCTGTCATCCACCAGGACACCCAGGTCCCTCTCTGCAGAGCTCCTCTCCAGCAGCTCATCCCCCAGTCTATACAGGTGCATGCAATTATTCCTCCCTAGGTGCAAGACTCTACACTTACTTTCATTAAACCTCATCCGGTTTCTTACTGCCCAGCTCTCCAGCCTGTCCAGGTCTTGCTGAATGGCAGCACAACCTTCAGGCGTGTCATCCAATCCTCCCAACTTCGTATCATCAGCTATCTTGCTGAGGGTGGCCACTATCCCCTCATCAAGGTCACTGATGAAGATGTTGAACAAGACTGGACCCAACACGGACCCCTGGGGACACCGTTGGTTACAGGACTCCAACCAGACTCTGCACCACTGTAAAGCAAGCAAAGGCGGTGACAGAGCTTTTATTTGAGGGAGAGGCGCTACAGAAAGAGATGTTAGAGATAAGAGGGATGAACTCATCCCTCCCGGCGACCGTTTAGGCCAAGGAACGCAGCCGCCTCTCGTTCGAACACTGGCGTGCCGGAAAAAAGAGAGCCGGGGCAGGGGGAGGGGGGGGCAACCCGCGCAGGCTCTGAGCGGATTTGTGCTCCCAGAAGCACCGCCGGAAGCACCACCGAGAGGGAGAGAGCGAGAGGTCGGGTGGACCTGGGCTCCTCCGCTCCGCTCACTCAGATGCTCATTCACTGGTTCAGGCTGTGACCAGGCAATCCCACTACAACCACTAACAATGACCTCTGCACTCTGCCAGTCAGCCAGTCCTCAACCCACTTTACTGTCTACTCATCTATCCCACGCTTCCTCAGCTTTGTTATAAGGATGTCATGGGAGACAGTATGAAATGCCTTGCTGAAATCAAGGTAGACTACATCCACCAGCCTCCCCCCATCCACCCAGCCTGTGACAACATCTGTAGTGGGATTGCCTGGTCACAGCCTGAACCAGTGAATGAGCATCTGAGTGACCGGAGCGGAGGAGCCCAGGTCCACCCGACCTCTCACTCTCTCCCTCTCGGCGGTGCTTCCGGGAGCACAGATACACTCAGAGCCTGCGCGGGTTGCCCCCCCCCTCCCTGGCTCTCTTCCTTCCGGCGCGCCAGTGTTCGAACGAGAGGCGGCTGCGTTCCTTCGCCTAAACGGTCGCCGGGAGGGGTGAGTTCATCCCCCTTATCTCTCACATCTCTTTCTGTAGCGCCTCTACCTCAAATAAAAGCTCTGTCACCGCCTTCGCTTGCTTTACACTTGGCGAGCCAGGCAGTCTAATACCTTTTAAAAACATTCACTATGACCTTTCTAAGTAACATTGTGGGGTGGTTTGCACGGGAAAAGACCACCCCCTTAAATGACCTTTTGCCCGGTCACATCCCGGGATTCCTAGGATCCCCATACCACGGGATTGCTGCAATTATTGAAAAATGGGGCCCCCTGCGAGACGGAGAAAACATCCGTGAATCCCCGTCGCGACTAGCTGAGTATTTTCTCTCTCTGACTAAAAACGTACTGACTACTCGGGAGCGGCAGTTAGCTGCGTCTACGGTGGCATGGCCATTGCTGATAGCCTTGAACCAGATGAACGCAACTGAAGGGGGTCTGCTTGATGAAAATCAACTCTTGCGTGACCGTATTGAAGAATTAGAAAAACAAATTGCAATTTTGACAGGAAAAATACCAAAACCGGTCACTCCCTTACGGAATGTCCGGAATCTCTCCCTAGAAGTCACCGGGGACCCTGCAGAAGACAGCCCACATAGTCTGGTTTCTGACAATGAAGGCACTAAAAGGTCGGATCTCGAAGTTCCACTTGAGCTAGATCCCTTTGAGATCCGACCAGTTGTAACTCAAAAAACAAAAAAAATACAGGATAGACCAGTGGGGCTGCCCCCTGACCAGTGGCCCCCAGCCCACAGCACTCTACATGTAACAGCTCGCCCATATACAGCAGCTGAATTAATGGATCTAGTACAGCGGTTTAGACAAAAACCAAGAGAGAGTGTACCAGCATGGCTGCTCCGCTTATGGGACATGGGGGCAGAAGGTGTTATGGTAAATGGGCCAGAAATTTCAAAACTGGCATCCATTACCACTCACCCTGCCCTCAGACAGAGGCTATATGCCACTGTTCAGCATAATGATGAAAATCATTCATTAATTAAATGGTTAACAGCTGCGTGCCGTATAACATGGCCAAACAAAACTGACATCCCATTAAATACAGGTCTATGGTCTTCTATGGAAGACCTGCAAAATTATATTCGGGAACTGGGTATGAGAGAGGCAATCTATGAGGAAGATTTTGAGAGCCCAGACCTGATGAAATTCTCAGCAGGAATGAGAGATCTTATCCTGCAGCAAGCTCCACCTCACCAGTATGGTACTTTGGTATCCATACTGAACCCCCTAGTGGCCTCAGAGGCCATCATACAACAGGCTGCCCAATTGGTGGCAGATCTGGGGGAGACAGAGCGCCTGCGCGCTAGGCGCAATGTCCGAATGGTGGTGGAAAGGTCGGAGATCCATCCACCACCACGACCTAGGAGACCAGCCTCTAAGGTAATCCAATCTGGACCCATCAGGGTATCGAGAAGACAGATGTTTAATGACCTGATAAGAGCAGGAGTTCGATTTGAAAAGATTGATGGACAGCCTAATCAGGTATTACTCCAACTATGGAAACAGTTGCCCAATAATCAAAGATTCCAGTCCTCCCCCAAAAGGGAAGGAATTCGATTTATAGAACACATTCCACAAGACGCATGGAATCTGGAAGATTTCATGGTGCCATCGAAAAAACGTAAACCTCCTCAGGCGGCCCGGGCAGCCTCAGTCGAGCCGTCAGAGGAAAAAGACTTGGGGATTGCAGAGCTGATGGCATGACAGAGGAGTCAAAATTTCCCAGGACTAGGGTCTCTACAGGAGACCAGAGACCCTATGTTGAATTAACTATTCACTGGTCGAGAAAGAACGTACAACGAGTGATGGCGCTGGTAGATACTGGGGCAGAAACATCCATCATATATGGGGACCCAAATAAATTCCTGGGCACTAAGGCTATGATAGGTGGGTTCGGGGGGCAGATGATCCCCGTAACCCAAACGTGGTTGAAACTGGGGGTTGGGCGTCTTCCACCTCGGGAGTACAAGGTATCTATCGCCCCAGTTCCAGAGTACATACTGGGGATAGACATCTTGTGGGGTCTGACTCTCCAGACCACTGTGGGAGAGTTCAGACTAAGGGAAAGATGTATTAGTATCCGGGCGGTGCAGGCAATTTTAAGGGGCCATGCAAAAATTGAGCCTATTTGTTTGCCACAACCCCGCCGGATAACAAATACGAAACAATATAGACTCCCTGGTGGGCAAGAAGAAATTACCAAGACTGTGCAGGAGTTGGAGAGAGTAGGGATTATTAGACCTGCGCACAGCCCATACAACTCCCCCATATGGCCAGTCAGGAAGTCAGATGGTACATGGCGAATGACGGTAGACTACAGAGAACTAAATAAAGTCACTCCGCCGATACACGCAGCCGTACCCAACATTGCCTCCCTCATGGATACGTTAAGTAGAGAAATAGAAACATATCACTGTGTTTTGGATTTAGCAAATGCATTTTTTAGCATTCCAATTGCTAAGGAATCTCAAGACCAGTTTGCATTCACATGGGAGGGCAGGCAGTGGACTTTCCAAGTCCTACCTCAGGGATATGTGCATTCACCTACATTCTGCCATAACCTGATAGCACGTGACTTGGCAAATTGGAACAAACCATCTACCGTCAAAATGTACCATTACATTGATGATCTGATGCTGACATCCAGCTCAATTGAGGCATTAGAGAAGGCAGTACCATCATTAACCACTTATTTACAGGAAAAAGGATGGGCTATAAACCCACAGAAAGTACAAGGACCAGGGTTATCAGTTAAATTCCTGGGCGTTATCTGGTCAGGTAAGACTAAGGTCTTACCCAGCGCGATCATAGATAAGATTCAAGCGTTCCCAGTTCCTACAACACCAAAACAGTTGCAGGAGTTCTTGGGTGTATTAGGATACTGGCGATCCTTTATACCCCACTTAGCACAACTCCTAAAACCTCTGTATCGATTAACAAAAAAAGGCCAAGTATGGGATTGGGGTAAAATGGAGCAAGATGCCTTCCAGCAGGCAAAAATAGCTGTTAAACAGGCCCAGGCACTGGGTATATTCGATCCAACCCTTCCAGCCGAACTAGATGTGCATGTAACTCAAGAAGGGTTTGGCTGGGGTCTGTGGCAGCGCCAGAGTTCCATTCGAACCCCAATTGGGTTCTGGTCACAGGTTTGGCACGGAGCAGAAGAAAGATACAGCATGGTTGAAAAGCAGCTATTGGCTACCTATTCTGCACTGCAGGCGGTAGAACCGATAACTCAAACTGCAGAAGTTATTGTTAAAACGACTTTGCCAATTCAGGGGTGGGTAAAAGATCTAACCCACATTCCTAAGACGGGGGTGGCCCAATCACAAACAGTGGCACGCTGGGTTGCCTACCTCAGTCAGAGAAGCCGCCTGTCATCATCTCCACTGAAGGAAGAACTGCAGAAGATACTTGGCCCAGTGACATATCGCAGTGAAGCACCTGAGGAAATAATAGTCACTCGTCCAGAGAAGAGTCCTGTACAGGAGGGGAAATACCCTATTCCAGAAGATGCCTGGTACACAGATGGATCCAGCAGAGGGAACCCAAGTAAGTGGCGAGCTGTCGCATACCATCCCTCAACTGAAACAATATGGTTTGAAGAAGGGGATGGACAAAGTAGCCAGTGGGCTGAGTTACGAGCTGTGTGGATGGTGATAACTCAAGAGCCGGGCGATGGCGCACTGAATATCTGCACGGATAGCTGGGCAGTCTACCGAGGGCTCACGCTCTGGATAGCACAGTGGGCCACTCAGGACTGGGCGATCCATGCTCGACCTATCTGGGGCAAAGATATGTGGGTTGATATATGGAACGTGGTTAGGCACAGGACTGTACGAGCATACCACGTTTCTGGACATCAACCCTTGCAGTCCCCAGGTAATGATGAAGCTGACACTCTGGCTCGAGTTCGATGGCTAGGAAATACATCAGCCGAAGATATTGCCCATTGGTTGCATCGGAAATTACGGCATGCAGGACAGAAAACCATGTGGGCAGCAGCTAAAGCATGGGGGCTGCCCATACAGTTACCGGATATTGTCCAGGCATGTCAAGACTGTGACGCTTGCTCACGAATGAGACCAAGACCTCTGCCGGAAACAACGGCCCATCTTGCTAAAGGACACAACCCTTTACAACGATGGCAGATCGATTACATAGGTCCACTTCCTCGATCTGAGGGGGCCAGATATGCCCTAACCTGTGTTGACACAGCAAGTGGACTGATGCAAGCATATCCTGTAGCAAAGGCAAACCAAGCCTATACCATTAAAGCTCTAACTAGGCTGATGGCATCATATGGGACTCCTGAGGTCATCGAGAGTGACCAAGGTACACATTTCACAGGTACAACTGTGCAAAAGTGGGCTGAAGACAACAACATTGAATGGCGGTTTCACCTGCCCTATAATCCAACGGGAGCAGGCCTAATAGAAAGGTATAATGGAATCCTGAAGGCTGCTCTGAAGGCAGATTCACAGTCCTTGCAGGGGTGGACCAAGAGGCTTTATGCAACCCTGCGGGACTTGAATGAGAGACCGAGGGATGGCAGACCCAGCGCTTTAAGAATGTTGCAGACAACTTGGGCCTCTCCACTTAGGATACAAATCACAAGCAAAGACACCTCACTTAAGCCACAAGTTGGCACCATGAATAATCTTCTGCTCCCTGCCCCTGATGACCTAGAGCCTGGGAAACACAAGGTAAAATGGCCTTGGAAGGTGCAAGTAGGACCAAAATGGTGTGGTCTCCTTGCACCTTGGGGGAGATTGTTAGAGGTTGGGGGATCAGTAAACCCTCCTGTGGTTGGTGCATGGCCAACGGAGGTTGTAGTTGACACTCCAATTTTCATTGCAAAGGGGACATTAATCATGTCCTTATGGCAAATTAGAACTCCCCCCTTGGTACCTGATATAGTGATCCAACCGCAGATATCAGGCCAAAGGGTATGGTATCGAAGGCCAGGCCATGCTCCAGTACAGGCAGAGGTATTGACTCAGGACCGAAATACAGCCTGTATCTTACCATGGAGGGCAGACTTACCCCTCCTTGTACCTGTTAAACATCTGTATTACTCCCCTTGAGGTTATCAAGTTTACAGGACAGCCGGCAGGAGCAACACCACTCCAGCACACTCCAGTGACCATGAGGAAACATCATGACATCCAGTGATGGACTGTTGAACTTTCGGCAACTGGCGAATGTGAACCTACTGGTCCTTAAAGAAGATACGACTCCAGAAGGAACATCAAGTACTGGCCCAAGAAAACCACAAGAAGGGACTACAAATAATAGCCTTCAGTGCCTTAACATTCTACATTGCGGCGGGTATTGTACATGCGTCGCGATGTACTTGGTATTTTGAGCCATCGGAACAGCAGGAGATTATGCCCAACCTGCTCAGTTGCTGGTTCATGCTGTGAAGGGGTGGAGTGTAGTGGGATTGCCTGGTCACAGCCTGAACCAGTGAATGAGCATCTGAGTGACCGGAGCGGAGGAGCCCAGGTCCACCCGACCTCTCACTCTCTCCCTCTCGGCGGTGCTTCCGGGAGCACAGATACACTCAGAGCCTGCGCGGGTTGCCCCCCCCCTCCCTGGCTCTCTTCCTTCCGGCGCGCCAGTGTTCGAACGAGAGGCGGCTGCGTTCCTTCGCCTAAACGGTCGCCGGGAGGGGTGAGTTCATCCCCCTTATCTCTCACATCTCTTTCTGTAGCGCCTCTACCTCAAATAAAAGCTCTGTCACCGCCTTCGCTTGCTTTACAACATCATAGAAGGCCACCAGGTTGGTTGAGCATGACCACCCCTTGGTGAACCCATGCTGACTACTCCTGATAACCTCTTTTTCTTCCAACTGTCTGGAGATGGCATCCAGCACAAGCTGTTCCATCACCTTTCCAGGGACAGAGGTGAGGCTGACTGGCCTATAATTACCCAGATCTGCCTTCTTGCCCTTTTTGAAGACCAGAGTGACATTGGCTATCCTCCAGACTTCAGGCACCTCTCCCATTCTCCATAACCTCTCAAAGATGATAGAGAGCAGTTCAACAGTCACCTCCGCCAGCTCCCTCAGCACCCATGGATGCACCCCATCGGGTCCCATGGATTTATGAACATTAGCATTGCCATGGTGCTCACGGACCACCTCTTCCCTGACTAAAGGAAAGTCTCCCATTCCCCAGACCCTCTCACTAACCTCCAGGGTCTGGGATTCCTAAGGGAGAGCTTTTTCACTGAAGACAGAAGCAAAGAAGGTGTTCAGTATCTCCACCTTCTCAGCATCTCCTGTCACCAGAACACCCCCCTCACTTAGTAGGGGGACCCACATTCTCCCTAGTCTTCTTTTTACTGTTAACATTCTTAAAAAAAGCGTTTTTTATTATCCTTTATCACCTTTGCTAGAATAATTCCAGATGTGCTTTAGCCTTCCTCGTTGCATCCCTGCAGGCCCTGACAACATTTCTATATTCTTCCCAAATGGTCAGACCCTTTTTTCACATTTCATGGACCTTCTTCTTCCCTTTGAGTTTGCGCATGAGCTCCTTGCTCATCCACGCAGGTTTCCTGCCACCCTTTCCCGATTTCTTGCTCACAGGGATGCACTGATCCTGAGCTTGGAAGAAGAGCTGTTTAAATGCTGACCAGCTCTCATAGGCCCCCTTACCTTCTAACACCCTAGCCCACAGGATAGCTCCAAGTAGGTCCCGGAAGAGATTAAAGTTGTCTCTCCTAAAGTCCAGGGTAGCAATCCTACTTTTTGATTTGCTTCTTCCACTCAGGATCTTGAACTCCACCATCTCATGATCACTACAAGCCAAGCTGCCCCCAACCTTTACTTCCTTAACAAATCCTTCCTTGTTAGTGAGAATAAGGTCCAGTAACACCCGTCCCTCTGTTGGTCCTCCGCCACCTGCATCAGAAAGTTGTCTTCAACATATTGCAAGAACCGTCTGGACCGTGCGTGCCTGGCCATGTTGCTCAACCAGCAAATATGTGGATAATTGAAGTCCCCCATTAGCACCAGCTCCTGGGAACATGACGCTACTTCCAATTGCTTATGGAAGGCCTCATCAACCTCCTTCTCCTGATCAGGGGGCCTGTAATACACACCCACAACAGTGTCACCCTTACCAGCCTGCCCCTTGATTCTCACTCACGAGCTCTCCACTGCTACATCACTCTCCCCCAGGTGGAGTTCCATACATTCTAACTGCTCTCTCAAATAAAGAGCAACTCCACCACCTTGCCTTGCCAGCCGATCTTTCCTAAAAAGCACACAGCCCTCCATGACAACATTCCAGGAATGAGAACTGTCCCACGATGTCTCCATGATCACAATGAGATCATGGCCTTGAGACCGCACGCAGATCTCCAACTCTTCCTGTTTATTTCCCATGCTGCGCACATTAGTGTAGAGACACTTAAGGGAAGCAGCATCCCCCTGCCTCTCACCATGCCTTTGAACTCCACCCTCTTCACCCATCAAGCTCTGTTTTGAACTACGCCCTCAGCCCCAGCGGCCCTCATTTTGTCCCCTTCCCCCTTCCTACCTAGTTTAAAGAACTGTCAGTAAGTCCTGCCAGTTCCTCAGCTAGAATCCTCCTACCCCTCGGAGACAGGCTGCTTCCATCTGCAGCCATCATGCCAGGTGCCGAATAAATTGCCCCATGTTAAGAAAAAAACAAAATTCCTATGTTTGCAGCAACTCTTAAGCCATTTATTTAAGAGGTGGGCTTTTTGGATCCTCCCAGTGTCCTTTCCTGCCACAGAAGGTATAGAAAAAAAAATCACCTGCACACCTGTTCCTTCAGCTACCCGCCCCAGACCCCTGAAGTCATCCTTGATAGTCTTCAGGCTTTTCTCAGTGACTTCATCACTGCTAGCCTGAACTATCAATAGCGGGTAGTAATCAGAAGGGCGGATCAGTCCGGGAAGTCTCCTAGAAATGTCCCTGACCAGTGCCCCAGGAAGGCAGCTCACCTCCCTGCAGATAGGGTCAGGCCGACATATAGGGCCTTCTGTTCCTCTCAGCAGGGAGTCGCCTATGACAACCACCCTTCTGTCCTACTGGGTGGAGGAAGTCTTGAGGTGTGGGGTCAACTGCTTCACCCGAGACACCCTCACAGGTAGGCCTCCCTCCACACCCGCACTCACCTCTCCCTTGAGTTCCAGGACCTCAAACATATTCCGCAGAGGCACCTGGGGAGCCGAGGATGGTCGGGACGGGGGATGCCCACTTTGCCCAGTTAGTATCCGTTTCCATTCATCCTTCTCTCTTAAATTGCCTTGCTCTGCTTGGCAACAACAGGGCAGGGGTTCCACCACTGTGTGGTGAATATCACCTTGCCCTTTTGGGAGAGGGTTACAGTGCTTTTGCCACAGCCTCACCCCCTTCCCCCCAGCTCTTCACTAGTATTCCTAGGGGTAGGAGAGGACAGGGGACTTACTGCAGTAGGAACACAGTCTGCCTGCATATTCCCCACTATCACCTGTTTGCAAGGTGACGGGGGGCAACATGCTTTGTGTGGAGCCTCAGCTGTGTGCCAGGATCTCGGGGCCCATAGGGACTGGCACCACCAATCAATCTCCCTCTCACAATCCTTTCTGGTCCTCAGCCTCTCCACCTCCTCCTTCAGGCAGACCACAAGACTGAGTAAGTCATTTATTTACCTGGTCACACCTTAGACAAGCGCTGCCTCCATCACCTGGCACTGCAAAGGCCAGGCTCTGGCACTCATCACAGCCAGTGACCTGTACACTAGCATGCTGTTTTGGGACCTCAGTCTGGGTCTCCACATTTTTCCTGTCAGTAGCCTTCCGCCAGGGGCAGCCATGGCAAACCGGTAGACCCATTAATACTAGCACAAATTAGAATAGCCTTAACAAGGGTGTGACTGCCCAGCCCCAACCTGCTACTGGTAGTGCTGGCTCTGCCCTCACCCCATTACCAGGTCACTGACAGGTGCCCCTCGTACCTGTCACTCGCTTCACAGTGACACTCGCTTCACAGAGCTGCCAGGGTGCTCTGATGCCTTGGGAATCCCTGGATGAGGGAAAGCGAGCAAATCCCCTGTGCACCCAACAATCAGCCGCCTTGGCTCTGGCTGGGCAGCTCCAAAGCAGCAAACCTCAGCGATCAAAGATATCTGTAACTAGTTCATAACTTTCTTTCATACTGCAATTTCTTCAGGTAAACAAATGGTCTAAATGTCATGAGCATAGTCATGATTATGTGAATGAGAATGAGTGGCCTGTGTAACCACAAATATGTATACAGATGACACCATCCTTTCAGTTCTGACTCGGTAAGACTGTGATGATGCATACAGCACTGCAAAATTGATTGACAAGCAGTGAGCGAGATAGAAAGTTCAGCGTACCAGAATGTAACAGCGCTGTGTATTGCCCCATTCAGATCACATCTACCATATTGTTAGTTGATTTGAAAGAAATTCACTTGTGAGCATCTCAAAGGACACTGATGAAGATATTGAACAAGATCAGACCTGGTACCAACTTCTGGGGAGCATTGCTAGATACAGGCCTCTAACCGACTCTGTGACAGTCAGCAAGTTCTCAGTCCACCTCTTGCTCCACTCATATGTCCCACAATTTCTAAGCTTCATTACTAGGATGTCAAAAGCTTTGTTGAAGTCCAGGTACACAACATCCACCATTCTCCCTTCATCTATACAGCCAGAATGACATCAGTTCATAAAGTACATGCTCAAAAGAAAGTTGAAAAACAACCACCCACCTCCCTGTTGCTCACTTACAGATATAGAAGATCTATGAAACCGCTAATAGTTTTTTTTTTGTTGGTTTTTCTACTGATGCTTTGAACTATCAGATAATACCAAAGTATATGCAGTAGAGAGTAAAGCAGATTTACAGTGCTAGCAGGAATTATTAATGGCAACACTGGCACTCTGCATGCAGGCAGCTAGCCAATGGATACCAAAAATTATGGGTTGTTGTTGTTAAATTAATCATAATAGAGGTTAATAAGGGTTTGCTTCTGGTACTCAGTTCTGCAAGTCCTGTTGCAGTTGATGAGAATTGGGGCTTCAGCTGAAGTATTAGAATGGGATGGGTATCGGCTGCAGTAACGCTGTGACTTTTTTTCAGTGACACTGAAAAAAACCCAACATTGCTCTACCAGCATTTTCAGAAGCTGAACTAAGTTTCTTCAGTTTCCATGTTCTTCTCCTCTGTCATCTGCACTTGGCTGCAGTTACGGCACTATTTCCCTAGCCAAGTATTCCCCATGCTCTACAACTGCTCTTTGCTTTTATTTTTATTTTTTTCTGTTACACAGTCGTAGTGTATAAACTCCATCTTAAAGGAGCTATACAGCTTCAGGGCAGACAACTAAGTTGTATGGGCTAACCCTACTGCTGGCTGCTAGGACTCCTAAATCAGACAGTTTTTGTGGCCGCTTGCAAAAAAATACCAGTGAAAATAGAAAGAACATACTTTTCAGTCAGAAGGTACAAGATCCCAGAAACTCTGTATCATTTCCAAATCACCAGGTGTCCCTGTTTCAGAACAACTTTTTGAAGGTTTTCTGATTCATGGAGAACTGAAAATATCAACACTGCAATCTGACACCAAATCAAACCCTGAAAATTTAAATAACCAGTGAATTGGAAATCAAACCCAACAGATAGTTTTTCACTTTTAACTTAACTCAGTGACAAAATTTGGACATGCAAATAATGGGAGGTGATGCCTTATGGACTTATGCTTTATCGTATATTTGATTTCAGCTTCTTAGACTTTAACATCAATATTTATTTCAAATCATTTTCACACAATGAGAGCATTAATGGCTGCTTCTCTTATGTTGGTTCTTTGGTGTCTAATAATTATCAATGTGCAGACTTTCTGGGGGCAATTCTGAGAACTATCTTCTCTGTTCATCTTTCTACTTTCACAAAACCTGAAGCAATATGATTATCTGGGTGACATGTATCCCTCTGCGAAGTTCATCGGAAATTTGCTGATGATTTAAATATATTACTGGGAAGTAGAAAAAAAAAAACGCAGATAGATACACAGATGGCCCAGTCACTTCAGTCTTCTTTTTGAAAACAAGTTTTACAACTGGTGACATGCCAGGCTGATGCCAACCAGTTCACTGTTAAGATGGGTCTAAGTGCTTGAAGCACAATAATGTATTCCTCTAAACTTTTACAAGTGGAATCAATGTTCCACAGCACTTTCCCAATTAGGAAAGTAGTCTGTGAAATATGTTAAGAACATATGCCCTTTGAAGTTCAACTTAGCTTTTGAGAAGTGAGTCTAGAAAAATAAGGGTAAATACAGTGGGAAGTGCAGAACAGGTGCCATTTGCCAATTGGAAACAGCACAAAGGGCCATCAGCCTATGTCCCTCTGCCTGGGACATGGCTTCTTGCAGTGAAAAGAGCACCTATCTACATCTATCAACATTTGTAGAACATACTAAGCTACAAAATAGCCGAGGTATTGTATAATTATTTTCCTCCCCAGTTATCATTGGCTTTGAACAGCTGTCATATAGCTATTTAAACACTCTCAAGTAACAGAGTAGAAATTACCCATACACAGAAATAACTGCAAGTTGATAAATGATTATTTTATCTTTCTTAGTTAGCAAGGAAAAGCTAACAAAAACTTCTCACCAGTCTATTGGTTTTGGATGGGATGGAGTTACTTTTCTTTATAGCAGCTAGTGTGGTGCTAAGTTTTGGTTCTGTGTTGATAACACTCTGACATATTAGCAATTGCTGAACAGCATCAAGACCTCTGTTTCTCACGCTGTCCTGACAGCCAGTAGCATGGGGTTACACAAGAAAGTGGGAGGGGTCACAGCCAGGACTGCTGAACCTAGATGAACAGAGATACTCCATACCACATGGCACTGTGCTCTGCCATAAAATTCAGGGAAAAGAAGAGTGAAGGGGAGAATGCTTGCAGTTATGGTGTTTTTTTTACCCAAGTAACAATTACATGCGATGAAGCACGACTTTCCTGAAAATGTCTAAATGTTGGTCTGCCAATAGAAAGTGGTGAATGAATTACTTATCTTGCTTTCACTATATTAACCATTTGTTCATTTATCTTGCTGAACTGACTTGAGAGTGCTCTTTCAGCTCTCTTAGCAACAACTGTTCGTTTATACTGCAAAAAAATAAAAGATGGAATATGCAAACAAAGTGTGTCTTACATGTCAAACACGTAAGAAGGTGGATTGTTTCATTTAATTCCTGCTATGCATTAAGCCAGTTCTACGGAATATTTGTAAACCATGCCTCAAAATACATTTCAAAAAGTCACAGCAAATACTTTGTGTATTTCACTTATACAAATGAAGGTATCCCACAATATTAATAAATTAGTCTACTTATTTAAATACACCTAGAGATGCCTTTAGGACAGATGAGTAAAAAAGGTTACCCAGCTTCCAATTGATTGCCCAACAGTCAGTACTGCTAATTAGACAAAGACAAAGCAAATTAAGAAAGCAGCACACATACTCTGATGAAAAAAAGAAGGTCTCAATGAAAATTATTTTATACAAATGGGCATCATGCCATGCTGGAGTACCAAATCCTACTGAGTATTCTGAACATGAAACTGCAGTTATCATTTGAATTTCTTTCATTTATTTATTTATTTATTTTTAATGAGCCTTCCTCTAGGAATTCTGCATCAAGCATGACTTCAACCCTTTAAGTAACAAAGTGCAGAATTTGGCTGGTAAGCCTCAGAGATGCTCTGTGCAGTTTGCTGTTACTTGCAAGTTGGATAGCTGTCACGCTCCAATATAAAGGAGGGAGACGAGGTTCTTTGATTATGTGTATACCCGATGGCGAGATTAAGACACAACGGGTCAAATGTTAGCCCAACCAGTTTATTACAATTACTAGTTGCTTAGGGATATGGGGAAGGGAAGGTGAGCGATAGAAAAAGGTCTAAGAAGCAAGGAGTCTTGATAGAAAGCAAGAGAGATATAATCACCACCGTGGGTCCAACCAGGTTCTCGTAGTCTCAGGAACTCGTCTGGTCACCGCGGGGGACGGGAGATGGCAGCAAGCAGGCCTCAGGGTCCGTCTTCGGGAGTTCTCCTCAAAGATTTTCTCTTTGGGAGTTCTTCTCCAATATCCTTGGTTCAGTGAAGGCCTTTTATCCCCCATTTCTCAGGTGTTTTTTTCTGGCCTGACAGATAAGCCAGCAGCGGATGTTGCCTTCATTGCCATGCAGGAGCATTGTTGTACTATTTGCCCCTACTTCTGCTTATCTTTACAACCATAAGCAGAGACAATGAGGCGCCCTAACACCCATCTGGATAACCGGCAGTTATCAGTCAGAGTCTTGTCACCAGAAAAGGCCTTTTATGAAGCAAGCTTTGAGACAAAAGAAAGTTCTGTCTCTCACAATAGCGGAATGTGAGGCAACTCAGAGAATGACAGATTCCTGTACTTGTGAGAAGTCATGGTCTCAGTAACTTGAGCAAAAAGAGTTGGGCTTTTCTCTCCTGTCATTGAGACACATGAATGTTCTGCCTTCTATAAAGCAGACCTGGGGCATTTCCTGAACAACAGGGAACCTGCCTTCCCCTGGCTTCGCTGAGCTATATTCTTTCTTTCTTGGGCTCCTTGTTCGACTAAAAAGAATAGAGATTTTCATTTAAAGTATCAACTTGTGTTGAAGACATTCCTGGCTGTAAGGAGCTGCCTGCAGGGTCAGAAAGACGCTCTCCCTGAAGAGTACCTGAAGTAGAGGCTTCTTATTGAATGAACACATACGCAAATGAAAGGAAGACAGAATCACTGTCTGCACATAAAGTTCGGCCAATGAGCTCTACTGCAGCTCTAAATAGATATGGAAGCTAAATGCAGTTTCTTCCATACACTTCTTCCCCCAGTACTTTTTATTGCCTGAGGCCAGGGGAGGGCTACAAATATGATAAAGGGCATGGAGCACATCTCTTATGAGGAAAGGCTGAGAGACCTGGGGCTGTTCAGTTGTCAACGGTTTACCGGGCTGGATCGGCCCGGTTCCGTGACGATTGGTGTGGGGGACCCGCAGACCCACACCCCAGGAAAGGGAAAGGGGGAAAGGGAAAAGGAAAAAGGGAGATGGGCCTAGAAACAAAACAGCGGCAACGATCTGAGGAGGAAAGCTAATTTACTAAATAAGTATATAATTAATTAAATACATAAATAATAATACCAGCAGAGGAGGTATCACGTGCTAAAGAGGCCCCACGTTGGGCGCCAAAAATGTCAAAAGAGAGTGTCCCGTGACCGCAGAGGGTTTTTATCTTTTCCCTCTGAGCGGAAAATACGTAAAAATGTAAAGCATCGCAAAGTCCTCTGGGGAATGTAGTTCTCCTCTTCTGAGACAGGTATACCCGGAAATATCAATGATCTATGGAGTTGGAGTATTAACTCTTTAACTCTTAATGCACTACGTGTTGTTATGATGTGGAATACCAATACCAAAAAATCATAAAACCATGACATCAGTCTTGGAAAAAGAAGACTCAGAGGGATTCTGATCCATGTCTATAAATATCTAAGGAGTAGGAGGCAAAGAGATGAGGCCGGACTCTTCTCAGCAGTGTGTGGCGACAGGACAAGGGGAAATGGCCACAAACTGAAGCACAGGAAGCTCTGCACAGATGTGCTTGGGAACCTCTTCACATTGCAGTGATGGAGCACTGACACAGGCTGCACAGAGAGGTGGTGGAGTCTCCTCTGGAGATGTTCAAGACCCACCTGGACACCTACCTGTGCCACCTGGTCTAGGGAGCTGCTTTGGCAGGAGAATTGGACTAGATGATCTCTAGAGGTCTCTTCCCACCTCTACAATTCTGTGATTCTGTGATTCTAGTTTCACTCCAGCTGTTGTGAAATGCTGTGTAGAATGACCTCCACACCCAGCTCTCTGTTCAGTTAGCACTGGGAACTCCACGGGTAGAGAAGGGCATTTAAGACAAAGAGGGACAGTGTTAAAAGCTACAGAGTCTGCGGATCCAGTACACAGGAAAATACCGAAGTAAAATGTTGCAGAAGCCAGACTGGAAACTGTTCTAGTAGACTTGATTCTAGATCCTTTTCTGTTCTCCAGGCAGCCATCCTTGTCTTGTTTCCAGGATGTGTTCAATTCATACTCATTTATCATTTGGATTTTCTGTTTTTTATCCAATCATAAAAGCTTCTCAAATGGGACAGCAAATTCTCAGATTGCACTTTGCTGCAGAAATAGAAGCTAGAAGTGAAATTTTGCTGCAATGTCCCCAGCCTCACAGCAGAGCGAGAGAACAAAGTCCTCAGCAATTCCATATCCTTCCTGTCAGCAGTCTGGGGATGCACTGAAGCATATCTCTTGTTACAATAGTTAAACAGTTTCAAGTTCATCTTTGCACAGAGGCCTCCTTTATAATTTTTGCCTCCCTTTTATTTTTACTTGCCAAAATGACTGTGATGCTGTTACCAAGAGCCCACAGTGTTCCCTAAGGGCAGGAACAAATAAATACAGCTGCAGCCATTTTATGCTAGGTAAATGGTCCATTGTTTACACTAGAGATTTTTTAACTCTCACTAACAACAGCCAAAAATGTTTATTAAAAAAAAAAAAAAAAGCACTGGAGAGCCTGTCATTTTCTGCCAAATCTTTGCATGGAAAAGTAGACTGTGTTTATATCAGTTTTCCCAGTTGCCTCAATTACCTGAAAACGCTCCCTAGTTTAAATGCTACAAGACAGTGTAGGAGTGAAATAAATAGGGAAACCTGCCAAATCTAAAATTAAGAAATCTTACTATAACTTACAGACAGCTAGCCCAGCCCCATGCTTGATCCTAAAGAAAGAACATTTTGGTACTGCAGGTGTTCATAGTGGTTACCTGTTCCCAGCTTTATCACAGCCCTGAAAGCACTAATTTCAGGAGGTCAGATGAAAATACTGTAGACAAGGGCACACTTCTATTGTAGAAGACTGTTGTTGTCCTATGCGGTGAGCATCATTTGTCGCGGCGAAGGGAGACAAGGACACCAGGTGACCATCAGCAAGCCTCAACTTTAAGCTGCGTAGATTTATATTAGTGGTAATGAGGTTCATACATATTGCAAAACCCGGGCTCCTAATAGGTTAGTGATATCAGTGAGCAAAAGTTTCATTGTTAATTCTTACGGTTAAGCCGAAATTTCATTGGTCACTGCTTCCTTAATCCTTATTCCTATACCCTTCATGTTGCAGCAAGGTTACTGTGCCCTAGTTTTGTGATTGGACGGTACCTCATTATGTTTCTACTTGAGTTGCAACAGTTGTAACATCCCTTTACTGCTTGGACAGCTGCAGCTAGTCCCTGTAAAGCCACTCTTGGCCTATCTCGGACATCTGCAAGAGGTTTTCCTTGCTGTGCCCCTTGCTCTTCAGCCAGTCTTGCATAAAATCCTCCACAGAAGACTCCACAATCTTGTTTTCACACACCAAAAAATCGTAAGGAGTCATACATTAGTTTATGACTTGAATTATGTGATAGGGTTGCCCACAATCATGAGCAACTGGATTTGATGACCAAATCAGCCTTTTCCACAATCTTTGCTTATACTTCCTTGCTCAGCCATTTAGCCCATGCACTGTTTGGTCTGAATTCCAAGGAATTTCTCCATATACTGAGTTTACATGAGAAGCTGTATATACTGAACAAAAGGCTCATTAAACATTGTAACTTCCTGGCCTTTTCTTTGCCTTCAGCCTTTCCCTTTGATAGTTAAATGTGCTGCTTTACTTAAGAAAACCAAAATGCCCTGGCAGAAGGGTGGCATAATGCAAGTACATGCCCTGAATGCAGAGATCCAAGTGCAACTCTGGCAGTGCATCTACTCCCTCTCAGGACCTCTTGCCATGGGCATGTCTGCAGGCTCATCAGGACAGACCTAACATGCATAGCAAGCACAGTACAACAGTGCAAAAATTATCTATTGAGAGAAATAACTTAAGACATTCTCTGCTCAACTGGATTGTGAGACTTACAAATCAGGGAAAACAACCTGTGTTATCCTGGTCTTTCCTCTTTCAGCTTCTTTTTGTGTCCCTTAAACCTGATTACATATGTTAGCCAACACAGAGGTCTCCCATACTCTGTTTTAGACTCATTTCTTGGCTGAGGTGAATGAAAGTAAAGTAAAGCTCAGTATGTATGTGTAATGGTTTTGTGTTTTTTGTTGTGTTGTTGATATTCCACCAGTTGGTGCATTGGTTGTATAGTGGTGAGCACAGCTGCCTTCCAAGCAGCTGACCTGAGTTCAGTTCCCAGCCAACGCACCAACTCCCGATACACTACATGATGTCATGATGTGGAATATCAACAACACAACAAAAACCACAAAACCATGACAGTATGTCTGAGGGAATGTGAAGGCTGATTTCAAACTTGAAGCTAAATTACAAGGATAAAATGACAAAGTAACATCTTGTGTTCTATCTGGTTTAGAACGGAGCTTTTGCCTATCTTCTTTAGTGCTTCCAAATGAAGAAATTCTGCATCATACATGGGGAATTTATGGCTGTGCACACACATACACTCACACACAGAATATTTCAACCAACACTAAAAGCTTATTACTACTAAAACAGTTATCAGAAGATATTCAGACCAGCATCAAGTAAAACTTTGTTATGACACTTTGCCAGCACCTTTTCACGCTGTGCTTAACAAGATATTTTCAAACAAACTTTGCAGTAGTTGCAACAGGACTGAAAATATTAAAATGTGATTAAAGAACTTTGGATTCTAATCATTTACCATAATTTATTAATGCACAGTTCTTTATCTGTTGTATTTTAGAAATGATTCCTTGATGCTGTTAAAGCACCTTTGTAAATTTAACGGAGCCACCATGAGTTATTGAGCTTGAACAATATAATGTTTTTCATAAGGACAACATCTAGTTGGTACTTTAATAACTTAAAACACAATGGCGAATATGAAGCTGAACTTCATGTGACCTCTTCAGAAAACAGTGCTTTCATACAGTTCACACTGTCCAAGAAGTCAGTTTTACCAATCTTTCTTGCAAGAACAAAGTAGGTCTAATTGCTGTGTCAGAACATTCTATGTTAATGTTGGGAAGTTTGGCTATCAGTGTATATCAGTGTTCTGTTGCAATTTTTTGACACATCCTCTAATTTTGCGTTGGGGTAAACATGCTCTTTAACACTAACACTGAAGGAGTATAATCTCTGCTTTTCAAGGTTCGTGTTCTGGGTGAGATCTACAATCTGGCACTTTTCTGCACATCATAGGCAGCTGCATAGAAGATTCAGTCACAGATAGGAGAAGACTTAGAGATACTGCTTGGATCAGGCAGGCATTGAGTGGCATCAGCAGAACCAGCACAGCCAGCAGAATCATCACAGCTCCCAGCTGGCTCTGTCCTGCCAAGCAGTCTTCTATAGGCTGGTCCTGGCATTTCCAAGAGAGGAATTTGCGATCCTCTTCCCCATCTGCCTGCACAAATCTATCAGAACTCAGAATCCAGCTGCACAAGGCTTCCTGTGTGAATTAAACAGTATTGTCTCTGGAACCACTTTAAAAAGGGAATAAATGAAATTTCCAGTGCTAGTTTCATTTAAAAGTCTCCTAAAATGTAAACCTTTTAGTGAAACCACAGATGTAGCTGTAACATGTCTTTTCACCTGTTCTCAACAACTGTCAAAATCCCTAGAGAGCTAGGGATGCTTCCTGGTTTGAAACATGGTCGTGAGCTATCTCACTGTGGTTTACAGGTCATCATGTTAGGCAGCAATATGTCAGCGTTCTGGTTAGAGTTCTGTAATCACCATATCTGGTTAGAAAAAAAATGGAACCTTCATCTCTTCCTCTTCCTTTTTATAACCTGTCTCCCTGTTTCTTTTTATTAGCAGTACATGACATCAAGATTTTATTCTTGTGGATTAAAAAAAAATGTTCTGATTAGAAAACCTGCATACACTTCCTTTTGGGTCACACTGTTCAGAATACTATTTCTAATTTTTCAGTCAAGTCACCAAACTAAATAGAATTATTCACAGACCACATAAGTACCTCACTGATGTGCTGGAAGGCTTAATCAAATAGTACTTGTGAAGCAACCTGAGAAATACAGAAAAGCTGAGTAAAATGTGTTTACAGCCACTTCTTTCTCTATATTCCACTTCATTTCTCTGGAATGTCTGACCTGTCACTTCCCTGGCACTAAACTACATACTGAAGAACATTAAGGCAGCTGCCTCCTTGCCCTTCCTTGTAGCTCACTGTAGTTATTAAGGTTGATGCAATGCAAAAAGGGCAACACAAAAATAATACAAAATTCTATCATAAATTGTCTTAAAATGTCACGAATTCAAGAACCATTTGTACTTTTGCTTTTTCACCTTGAAAGCTGAAACCCCAGATCCTTGCATATGGAAACTCTGTCTATGTAAGCTCAGTTTTTATTCTGAGCTAGCAATCTAGCACACTTTCCTAAAGTTCTCTGAATACTGGCCAGGGCCACCACATATCAATGCATGTGGTCATAATCATGTAATTACTTCAGATGGCATCAGAACATGGGTCTTAATAGCCATTGGCATTCCTGGAGTTTACCATACATATAAATATAATTGTTATCTCGCAGTGATTACTTTTGGTAGATGTCTCTATGCATTATTTCTCCATGCTGCATCCACTCTCTAAGCATCTCTACTGCATCTTCTTACTGTTGGATCTCTCTCCATTTCCAAAATTCACTTGGCTGCCTTCTACTTGCAACCCTTGCTATTTACTTTTCCACTCAGCTGTCAGTTACATCTGCAATTATCAAATGGACAAAGCTTTAAAGATTCTATTGAGCATCTGTCTGGATGTTTTGATTCCCCTCCAAACCACTCACTTTGTTGCTACAAAGAAATAGAGAAAGCAGTTATTTAACCTCTTACTTCTATGGATTTAGATGAATTCAACTGAATATTTACTCCCTTTCCACACTTGATGTCATTATCTGTCTCAACATTTGAACAACAGTTTAAAATATTCAACAGTACAACTGAAGGAACAGGTACTCCTGCCATGAGTTGTCTTGCTGGTTACAGAGCTTGGTGGGCTGGCAAAGCAGAGTCTGCTGGTGTGCCCCAGGCATTATGTCAGTTCAGTACAGCACTTTCCAAAGTAGATAATAAAACTCTGCCATGGCCTCCAGGGCACTTACACACTTAAATGGCCCTGCATTTCTTGGTGGAAGACTTCTTACACATGCTGTGAAAGATGGTCAATCATAAGAAATTCCTCAGATTGTCAGTTCCTAACTTCACAGTACACATAAAGTGCTGTACAATGCCAACTTATCGCTGAAAGTTTTCAAAAACTATGTCCTAAGAATACAGAGTTGAGCATGTGGTTCCACCTCCAAAGTGAAACATCAGTGTTCCAGATTAAGCTGACAACAGCCTGCTGACCTGGAACTGGGAAACAACCAACAAACGTATTTCATTTCCTGCCTAATCGTGATCACTTTAAAATAGTTTCTGCTTAGTCATTGGCTTGAATTACAGAAATCAAAGGTTTTGAAGATAATTCAAGAGCCACTAGGAATTGTGTAAGATTGTGTAGAAGCAAATCAAAGAGGGAACATCAGTTTCAGTAAATTTCATAAATGGAAATAAAATTCCTACAAAACCTTTCAGATAAAATCATTAATATTAAAAATGCTCATCCATATTTGGGGCAACAATTGTAACGTGTTGGTAACATGGTTTCCAGAGATGACACTCAGATGCCTCATCAATGAAGCCTTCCAAGTGTTGAGATTATTCTTGTCCACAGAGACACGTGTCAGCCCAATAGTATTTCCTTAGCATAGCAATGAAGTTAGAGTGTATGACACTTCCACATGTGTGAAAAATGCACAACTGAAAAACTGCAGAGATGTAGCATTTCCCGACACTGCATACCTGTGTGTTCCGCCCTGGGGAACAACTAGTGAATGCAACCTGACACAGACACAACACTGTTTTGTCACTACATCTAAACTTTAAAAGCAATTTTATTTACACCCTGCATCTAGAGTCAAAAGAATCTGTAAAGGTAAAACAAGCACTATTTAGAACTTTCTGCTGCTGCTACCACTCCATTTTCACAGGGAATGGATGCTATTCTGCAGTGTTACCACAATGCACCATGATTGTCATTGTGACATTTGAGAATTTTCCATTGGGATACTCAGTCATTTAGTGTCAGTTCTTTCTAGTGGGCTGGCTATCAGGACACAGACCAGTTGGCATGGTAACTGTCATCAGTAGAAGTATTCAGTCAAGCTGAAAAAAAATAAAAGAGCTTCTTCAGAAAGCTCATTTGATTGTCTTCCAAACAAGCAAGTCGATTTGGCACACTCCACTTCTTCTACCCTTCCAAAATGACAAAAGAACAGCTTCTGATGCTGTACTAGGATCCCACAGTTGAAGAAAAGGCTTTTCCATGTTCAAGTGATCAACCCTTGACATAAAGAATCCTTCCAAGGAGTGTTTGGAAAGCTGATGGCTTTCTGTGTTTGTTTGTTTGTTTGTTTGTTTGCTTGTTTGTTTTCAGAAGCTCTGGAACCTTCATAGAATCATAGAATTATAAGATTGCTCTGGTTGGAAAAGACCTTCAAGATCATCGAGTCCAACTGCAGTCTCTCCATACTACCCAAACTCTAACAACTCATCTCCCTAAATCATGTCCCTGATCACCAGATTCAAACAATTTTTAAACACATTTAGGGATGGCTACTCAACCACATCCTTGGGGAGTCTATTCCAGTGCTTAACAACCCTTTCTGTAAAGAAGTTTTTCCATATACCCAACCTGAACCTCCCTTGTCTATTTCCCCTGTCACCAGTGAGTGGAGACCAATTCCCCTCTCATTGCAATGACCTATCAGGTATTTGAAGAGAGCAATAAGGTCTCCCTTCGTCCTCCTCTTCCGCAGACTAAATAGCCCCAGCTCCTTCAGTCACTCTTCACAGGACATATTCTCCAGGCCCTTCACAAGCTTTCTTGCCCTCTTTTGGACCTGCTCCAGGACCTCAGTGTACCTTCTGTAATGCAGTGTCCAAAATTGAACACAGTACTCAAGGTGGGGCCTCACCAGTGTCGAGTACAGGGGGAGGACTGCTTCCCTACTGCTGCTCACCACACCATTCCTGATACAGGCAAGGATGCCATTGGCCTTCTTGGCCACCTAGGCACACTGCTGGATCATACCCTGTAGGGTTGCCTAATATTGTGACCAAAATGAAGTACCCGACTCCTGGTCCTATTGAAACTCACATTGAAAACTCATTCATGAAGGCAATCAGTTTCAGATTCTTTAGTGAGATTATATTAGACATTGTGTGGTGATGTATGCAGAACTGCTTGAAGAAGTGCAAGGAAGAAGATCCCTAAAAAGTTTTGAAATTGAGAGCATGGAAAATTTCACTCCTTACGTTCATCTCTATGGTCTCAAAAGGAAAGGCTGGGATTTTCCAAGGTCCAGTTCATTTGAAAGCTAGAAACTGCTCTAGAAGAAACAACAGCTGGGGATGTGTGCTGGATCTGCTTCACGTAAGCTAACACTCAGAATGTTTTAGTGGAGCAGATTCAAGTTGAAATGAAATAAGCTTTTTCATTGTTGAGGAGAATGGCAGTAAATGTTCTGACTGCCTTTTGTTTGTTCACAGTCAGAAATTTTTAGGTAGAATTTGAGTAGATTAAATGCTGGTAGATTGTTTATTTCATAGAATCATAGAATTCAATGTAGCTTGCTACAAAGTAATGCCTCCTATTTTTTTCCATGGAAACTACAGCAGAAATAAAGAGCGCAATAACACTATTTGATAGAGAAAATTCTCAGCTACAAAGCACTGTTTTTCAACATAGTCACCACCACCAGCTGTGCATTTTTTTCAGTGATGGACAAGGTCCTGCACTCCATGCCCATAAATATCTGTATCACTGGAAGTGACCACTGTCACTGCTGCTGAAATGCACCATCTGCCTCTCACTGAGCTCACATCCACTGCTTGGTATCCATAAACATTCAGCAAGAGTCAGTGAATGTCAGTGGGTGCCATTTTTTTTTTTCTGGAAGAATTCAGTTCCACTCCTTCACTTCCTACACACTTCCATGTCAGACACCATTTTGTCATAGTGCCCCTCTGTTGTCATCTGCCACACAGCAACAAAATGTAATGGAATCTTAGTGGGAAGGTTCAGCCTCTACAGCCATACAATCAACAGCCTCTGACGTTGTGGGCCAACAGCATAAAATAGAAGCATTACTTTTGAAGCAGCCCTCGTAAAATGGTGTGGATTCTAAGGGTTATTAGTTTCAACCCCCTGCCTTGTGCAGGCTTCTCTATCACTAGATCAGGTTGCCAGGGCCACATCCAGTCTGGCCTTGAAAACCTCCAGGATGAGGAGGAGCTGTGGAGACCAGCTTCAAGGCAGGTAAGACTGCACTGGGCAAGGGATCTAAAACAAACAAAAAAAAGCGGACCACAAAGTTCTTGTTAGGGTTTTTTTGAAGCCAGCAAGGTGCTGTGGCTGTGTCAAGGCTAGCAGCTTGCGGGTGGGCAGCAGAGCTAGCTGAGCTAGCAGCGGTGGAGCTGGCACTGCCCACTCTGATCTCTTGACCTTGACCCTTGACTGCTAGGCGATAAACAGCCCCGGGGAGGGGGTAAACAGCACAAGCGACCGTGATCGCCGAGGATCACTGCTTCGGAGCTGTCCCAGCCAGAACTGCAGCGACTGATCGCGAGGTACAGGGGGTTTTCGGTCGCTTCCCTCATGCAAGGATCCCCGAGACAGCAGAGCGGCCGCAGCTCTCTGCCGGGCAGCTCTCGCAAGAGCGGCTGACGCGGCATGGATGCTGCCAGGGCAACGCTCTGCATGAACGCCCCATGCCTAGAAAAAGCCACCACAGACAGAGAGGAGGAGTCGGTGTGTGAGAGTTACGTAGGCTGTTTTAACGGGGAGAAGCTGTAAGCCACGCATTCAAAGGACACCGCAGAGAGGACTGTTGTTATCACTGTCAAGGAAGTGATCGGAGCCAGCAACCACCGGCAGCAGGGCGGGGCTGATCCGTCACACCCCATTAAGGCTGTCCTGCAGTGTTAGCGAGCCTGCTGGTTTGCCACGGCTTCACCTCGGCGGAAAGCTACTGTCACAAAAACTGTGGAGGTTTAGACACAGGTCCCGTGTTCACGTAGACAGAAGACTGCAGCCAAGGAGAAGTCCCGTGCATGCATGAAAGGATGGTTGATGCTAAGACAAGTGTGGAGGCTCAGACTGAGGTCCCAACACAAGATGCTAGTACACAGCTCACTGGCTGTGATGAGTGCTAGAGCCTGCTATTTGCAGTGTCAGACGATGGAGGCAGCACTTGAATAGGATGTGGACAGCTAAATGACTTACTCAGCCTAGAGGTCGACCTGAAGGAGGAGGTAGAGAGGCTGAGGATCATGAAGGAATGTGAGAGGGAGATTGACTGGTGATGCCAGTCCCCATCAGCCCCGAGGTCTTGGCATATAGCTGAGGCTCCATGTGGAGCACGTCACCCCCTGCTGCCTTGCAAACAGGTGGTAGAGGGGAACCAGAAGGCAGATGGTGCTGCAGTGAACCCCCTGTCCTCTCCTCCCCCTAGTAACAATTTGACAGAAGAGGAAAAGTGGAAACGGATATTGGCTCGGTGAAATGGGCATCCCCCATCCTGACCATCCTCGGCTCCCCAGGTGCCTCTGTGCAATAGGTTTGAGGTCCTGGAATTCAAGGGAGAGATGAACGTGGGTGTGGAGGGGGGCCCACCCGTGAGGTTGCCTTGGCTGAAGCAGTTGACCCCACCCCTCCAGTCTGCCTCCACCCAGAAGGACAGAAGGGTGGTTGTCATAGGTGACTCCCAGCGAGAGGAACAGAAAGCCCTATATGTTGGCCTGACCCTACTTGCAGGGAGGTGTGCTGCCTCTCTGGGGAATGGGTCAGGGACATTTCTAGGAAACTTCCTGGACTGATTTGCTGTTCTGATTACTACCCCTTATTGATAATTCAGGTTGACAGTGATGAAGTTGCTAACAAAAGCCTGAGGACTTCAGGGGACAGGAGTGGGTAGTTGATGGAGTGGGCATGCAGGTGGTCTTTTCTTCTGTACCTTCAGTGGCAGGGAAGGATAATGAAAGCATCCAAAAAGTCCACCTCATAAATAAATTGCTTAGAAGTTGGTGCAAACAAAGGGATTTTATTTTTTTTTACCAGGAGCAGTTTACTCGGCACCTGGCATGATGGCTGCAGATGGAAGTAGCCTGTCTCCAAGGGGTAAGAGATCTTAGCTAGGGAATTGGCGGGACTTATTGAAAGGTCTTTTAAAGAATGAAGGGGGAAGGGGACAAAATGAGGACCACTGTGGTTGAGTGGGTCATTCAAGGGCTCATACCAAAATTGATGAGTGAAGACAGTGGAGTACAAAGGGATGGACTAGGACAGGTGGATGCTGGGGATGCTGCTGTTCTAGGGGATCCTACATCCTTTTATAAAGGCAGTGAGATGGAAAGCACAGCTGAAGTGCCTTTATGCTCATGCACGCAGCCTGGGAAACAAGCAGGACAAGTTGGAAACCATGATGAACTTGGAAAGTTATGACCTTGTTGCTATCACGGAAACATGGTGGGATGACTCCCATAACTGGAATACCACCACTGAGGGCTTTCGGCTCTTTAGAAGGGATAGGCAAGGTAGGAAGGGTGGTACAGTTGCTTTCTATGTCGCAGAGTGGATTGACTATGAGGAGCTCCCTCTGAGAAGCAGTCAGCAACATGCTGAGAGCCTGTGGGTTAGAATTAGGAATGGGACTAACAAAGGCCAGCTGGTGATAGGGGTGTACTACAGGCCACCTGATCCAGGGGAGACTGTTGATGAGGCTTCCTTGCTTCAAATGTGGGAGGCTCACAGGCTCTTGTCCTGATGGGGTACTTCAACTACCCAGATATCTGATGGAAAGACCACACAGTAAGCTGCAAGAGATCCAGAAGGCTCCTGGAATCCATTGATGATAACCTTCTGGTCCAGGTACTGCACAGACTGACCAGAGGTGAAGCATTGCTGGACCTGCTGCTCACTGATGCGGAGGAGGTCATTAAAGGCATTAAGGTTGGAGGCAGTCTGGGCTGCAGTGACCATGCCCTGGTCGAGTTCGTGATCTTGAGGAATGTGGGCCTGGCAAAGAGTGGGGTCAGGACCCTGAACTTCGGAAGAGCAAACTTTAAGCTGTTCAATGGATTGTTGGCCAGGATCCTCTGGGATGCTGCCCTTAAAAGACAAGGATGTTGAAGAGAGCTGGCTACTCTTCAAGGATGTCTTTCTGAGAGCACAAGAAGTCTCCATCCCTCTCAATAAAGGAAATGGGCAGAGGGGGTAGGAAACCAGCATGGCTTGGCAAGGACTTGCCAGGTCCTCCTCTAGACCCGCTCCAACATCTCCACACCCTTATGGTGCTGGGGGCCCGAGGCTTGAACACAGTACTCCAGCTGGGGCCTCACAAGGTCAGAGCAGAGGGGTACAATCTCCTCCCTTGCTCTGCTGGCCATCCTGCTCTTGCTGCAGCCTAGGATACTGGTCTTTCAAGCTGCAAGTGTGCACTCTGTCAGCGTGCTTTTCAGCCATTAGCATTCTTGAGAGCAGCTATGCAGAGAAGGACTTAAGTTCTTCTCCCAGTCTGAAAATATCTGAGATAGCCCTGACCCATGTGTAACACCTTGCATGTGGCCCTGTTAAACTTCATTAGGTTCTCATGTGCCCACTTTTAAAGCCTATCCAGGACCCTCTACATGGTGACCCTCCTTTCTATTGTGACAACTGCACCACTCAGCTTGGTGTCATCAGCAAACTTGCTGAGAGTACAGTCAATCCCGCTGTCTATGTCATCGATGAAGATTTGAAGACCACCAGTCCCAAGACAGATATCTGGGGGATACCACCCATGATCACCCTACTGCTCTGAACCCATAAAATGGAGGGAATGCCCCTGAAATCCCCCTTTTAATGTTCATAATTTGTTTTTTTGTTGTTGTTGGGTTTTTTTTGAGATTGAAATTCTTGGTGTGTTTTTCACTCTTGAAATTGTGATGTCTCCTTTCCTTTGACTTTCTTAGTTACATTTCTACTACAACCAAGAACAAGGAGAGTCTGGTCCCACAAGTGAAGCCTTGTTATAACACAAAAGAGCACTCCTTGCATCTGCCCTGTGCCTAGCATCAAACAAATGCTGCCCAAGGAGAAGTGCAAGTTTTCTGTTTGCACAGGGAACTACTGCCAAGAGGAAGAATGATCCATGAACAGCATCTCGCAGGGAGCAGACATGGCCATCAGCGCTCAGGAAGTCCATACCTGCCAAAAAACATATTAAACCCAATTCACAAGAGCCTACACAGCTCCTCCCCTTTCAGGCCTGGGGGCAACAAGGGGCAGGGAGAGATTAAATCCACAGGCCTCATCCCTTCTGCCACAGCACAGTAGCCCTGCCCTGGCTGATACCCAGGGTACTTCTGCTGAACAGGGCTGGATCTTTATCCCCTTCCCTGACATATATCAAGTGCTAGCAGTGATGAAAGCTGCCTGGGCCTGCCTCCATTCTGTAAACCCTGGTTTGCAATGCCTGCAACTGGCAGCTGTCTCAGCTGCCACTGTGTCACAGCCATTTCATGGCCAAACTCCAATACACCATTACTGCCCAGAATCCTCCAATGGTGGATGATCTTGGCTCAGAGGCAAGATTTTCTAGATTTTTTGTAATAGCATATATATATATGACCCTGGTGGTGGTCAGCCCTTAAATGGGGTCTTGGGAGAGGTGGAGTCAAACTCCACCCCTTCCAATCACACTCACTTGTGCCCCTGCGGCTGACCCAGTGCTCGCCTCAGGTGATCAATCAGTGGTTCAGGCCATGATTCAACAGTTCCCATACACACCCCTTAACCAAATTTCTCCACAGAAGGAAATGTTGCCTGAGAATGTAGAGCAGTTGAAATAAGGTTTCTGTTTACATGGTTTCTGTCAATGAAATCTGTCACAGAAGAGAAGCAAGATTTGGAGAACTAAATGCTAAAGTGTAAAATATTTCTCACCCTATGCAGGTACTTCACAAAAAAAGAATGATTGTATTTTTTTTCTGTGAAAGATGAGATGGTGGATTTAGAAAAATAACAAAAGGAATAAAATAAGTAAATAAAAAAGTCCAATATCAATGTTTTGCATACAGATAATGATAAGCATCTATGTTTTTTCGGTGGTACAGATTTTCTCCAGACTGTTTAAGAAACACACTAAATGCAGAGCTTTATGTTTATATCATTGTCTAGGAAAAGCACAAGATACTGTTTTAGGAAGAATTATGATTGGAAAAAAACTTTTGATCACTGAGGCTTGTGATATTTGATATATAAAGACTGATGTAGTTTCCCCAGACTTTATCGAATTTACTGCAGAAGTGATTAACTTGCAACATAGCCAAGGAATGTTTCTCATTTCAAGAAAAAAAAAAAAAAAGGCATGTTTAACTTACAGTAGTGTTTCTTGAGAAGATTGTGATATTATTTCCAAGGGTAAAACCCACATTCTTTCACAGAAATTCTCCAATGCTTCAGTCATCTTGTATGTGACTCTGTATGTGTCTTGTATGTGATCACTCTTCGGTTTTTCTGGAGCAAGATCAGTAATCACCTATTTAGAATTCGTACTAGTCATTTGTGTTCATTGTTGTTTTCAGGACATCTCTTTTTCCTACTTCCACAACTACCCTGAGTTCTGCTATGCAAAATATTGTTTTTCCCTTTTGTCAGGAGGATCGTTAAGACCCAGAATGAAACATCAGAGCTATCCAGTGATATGGGTTCCCCTATCTTTCATTCTTGTTCTAACAAATAATTATTGTTTCCTATGCTATTTAACAGCTGCTCTGCAGTAGAAGTAGCTTCTCTGTACTGCTCTTTCAGCAGACCTTGCTTTTAAAACATGTTTTGGCTGGTCCCTGACTGAGTTCCAGGTACACCACTGCATCAGGAACTACTTTAATTTATACAAGCTGATTTAGCTGTTTGTGGTTAGAGGAAGGAGCAGATAACACAAAAATGTGGAGAAATCCTGGAATAATGATTTCTGTTCATGAGAGCATATACAAAGAGGATTTATCGTATTGTCATCTAAAACCCAGGAGGAAAACCCTAAATCCAGTGTGTTGTTTATTCCTTACCATATGCACTGGGCAACTTGGCAAACAAGCACACATACAGGTTCAGGTTTACCATTCAGACAGTCAGTACATACTTATGCAGTACCTTTGCATACATATTCATTCTTTTCCAAGAACTCATTAATACATGCTAATATTCCTCTGGGCCTGCTAAGGCAGCATCTACACCCACTTACTTTATCCCAATTTTCCATCAGCTTAATCACTGAGACTTTTGGTAGACCTTTAGCAGTTTTTTCCCAATTTGGCAAATTTCCATTGCTTGTTAGGCCATAATGAGCAACTTCCAAAACAATATATGTGAAAATCCAAGGAAAATGTCCTTCCACCTGGTAAAATGCAAAGTAGACTATTATGACTCCACTGCTTCTCGTGAAACAGAATTAAGAGAAAACAAGGCTGTTAACACACCAAGTAAAGTTGAAATGGAAAGTTTTAGAATTAGCACTCACTGATTTCTTTTGCTAAACTAATATCCTTGAAGTCCTTAAACTGATCCATATTGATAAACAAACCAGCCTATGTCTGTACTAATATACAGACTAGAATGTGGAGTAAAACGATATATATAGTCTGATGCCTCAGTAAAGATGCATTCTGTTTACATTTGCAAACTATTTGTCATTCCTATTGTTTGGTTTTTTTTAATACACTTTTAAGAAATCAGCTAATGCACAGTAAAAGTAACAAACTTTGTCCAGTGTGTAGGTCTTGCAGAGCACTTAACAAAATAAGAATGTTTTCTCCCATTCAAATACATTGAAAAGAGTTGCAACAAGTACCGAAAATCAAGGAAGTTTGAAGTCTGAGGGGGCACGAACTTAGAAGGCAACAGGTAATACCTCCTTAAATACAAACTGCTTTTTAACCTAAATATTGCAACTCTGACTGAATGTTCAAATTGCCTCTTATCTGTAGGGAAAAGAGCAAATATAATTTGTACTGTGCTGACTATCTGGGCTTCTGCACAGAGCATTAACAATTGCAGGGCTCTCAGGGGGGTGGGACTTGCTTTGCTGACTCTATCAATTCACAAGTAAAGCTGTGAAACTCAAAAACTTCCTCTGGATGCACCAGGCTACATCCCACTTCAGATAATTGTCCCACATATCCCTCAAACACTTCAAGTCCTTGCCCTAACCGAGGCTCTTCCACGTAAGTCTTTAGTCATTATTTTCCAGTTTTGCTCCAGGACAATTATGATTGCCTATTCTTCTTGCATAGCTGCTACTCAGCTTACTCTGTAACAGCTTTCAAAATTAAGCATCAAAATGCCATCTAAGCCCTTAAACCTCAATTGGGCAGTGTTGGGCAGCCACACCGGTGGGTTGGGATCACTCCTCTGTCAGAAAGGTCTCTTCAAACCAAGTTGGCTAACGTGATTATTTTGTTTTCATCCCAATTGGTATCTTATTGTACAATCACTCACTGTGCACAGAATCATTGTAGTTGTGTTTGTTGAGAAATATAACACCTTTTTTTAAGTTTGTTGGTTGGTTGTCTGTTTTCATTAAATATGAAGTGGAAGTCTAAGTACATGTACACATCTCCCAGCAGTATATTTCTGGTTAGGAAACTAATAAGACTTTTAGTTAGTATATGCTAATAACTACATATACTACAAATGATAAAATCATAGTCTACAGATATTCTATTTAGCACATCTATTTTATTAATCTGTATTCAAAACTCAATGGTATCAGCTATATGGATTCTGATTTTTTTCTTCACAAACAGTACATTTATTGAAACTGAACAACATGCTCTCAGGTTTGTGACAGTTCATTTTGCTCTCAGCAGTACTGTCTGTCCCTATAACTGTACTCACCTCCAGCAAAAGGTTGGACTACGCGACTTACAAAGATCCTTCCCAACTTGCAGTACTTTATGATACAATGACACTAGGTCTTGGGGGCTTTAATTTATTTATGGATTTCAGTTAAACTCAGTAAACAATTCTGCCTGAAAAACAGAATGAAGTATTTTACAGTCTGTAAATATCACAGTTTCAAAATGGTGTATTTGAAAAAGTTAAATTGCTCCACTTATATTTCACAAATGAAATCTTTCATTACTGTCATGGTTTTATGTAGTGCATCATGTAGTGCACTGGGAGTTAAAGAGTTAATGCTCCAGTTCCATGGACTGCTGAATTTCCAGGTACCTGGCTCTCAGAAAAGAAGAACTACATACCCCAGAGGACTTTGAGTTCCCATTTTCCACCCAGAGGGAAAGATGAAACTGCATGCAAGTCCTGGAGACTTCCTCTTTTGCTGCTTATCTCAGCAGAGGAGGTTCCATAGCTGTCTTGCCTTCAGCTTTAGTTTAAGGCGTTTGGTTTTTGGACACACTCTCTCCTTTTATTTGATTTATTAGCTTCAATTCCAATTATATTGTAGTCTACTGTATTATTTTGCATTCTGATCATATTTCTCCTCCTCAGATCATTGCCACTGGTTTGTTTTCAGGCCAATCTCCCTACCCTCTCCCTTTTTCCCCTTTCCTGAAGCGTGGGTCCGTGGGTCTCCTGCCCCATTAGTCACGGAACTGGGCCAAACTGGCCCACAAACCATTGACAATTACAAAATGTGATTTGTTTGTTTGTTTGTTTTGTTTTGTTTTTGTTAGTTTTTCTTTCATTTAAAAAATACTGAAATTAGAGGATAATATTAGGGAAAGAGTCTGGAATTCAAGAAACCCCAAAGAACACAAGATAGAATCGAAAATAAGTATAATCAATTTATATGAATGTTTGAACCTTTCAGATAATTTTTCACAGTCTCACTTTTTTCTTAGTTTTAATTCTGTAATTATACCTGCAATCAATTTTAACTGCCAAGAAGACAAAACTAAAACTACAAGTTGTTAAAATGAGCTATATACAAAGGTCTTTGCCACAATTGCTGTTCCTGTAAGCATTAAGCCAACTTGTTCAGGGCTCTTTCCAGACCCCTGTCCTTGTCCTTCAATCTGTCTGTGCCAATGGAGGCCATCAGCAATGTCCTCTGGGCAACAGGGCTCTTGATGCTGGAGCCAGGTATCCCCAGTACTGCAAAAGGAGCTTTAGCAGTTCAATAATTAAAGTTTTGTCTCTACCAGAGAAAGACAAATTTATGGCAGACTGTATTTTTAAAAATATTAATGTTTCATCTGGAATGGTTTCTTGAGTGTGTTTTGAGATACCTTGATATTGGTTTTATGTGTACAGACCTCTGAAGCAGGTGCTGAGGGAGATGAAGAAGCATAGAAACCTGACTTGTAGATATATTATCTGTTCACAGATGGCTTTTCTGCTTTAAGATGAGATGTTACGCCAACCCAGCATCATGATGCACTCCATGGTCTAACTAATTCAGGAAGATGTGAGTGAGAATCTCTGTTGTGCATTCAAAGTTTTCCATATTCCACTGTTTTTTACTTAGAATCCAACTTTAGTATGTCTACTGATTAGTTCTGATTGTTTGTACTTCTTGTATTTGATAATTATTTTTCGTTGCCAATACACATCTTATTACATCCTTGGAGCTGCAGGTTTTCCTTTTTCCCTATTTGCATTTTTTCTTTTTCTCAGTGAACTTGAAGAATTTCATCAGGTTTTTACTCCATTGGTTTGAGTTAGTTATTTAATATTTGTCACAGCAGAGGCGTGAAACCAGCAGACCTTCTTGCTGAAGGTGAATGTCAAGGAAGCACTTGTGACATGACAGAAGAAACAAAAAAATGCCTTCCGCTAAAAACCTTAGGAAGTGTTATTAAGCATGCTTTGAATGAAGCACAGACTTCTAAACTTGAAAAAGCAATTCTTAATAACAAATCAACTTGGGAGTTTTTGTTTTTCAGTTGTTTCCCTGCTGCCACCCCTCTCAATCAGTTCGATGCAACCAGCAAATGTAAAATGAGTGACAGTTATAGAAAACTCTATATAACCCTGTAGTCTCACTCTAACCGCAAAACCTGCTTTCAGCTTTGAGCATGAGTATATCCATGATATACTGGCATATAAATGAAGAAAGATAAATAAATGTTGCCATTGATGTGTGTTAGTTTGTAGAACACTTGGCATCCTTTTATTAATGGAAGTAAAACCTGGAAGGTATACAAATGTTCTTGATTTTTAGTGCTTTGATGTTGTGAATTGTCACAAAAATTGAAATAATATCTTACTACAAAACAAAACAAAGCAAACAAAAAAAGGAAAAAACAGTGGGAAAAAAATTCAATTAATGTTCTAGACAGTTACCATCAAAGCTAGTGTTTGGATCTCCACCTTGTGAAGCAAGACAGTGCTCAGAAAAGCAGGTATAAATGTTTAGTAATATTTTAGAAATTTCTTTATAATTCATATTATTTATAATTCATAATTCTTTATAATTCTTTATAATTCACATAATTTAGAGAGATTGTTTCTTGAAGAATGTTCTCCCTTTCACCCAAAGAAGTATTTCACCTACGCCCAGATTTTGTGTCTGAAGATTTTTTTGGCAGAAGAGAAACTCAGTTGTAGGATAACTCTTCAGATCCTTTGAGAAATAAGGGATCAGAGTATACTGTAAGGATGAGGAGAAGCAAAAGAAATCTCAAGTTACATCACTGTATTATTCTGATCAGCCAAGGCCTTTCAGTGTGATGCGAAACAATTTATTACAAGTGGAATAGCACCCCCATGCGGTTCAATTTTGAACAGATAGAATTTAAAATTGGGGGTGGGGAGACAAAATACACAGAAACAGCTACTTGCTTCTGGAATGTATTGATATAAAAACCAATTTGATGTGAGTTACAGTAGCTTTGGGACAGAGTAGTGATGTTAGCAACTAAGGAAAAAACAGTGCAACGATTTAGGGTGCTCTCTCCACAGATCAGATTCAGTACCTGTTGTATTGAATATAAGGATTCATGCTGTTTAACAAAACGCCTTTCTGAATTCTAAGGGTGTCTGAATACCAAAGGATGATAGTATTAGGGAGGGAATCAGGAAGGAGTTCTTCCCAATAGTAACCCAGCTCTTCACTGAGAGGCAATGTAAACAAGCTTGAAATTATTACCTTTACCTTTCTGTCCTTGGAGGAGACTAAAACCCAGCAGAAATATCAAGGTGATATGCTACTTGCATGCCAAAATCATGGACATAAAGCCTGGACAAATTACTTTACCCAAGAGCCCACTACAGCCTTATCGCTTTGGAAAATGGAGGTGGATTTTGTTTCACGTGGTGGGATAGACCCTCTTTAAACTTACACTTCTGAATACACTTTTATTTTCTACCTTTCAGGACATGCTCAGAGATTTTGGGGCCATTTAGTGCTTGAAACATCTCTGAATTACAGTTCAATAGGAAAACTGTAGTCAGATTTTTATCTCTTATCTATGTACAGAAAAAAAAATCAAAATATGTCACTTGATTCAAGAGAAAAGCTGCTGATCCATCCAGTTATTTTTAAAACTCCATCTTCATGAACAAAATATCTAACACACTTCTTAAAATGTTACACCACTCATTGATTTCAAACATGCAGCATAACTCAGCAACAAGACCAGCTTTATCTTGCTACCTGCTATGTTGTATTACTCTGATATCTGATACCTGCAGTAATTGATGTCTGTTCTACATAAAACCTGCATGGTTTTTTTTGTTGTTGTTGTTGTTGTTGTTTTGTTTTTGTTTTTTAACTAGATGCAGCTTCAATTACAATGTAAGAAATTGAGATCATTTTGGAAGGATGAATTAGCATTCTCATTGCACATGTATTTTGCTACCTACCATATACGAGCTGAGGAGCACTAACTTCTCACATAGCTCTAATTCGATTCCACATAAACAGGAAGTTCTGCATCTCTAATACAGGGTAGTAGCTTTCACAGCTACATGGTAAAGTGTAAATGAGTTCTAGGCCACATTTTCCAGTATTTTTCCAGGGTTCTCTGGAAGAAATGCTCTATTACTTTCAAAAGGGCTACAGTTTTGGACTACTCAAATTAACATGCCTGTACTGTAATCTTTGAAAAGCCACTAAAGATTATATGAAGTTGGAATTTGAGGTGTTGAGAGCACCTTAAAACTTGGCTTCCACAGGCTTCAGACTTGACTTCAGTATCGGTTACAGTCTTTAAGACACAGGCATTAATCTGTACGTGTCTCTCAACCCATATGCATCAATTCTGAAAACACTAAATACTGCATTAGCAAATTATGACATGTACGTGGAAATGATGACTTCACTGGAACAGGCTGCCCAGAGAGGTGGTGGAATCTCCTCTGGAGACATTCAGGACCCGCCTGGATGCCTACCTGTGCAACCTGGTCTGAGGAGCTGCTTTGGCAGGGGGGTTGGACTCACTCTGGAGGTCCCTTCCAACCCCTATAATTCTGTTAAATCAGTAATGTGGACTGTAGTTTATTTTCTGATTAAATAACCAGCCTCTTCTGAATTATTTCCACAGATACCATACCTCTCAAAGCCTATTGCATGCCTTGCTCTGTGAAATACTTTATGTTCTAGAACTGCAAGGGAAATGTAAAATGTATTTTCTATCATCTGCCTCCTTTGGCAGATCTTTTTTTTCTCTCCACCCCCTTCCATTTTCTATTTAATTTAATGGTCTTACTCAGACTCAGAAGTACTTTCAAGTTACGACATAAATTTGATTAATGTCAAAAACAGTTTTTATTTAAGCTTATAATTTTTCTCTAAAACCGTTTTGCCTACCCATACTGCTAATGATCTGAAGCAACAGCAGACCTACTACTATGTACAGGTACCATGTCAACAAAGTGAGCTCTCACTCTTGGCTCTTTGGAAAGCAGTAAACAAACCTCAATGAAAAACTACCAGAAAAGACAGTGCACAATACCTGTTTGTACTCATCTGTCCAGAGGTCATTTTTCAGATCACTCTTTTGTCAACTGTTTATGGGCTGGTTCAGTCTGGTTCCGTGACAACTAGGGCAGGGGACCCACAGACCCATGCCCAGGGAAGGTGAAAAGGGAGAAGGGCCTGAAAACAAAACAGCGGCAACGATCTGAGGAGGAAAGCTAATTTACTAAATTAGATATCGGAAAGCAAAATAACACAATTATTGGAATTGAAGTCAATAAATCAAATAAAACGAGAGAGAGAGTGTGTCCTAGAACCAAAGGCCTTATGCTAAATGCTGAAGGTGAGATGGCTAGGGAGCACTCACTGCTGGGTTGATCCAAAAGGAAGGAGCCTGTATCTCATGACACACAAACAGTTTTTATCTTTCCCTCTGAATGGAAAACGGAAAAATGCAAAGCAACGCGAAGTCCCCTGAGGTACATAGTTCTTCTCTTCTAAGACAGGTATACCCAGAACTATTGATGATCCATGGAGCTAGAGCATTAACTTTTTAACTCCCAGTGCAATACATGATGACATCTTTTTAAGTAATTACTTGCATATAGCTCATAATCAATCAGTTCAGTTCTTTTCACCTGATATGACGCAAACAAGAAAAAAAGAAAATAAACAAACACAAATAATTAGTGATTGAAGAGGGAATTACAGCTTTGGTGCCAAGTTTTCCTCTATATAATCATTGCAAGCCAACAGCAAAAACAGTCAAAACCTTTTCTTCCTTATCACTATAGCAGTGCAGCAGGTAGCACAAAGATCCTGGCTAGACAAGATGCAGGACCTACTGGTGGTTTGCTCAGGGCACCTTCCACAAGAAGATGCTGACCTTTCTTATAAAGAAAGGTTGTGAAAAAAAAGCACTATGTGAATTACTATGTGCCAAGTAGATGGCAATGTTACATTTGGGAGAAATGGCACAGCTGAGAGAGCAGTGCTTCAACAACTGTACGGTTAGTTCCAGAAAGGGCTGTTTCTGCTGGAATGGCAATCAAAAAGCCAGGTTTAACTGACTGAAAAAAGACCAAAGGGAGTACAGAGATGAGGCAAAAATTCATTTTTAATTGTCTGGAAGGTATACTTGACTCAGGCAGGCTGTACAGCTAAACTGCATGGATCCCAGCTGGAAAGTGCAATCACTAATCACAATGAATTCAACTAGGAAGTGTGTCTCTCCTCCTTGAAGAAGGGATAGAACAGAAAGACACATTTCCAAGGAAATGGCTAAATAGTAAATGGCTACATAGCTTAATCAAATCCTATAGGTAGATCAGTCAAGAAATACTGCAAATTTCTGTTTTCAGTATGGCTTCAAAGATTTTACTTGGAGTTTTGATTATGATTTTAGTATTAAGAATAAACTTCAAGGGAATTTCTTGTTCTCTTACATTCTGATAATACTCATCATTTTCTAAGCTGATCTCTCAATCATACTCTCAGAAAGCCAAGTTGCTGTCTTGTGAAATAAGACAAATTTTAGTTACCAGGAAAACTAAGGGATCATTACCTATGATATGGACAGCTTGGATCAATGGGCTGAGACCAATTGAATGAGCTTCAACAAGACCAAGTGTGGGATCCTGCTTTTCAGACACAGCTATATTCAATGCCGCAGGCTTGGGCAGAGTGGTTGGAAAGCTGTGTGTCATAAGAAGATCTGGGGACATTGGGTGACACCTGGCTAAACATGAGCTAAATAAGTGCCCAGGTGCCTGAGGCAGCCAACCTCACCGTGGCTTGTATTGGAAACAGTGCTGCCAGCAGGAGTAGGACTGTCCTCCTGTACTCAGCTCTGGTGAGACCACACCTCAAGTACTGCATTCAATATTGGACTCTTCACTGCAAGAAAGACGTTTAGGCCCTGGAGCACATCCAGACAAGGGCAACAGAGCTGTGAGGTGTCTGGAGCACAGTCCTACAGGGAGTGGCTGAAGGAACTGGAATGATTCAGTCTGGAGAAGATCTAAGGGGAGATCTTGCTGTCTACAATGACCTGAAAGGAGGTTGTAGCAAGTTGGAAGGTCATCTTCAGTTCCCAGGTAACTAGTGATAAGTGGTAATGAAACATGGAGATGGAGTACTGAGGGACATGATTTAGAGGACATGGTGGAGATGGGCTGATGGTTGGATGAGATGATCTTAGTGGTCTTTTCCAACCTTAATGATTCCACAACTCATGTAATATTTTTCCAACATATTCTCCTGTCTACTCTGAAGGAATATGAATCATGAGAACAGCCTTTTACACAACTTGAGCAGATACAAGCTGAAGGAGAGGAGGCTTGCGTAAATGTAAGCTCAAAAATAAAATGCTGAGACTGCGGAACTTATTGTCAAGTGAAGAAAGTAGAATAAATGTCCTGTTGTTGAAGATAATTAGCAAAACAGACACCTCAGCTCAACATAAAATCAGTGGGAACCAGTTCAGGTTGCTCCCCCCTTATAAGGATGGAAATTCACAGCAGGAATTAGCCTTAATCCCACAACCACCAAAGACCCCAACCACATAATCTCAGGAGGGTGGGACAATATAACTGTTTCTTGGAATTTTGGCCCGCTTTCTTAGAATGTAACGAATGTGTATATGCTATGCCTTTAAATATGTCATTGTTTTTTCTCTTTGGTATGCACGTTTGGTAGAGCGATCCCCCATACACCCAGCACTGTAATAAAGGGAATACCTGCTTGACATAACTCACTGGCATATCAAGTTACATCGTCAGTTTTCTTGGCTTCAAATTGTAGCAGATCAAATAATACTGTCCATAAAAACAAGTGAGTTTCAAATGTCTATACACTGAAATCTCAAGTAAACTCAGTATTCTCAGAAGTACCTGCAATGTAAAACAAGGGTAAAAAAGAAAGGATGATTGATTTTTTAAATGGCAAAGTCTAAAAATGAGTAGTCTAAAAAAAAAAAAAAAAGGTTTGTTATTTTTTATTTCGTAAATGCTGAATCTTAGCAGTATAAGCTGACTACAACAATTCAATTAATATAACCATTCTTATTAGCACATTTTTTACTACAGGAAACAAGATGTTATTGTTTCTGATGTCTAACATTTATTGAATAATATTTTCAACAAGATAATTCAAAACATTTCCTCTGTTGCTATTTTATTATATTTCCTACAGAATGATGAAAAACTGTCCCACTTATTGTTATTACTATAGCTTCTGGTTCAGGAGCAAAACTCTACTGAAAAGAAAAATTCTGTTTTATCTCTCTTAGTTCTAAGAGGGACAAAACCTTCCCATGTTCACCTTCTGTTTTATAAAGGCTCCCAGTAGAAAATGGCCAATTAATCTGACTTTTCAAAAAACTTCCAAGTGTCAACCACACACAGACTATTAAAAGAACAAAATGGGCTGCTTCTGAAAAAATTGTAATTGTTTTGTTTCATGTGAATGAAAGATTAGGAAGCTCATGCCATATTCTAGAGAAAAAGAGAAGTAAATAGAATAAACACTTGTTAATGAGAGCGTTTCACACCATGATAAAAAAAAAAGCAGTGTTTTCACACCATGGTTTATCTGAAACTATGATGTGACAGGGGAAAAAAAAAAAGGGGAACTAACAAAAGCTGTTCTGTTATGATACTGACCAAAAAGATTTATACCTGTTATGAGTTGACAACGTTTTTCTTTTTATCTTTGCACAAGACTAAATGATCAAGAAAGTTATTCTAAGAGACTTATTCTAAGAGACAGCAAACCACTATAACAATATAGATTTCCCAGAAAATCATTTGATAATCTTGTGCATTAACTAGAGAATTTAATAAGAGTATCTATTATTTTCTCATTAAGACTCTTATTAATATCAGGAGAAAAGCTTCATGTTTTGACAGACACACTATTATATTTATTAAGCTCCTATAAAATCTTAATGGTGATTCATTTGACATAGATCAAGTAAAGTAAAATTTTCAGGGGGCTTATTTTTCATTAACATATACGTCGCTAACAATAGCAAGTGAAGAATACCATATTAATTTCCTTCTATCTAAAGAGATTAAGATTCTCAAAAGAAACTGGAAAACCAACCGACCAAACAAACAAAAAAACCGCACTGGATTGTGGTTTGAGCATTTTCCTACATGTTTTCTCAAGACTGTTTCTAGTTTCCTTTGAAACCACTGTGAAATTTTCATATCTTGGAAGCCAAATTAGATCATTAATGGAGTCTTGAATGGCTTGTACAACCTGTGCTTCAATCTCTGAGGGAGAGAAGAAATACCTTTTACTGGTGGACAGATCAAGAAAGATGCTAGTCCCCTCACTGTGAGCCTAGTTTCAGCTGAAAACAATCTTGAAAAATACATCAGTTGTAGGTTCTTATTCTTTCTAATGCCCTAAATCATTTTCTTTTGAATATAAAAGTTTGTCTTTCCAGATTTCTTGCTCTCTGTTCTGATGAACAGTTTGTTATTCACAGGGGCACATACAGCCTCTCACTCTCTTCTAATTAAATAGTATCTCTGAATTACTTGTTTTAATCTCACTCTCTGCTTTCACTCTTCTCAGCATGCCTCTTGGCTTTTGCATCAGTTTCACAGTCAATACACTGTTGGCTCATAAAGCCACATGCTCACCAGTAACAATTCTCTTCATATCCAGGTTTATACACTTTCCTGCTTCAATAACATCTCCTTAGCCTTAGATCCTCAATGTATCATCCAGAGCAGCAGTTCTCAACATTTTCTTAGCTTGTCTTCTCAACAATAGCCATATTATCATTTTAATAATAAAGTGCTTCCCTTGCACTTCAGCCCAGAGACTGATTTATTTATTTTTTGTCCATTCAGTAACAAAAAGTTGAGAAACTACCTGATGAGCAATAGTGCTTCATTCATGTCCTTTCCTCAAGCAACTACACTCTTGCTTTTCTTCCTCTAGAAACCCACAAGCCTTTTTTTTTTCCCCCCCACAGTCAAAGGGCCTAGAGCCATTGTCTAACTTCCTCCCACCCCCCTTCTTTTCCGTCAGCAACACAACTAAACCATTAACAGCCTTTATAGTTTACTAAAAAAGCATTTCCTTTCATGTGAATTGGTACAGTAATTTGTGTTTATACCATTTGGAAGTTGCTTTGCATGAAGCTGCAAGACTACTTCATTGAGACAAATCCCATTAGGGTTTCAGATGCCTATCATAATGTCACGTAAGAACAATTAGTCTCTTGTGATTCTGAATTATATACTTGCCTTACTGGGAAATGTTAGGCAGCAATTTCAGAGACATTTTCCTTATATTCTGATATGTGTTTTCTCAGTAACTGATTAACTCGCTCCTCTGCTGTTATCCCTTTATGCTCACATTTTGACATATCAGGCATTCCTGTACGATCTGCATCACAGAATCTGTGTCCACATTGTAGATTCTCTGCAGTACAGTTTCCAACTCAGATCCGCTGGCACATGAACTTTCACAAGGCACTAAATTGTCACAGATTTATTTTAACCACAGATGTGCCATTTAAATATTTAATGGCAAATGGCTACAAGTGGTGTTGTATCAAATAACACAAAATTGCTTGAATTACAGAATTACTTCAACATTACAGAATCATAAACTAGCTTAGACGAGAAGGCATATCAGGAGGTTATGCAATGCAACTCCATTTGTAGCTGAGCAACTGAGATCCTACAGACTCCAGTGGCAGGTGGCAGACCTCACTGAAACCAACTGCATATAACTCCTTCAGCAGAACACTTGAGCAAAATGAATCTTATCACAAGACCACAATAAATGTGGGATTGTTTGGTCTGTGATAAAGTGAGAAAAAAGCTCGTGATTCCTAGGGATGACTTTCTGCATGACTTTCACCGACCCAAGGTGGCACTTTGCATGCAGTCTAGGCAGTGCTAAGCAGGCTGCAATTTCAGGCAAATAATAGAAAAATAGTAATTGGTGCAGAGGCACAACATCTCTACAATAATATCCATGCCTCTTAATCACAGAAATCCTTTCCATACTTAAATATTTCTTCCACCAACTCCCAGACTGAGCTGTGTCATCATTCCAAGACATTTAGAGAGCACTTAAAATAAATTTAGTCTTCTTTTTCCCCCATCTCTTCTGAAAATTGTTATGGGTACAAAGAAAAAAAATGATGCACTGACACGTCTTTAAAATGCAAATTAATAATCATGTCTGGCGTAAATATGAGTTCTGCCTAATCTTCTATAAAGGCGTGAATAGCTAAACCAACTTAATACAGAAGTAGATGTTTTGACAGTGGTATTATAGAATCATAGAATCACAAAATGATCATTTCATATTAAAAGCAGAAGATGTATAAAGCAGGGAGAACAATACATTTTGGTAGAACGTTAATCACAATCTAAAAGACAGAAAGGTCATCTACTTAAGTCTCACCATTTTTTTTTTTTTGTTATTGTTTTAGAGTTGAAGGGGAAATAATTTATCGTTACTTAAACAAAAGAAACTTCTATTTCTAAAGAGCAGTTCTGTTCTATACATTTGAATATTTTACAGTTTTAGAGAGAAAAGAAAATATCTTTAAAGAAGTACAAAGTTGTCATAGAATCATAGAATTATTTGGTGTCATGGTTTTATGATTTTTGGCATTGGTATTCCACATCATAACATCATGTAGTGCATTAAGAGTTAAAGAGTTAATGCTCCAGCTCTGTGGATATGCCTGTCTCAGAAGAGAAGAACTACATTCCCCAGAGTACTGTGCGATGCTTTGCATTTTTACATGTTTCCACTCAGAGGGAAAAGATAAAAACTGTCTGCGGTCACGGGACATGCTCCTTCCTTCGGGATCAACTCAGCAGCGGGTGCTCGCTGCCGTATCGCCTTCAGCGTTAGCGTAAAGGCCTTTGGTTTATCAGACACACTCTCTTGCTCATTTTATTTGATTTATTAGCCTCAGTTCCAATTATATTGTATTATATTGTGTTATTTTGCTTTCTGATATCTTATTTAGTAAATAAGCTTTCCTCCTCAGATCGTTGCTGCTGTTTTGTTTCTAGGCCCATCTCCCTTTTCCCTTTTCCCCTTCCCCGGGGTGTGGGTCTGTGGGTCCCTCGCACCAATCGTCGCAGAACCAGGCTGAACTAGCCCATAAACTGTTGACATTTGGGTTGGAAGGGACCTTTAAGATTATCTAGTTCCAATCTGCCTGCTATAGGCAGGGACACTTCCTCCTACAGCAGGTTACTCACAGCCCCATCCAGCCTGGCCTTGAATGCATCCAGGGAGGGGGCGTCCACAACCTCTCTGGGCAACCTGTTCCAGCATCTCACCACCCTCACAGTAAAGAATTTCTTCCTAATATCTAGTCTAAATCTATCCTCTACCAGTTTAAAACCATTTCCCCTCATCCCGTCACTACCTGCCCTCATAAAAAGTCTCTCACAGCTTTCCTGTAGGCCCCCTTCAAGTACTGGAAAGCCACTATAACGTCCCCTGGAGCCTCCTCTTCTGTAAGCTGAAGTGCCCCAGATCCCTCAGCCTGTTCTCATAGGTGTGGTGCTACAGCCCTCTGATCATCTTCATGGCTCTCCTTTGGATCTGCACCAACAGTTGAACATCATTCTCAAAATCACAGAATTGCCCAGAATGGAGAAGACCTTCAAGACCAACAGCAACCTAACCATCCTACCCTATCTCTAACAACCCACTGCTAAAGCATGTCCCTGAGCACCACATCCAAACAGTTTTTCAACACATTCAGGGATGGTCACTCAACCACCTCCTTGGGGAGCCTATTCCAGTGCTTAACAACCCTTTCTGTAAGAAAGTTTTTCCTTACATCCAACCTAAACCTCCCCTGGTGCAACTTGAAGCCTGTAGGGCAAATAACCCCCAGAAATAGCACCCAAAAGAAAAAGTGCCAAAGCTGGTATATTTTTGATGGGCTTAAGTAGATGATGTACAGATGATGAATAAGGAAAGAGTGGCTCACCATTAAAGATGGTCAAGGCTTGCCAATAACTCCACTAGGGAGGGATCTCCAGAGATCCTTCTCTGGTGGTGGTCAGCCCTTAAATGGGGTCTTGGGAGAGGTGGAGTCAAACTCCACCCCTTCCAATCACACTCACTTGTGCCCCTGCGGCTGACCCAGTGCTCGCCTCAGGTGATCAATCAGTGGTTCAGGCTGTGATTCAACAGTTCCCATACAAAGCCATTTCTCCTTTTCCTGTCACCAGTGAGAGGAGACCAACTTCATACTCACTGCAATCACCTTTCAGGTATTTGAAGAGAGCAATAAGGTCTCCCTTCGTCCTCCTCTTCCGCAGACTAAATATTCCCAGCTCCTTCAGCTTCTCCACATAGGGCACATTCTCCAGGCCCTTCACAAGACTTGTTGCCCGTCTTTGAACCTGCTCCAGGACCTCAGTGTACCTTCTGTAATGAGGTGCCCAGAATTGAACACAGTACTCAAGGTGGGGCCTCACCAGTGCTGAGTACAGGAGGAGGGTTGCTTCCCTAGTGCTGCTCACCACGCCATTCCTGATACAGGCCAGGTTGCCAGTGGCATTCTTGGCCACCTGGGCACGCTGCTGGCTCATATACAGTTGACAGTGACAGTACACCAAGGTCCCTTTCCATCAGACAGCTTTTCCAGCCACTCCTTTCTAAGGCTGGAGTTGTTGTGACCAAAATGCAGGATGCAACACTTGGCCCTACTGAAGCTCATACAATTTACCTTGGCCCATCAATCCAGCCTGTCCAGGTCCCTCTGTAGTACCTTCTACCCTTCAGCAGATTAACACTCCCTCCCTACTTGGTGTCAATTGCAAACTTACTGACGGTGCACTCAATCCCCTCAACAAGATCATTGATAAAGATATTGAATAGGAATGGCTCCAGTACCAAGACCTGGGGGACACCAATCGCGACTGGCTGCCAAACAGATTTAACTCCATTGATCAGAACTCCTTGGGCCCAGCCATCCAGCCAGTGTTTCACCCAGCAGAGCATATGCCCACCCAAACCATGGGCAGCCAGCTTCTCTATGAAAATGTTGTGGGGGACATTGTCAAAGGCTTTACTGAAGTCCAGATAGAGCACATCAACAGCCCTACCTTCATCCACTAAGTGGGTCACCTTGTCAAAAAATGAAATCAGGGTTCTCAAACAGGATCTGGGAGGGGTCGGCCTCGGGTCTCTCCAGAAGCTCTTTGCCACAAACTCCAAGTGGGACCTTCCTTTCCAGCAGCAGTGTAGAGGATGTTCTTTACATCCTGTCCTGTCCGCACTGGCCCCAGGGCCACGGCACGGGCTATCTCCTGATTAATTTGCTCAAAAGCCTGCTGCTGCTCAGGGCCCCATACAAAATCATTCTTCTTCTGCGTCACCCAAAAGAGAGGGCTCACAATGAGACTATAGTTTGGAACATGCATTCTTCAAAAGCCCACTACACCCAGAAAAGCTTGGGTCTCTGTCTTACTGGTGGGTGGAGACATGGCAGTGATTTCGTCAATCACATCTGTAGGGATGTGATGACGTCCATCTTGCCACTTTATACCTAGGAACTGGATTTCCTGTGCAGGCCCTTTCACTTTGCTTCGCTTAATAGCAAAGCCAGCTCGCAGGAGGATCTGGATTATTCTCTCTCCTTTCTCGAAAACTTCCCCTGCTGTATTGCTCCACAGAATGATATCATCAATGTATTGTAAGTGCTCAGGAGCACCGCCCTGTTCCAATGCAGTTTGGATCAACCCATGGCAAATGGTTGGGCTGTGCTTCCACCCCTGGGGCAAATGGTTCCAGGTGTACTGAACGCCCCTCCAGGTGAAGGCAAACTGTGGCCTGCATTCTGTGGCCAGAGGAATTGAAAAGAAGGCATTGGCAATGTCAGTGGTGGCATACCACTTGGCTGCTCTTGACTCCAGTTCGTACTGGAGTTGAAGCATGTCCGGCACAGCAGCACTCAGTGGAGGCGTGACTTCATTCAGGCCATGGTAATCTACTGTCAGCCTCCATTCTCCACTGGCTTTACACACCGGCCATATGGGGCTGTTAAAAGGAGAGTGAGTTTTGCTGATCACTCCCTGGCTCTCTAGCTGACAAATCAAATTATGAATGGGGAGCAAGGAATCCCTGTTGGTGCGGTACTGCTGTCTGTGCACCATTTTTGTAGCAATCAGTACCTGTTGCTCCTCCACTTGTAGCAACCCCACAACAGACGGATCTTCTGACAGGCCAGACAAAGCAGACAGCTGCTTAATGTTATCTGCATCCACAGCAGCTATTCCAAAAGCCCATCGATACCCTTTGGGATCCTTAAAATATCCCCTTCTGAGGTAATCAATACCAAGTATACATGGAGCCCCTGGGCCAGTCACAATAGGATGTTTTTGCCAGTCTTTACCAGTGAGGCTTATTTCAGCCTCCAACTTGGTCAACTCTTGGGAACCCCCAGTCACCCCAGAAATATAGATTAATTCTGTCCCTTGGTGACTCGAAGGCATTAGAGTGCATTGTGCACCAGTGTCCACCAATGCCTTATATTTTTGTGATTCTGATGTGCCAGGCCATCGAATCCACACAGTCCAATACACTCTATTATCCCTTTCCACCACCTGGCTGGGGGACAGTGGCTATTGTGGCTGGTAGGTACCTTGTTCAGTTCTGAAGGAGTACTGTTCAGACAGGAGGACGTCTCGCTCAGACACGAGGGTGTCTCTTTCAGGTTGGAGGGCATCTTGCTCAGATTGGAGACCACCTTGTTGAGACTGAGGGTTGTTGAGTTCAGACTGGAGGGCATCTCGCTCAGTTTGGAGGGCATCTCTTTCAGGCTGGAGGGCTTCTTTCTTGAACTGAAAAGAGACTTGCTTGGTCTGGAGGGTGTCTCGATCAGACTGGAGGCTGTCTAAATTGGTTAGGAGAGTCTGATTGTCAGCTAAAAGAATCTCTTTCTGGATCTGGACACTATCCCTTTTGGCTCAGAGACTCTCTAGCTCTATTTCAGAAACTCTATGCCCCTCTGGAATAGTAATGAATAAGGTCTGATTGGCATAAGCCAGACCCCAAATAATTTGGGCCTCCTCAGATCTGTCTGAGCCGCAACATCCCTGTCTCAAATATCTGCTTAAGTTCTCAGGATCTTGCAGGTGCTCAGGGAAAAGGTCCCAGTATGTTTTGAGCATTAAAAGGGAAAAAACCATGAAATGCAGCCCCTTTAAGAGCAGTTTAAAAAGAGAGAGCATTTTTTTTTCTTTACTAAAACAAGCTAGCACCACCCAAAAAAGTTTACAAATATCCCAGAGCAACTGGCACTATGCCCAGACTTCAAGGTCGTGTTTTGCCGTACACCGCCTGCAGTACAGATAAGCTTGCTAGCAAGAGACAGAGATTCACTCTAAGAGTATGTCTCTGCCCGGCTAAGGCAGCTGGTGTTGCCCCACGTTGGGCGCCAAAAATGTCAACAGTTTACCAGGCTGGATCGGCCCGGTTCCGTGACGATTGGTGTGGGGGACCTGCAGATCCATGCCCCAGGAAAGGGGAAGGGGGAAAGGGAAAACGAAAAAAAAAAAAAGGAAATGGGCCTAGAAACAAAACAGCAGCAACGATCTGAGGAGGAAAGCTAATTTACTAAATAAGATATCAGAAAGCAAAATAACACAATATAATACAATATAATTGGAATTGAAGCTAATAAATCAAAGAAAATGAGCAAGAGAGAGTGTGTCCGATAAACTGAAGGCCTTACGCTAACGCTGAAGGCGATACGGCAGTGAGCACCCACTGCTGAGTCGATCCCGAAGGAAGGAGCATGTCCCGTGACCGCAGACAGTTTTTATCTTTTCCCTCTGAGCGGAAAGTACGTAAAAATGCAAAGCATCGCAGTCCTCTGGGGAATGTAGTTCTCCTCTTCTGAGACAGGTATACCTGGAAATATCAATGATCTATGGAGTTGGAGTATTAACTCTTTAACTCTTAATGCACTACATGTTGTCATGATGTGGAATACCAATACCAAAAATCATAAAACCATGACAATCTATCATTCATGAACCTGTGCTAACTGGGCCTGATTCCCTGGTTGACCTTTAATTGATCCATGATGGCTCCTGAAATTAACCACTCCACAACCTTCCCTGGCACCAAGGTGAGACTGATAGCTCTGTAGCTAGGTCTTGTCTTGGGAGACCCAGAACTAGACACAGTGCTCCAGGTGGGGACTTATGAGGGCAGAGTAGAAGGGAAGAATCACCTCGTTTGATGTGTTGGTCATACTTCTCTTGATGCAACCCAGGATTTGGTTGGTCATCTGGGCTGCAAGTGCACAGTGCCAGTTCATGCTGAATTTTTCATCAACTGAAACCCCTAAAGCTTTCCTCTCAGGGCTGCTTCCAAGCCATTCTATGTCCAACCTGTACTTGAGCTTGGGATTGTCCCAACCCAGGTGCAGGACCCTGCACTTGGCCTTACTGAACTTCAAAATGTTGGCATGGGCCGACCTCTCAAGTCTGTCGACGTCTCTCTGAATGGCACACTGTGGAGGATTTTATGCAAGACTGGCTGAAGAGCAAGGGGCACAGCAAGGAAAACCTCTTGCAGATGTCCGAGATAGGCCAAGAGTGGTTTTACAGGGACTAGCTGCAGCTGTCCAAGCAGTAAAGGGATGTTATAACTGATACAACTCAAGTAGAAACATAATGAGGTACCGTCCAATCACAAAACTAGGGCACAGTAACCTTTCTGCAACATGAAGGGTGTAGGAGTAAGGATTAAGGAAGCAGCGACCAATGAAATTTCGGCTTAACCGCAGGAATTAATAATAAAAAAACTTTTGCTCACTGATATCACTAACCTATTAGGAGCCTAGGTTTTGCAATATGTATGAACCTTATTACCACTAATATAAATGTATGCAGCTTTCTGATTAAAGTTGAGACTTGCTGATGGCCACCTGGTGTCCTTGTCTCCCTTCGCTGTGACAAATGGTGCTCACCACATAAGACTACAACAAATGGTGACCCCGACGTGATTCGTCGGACATGATCTCCGATGGGCAATTGCGACGGAGAAGAACGTACCACAGTCGTGCGAAGTAGGGTTGGGTCCTATTGCAGCCGGGACGGCACCAAAGCTACGAAAGAGAGCCGGGTGCCCCTGAAAGCCATATAGGTGGTTTCAGGCCATACGCGCCACCGAAGCCTGAAGAGCTGCAACAGACGTCTGATAATGGATAGGCAAGTGGCGTATTATTTATTTGCTGAATTTTTATGCAAAATTAATGTTAAGGAAACAGATGTTAGGAAAGAGTTGCCAGGGTTACTAGCTTATGGGTATGCTAAGGGGGGTGTTTGTTAATCCACATACAATCCACGAATTAACTGAATGGGGTAAATTTGGGGAGGTCATATGCGATTTAACTGTCGAGCCACAGGAATCTGGTGCCAGAACTGTAAAACCGATAACCACAATACGTCTGCTTGTTGCCGCCGGTCGGGAAACGCGAAACGGAGCGCGAACGGCCGCGCCTCGACAAAAGTTGCCGCCGCCGCGACATCAGCGCCACCTCCTGCCTACAACCAGCAACTGCCGGCAGCCTCGGCCTCGATTTGGCAGCATCATTAAACACCACTCTGATGACTTCGCGCCCTACTAAAATACCTATTGGGATTTATGGACCTATCCAAATTAAAGGACAGAGCTGTGGAGCTTTGTTACTGGGACGCTCCTCTGCCACCATATTGGGATTATTCGTGCTACCAGGAGTCATCGATGCAGACTACATGGGAGAAGTACAAATTATGGCTTATACACCTTTTCCCCCATTAAAAATAGGGAAAGGTCAGAGGATTGCTCAATTGGTACCATTGCCACAATTGTCAGCAGGATTGACGCCTCACCGAGGACGACAAGATTCGGATACAACAGAAGTTAACACTGCGCTTGAAGCCTTATCTCTGTTACCTTGCCCAGTACAGTGAAGAAGCCTTAAGAGCACTGTCAATTCCCCCAAGTGATTGGGTGGAGTGGATACAGAACTTTGATATTGACTTACAGGGACCTTCCTCCCTGCCGTGTTATGACTGTAATCAATCTGATTGTGCTGCTTGGATTGCCTTAAGGTGTGGGGGTTTTTGTAATACAAATTGGGTTGTGCAGTCACGAGTGCATCAGACTTGGTGCTCTGCGTGCGAATACGACTGGGACTCTCACAGTTATTGGCGTAGGGCGTTGAGAGAGTTTACAGGCCGAGACGTAAGAGAATCCTTGCAACTGTTTGATACCCCAGAACAAGTTATAATTGGATTTTGTGTTTGGAATATCCAGCAAGTAGAAAAACGAGTTAAAATTACTACTAATTCATTAATAGTGGCCTCTGGGTGCAGGGAAAAGGTGCCACTTCCTTGGACTTCTGTTGTGGGGCCTTTCAGGGACGATACTGACCCAGAGAAGGCACTGAATGAGAGTGTTCGACAGCTTATAACTTGTAAGATAAAATGAAGTTGATAATTGTAACATTTCTTATTGATATTGTTAACGCTATATGGGCCCCACCTCAGCCCAAGACTAACATATGGGTCACTCTAGCAAACTTAACCAAACAAGAAGCTATTTGCTTGTCATTGTCTTCTCCTGGTAATCCATATACAACCTGTGTGGTTGGATTGCCAGCAGATCCTTGGCCGTGCCCCTCAACTGTACCCATCTGTATTGCTGACGATCCCAAAACTAATGTATTCCCAAATTTCTGAATTACGGAGGTTAACTGGGAATTTACAGGTGGAATTGGGCCTCGGCCTTGATGGCTGGTTGAAAGGATTAGGGATTGGAGCGTGGCTAAGGATGATTATTATGTATGCCGTAGGGATTGTTATAGTATTGCTTTGTTTAATGTTGTTTTTGCCTTGCTTACTGACTTGTATACAGAATATGCTGCGGAACATGATGGCAAAGATGTGGAATAACACCCTTATTGTCCAAAAAGAAAACGGGGGAAATGTGGAGGATTTTATGCAAGACTGGCTGAAGAGCAAGGGGCACAGCAAGGAAAACCTCTTGCAGATGTCCGAGATAGGCCAAGAGTGGTTTTACAGGGACTAGCTGCAGCTGTCCAAGCAGTAAAGGGATGTTACAACTGATATAACTCAAGTAGAAACATAATGAGGTACCGTCCAATCACAAAACTAGGGCACAGTAACCTTTCTGCAACATGAAGGGTGTAGGAGTAAGGATTAAGGAAGCAGCGACCAATGAAATTTCGGCTTAACCGCAGGAATTAATAATAAAAACTTTTGCTCACTGATATCACTAACCTATTAGGAGCCTAGGTTTTGCAATATGTATGAACCTTATTACCACTAATATAAATGTATGCAGCTTTCTGATTAAAGTTGAGACTTGCTGATGGCCACCTGGTGTCCTTGTCTCCCTTCGCTGCGACAAATGGTGCTCACCGCATAGGACTACTACAGCACCCCTTCCCCCAAGCTTGTCAACTGCATCACTCAGTTTGGTGTCATCTGCAAACTCACTCTGCACTCAATCCCACTGTCCCCATGCTGCCTACAAAGATGTTAAATAACACTGGTACCAGCATCAGTCGCTGAGGAACACCACTTGTTACTGATCTCCACTTGGACAATGAGCTGTTGACTGCAACTCTCTGAGTGCAAACATCCAGCCAATTCCTTATCCAGTGAGTGGTCCATCCAGCAAACACAGCACCTAAGTCTATCCTGTAGAATGAGAACACTTAGTTGCCTTTTCATTATAATCTAAGAGAGCACAACCTCACTCTCAACTTTCAGCACATATGACTTTCTTTGAAAGCATGTGAAAACGAATAAGAACTCTGAGCTGAAAGAGACAGGACCATTAGAGCAGAATACATATAAGCTAGTTCAAGAGTTCATAAGGGAACTTCAGGATTCAGTGCATGAATTACATGCTTCATAGCCTTCTCCAGAGTGGATGAAATTAACAGAAAAACAATGCAGATGGTAGTCTACAGGACAGTTGTCAAAATTAAAACTTAATTAAATTTAAAACTTAATTAAACAAATGGGACACATCAATATTCTGAATTTTCATCACCACATGGTCGCACTTCAAGACAAATTGTTGTTGGGCGGCCTCTTGTGGTAAGACTTAGTTACTGCATTTTAATTCTTGGCGTTTACAAAATCTTTCAATTACGTGTCTTCAAACATTATTTTCTAGAGCTCGTGAAGTTATAGAAAAGCAAGTTGATATCAGGAGGAGCAAAACTGCTGCCTTGGACTTCTGGAGCATGGACTTCAAACTTTTCAGTACCCTAGTAGTGAGGGTCCCTAGGGATTCAGTCCTGAAAGGTAAAAGGATCCAGGAAGGCTAGTCACTTCTCAAGAAGGAAGTCTTAAAGGCACAGGAACAGGCTGTAACCCTGTGCCAAAAGATGAGCCTGCAGAGAAGAAGACCAGCGTGGTTGAACAGGGAAATATTTTTGAGGCTCCAGCAGAAAAAGAGAATCTATCTCCTATGGAAGAAGGGACAGGCAACTCAGAGACAGTGCAAAGAAGTTGCCTAGATATGCACAGAGAAAATTAGAAAGGAAAATAAATACCCACCTTGATCACAAGTTGGCCAGTATAATAAAAAGGAACAAGATACTCTTTTAAAAATATATTAGCAGTAAGTTGAGGACCAAGGAGAATCTCTATTCCTTACTGAACGCATCAGGGAATGTAAGCACTGAGCATAAGGGAAAGTCTGAGTTTCTCAATGCCTTCTTTATGTCTGTCTTTATAAGTCAGACCAGTTATTCTAGGAGTACTCTACCCCCTGAACTCCAAGTCTCAGATGAGGAGCAGAATAAATCCCCCATGATTCAGATGCTCATATCCAATCTATATCTTCCCTGGTGCAATTTATGGCCATTGCCTCTTGTCCTGTCATTAGTTATGTGGGAGAAGAGGCAGAACCCTCCCTCACCACAGCCTCCCTTCAGGAAGCTGTAGACTTTGATGATGTATCCCCTGAGCCTCCTCCAAACAAAACAATCCCAACTCCTTCAGCTGCTCTTCCTAAGACTTGTGCTCCAGACCCCTCTCCAGTTTTGTTGCCCTTCTCTGAACACGCTCCAGGGCCTCGATGTCTTTCTTGTAGTGAGGGACCCAAAACTGAACACAGTACTTGAGGTGCGGCCACACCAGAGCTGAGTACAGGGGGATGATCACCTCCTTGCTTCTGCTGGCTACACTACTTCTAATACAGGCCAGGATGCCATTGGCCTTCTTGGCCACCTGGGCACACTGCCAGCTCATATTGAGCCGAGCATCAGCCAACACCCTCAGGTCCTTTTCCTCTATACACTCCTCAAGCCATTCTGCCCCAAGCCTATAGCATTGCATGGGGTTATTGTGGTCAAAGTGCAGGACCCAGCACTTGACCTTATTGAACCTCATCCCATTGACCTCAGCCCAGCTGTTCAGCCTATCCAGATCCCGCTGAAGGGCCTCCCCACCCTCAGGCAGATCGACACATCCTCGCAACTTGGTGTCATCCGCAAACTTACTGAGGGTACACTCAATCCCCTCATCTAGGTCATCAATAAAGATATTAAACAAGATGGGCCCCAATACTGACCCTTGGGGGACACCACTCATAACAGGATGCCAGCTGGACTTAAATCCATTAACCAATACCCGCTGGGCACGGCCCTCAAGCTAATTCCCAACCCAAAGAAGAGCGAACCTCTCCACACCACAGGCTGCCAGTTTCCAGAGGAGAATACTGTGGGAGACCGTGTCAAAGTGTCAACGGTTTTCCGGGCTGGTTTGGCCCAGTTCCGTGACGATTGGTACAGGGGACCTACAGACCCATGCCCCAGGAAAGGGGAAGGGGGAAAGGGAAAAGGGAGATGGGCCTAGAAACAAAACAGTTGGAGTCCTTCTCAGTTGGAGTGTAGCACTCCTCAAACCCCCTGTATGCTCGACTCCAGAAACCAAGGGGTTGGCCTCGGGTCTCTCCAGAAGCTCTTTGCCACAAACTCCAAGTGGGACCTTCCTTTCCAGCAGCAGTGTAGAGGATGTTCTTTACATCCTGTCCTGTCCGCACTGGCCCCAGGGCCACGGCACGGGCTATCTCCTGCTTAATTTGCTCAAAAGCCTGCTGCTGCTCAGGGCCCCATACAAAATCATTCTTCTTCTGCGTCACCCAAAAGAGAGGGCTCACAATGAGACTGTAGTTTGGAACATGCATTCTTCAAAAGCCCACTACAACCCAGAAAAGCTTGGGTCTCTGTCTTACTGGTGGGTGGAGACATGGCAGTGATTTCGTCAATCACATCTGTAGGGATGTGATGACGTCCATCTTGCCACTTTATACCTAGGAACTGGATTTCCTGTGCAGGCCCTTTCACTTTGCTTCGCTTAATAGCAAAGCCAGCTCGCAGGAGGATCTGGATTATTCTCTCTCCTTTCTCGAAAACTTCCCCTGCTGTATTGCTCCACAGAATGATATCATCAATGTATTGTAAGTGCTCAGGAGCACCGCCCTGTTCCAATGCAGTTTGGATCAACCCATGGCAAATGGTTGGGCTGTGCTTCCACCCCTGGGGCAAATGGTTCCAGGTGTACTGAACGCCCCTCCAGGTGAAGGCAAACTGTGGCCTGCATTCTGTGGCCAGAGGAATTGAAAAGAAGGCATTGGCAATGTCAGTGGTGGCATACCACTTGGCTGCTCTTGACTCCAGTTCGTACTGGAGTTGAAGCATGTCCGGCACAGCAGCACTCAGTGGAGGCGTGACTTCATTCAGGCCACGGTAATCTACCGTCAGCCTCCATTCTCCACTGGCTTTACACACCGGCCATATGGGGCTGTTAAAAGGAGAGTGAGTTTTGCTGATCACTCCCTGGCTCTCTAGCTGACAAATCAAATTATGAATGGGGAGCAAGGAATCCCTGTTGGTGCGGTACTGCCGTCTGTGCACCATTTTTGTAGCAATCGGTACCTGTTGCTCCTCCACTTGTAGCAACCCCACAACAGACGGATCTTCTGACAGGCCAGACAAAGCAGACAGCTGCTTAATGTTATCTGCATCCACAGCAGCTATTCCAAAAGCCCATCGATACCCTTTGGGATCCTTAAAATATCCCCTTCTGAGGTAATCAATACCAAGTATACATGGAGCCCCTGGGCCAGTCACAATAGGATGTTTTTGCCAGTCTTTACCAGTGAGGCTTATTTCAGCCTCCAACTTGGTCAACTCTTGGGAACCCCCCGTCACCCCAGAAATATAGATTAATTCTGTCCCTTGGTAACTCGAGGTAGGAGGATGGTTGGACTAAATGATCTTGTAGGTCCTTTCCAACCTAACATATCTATGAATCTATGAATCTATGAGTGCACTGTGCACCAGTGTCCACCAATGCCTTATATTTTTGTGGTACTGATGTGCCAGGCCATCGAATCCACACAGTCCAATACACTCTATTATCCCTTTCCACCACCTGGCTGGGGGACAGTGGCTATTGTGGCTGGTAGGTACCTTGTTCAGTTCTGAAGGAGTACTGTTCAGACAGGAGGACGTCTCGCTCAGACACGAGGGTGTCTCTTTCAGGTTGGAGGGCATCTTGCTCAGATTGGAGACCACCTTGTTGAGACTGAGGGTTGTTGAGTTCAGACTGGAGGGCATCTCGCTCAGTTTGGAGGGCATCTCTTTCAGGCTGGAGGGCTTCTTTCTTGAACTGAAAAGAGACTTGCTTGGTCTGGAGGGTGTCTCGATCAGACTGGAGGCTGTCTAAATTGGTTAGGAGAGTCTGATTGTCAGCTAAAAGAATCTCTTTCTGGATCTGGACACTATCCCTTTTGGCTCAGAGACTCTCTAGCTCTATTTCAGAAACTCTATGCCCCTCTGGAATAGTAATGAATAAGGTCTGATTGGCATAAGCCAGACCCCAAATAATTTGGGCCTCCTCAGATCTGTCTGAGCCGCAACATCCCTGTCTCAAATATCTGCTTAAGTTCTCAGGATCTTGCAGGTGCTCAGGGAAAAGGTCCCAGTATGTTTTGAGCATTAAAAGGGAAAAAACCATGAAATGCAGCCCCTTTAAGAGCAGTTTAAAAAGAGAGAGCATTTTTTTTTCTTTACTAAAACAAGCTAGCACCACCCAAAAAAGTTTACAAATATCCCAGAGCAACTGGCACTATGCCCAGACTTCAAGGTCGTGTTTTGCCGTACACCGCCTGCAGTACAGATAAGCTTGCTAGCAAGAGACAGAGATTCACTCTAAGAGTATGTCTCTGCCCGGCTAAGGCAGCTGGTGTTGCCCCACGTTGGGCGCCAAAAATGTCAACAGTTTACCAGGCTGGATCGGCCCGGTTCCGTGACGATTGGTGTGGGGGACCTGCAGATCCATGCCCCAGGAAAGGGGAAGGGGGAAAGGGAAAACGAAAAAAAAAAAAAGGAAATGGGCCTAGAAACAAAACAGCGGCAACGATCTGAGGAGGAAAGCTAATTTACTAAATAAGATATCAGAAAGCAAAATAACACAATATAATACAATATAATTGGAATTGAAGCTAATAAATCAAAGAAAATGAGCAAGAGAGAGTGTCCGATAAACCGAAGGCCTTACGCTAATGCTGAAGGTGATACGGCAGCGAGCACCCACTGCTGAGTTGATCCCAAAGGAAAGAGAGTGTCCCGTGACTGCAGACAGTTTTTTATCTTTTCCCTCTGAGCGGAAAGTACGTAAAAATGCAAAGCATCGCACAGTCCTCTGGGGAATGTAGTTCTTCTTCTCTTCTGAAACAGGTGTACTCGGAATTATCAATGATCCATGGAGCTGAAGTATTAACTCTTTAACTCTTAATGCACTACATGTTGTTATGATGTGGAATACCAATGCCAAAAATCATAAAACCATGACACAAAAGCTTTGCTGAAGTCCAGGTAGACTACATCAACAGCCTTTCCCTCATCTACCAGTCTGGTCACCCAGTCATAAGAGGAGATGAGGTTGGACAAGCATGACCGGCTCTTTGTGAACCCATGCTGGCTGAGTCTGATCCCCTGGTTGCCATGCATGTGCCATGTGATCTCCGTCAAGATCAACTGCTCCATAACTTTCCCTGATACCAAGGTCAGGCTGACTGGCCTGTAATTCCCCGGATCTTCCTTACGGCCTTTCTTGTAGATGGGATTCACATCGGCAAGCCTCCAATCTTGTTGGACCTCTCCAGATGACCAGGAATGCTGATAGATGGTAGAAAGCATCTTGGCAATCATCTCTGCCAGCTCCCTCAGCACCCTTGGGTGGATCCCATCTGGTCCCATGGACTTGTGGCAGTTCAGATGGAGGAGCAGGTCGCTGACTGTCTCTGCTGGGATCACAGGGGGTGTATTATGCGCTTCATCCCAGACTTCCAAGTCAGGGCAAAAAGTATCCTGAGGGTAATTGATCTTGCTATTAAAGACAGATGTGAAGAAGGCATTGAGAACCTCAGCCTTTTCCTTATCCTCTGTGGAAGATCCCTGCCGCATCAAGTAAAGTAGGGAAATTCTCCTTAGTTCTTCTTTTACTGTTAATATATTTGTAAAAGGATTTTTTGCTCTCCTTCACTGCAGTAGCCGGTCTAAGTTCAAGCTGGGCTTTTGCATTTCTAACTTTTAACTTTGTCCAAGCCTGTAGTTTTGCCTTGTTTTGTTGTGACCAAAGAGCATAATTCAGCACTTGGTCTTCTTGAACTTCATTCCACTGGTCTCAGTCCAGCAATTCAGCCTATCCTGATTGCTCTGTAGGGCCTCCCTACCCCAAGTCAGATCAACACTTCCTGCCAACTTGGTGTCACCTGCAAACTTTCTCAGTGCTGTAATCCAGGTCATCAATTAAGATGTTAAACAGGACAGGCCCCAGTACTCACCCCTGGGGAACACCATTCATGATCTGGATTTAACTCCATTAAACCACACTCAGGACCCAGCTATCCAGACAGTTCTTTATCCAGCAGGGTATATCATCTGCCCAATCCATGGGCTGCCATCTTCTCCACAGGAGTACTGTGGGAGACAGTGTCAAAGGCTTTGCTGAACTCCAGGTTGACTATGTCAGCAGCCTTACCCTTGTCCACCAGGTGGGTCACTGAATCACAGAAGATCAGGTTGGTAAAGCAGAACCTCTGTGCTGTGAACCTATGCTGGCTAGGCCTGATCTCTGGTTGTCCCATATATGCCCTGTGATCTCCCTTCAGATGATCTGCTCCAAAATGTTACCGGGCACCAAGGTCAGTCTGACAGGCCTGTAGTTCCCCAGCTCCTCCTTAGGACCTTCCTTGTAGATGGGAGTCACACTGGCAAGCCTCTAGTCCTCTGGGACCTCTGTTGGTAACCAGGAACACTGACAGATGGTGGAAAGCAGCTTGGCTGTTACCACCACCAGCTCACTCAGCACCCTCGGGTGGATCCCATCTGGCACCATGGACTAGTCCAGGTGGGGTAGCAGGTCTCTGTTTCCACCTGAATCATGGGGGATTTATTCTGCTCCCCATCTGAGACTTCGAGGTCAGGGGGTAGAGTACTCCTAGTATAATTGGTCTGACTTTTAAAGACAGACATAAAGAAGGCATTGAGAACCTCAGCCTTTGACTGGACTTGCCTTGCCCCAGACTTGCCTTATCTTCTGTGGTTACATTCCCTGATGCATTCAGTAATGGATAGAGATTCTCCTTAGCTCTCCTTGTATTGCTAATATGTTTGCAAAAACATTTTTTCTTCTCTTTTAATGTAAAAAAACAAGAGATTACATTGTAGACACGGATGGCAAGAGTTTTCAAAATTCATGACAGGGTATAGGGCATCATTCCATGGCTCGCATAATGAGAGCACCGCACACGCAGAGAAATCACAGCCGTGGCCCTATTATGATTTCTGAAGTTAACAGTGTATCCATTTTGTCTTCTGTTATTCCCTGGAGTTAGTAGAAAAATACAGTGTAAGATCATGCCGGTGCTTGCTCAGCTCTGATGACAGGCTGCACTAGCAGCTCCTATTCCATTACAGACCCAGCTGCAAATGATTTGCCACAGCCACACTTCTTGACAGTGACCACCACCACGTGCTGCAGTGAACTGTGTGCATGCTGCTCCGGAACGCCTGCAGCACTTAACAAGAGTTTGAATTCACACACTAAAAGTGACCGCACACTTAAGTTTTTAGATACAGCTAAAATAACAGCAGAAGTAGCACAGTAAAGTTTATTCTTTTTCCCTACATAAAGCTGGCTGAGCGATGCTCATGAGGACACAGAAGCCTTCTAAGTTGCTGATCCCTGTTACGCCTCTCATGATGTGTACAGGCCACAGCCGTCAGACCATCAGTCAGTACAAAGATCATCAAGAACCACCGCAGCAAGCGCATTATTCTCCGTCTTCGGCGTCATTACCGGCGTGACAGCGCCTCTCAGCGCGCAGTCAAAGCACCGCAGGCCCCGCCCCGCGCTCCCCGGGCCCTCAGCGCGGCCCCCGCTCGCGAGGCCGCTTCAAGGAAACGCCCATCCCGTTCTGCCCTCCTCTGATTCGTCAGAACGCCACAGGCAGAACGCAACGAGATTGGCCAGCGGGGCAGTCACTCAGTGGCATGGCGGCAGGCTCGCGTCGGCCGGGCTGGGTTGCCGTTTGACGCCACCGTTGCGGATGCGCGCGAGTGCGCGTTCTCGGGTGGGGGTGGGGGGGGGTGGGGGGCGGGGCGGCGCGCGACTAGGCCGTTAAGCGGTCGGCGTGCGGCGCGTGCTGGCTCGGGCGGGTTCTCCGCCCCGCCGCGGACCTTCACGTGACGCGATTCAGTGCTTACAGGCGTAGCGGGCGCCCTCTCGCCACCCCTTGCGCGCCGCCCGGCGGTGACCGTTTCGCTTTCATTTCCCGGAGGCGGTGGCGGCGGCGCGGAGCGGAGCGGAGCACTGCGGCCGCAGTCCCACCCCCACCCCCTCCGCACCCCGCCCCGCCCCGCGCGCGCGCGGCCCCACCCCCGCGGGCTCGCGGTGAACTGAGATTCCCCTTCCCCTCCCCCGCCCGGCACACGCACACCGCACACATATCTCTGCCTCCTCTTCCTCCTCTTCTAGCTGTGGGAGAGAGAGGGAGAGAGAAAAGGAAGGGAGGAGGCGGCAGGCTTGGGCCTCCCGCACCGCGCCACCGCGCACAACATGGAGGAACTGGTGGTGGAGGTGCGCGGCTCCAACGGGGCCTTCTACAAGGTATCGGGCGTTCGGGCTGGGCCGGGCCGGGCCTCAGGGGAGGGAGCGGGGCCTGGAACGGGAGGAGGAGGAGGAGGCGACGGCGGCTGCGGCTCCTCCTCCCCGCGCGGAGGGAGAGCGGGGCCCCGGGGCAGGAGGGAGGGGTGGAGGCCGCGGCGGGGCCGTCGCCGTGCCCGGGTGGCGGGAGCTGCGCCGCCGGGAGATGCGGGCCTGGGGCCGGGGGCTGTGCGGGCCGGGCACCGAGGGAAGGCCATGGCGGCGGAGGAGGCCTCGGGCCTTCGCCCATTGTGGGAAGGGGAGGCCCCGGCGCTGTTGGGGTGGGGAAGGAGGGTTCAGGCCTTGTCTCGGCGTCAGAGCGAGGATCGGGGTCGGGGATGGGGCATTGTTAAATCCTCAGCTTTTGTCGCTACTTAAGGAAAGTCTCGCTGTCCAGGTTCCCAGGAGAGCTGCACTGCTGATGCACGGCGTTCAAGGCGGGGGAGGAGAGGGGTGCTTGTTCCAAGCACGTTTGCGTTGAAAGCTGTTGTCAGTTAATTTTCTTAATAGTACGGCCGGGGACGCTGCACATTAAAGAGTGTTGACCAAAAATGTTCGCTGAGCTCCTAAATATATTCAGTCATCAGTTGTGCCTTTCTTGAAACCACTGAACAGCATTCCACATTTGTTTCCAAGCCTAAGTGCTCAATAAAGTCTTCACTGATTCTTTGATACGCATCCTAAGGACTTAATATTTCCGTTAATACTGGGTAGTGCCGGTGTGGGTTTGCTTGTATTAGGATGCATTAATCGGTGTATTATTAGAGTGTGAGTTGTGGTTCTACCCTGTTCACTGAAAACCTAAGTTTGAGCGCAGTGAGTTTGGGCCTGCTATCATTGGCGCATATGCCAGTTTCAAACATACCAGAAGCACTCCTCAATCGTTTTCTGCAAGTTTTGCTGTCATTTGAATGTCGTGGTACTTTAAAATTTGGGCGTTGTTATTGTGAAGCATCAAATATTTATGTTAGTAAGGAAAGAACAGGTAGAATTTCACACTCTGATCTTGGTGTCTTAGGGCAGACTGGTATCCAAATGATACTGGTCCAACACCTTTAAGCTGAGTTTTTTTTCCATGAAGGCAACTTAAAAACTTATTTCTGAAATACATTTGTTAATCTTCATTTTGGAGAACTTTAAGAAAAAGAAAAAATGAAAGTATGGATGAAGTCTAAAAGTTTGGTTCAAGGATATATGCTGAGGGTTTGCAGTGCTGAAGTCAAAGTACTGAATCTGCATATCACTCCCTGGAATTAAGCTATTTGAAAAATCAGCTCTAAGGTTTTTAAAAATATAAGGAGTTGCATAGGAAAAAACACAGACAAATATGTTAGTTAAGAGAGTAGCTCTAATGAGTCTTTCAAATTATATGACAATATTTACACAATAGTGCAAAGTAAATGATACATTGTACATTCTTTAATAACCAATATTAAAAAAAAACAGAGACTATAAAGCAACTGTAACACATAGTTCTGACATCATTTTGTTCTGTTTCTTTTTCCTCCATAACATATGCACACTTCTGATAGTAGTGAAGGTAATAATTACAGATGGGCATATACTCACAGAAATTTATTCTTTGTGTAGTTCAGTGTACCTAAGTTATGACACAGGCTTCGCCTCCAAATTGTGTATTATGTTTGCCTTTTATCTTTAATATTCCTTTATTTGAATTTCTAACTTTTTTTTCCTCCCCTCCTTAATCTCTAAGGATTGGTTGGAAGGGATTGGTTGAATTATCTAAGAAAACTTAAATGGGACATGTAGTTTGTTACACTTCACCTGTATTGTCTTTCTAGATGAAGCATTACGCTTAAGTTAAATGGAGCAAAAGATTCCTTTTTTTTTTTTTAAACTAAAATAATCTCATGAAGTAATACTTAATGTAGATCAGCATTTTTTTTCCAGCGTGAGTTGGGTGAGTTTTATTTACAAATCTTCCATGTATAGTATTGTTTGAGTGTTATACTTCTATTAAGTAGTTTATCTGAATGCTTTCTTTCTTTTGAGTTTTACGCTTGTGTTGCAGATCTAGAGTTTGATTGTAAAATGAAGTGATTGATCCAGCACTACAAGAAGTGTGGTGATATGAAGTGTGGACATAATTGCAAGATTTAATTTGTTTGTTTGTTTAGAAAGTTTTTTTAAGCAGTCTCTTTAGAAATGTTTTACAACAATAACACAAAACATCTAAAGCAAAACTTTTTATTTCAGTCACGTGATTTACTGATTCTTACCAGTAGTTTTTTTGGCTTGAAATCATTCTGTTTATCTCATTATTATATGTATATGTTTTGGCAAAAGACTATACTGCTGTGAAGATATAGAGGGAAGGAACACGAGGCTGCTGGAGTCACAAAATGATACAAATAGGTGCCCCTTGAGGCTTTCATAGACTCTGTAAAGACCATATGAATTCACGTCTGTAAACATGTTCTGGTTTTGAGTGTTCCAGCAGCATCTTGAACTTGAGAGTACAAAACTGGTGCCTAATTGTCACCTTGTCTCTACTGAGAGTCATAAAGTAGGCTTTTTCTCTGCTTGTGTTGCCTGTGGGACTTGATCCAGAATGCGTGCTGAGATGTGTCTTAGGGGATTCTGTTCCACACATAACACAGGGGGATGATTTTGGTACCTCAGCAGGTGTAGTATGCAGTCAGAACGTGGAAGATTTGAATTCAGGTTTCATACTGGTCACATGCATTGTTCCACAAGAGTTCTGGAATGCATCATTTTGTTATCTAGATACAAATTCTTTCACCAAGTGATGATTTAATTATGTTAAGAATGCTTCATAATTTCATGAACTTTTTCTCCTTTTCCGTATGAATTATTCCATGAAAAGTGCAGTATAGTTGATAAGCATGATTTAGGAATAATTGGTAATTTAGTGCCTAAAAATGCTTAGTCGTGACTTAATATATTGCTTGGCTCAGAATCCCTGGGAATAAAAGATTAAATACCCATACTTACTTTTAATGCTATTCAGACAGCCAGGGCTGTGTATCTTAAGGAGAGGGAACTGCCCTTTAGCAGCTTGTGGGTTAAGTAGCTGATCTGTGAAGGTGTGCACTGTTAGAATGCATCATTGCACAACTTGTTGGCTTGTGTATGTATAGTAAATGAAGGTTTTCATGTTCTTTTGCTCAGAGGATTAATAGTCTGTTGTCTAATCTTTACAGAGAAAGCTTATTATTTCCTTCAAAAAGGGGATGTGGTGAATGTCTTTCTAGCATGGGAATGTTTTTTTTCTTCTCAGTTTGGGATTAATTATCTCCTGTAATCTCTGCTGGAGATAGAAAGCATCCTGTTGGAGACAGCATACCCTTAGCAAGCATCTTCATTCTTTTTGCACACTCACAGACCTTCTGAAGATGATAGTCGGTACTATTTTTTCTGATTCAGTTTTCATTTCTGTGACTTTCCTTTTTTTTCCTGGTCTGCTTTTTTGTATGGTATGCCTTTTTTCAGATTTGATTAGCCATTCCTTATGACTCCTTCCTTGCAACAGGTATAAAATGTAACAGTACCATTAGGCAGATACAGATGTTCGTTTATATAAATGACACAGTTTTTCATCTTTGAGAGCATAATTTTGCCTCTTTTCACTTCTTAAGACTTATCCTTTGTTATTAAAATGGTAGACTGTGTTTCTATCTCATTTAAGGGGTAGGAAGGACAGCAGCAGCAGCAGAAACACTGAATGGCAGCTATAGCCTCTGTTCCTTTGAAGTGTCTGTCTACCATTTAGCACATAAATAATAAGCATACTGGTGTCTCTGGTAATTGTTATTTTCTATTTAGTAATTAGTGAAACTTAAACCATATCTTTATTGTTCAGCTCTTCTTAGAATGTGAATGTTTGTGTGTGTGAGAAAGACCACGATATGTCGCTGTTTGATTGTCATCTTTTTTTTTTAAATCTGAACCGTGGAGGAAAATGTTAATGGTTAGTATGACTGAAAGCCAAATCTGGTGTAGGAAATGCACCAGAACTTGATTTTTCATATCAGAGAAGAACAAGCAGACTATCAGTGTGAAACTTGATTCTATTTATAGAAATAAAAAGCAAAACTTGCAGTGGTTTGAATTTCTTCTTATGTATGCTAATTTGATATCGCTGCAGTTAGTGATATCATAGCTGCTGTTGTCACATTGCCATATTTCCTTATTTTAGTTCCATCTAGTTTCATTGTGTTCTTAGTGCTTCTTGTGTGGGTGTTAATATTTGTTGTAGCCATTTTTCTTCTGTCCCTTCTTGGGAGTGTTTCAAGTCCACGTATATGCACCTTTAGGTTTGAACTTCCATGCCCAATTTGGACTTATTTCCAGAAGGACTGAGGCCTGCTTATTGTGCTTTCATTAGCACTTTGTGTGAAATCAGTACCTATCCTCTGCCTTCTGTGACATCCGGGACTGGCTTATCCTGTGTACTGTGAATTTGACTTGTGATGGCAGTGATCTGTTGCTTCTTTTTAGCATTACACATAGTTTTCTGTGGTATGCGTAGTACAAAATATAGTTGTGTTGTTGTGTTAAGCATTAGCTTTAGTTTTCCAAGTGCTTTAATGATTAAGTTGTTGGTTTGCTTTTTTTTTTTTTTACAGCTACTCGCAAAACATTACAGTATTACAGTTTGTACTTAGGTACAGGTGCCTAAGTGTACGTACTTAGTGCTTAAATTTTACTCGTTACCTGTATCAGACCTGTATTAGGTTTGGTTTTGTTTTTTGCATTGGCACTAGATTGGAACTGCAGAACAAGGCAAACCAGCTTTCTGTGATTAGGTGGAATTAAGGAACTGTATGTTTAGGCTAGATTTCGTCTGCTTAATTGTTTTGTAAGCATAAAACTCTTTATAGAAGTAGGCTGAAGTGTTGTATATGTTGTATGTTTGAAATAAGGTATTTTGGTAGGAGTTTAATTTCCAGCCTTGCAGATTCTACAAATATTAAAGGGCAAAATAGTAACATCAAAGTTTTTGGTCAGGCTGGAATGAAAAAACAGATATTGTTTGTCTCTGTGGTTGAATACTCTGAAGTCAGCAATGCTAACTTGTTGTGATGCTGAAGTCAGTGATGCTGACTGACGCTGCTGTTCGTGGTCAAAAATTTCCTTATGCAAGAGTGCATAGATTTCTGGGTTGAGATCAAAGCAGTGTTGAAGACCTCTTTAAGAGGAGTTTGATAGTAGTCAGAAAGTGATAAAACACTATAATACTTAACATGTAAAACTTTGCACGGTATTGAGATCATCTTCAGCTTAATGAAGCTCACCCTTCTTTTACTGTGTGATAGACAGTAACTTACAAAAGCTCTACATCTACTGTACTAGCTCTTCAGTCTTTAAACTAGGACATGATGTTAAATTGAAAACAAAGATTGCCCATAGTTACATATTCTTTGAATGAGCTATTTGATTTTTTTGAAAGTGGTAGAATGTTTAAAGTTGCTAAGTTAGTTTTCAGCTTGGTAACTTACATTTGTGTCGCTAGTTTGTTTACTGATGTTAAATTGCAGAATGAGTACCACTAGTTGCTTATTATGTTGTTGTAGACAGGAGCTTCTACTCAAGGTAATTTGGATGTTAGGAGCTGTGTCAATGGTTTACCGGGCTGGATTGGCCTGGTTCTGCGACAGCTGGTGTGGGGGACCCACGGACCCACGCCCCGGGAAAGGGAAAAGGGAGATGGGCCTAGAAACAAAACAGCGGCAGCGATCTGAGGAGGAAAGCTAATTTACTAAATAAGATATTGGAAAGCAAAATAACACAGTATAATATAATATAATTGGAATTGAAGCTAATAAATCAAAGAAAATGAGCAGGAGAGAGTGTCCGATAAACCGAAGGCCTTACGCTAACGCTGAAGGCGAGACGACAGCGAGCACCCACTGCTGAGTCGATCCCAAAGGAAAGAGGACTGTCCCGTGACTGCAGAGTTTTTATCTTTTCCCTCTGAGCGGAAAAACGTAAAAATGCAAAACATCACTAAGCCCTCTTGGGAATATAGTTCTTCTTCTCTTCTGAGGCAGATATACCTGGAATTATCAATGATCCATGGAGTTGGAGTATTAACTCTTTAACTCTTAATGCACTACAGGATGTTATGATGTGGAATACCAATGCCAAAAATCATAAAACCATGACAGAGCTGCAAGGTCTGAATATGAGATTAGTCTTGGTTTTTTGTTTGATTGGTTTTGTTTGGTTGGCTTTGTTTTTTTAATATTGCACTCATGTATTTCTCTGTCATAACCCATGCTTTTCAACAGAATGATATTTGGAGAATCTTCTGGTGTTTTCATGCCTAAAGAGGGGGTGACTTCTCCGAAAGGATATTTCATCTTTTTTTAGCAGAAATAAATTTTGCTGTTTTGTGAATGTGCCAACCAAGTATCTACAAGTTATTTCTCAGAATGTTGTATTGTTACTCCTAATTTTTTTTCTCAAGGCTATTCTTGTTCTTGTTAGTGTTTCTATTGGTTTTCCTTTGTAAAATAACTTCTACTTTTGTATACTCAAAAGTTACTGATTATACTCAGTCCCATCTTTTCTATGGTGCGAAGGAGTCGTAACAAATACTTGGTAGTGATTGCGGTGTTATTTCAGGTTTTAAAGCTATAAGTTTCTGTTCTGTCTGTAAGAACAGGTGATTCCAGGGCTGCGCAGGGCAAACATTTTGGACAAGATGTGGAAAGAACCTTTGAAGGTGATATGAATAGTGTTGCGAATTGTGGCAGGACTACCATGGTATCTGTGAAATGCATTTAGTTCCGGGATTTTCTTGCAGAGGAGGCAGCAATATGAAACAGTACGTAAATGTTCAACTGGGAGTTCTTTTGCTGTTTTATGTAAATAGTATTTTTGTTCTACTGTCAACATGATGCAGTGATATGGTTCTATTTCTACTTTGTTTTATATCATTAAAAACATACAAATCATGTTTGCCACTCCCTTGGAAAGAATATCTTGGAGTTTCAGAATAAGTAAATACCTAAATACTGTTAGAACTTGATTTAAATCTTAATGCTTTTTGGAAGAACACCTTTTGGAGGCTAGCAATAAACTTTTCAGGAACTTCATTTGTACCGTATTGTGAGAGATGAGCAAGATAAAATGCAGTCTTTTTCAATTGTCTTTGACTTTGCTTTGACTTCTGAAAACAAGGCCACCTTGAATAGATTATTAACTAGCATTCTACTTCTTTATTTTACTGAATGTCTCTAAGTAATGACCATTGTGCATATGTGCTGTTTACTTTCATTATAGTCAGCTGTTGGAGCTCCATATTGGTCACCAGGTACTGCTCGTTTGATCCTGTAAGATACTGCTGTGAGTTAGCAGATGCTTGAGAATACTTCATGAAAGAAGTGCTGGTGAAATTTTTTTAACCTCTTAGGTGCCATACCTAAGAGAAACTCTTAACACTCTTTAAGATGTGAATTTTTTTTCTCTTAGAACTTTGAAAAGTAAGGAGAATGAAACGTAAGTTGTAATTAATGAACTGTAGCACAAGAAAGTTACCAGTAAGTTATTTTCAGTTTACTGAAAATGTGTTAATCTGCTGGGGTGCACCTCCATTGATAGAATTAAGATCTGTAATCTCTCTCGCTCTTGGACTTTCATCCACCTCTGCTTTGAAAGGGCATGAAAAACATGAACAAATGCTGGTGAAATACTCAGCCTGTTGCTAGTGCCTTTCTATTTCAGCTATTTTTGAAGATATTTTTAAAAAGAAACAAGCTAAAGACAATTTTCAACCCTCATTGCTGTGCACCCTCTGTTTGAGGTTATGAAAAATATTTTCCTTAGTGAATCTCAAAGTATTTTAATAGAGTATCATCTTGGTGTTTGATGGATGGGGAAGTTTGGGCATAAAGCTGAGAATTGATCAAAGGTCATTGAGTTCAGTAGTGTACATGGGGGGGAGGGGGGGGGAAGCACCCTTGAGGCTTAGACTTAATTCTGTACTCTGCTCCATAGTTGTGTGGGAGGCTTGGCATAACTACTATTCATTGCCCAGAAGAAAACAAGGAAGGCTGTGGGGCATTTCGTTTAAGGTTGTATACTAAGGAAGCTGACTGTGAATGAAAATAGTACTAGAATGAATGAATGTGATTTTTGGTTGTTCAATATTCAGACTTACCCTGAGGTAAAGTACGTGAGATTTCTTTTAAGGAGTAGTACCGTTTAATTTCTGCACTGTAGTTTTCTCGTTGGAAAGTACAAATTGATAGTTATAACTTAAGTCTAATATATTAGATTTCATGTCTCACAATTAATGATTGTCGTTTGTTACTGACCTCTTCCATTCTTTCAAAAAAGAAGGGCTTTCTGTATGGATTGGGCATTCTGTCTGTCTGCACATTGTCAGTCATGAGTTCAGGGGGTTATCAGCTTACAGGATGTGTTTTACATAAGAGAATTGCAAAATGGAAAAGATTGACTCAAAAACATATTTACATACCAAATTCTATTGATATTTGAGGTGTGCTTTTTAAAACTATTTGTTGACATACCGTAAGTGTACCTTCATTTTTTTTCACAGGCATTTGTAAAGGATGTACATGAAGATTCCATAACAGTTGCATTTGAAAACAAGTAAGTATATTGCTGTTACAAGTACAAATACAGAGTTAAGAGAGTTTCTGTTTTCAGTTTGATAAACCTAAGTATAACATAGGATGATGGAGAGTGGCATCCTTAAGATACTGTACACTTCTGATGGCATGTTTAAGGATTAAGAGGTTAACTACTATGTATATTTTGTCTGTGCTTTCAATTGTTTAAATATTCTAAAGTATGAAACTAGAAGAAGGTAAATGTTCTTGAAAATGCATTATTGGACTTGCATAATAGCAACCACTGTTTGAGTAAGCAGAGGTACCATGACTGCTTCTATCTCACATGAATATTCTATTTTAGATTTTCCCCATTACATTATTACAACATTTGTTTTATAGATAGTAATAAATGCCAGTTTCTCATGTTGTACCACTAAAGTATGGTAAAAAAAATTTAAACGCGATACATTGTTTAGCTAAGATTTCGTTCCCTTCAGCAGGGAAAACCAAGGTGATATATATATATGTATATATATGTGTGTATGTATTTTTTTTTCCTGGTATATCTTTGTTATGGAATCATGAGTATTTTTAGAAATTGTTTTATAGTTATTTTTGAAAAAAAATCTGCTCAATATATTAATTTTATTAATTCTTAAAGAATCTTAAAATTCAAATTGAATTTAGGCATAATCTGGGTTACTTCTTTGTAAGCTATAGATAAAAAGACTGATTTTTGAAGTAAGAGTTCAGAAGTTATGTATTTTTTTTTAACTGCATTTTGTTGGGGATAGAACCTGTAGCTATAAATAATAATAAAAAAAAAAAAAGGAAGATTTCAAAGCAGTATGGTTAGAAGCAGGGTTTCAATATATGTGCACAAAAGCTCTGCAGAAATGAAAGATGTGAAATGAGTGGATTTCCAGTGCAGTTCTGACTTCTTTCTTTCTTAAAAATAAAGTGAAAGTGTTTAGGTCATTCGTTGTATTTTTATTTGTAGCTGGCAACCAGAGAGACAAATACCATTCCACGATGTGAGGTTTCCGCCACCTGCAGGCTATAATAAAGACATAAATGAAAGTGATGAAGTAGAGGTATGTATGCTCTGTTAACAAAACTTGTTAAGAGAAGTGAGAGAATTTCTGGTGAAAATGTTGGCCAAAGCAGTGCAAGGTTTGTCTCTGCGTTATATGTTGTCAGTCTTTTGATTCCAAATACTACGTAGAAAATGAAGTCAAAAATGTTATCAGAAGATATTTTTGACAGTATGACAGCATTATGTGCACACCAATTTACAAATGTAATCAGATTTTCTTTGATTAGGGATCCTTTCTTCGTCAGAACACAGTTATTTGGAAATAGCCTGGATAGCCTGGGCTATAATTCTTTACCTACATTTAGACTTTATTTTAACTTTTTATAGGTGTTTAATAATGTCTGTTTGTTAGCAAAACTTATACAGAATGTAAATTTTCTCATTCAGCTTTATGTATGTAAGTTGCTCCAAAGGTAATGGCGTCTTGTATTTCCATGGATACTTAACAGATATAAGGAGCACAATAGCACTGTTGGACAGAGCATATTCTCAGCTGCGAAACAGTTTTTCAACACTGTTAACCACTGTTAGCTGTTTATTTTTGCCAGCAGTGAGTAAAGGCCAAGCTCATAAAAATCTGCATGAGTGAATGTCACCTGATAAATGTCAATGGGTGACATTTTTTCTTCTCAGAGAAGTTCAGTTCTATTCCTTTGCTTCATTCAAACTTCCATGACAGGCACCATTCCACAAGACTACTTCTGTTGCCGCCTGTCACATGGTGACAAAATGTAACAGAATATTGACAGGAAGGGTAAACTGTTAAAGATGCATGCTGGTCATATGACATCATAAAATAGCAGGCCATTGTATCCATTCATGCAAAATACAGTAACTATAAAGACGTATCTGTAAATATCTATGTATAGGTAGAAGGAGCCTGGATTTAGTATGACTGAATCTTCAACGTTTTATAAAGCAGTAATATTTTCTAATTCTTATTAAGAAGTGAGAACTTTGCTTAAATAGTATGCAAAAAGAAAACAAAACCCTTTTTATTTTGATTTGAAAAATGTAAAAAAGAAAAATAACGTAGTTATAACAAATATCATGTGTACTGAGGTAGTACAGTTGCGTCCTCATGTCTTCCCTCCACTCTTTACATCTGAATACAGTAAAAAGCTTTGTATAACAGAATACAAAAGGCTGAATTTTCTTTTTTCTGGACTGTATGAAAGAGTGAAACAACTATTGCTTGTAGAATCTTACATAAGTAGTTTTATATCCTACTTACGTTTGCAATAGATATTTCAGCTATTACATGCATGCTATTTAGTTCTTAGATTGGAGACTTTTAAGTACTGGTGTGTTTTGCTGGTTTTCACATCTGTTGCAGAGCTGGTGGTAATACTAATCTGTATCAGCTTTTGGGCTGCAACTATATAATGTGTGTATTTTGTTCAGGTTTATTCCAGGGCAAATGAAAAAGAACCCTGCTGCTGGTGGTTGGCTAAAGTGAGAATGATAAAGGGTGAGGTAGGAATGTGCATATAATATATACTTACTTATTTACAGTTTTTCTTGTGTTGCTCTCAATTACATCGATGTGCAGTGGCTTTATATTTCTCTCCAGTTTCAAATAATTTCTTAATTAGGATGGTTGTAGTTACCATTAACTTCAATCCAAAAAGTTTGAATTTAATTTTTGATTTAAGAAGAGCGCCTTTAACTTGATAATATAGTACTTACTCTTGTCATAAAATGTGTCTTGGGTGATTTTATTATTTTTATATCAGTTTTACGTAATAGAATATGCAGCCTGTGATGCTACATACAACGAAATTGTCACAATTGAGCGTCTGCGATCTGTGAACCCTAACAAACCTGCGACAAAAGATACTTTCCATAAAATCAAACTGGAAGTACCAGAGGATTTAAGGCAAATGTAAGTGCAAGCATTTCTTTATAAATTGTTTCAAAACATGGGTAACTTCTTGAGCTTGAGGAAAGGAGGAGTAAGAATGCTTTTTATAGCTTAAAAGTAACTTTTAAAATATTTATTTAAAAATACAGGAGGTACAAATGTGAACATGGTCATAGTTCAAAAATATAAAAGATGATCTTTGAAATGTAATTTAGTTCTGCCTTTTTAAGATTTGTGTGCAGGACAGATATAAGAATTTTATTCATTACAGTTTGTATTCTGACAGCTGTTATGGTTAAATGAATGAATCCATTCCCTGTCATCTTTGTTGATAGGTGGTAAATGTTCATTATTTTATTGTCAGAGACTTTGACAGTATGTCAATGACAATAAAAAAAGTACTGCAGGGCATAAGATTTTCTGATGATGGCTCTGCAGGTAGTTACACAATGATTAAAACTTCCCATAGTACAGTGCAGAAACAGCTGGCTTTCTCCCATAACTCTGACATATCTTTTTTTGTAAGTATTCTGAAATCTGGATTAATATGTTTCCCCTCTTTTAGCTGCAAAACTAGCTATTTCTTGAGACATTTGTTATTGCCCAATATGAAATAAGTTATAAATTCAGATTTGTCTTGTAGCTGTAGAAGTTGGTGTTATAGTAGACAAGTTCACTAAGTAGTAAGTAGATGGTAGAAGTCTGGAGAAGCAAAATACTGTGCAAGATGAGCATGAAGATACGATAATGGTACAGTAGTTACAATGAAGTTGCATGTCACACTGGTGCATAGTGTTTTTGAAATTTTAGAGTTGCTGAATATATTGATTTTAGCTTTTTTAACGTGAAGCTTAAAAACTTACAAAAAGAAATAAAAGCAAAACAAGTACAATAGATTTGTCAAAAAGGGAGGGCTTGGATATAGATAGATGGGTTTAAGATTCTTTGAAATTAAGAAAGGAATCATTTACACTGTGAGCTATAAATGCAGCAGTTTATTTTAACTTTGTAGTATTTTATTTTTAGGTGTGCCAAAGAGTCTGCACATAAGGACTTCAAAAAGGCAGTTGGAGCTTTTTCTGTAATATATGATTCTGAAAACCATCAGCTTATTATTTTAGTAAGTATGAACAACTAACCATGCCGAATGTAATAGTGTTTGAAAATTTCATATATAATACATTGTTTTCTTTATTAATAATTTAGTCAATCAATGATGTAACAACAAAGCGGGCAAATATGCTGATTGATATGCACTTTCGAAGTCTACGTACCAAGTTATCCCTGATCTTGAGAAATGAAGAAGCTAGCAAACAACTGGAGGTATGGACTTTTTTTTTTCTCTGAAGTAATTTTGGGTTTAAAAATAATTCCCAAACACTTGATAGCTGATAGGACTTAAATGGGAGGTGAAAGTAATTATTATTTACTGATACAGTAGATAATAAGTTTATAGTTAAGAGACCTGTTCTTGCAAATACTAATTTTTGTACGATTTCCACAATTTCATACCCAGTCTTTTCTATCACGCAGGATTTTGTGTTACTAAATAAGAATATATATATATTTCCAAACTATGAAATAAATGTGTGTATGTGTAAATGCACATCTTCATGGTATGAACCATTAAATAATCAGTCAATAATTGTGCCATATTTGATAGCTTTGATTTACTGTTTTTGAAAGCAGGCGGAGTAAGTGTGGCTTGATACTGAGGTAGACTAGAACAGGATCTTGTAGAAGAAACATAGTGGAAGTGGAATCAAAGACAGGCAGCCTGGGAGGAGTCTAGGGATGCTGCTGCCCTGTGTAGGGGTGGGGTCAGGAAGGCCAAATGGATCTGGACTTTGGGGTGTAAAGTTGAATAAGAAAACTTCTATAGGTACATCACCTGGAAAAAGAAAGCCCAATGCAGTCTACTCTTCCTGGTGAGCAGCACAGGCAGGCTAGTAACAATGAACAGGGTGTGTGCTGAGCTGTTAAACAACTTTTTGTCCTCAGTCTTCATTAGTGACTGCTCTATGCACAACCCTTGAGTGGACAGTCCAAACGTTGTGAACAAAGCCAAGGGGAAGGTCTTGTACTGTTAGTGGGGGCTGCCATGACCCAGATACAAGCTGGGGGATATAAGGATAAAGCACAGCCCTGCTGAAAAGGACCTGGGAGTAGTGATGGATGGCAGCTGGACATGAGCCATCACTGTGCCCTCGCAGCCCAGAAAGCCAACCAGATCCTGGGTGTATCCAAAGCAGCACAGCCAGCAGGGTGAGGGCAGGCATCTGCCCCTATCCTCTGTGCTGTGAGACCTCACCTGGAGTGCTGTGTCCAGATTGGGAGTCTTGAGTCCAGGAGAGACAGGGAGCTGTTGGGAGTGTGTCCAGAGGGAATCCACAAAAATGATCCCAGGGATGGAACATCTCCCCACAAGCGCATGCTGAAGGATCTGGGGCTGTTCAGCCTGGAGAAGAGAAGGCTCTGGGGAGACCTGAGAGCAGCCTGTTGGAATCTAAAGAGGGGCCATGAGAAGGGAAAGGCAGACTCTTGAGGGTATGTTGTAGTAGAGCAAGAGGAAATGGTTTCAAACTAAAAGAGGGAAGATTAAGATTGGATATAAGGAAAAGGCTTTTTATAATAAGAGTGGTGAGGTGATGGAAGAGGTTGTCCGGGGAGGTGGTGGAATCCCCATCAGGCTCTGAGCACCCGATGTAGCTGTAGATAGCCTTGTTAAACGCAGAAGAGTTGGTCTAGATGGCCTTTAAAGGTCCCTTCCAACTCAAAAGATTCTATGATTCTATGAAAACGAGATGTGGATCTGTAGGAAGGGGTGAGACTGTTGTCAGTGTGTACAAAGGGACTGGTTTGTCTCTAGATAAAATGTTAAGAAATTATCTTAGAGCAGATAAGACTCTTTATTTCTGTAACTGGAGAGCGGGTGTTGACTGACAAGAAGTTTGACTCACACTCCTCCATGTTGAGTTGGAGGGAGAGAGGAAGGAGTAAGCTAGGAAATTAGGGAATCTACAAGTAACCTATCATCGTACTTTTTCTGTCTACAATTCAGAAAAAAAATAGTAGCATTTCCAAAAACTTCTTTTTTTGATTCAATAACAGGAACCAGAATGGTGATAAAACTTTGAACAACAGTTTTTACGTGGATGTATACTACCCCTGTAATTTTTGAGCCAGATTTTATTGTTCCCACCCTGCTCCCGAGAAAGCATTAGATCTAATGTGGTTTTACCTTGAAGTGGAACGTGGTGTGGAGTTCAAACCTCTTGTATCCAGTAGGCGCACACACAGCTACTTATAGGAAGTGTCTGTTTCTTTTACTCCTGTTAGACTCTTGATTTCTGTATTTGAGAGCTGTAATCCAGGACAGTTTAGGTCTTAATTTTCTCAAGACCAAGAAAGGATCAGTTTCTTATCGATTTTCCTTTTCAGTAATCCATTTTTGTTGTCTTCCAGAACTGACAATCATGTGGGTAATTTAACTCATGAAATGTGAAGTATTATTTCAGAGGTGGGAAGAACAACAGCCTTTTCAGAGCTCATTCTCTTTGTGTCCCCACGAATGCATGCAGCAGAAGCTGCTGTCATTAATTACCATCATTAATTCCCATCCCTAACTAATCTGGGATTCTTGCTCTTGTTCTAAGCCTGAATCTTTTTCTGCTGTGTAAGGCTGAATGGTTTTGTTTGTGGTTAGAAAGCTGTTGTTCTACCTGAGCCAAACATAAATGAGGGTTATTGTGAGATAAATATATATGATTAATGACTTATACTTTTCATGTTTACAATAAGATCTACAAAGACAATTTCATTCATACTCAAAAACTTCGGATAGTAAAAAATTGTATTCATAATTTGTTGAAAAGCTACTGACACACAAATATTTTGCACATATCCATGTGCAGTGCCATTATTTAGTGAATCCCGTTGACTTTACTGCAATATTATTAATGGTTCATTGTTTTGATCAAACAAACTCTCTTTCTGCGCCATGGACTTCTGAATGTCTGATACTGTTTCTTCTATAGCTCAAAGTAGGAAAGGTAAAACTGCTATGACTAACTAGCTTCTCTTTCTTTTCCCTTTCCCTCTGTTGTGTTTTTTTACCTTCTTTTCATTTTTGCATGTTAGCTTCTTGCATGGCCTTTGTTCTTAAACATGAGTTTTAGAGCATAAAGTACAATAACCAAACAAATTAGTTTTTGTTTACTTCCTTTAGCAATGAGGCGTGGCTTAATTATTTTGAGATTCTAAAAATCCCGAACTTAGAAATCTACTTTCATATTCTGGTTTGTATTTTATTATCTCTGAATGCAATTCAGACATGTATCTAAGTATTAATATACTCTTTGTGTATCTGTTTCTCATTAGTTTATTCAAAGAAAATAGTTAGATTTTGCAGTGTTTTGATTCAGTACATCTTGTAATATGTAGTTTCTGGAGAAACAAATGGTATTTTAGTACACACTATATAGAATTAGCAAAAGACACTCTGTGATCATGTGGCTTTATCTTTTCTTCATGTTGTAGCTAGTTGTTAACACAACAGATTGACTTTGTCATCCTATTTCTGTTCTCATTTGGTGGTCTTAAACACATAAACTAGTAAAACAGCTTTTGGATTTTCTGTTGGAATGTAGATGTGCAAACATTCAAAATAATACTTAGTTTCCAAATTGCTTTTGATGTAGTTAAAGAAATGCTTGGTAGAGATCCTTGGGTATTTCATTTGAATATTTTGGCGCTATTTATTGTAGCCAGTTCTCCCTTAAAGTGATTTACCACAAGGTATTTGTTCATCAATGGTTTTAACTTGGGCAGGTAACAGTAGCAGGACAAAGGAGAGAGAGCTTCCTCAAGAGCTTTTCTTGATGGTTTTGTTTCTGGATTTTTTTTGGTGTTTTTTTTTTTTTTCAACCTCTGTAGAGTTTCATCTTGCAGAAGTTAAACAGCTGTTAATTACCCAGAAAGTTTTCAAGTGTGGCTTTGTGTATCTTCACCACTTCAACCAATGCAGGAAAATTATACAGATAGAATTCTATCTTAATTTTGTAAAGGTAATAGAACCTTTTTTTCTTGCAGAACATTATTTCCAATATACTTAATACTTTCCACCTGTGACGGTATCTTCCAGTACTTGAAAGGAGTGCGTAAACAAGTTGGAGAATGACTGCTTATGTAGGTTGATAGTGATAGCACAAGGGGGAATGGTGTTAAACTAAGACGGGAGATTTAGGTTAGATGTTAAGAGGAAATTTTTCACTCAGAGGTTGGTGGTGCACTGGAACAGGTTGCCCAGAGAGTCGGTGGATGCCCCATCACTGTAGGCATTCAAGGCAAGGCTGGATGTGGCTCTGGGCAACCTGGTGTAGTGGCTGGTGATCCTGCCCACAGCAGCAGGATGCTGACACTAGATGATCTTTGAGGTCCTTTTCACCTAGGCCATCGTGTGATTCTGTGATCTTTTCTAGATGCATTAAGTTGTTGTTACTTTCACATTATGCTCGGATGTTTGTGGGTAGCGTGTGTTTTTACTTGCTATGGCAAATAGACTTTTTATGTGCTTTATATTTTCTCTGTCAATCTAAGTACTGTAACTTTATCTGAATGTGTGGCACTTCATTGTCATAAACAATCTGTGTAATCATTTTCTGATTTGTCTCCATATGCTTGTTAACCAAACTCAGTGATATCCTGGTTTCATATAACAGAATCATCCTAGATGATCTGTTTTTTGGAAGAATGAAGAAGTTGTAGGAAAAATTTATCAGTCATTGTCACGGTGTTTATAAACAAATGATTTTTATAGGGTTTGTATTTTTTATTTTTCAGGAAATGTCCACTTAACAGCTTTCCCATTCATTTGACAGGTTGTAAACTTTGTGCAGTTCAACATTTACCAAGTTGGGTTTGGGTTTTTTGTTTTGTTTTGTTTTTTGGTTTTTGGTTTTTTTTTTTTTTCCACCCATAAACTCTGGTCATGCTAGTAATCTGAGGCACTTGGTATTGACAGAGGTTGTTCTTAACAACACAGGATTTTATGATGTTGCCAAAATCTATCTTTCCTGCATGTCAGAGTATTTTCCATGCCATCCATCTCCAAAGTATGCAGCAAGATAGTTCTCAAAAGTTTCACTCAGTTACCCATTCTTCATGCATGCTTTGTGGTGGATGCTACAGTAATACAATTACAAAAACATTGAAACTGCTTTATGTATACTTCTATAAGTTGAAACTTGATGTGGTTTTCTTGAAAGCTCAGGGGTCACTAGTGCTATCTTTAACCTGTTCCTTTTTTGATTTTTTTTTTGTAAATTTTATCTGTCTAGAAAGCAGTGTTCTTTCCAAAGCTGTTTTTAATTACTTTTATTCTTGGTATCTTCTTTCATATAGGAAACTTTCATTAAGATTCTGTAAGCCATTTTGTATTGCTTAGTTGTGCTATAGCAGTTTCAGGAAAAGGTGATAGGAGTTGTGGAACAATTGCCACATGTTTAATTTGAGGTTACCTGAGCCTCAAACACATGATTGAGAGGGTTCATTTGGTAGCTTAGTAACTGCTGTCCCTATGCTGAAATGGGACTTCGGCTACCGTGAATCTGTAGCTCTCAGATTAATGGGTAGAATTGCAATTTCTGGGTGAGTATTTTAATGTGTTCTCTGAATCCAAGCAATGTATTGGAGTTTCACCTTAATTTTGTTGCTTTCTGTAGACGCCAGTTTCTTTTTTTTTCTTTTATGCACAGTAGATATCTATTTGTTGAGTGTTATTTGTTTATCTCTGACTACAAGTTTTAATTGAGCAACTGTTGTTTCCCACTAACTTGAAATGGTGCAGTTTTCTACACAGGTTGTAGGATTTCCCTTAATCACTGTAAATATCTGGATTCTTTTCAGAGTTCTAGACAACTTGCATCACGATTTCATGAACAGTTCGTTGTACGTGAAGACTTAATGGGTTTGGCTATTGGCACTCATGGTGCTAATATACAGCAAGCCAGAAAAGTCCCTGGAGTGACTGCCATTGATCTCGATGAAGATACCTGCACATTCCATATTTATGGAGAGGTAAGATCCCTTCTTTAACATTTTAAATAATAAAAAGACAAAAACAAACGCTGTAGTGTAATCCATCTCAGCAGTGTGTGGTGATAGGACGAAGGGAAATGGCCACAAACTGAGGCATGGGAAGTTCTGCACAAATGTGTGTGGGAGCTTCTTCACAGTAAGGGTCACAAGAGCAGTGGCTCAGGCTGCCCAGAGAGGTGGTGGATTCTCCTTTTCTGGAGACATTCAAGACCCACCTGGACACCTACCTGTGCAACCTTTAGCAGGGGGGCTGAACTCGATCTCTAGAGGTCCCTTCCAACCCCTACAGTTCTGTTGATTCTGTGATGTCATTTCTTTTCTATACCCTATGTGCTTTAGGATCAAGATGCAGTGAAAAAGGCAAGAAGTTACCTTGAATTTGCTGAAGATGTCATACAAGTCCCAAGAAATTTAGTAGGTATGTTAGTTCTAGAGGCTGATATTAAAGAAAAATGTCTTCTGAGGTTTTTAATTTTACAACAGAGGCAGGGTAAGAAAATAAATTGAAGAAGTTATTTGTGAACAGTTCTTAGGTGATAAAAGCCTTGGAGTTTGAGGTGGTTTTTTTTGTTTGTTTTCCTCTTCCCCACCCCCCTCAGTTCTGTATAGAATTTTTCAGTCCTTTGTAAGGAATTATTTGCAGTTCACAGATGCCTTAATACAGAGTAGAATACTTCCTAGATTGAGCCAAAGAATTTAATGACAACCTTTCAAAGATGCTGAGATGTTTTTTCAGTTATGCAACAGATAAGTCATTATTGTACTGTCTAGTGTTTTTTCCTGTACTTTTAATTCTGAGATATTGTTTGTTTAGGAGCAGCACTGTAGGATAAACTGAAGACCTGGTTAAGGCATGTGAAAGTCAGGAAAACTCTCTGAAGATAATATATTGACTTTGATTATCAAATACCTTGAGAGTCCACAGAAGTGCATGCAGCCCTCAATATGTGGGGCATACGTGGGAGTCCTTTTATTGAGTTTCCTTGCTAGAAAGAAGGAGAACTTCAGCTCATCTTATATGAAGCAGTTTATGCAAGCTTCTGTTGAAGCAGTGTGAAATTCTGCAATGGGACAAGTACTTAAAATTATTCAACTCTGTTGTTGTTCTCAAAACAGTAGCTTTGGGGTAGGTTCTTCACCTGCTCCCTCTTGTTACCACTAGGGGGCAAATGAAATGATAGGCTGCTATTGTTATTTTAACTTAAAATTTATTTTAGTGTTCCTATTTTCTGTTTAGAACGCTGTGTTTACTTGTGTTTTTTTTTTTTTCAGCTTTCTACTTTTAGTTTGCTTCTTGGCCTAGGTTCCTTAAAATATATAATTGGTCCATCACATCTCTTATCCAAAATAATGTTTGTTCATTTGCTAATTTCTGGTGATTTGCCAGGAAATGAAAGTTTGGATTATAAAGTCAGTAACCTTTTACTATGTTACTGAAGTGCTTACATTTTCCTTAATCTAAAATAAAAACTCAGCATTTTTTACTACTTAAAAACATTCGAACTGAACTAAAAAATGTTTTTGTCTTTTTAAAGGTTTTGTAGCAATCAGTAACCTGAAATGTAGGTTACAAAATGGACTATATGTATGAATTTCATGGATGTTGCTGAATTCTACTTACTTGTTTTTTCATTTTTTTTTTTTATAATTCATTGTTCATTTTTGTGTTTTAGTTTACTTGACTTTTTTTTAGCTTCCTACCAAGACTTTTTTGTTTTGTTTATTAGGAAGCTGTTATGCCAAAGCTGTGTAATGGAGTAAGTTATGCAAAAGAAGCTTTTGACTGTCAGAACAACCTTTGTTGTCAAGGAAGACTCTAAGGAAGACCTCAGTAGTCGTTTTTTGTCATGTTTTCTACAGAGATGTAGGGTATAAAATTTCGTAGTTAAAAAAAAAAAAATGAAATGTAGAAATGAAAATTCAGTTTAGCTTTGAATAAAAGAAGCAGTGTCCTATGTGATTAAGAGAAAGGTTTAATTTGTTCTCCAGGGTTAAATTTTATCAGCAAAACTGTAGTTGTCATGCACTCAATAGCCTCTGCCTTTATTTCAGTGATGTCGTGTGAAAAGTGTTAATGTGTATGTTTTTCAGCAATCATAAGATACTGTGCTTCTGTTAAATGCGTTGTGGAGTATTATGCTATTTTTTGAAGTTCTCTCACTGTTACTAAATGGTTTTCATTAATTAGAGTTTAATAATACTCGGGTTTTAGGGGAAATACACTGAAAATTGAATGTTTTACGTTCTTTTTGTAGGGAAAGTAATAGGAAAAAATGGAAAATTGATTCAGGAGATAGTGGACAAATCTGGTGTTGTAAGAGTGAGAATTGAGGCTGAAAATGATAAAAATATTCCGCAAGAAGAGGTATGTTTTCATTAAATGTGATTTCTTTGTGTTATCTGATGGTTGTATTCTGACCAGTGATAAAATAGAAGAAGGAATCTATCTTCATAATGGTAAGATGAAGTTCTGATTATATTGTGGTGGTTGTTTCTTTCTCCTGCGTTCTAAGTGTAGCAGGAAAGAGTTGGTCCTTGTAAATTCATACGTTCTTTTAAAATATGACAAAAAAAATTAGTCTTTCAAGATGTAGACACAAATAGACACAAATATTGCAGGCTTGTTTTTTTTTTTTTTTTTTTTTTTTTTTTTTTTTTGTAAAGAACAGTAGTTTGCTTTTAAATCTGAATACAGTATTGAGTTCTTTTTTCTTAAGACCAGAGTGGTAAAATCTTAAGCATAAATTTTGGGGGCAGTTTCCTAAATTACATAATTTTATGACATGATTTCCAGATTTACTTTTTTTTTTAATGAAATAGGTTTTGTTTTAGTAGTATATATTATGTTTCTCTCTAAATTTCTTATACCCATAAGTTGCTTAGAATTCACTTCTGAAACTAGATGGAGGACTACGCTTTTGCTTCAAAGTTGGAAATAAGGTTCATTAAATAAGCACTTTGAAATTTTCTTTTTCTTGCAGTATATTCATTGCAAATATGTAAAATCTAATAAGAGTCAGTTGCCCATTTAAAAATAAATAAAAGGCTTGTCACTGTCACTTTCAGGGAGCTTCAGCAAGCTGTGCATGTATTTATTGTTTTGCTTTTTAAGACTTTAATCCCTTCGCTTTTATTTGAAGGAGACTGAGGGAGAAAAGCAAATCTCCTTTTTAAATGCTGTTGTTGAGCAAGTGCTTGTATGGTGTAAATTAGTGCGTGCTAAGTGGTTATGATGAGATAACCTAGTGATTGTTTATTAAAATATAGATTGGTTCAGTTAGGGTAATAAAGCTTTGCACTGGCATAGGTTTCAGCTTACTGAGTCTTTACAAGGCTTAGTTTGACTTGCAGCTCAGAGTGAACTGTAATACAGTCCATAGTACTACTTTGGCGAGACTGCAGCTGATAGTCTCAAGTAGTTTAAATCTTGCTCATCATGTTTGTGTGGGCAGTAGTTAAAACTTTTGAATTGGTACATGGACCTATTTTAATAGAGTCGAGTTTTGATGTAGAAGTTTTCCTTGCATCTGCTGAAGTTTAGCTGTGCTTGGTCCCTTTTAAGAGATTTCTTAGATCACTTAATCACCTATGTTGATCTTCAGTAATTTTTTCTGCAGAGGTCATAATTCCAGACATTACAGCTTCAATTTCAGCTCTATATTTTGTAGATATCTAACGAACCCCTTAAAATAATTCAAAGGTAACAGACATATAAGTTAGCAGTTGCTAATTATAATTACTGACTTGTTTGCCTTTTATCAATTGAGAAAACCTTAAGAAAGATAAGTTCAGGGTTAACTGTTTTAAAAGCTAGAAGTCTTCTTTACTGACCTGCAGCATAAAAGTAGCTATGTGAGAGCAAACGTGATCAACAAAGGTGATACTGGTTATGAAAAAAGGGAAGAAATCTGAAGTGTTTTAATATTTCATTTGGTCAGGAAAAATAAATGTGGACATTGATGTCTAAGTTTTTCTAAGCAAGATTAGCTTTTAGCACTAAGAGAATTTAGTCCATGTAATCTAGTCAGCATAAAATTTAAATATGCTGTTCTCTTATTTTTGAATTTATGCTTATCCATATTGTAAAAAATGTTTTCTATTTATAAAAACGTTAGATTCTCTTTGATACTTCATCAGTAACCATATTAGTAATCAGTAACCATAGGATTAATGTTACTGTGCTACTGTGTTTTAGGGAATGGTACCATTTGTATTTGTGGGAACCAAGGATAGCATCACTAATGCAACTGTTCTTCTGGATTATCATCTTAATTATTTAAAGGTGAGGATAAAGCTGCTTCTCTACCACTACAATTTTTCTAACACTACTTGTGGTGTAACAGGAAGATGATGAACAAAATCCATTCAGGCCCCAAAGGCTTTTGAAAAATTGGTATTATATCCAGTCAATCTAAAAAGTCTTACTGTAAAAGCCACAATGGTTATTCAGTCTTGGTTTGTTTTTTGTCTTTTTTTTTTTGTGAAAGAATCAACTATCAGAAGGGTCAAGTTAAAAAAAAAAGTAGTTTTTTTTAGAATGCACAATACAGTGGAATAAGAAACAGCAGAAAAATTAATTTAAAAAAAAGTGGATGTTTTACATACAAGGAAGAGATAAAATCCCATTTCTCTAAGTATTGAAGAGGCTTGCCAGTGTCCTAATTGGAATAGATGACCTCCAGAGATGCCTTTCAAGCTTGGCTGTTCTCTTGTGGAGGTGAAATGCTTTCAGCTTTAATAAATAGATTTCTCACTTTAAAAAAAAAAAAAAAAAAAAAAAAGGTTACTTCCAGCTGTTGGTATTAACTAGGAAACTTCTCAGACTGTGACAGAAGTGCTTTCTAAATGTATTCCTGTTGGTAGCTCTTGTTTGTGTCTCTTCTAGTAGTTATGTCTGTATGTCTGTTCAGAAATTCCATGTGCAGACTGTTTTCTTGTGTCTTGAGTTGCAGGACTTTGCATTCCATGCTTCCTTACTCCCCTAGTGTTACTCATTATAGTCAGTCAGAATTTAACGACAGTGTAGGCATTTATATGTAACAATGCTATTACATCATAATTGTTTAATTTTGGTATTAATTATATGAAAGTATAAGAAGCTTGTGTTAAAATCACAAGAAGTTTATACCATGCCATTGTTGGGGCACTATGAATGGATATCACTTTACTCAAAAGTAAAGGAATGTAAATTTTTCTGTTTATTTAACATTTTCATAAAGGAGCTACAGCTAACTGTACGTCAGTATAAAATTTTTCTCCTGAAAATAGTCAATAGGGATGCTTTTTCTTATGTATGGTTTTCAAATGAATATGACAACTGTGCAACAGTGAGAATTGTGTGGTAGCATACTGCTCTATGTGATAGTTTTTGTTTTTTGTTATGTAAACAGAGTATTAAAGTATTAAATTACCAACAGAAACACTTTTTTTTTTCCCTGATTAATGCGTTTTTATCATCACATGTGGTTACATGTGATGTGTTATGCTTGTGTTTGAACAGGAAGTGGACCAGCTACGTTTGGAAAGATTGCAAATTGATGAGCAGCTTCGACAGATTGGAGCTACTTCTAGGCCACCACCAAATCGTACAGACAAAGAAAAAGGATATATGACTGATGATGGTCCAGGACTTGGAAGGGGTAGTCGACCTTACAGAAACAGAGGGCATAGCAGACGTGGTCCAGGCTATGCTTCGGGTAGGTAACTAGAAATGTGCTTACAGTTTTAATTGCAGCCAATTATATATTGCTTTGGTCTATGATTTCTTGAATCCTGTTCTATTAGTAGTTAATACTTGAGGGTTGGCTATTACAGGGATTTGGAAATGCAAGTGTTTAAACAAAAATTCAATTCATATTAAGTAATAAAATTTAAAGACTATTTAGAGCTTTATGCTGTAGAAAATATTCTGATGTAAAATGTACTGCTAATGTAATCTAAAACGTTCTTTCATGTAGCTTCTGTCTCTTAGAGCACATATATGTATAAATTACTTAGGGCAAAGATTGTTATTTTATCTGTATTTTAAACAGTTCTTACTTAGGCTTTTGTTTTCCTTTTTCCATCTAAGAAGCTAAAATAGAAAGTATATTGCATGTAGTTCTATTTACAAAAAAGTGCTTACCTCATTATGTTGAATTTGTGTTTTTTTTTTTTTTAACTAGAAAAGCGTAGTCAAGAAAATAGGGTTGGTTCTTTTAAACCTTGTTATTAATAAATAATTTTGAGGCTCATACTTCTTCAGAGCTGTGTATAACCTCCGTATCAAGAATAAAGGCCAGCTGATATTTGTCCTGACTGAAAGGCCAGTATGAGCTTGGTAAGACAGTTCTGGAGTGCGTTCAGTGTAATAGAAGACCAGTGTTTTTCTTCTGAAGCCCTTTTATGATTTTTTTTTTTTAAGGTAAGAGCTTACCTGTCTAACAGGTGTTAAAGAGAAATAAAAATTGGGATAAAGAATGAAATTTTACCAGCAAAGCTGATCTATTAGTTACAAAAATTATGGAATGGGCAATATTTTTAATCTGATACATTGCTAGCCATTTTTTCTTTTTTAATGAGGGAATGTTGAGTGTGAGCTGATACAGGACAACTTAAATTCAGGAATTTGGTTTCTGTTAAATCTGACCAGACTTACTACATTTGCAAAGCAGACCCTGTAATGGATAAGACTGTTAAAACCAAGTAACTATGGATGTGTGCACACAATTGAAACTGAAGTGTATTTCTAGCTTTCTGAAAATACCCGTATTCGCTTTTTGAAGAAGTACATTTGTATTAGAGATTGGGAAACAAGAATTCCAAAGTTGTTGAAAATTAAAATTTTCAAGTGCAGGTGCGTATTCTTCATTCTGTTGTCATACTGAGCTACATTGGCACACTTCAGATTTTTTTTTTATCATTTTGATAGGAACTAATTCTGAAGCATCAAATGCTTCTGAAACAGAATCTGATCACAGAGATGAACTTAGCGATTGGTCATTAGCCCAAGCAGAAGAAGAACGAGACAACTACCTTCGCAGAGGAGACGGGCGAAGACGTGGAGGCGGTGCAAGAGGGCAAGGAGGGAGGGGTCGTGGAGGATTCAAAGGTAAATCTAGACTTAATTTTTCAGAAGGTCTTCATTGTCATCCTTAAAGCCTCTTGTTTCATGTAATGTATTTCAACCTCCTGTCCTTCCCAGAAGCCCTTTTTAGAATTTTGTCCACTTTGTCAGTCTCCGTAAACTGAACACTTTACTTAGTATGTGCACTGAATGTTGAGCAGAGGGAAATCGCTTCTTCTGACCTGCTGACTACGTGTAGTAACACAACTCATTATTCAGTTATCTGTCACTGTTTTGTAACAGCATGATTATGTCAATTCAAGTTGTTGTCCAGCAGACATCCTTTCTGTGAAGCTGCTATATAGGCAGTCTGTCTACAAGTGTGCTGTTAGGTGGAGTTACTCTGTTGAAGCTGTGGGACTTCAAAATCATCTTTAACATTAATGAGTTTCCTGTCAGCCAATTCCTTCAGCATGTTGAGGTCCTTCTGATTGGCAGCCCTAACCTCCAAGTACATAAGCTACTGCCCAGAGTTTGATGTCATCTGAAGACTTGCTGAGAAGGCATTCCGAGGTCCGTTCATGCACTGTGTAACGAATTCCTTCCCTGCATAAGTTAGTTGTGATTACATTTCATGTAGTTTGCTCTCCTAACATGCATCTTGACTCAAGCTTGTGGATTATGTCATCGCTTACAGAGGTCAAGATATCGAATTCTATTTTGGGAATATGGATGATAAGAATGTGTGATATTCTAGCAGATCATTCCATGTATATCGCCATCTTCTGTGTTTGATTCCCATGCAATAGGGTTGTATAAGTTTGTAGTTCACATGTTCAATTGAAAGGACCAGACAAAAGTTAAGTGGAAGAAGTCATTGGAGTTGAATTCTTCCGTTACTAATGTGACTTTTTTCATTAAATATATTTAGGTAATTATTCTGTAACTTATTTCTTGAAATGCATTTTCAAGTTACGAATATTGCTTAATTTAACAAGATTTTTTCAAAAAAAAAAAAAAAGTAACTCAGTATTTAGAATGGCATTACAGAAACTGTGAATAGACGCAGTCAGCTTTAATAAGATTTAACATTTCTCTCCTTTGGCTGATCGTTTTGTAGGACATTGTCAGTTGCCCTCAGGAGATGGTCTTTCTTTTAACTATGCTGTGGTTTTGTCTACTTCTACTAAGATTTTCTGTCTTGATTCTTCGTAGTTTAAGAACTGTTGCTATCTTATCCGAGGATATTTTTTAATGTTCTTTAGGATGGAAACTTTGAAGTAATCACCTGTTAGGCTCTTGAGTTTTGTTAAAAAATTCTACATCCTTATTGAAAAATGTAGTGAACTCTTTTTGCAGGAAATGACGAGCAGTCACGAACAGATAACCGTCAGCGTAATTCAAGAGATGCAAAAGGAAGAACAGCAGATGGATCTCTTCTGGTAATTTTTATCTTCTTCGAACTATGCACTGTTTAAAATTCCATGAGCATTATATACTAACATTAGATTCTTCAGAACTGCAGCTGACACAGTAGCCTTGTGGTTCCTTGTTTCTTAATTGAGTTTACAAGAACAGCACTGTTCTGTATCATTTTGTAGCATATGTGCTACTTGATACATCAGGTAAAGATACAACTGCCTAGTGTGGAAGCTGCAGGTCTTTGTTTTGTCGTCAGTTTCTGAAAGTGGCACTGTTTGATTTTTAGCTCAACCTGATCACAGGTTATTTGATTGTTTAGAGCTTATTTCCTGACCTTAGTTTTACCTTGGATTAGAACTCTGCGCATGAATCCTGAGGTTTTGTTAGACAGCTTAATTGTATTCTTCATAATTATTAGCCTATAAGTCTTCATTTTTTCTTTGTTGAGACGTTATCTACTCTTGTTTTTATCTTTTCAACACAAGCTGTGTAACTGAGGAAAAAGAATACTTAATGCTTTAAGTAAAAAGGTACGTGTATTGCAGCCATAATCTCCAGAGAAGTTAAGTAAACGAAGAGACAGTTAAAGTCATATATTGAAAATATTTTGTAGATTTTTATAAAGGTACTGGTACAGTTTTTCAGATACGTTTCGTTGGGCTAAATTGTTTAAACTGATATTTATTTTTATGTATATACTTGAAGTTTCCCTAAATGGAAACTGTTCTCGCATCATGTGCTAACTTGCAGACCTTCAACCATCTCTTACTGCATAGGATAAGTTAGACAGGGAGGAAAAAATGAGTAGCTGCCACCTTCTGCATGGTGTTACCATGTTACCACTAGTCATTTTTCTGAAGGGATTGAGATGATTCTTTTTTGGTTAATCAGCAATTAACTTTATAGTTAATTAGCTGTTACTTACTTTAAGTAGGTAAAGGAGGTTGAAGTAGATGAAGGCAAATGTTGATTTTGGAAAAAGAAACTAAGAAACTGCGATTTTTTTTTTTTTTGGTTCTGTGAGATTTAGATGAAATACACTATAATATAAAGATAGTACTGAAATACGCTTGAAACCTGACGAATCAAGTCATAACAATTTCTTGTATATCAAGAAACAAGCTAGAAGTAACACTAAGGGAGAACCTCCTACAAGTAAAAAAAAAAAAAAAAAACTTGCAGTGCTTGTTTAAATGTTTATAAAATGTGTCTATCTGTAACAGGCATGTAAGTCTTTTTGGTGGATTAAGTGACCTTTTTCAGGTTCAGAAAGTGTGTGGGTGAATTACTTTTTATTGTTGATGCAATTTCATGGCTATTCTAGGATCACTTTTTCAAAATGCTTCCTTATAACTAGGAACTTGAATTATTAAAAGTGAGATGATATTTCAGAGTTACAGGTGTAAGTTCTTCAACTTCCTCTTGCACATTAACTTTTTCTTTTCCCCTCTCAAGGGGGTGTGAGTGCAGGGAACACCTTTCAAAGGCTTGGTAGTGTATGATGTGAGGACTTTTTCATCTGTAGGTGGCTTTTTTTGTGATTGTGCTTCAAAGAATGTGGTGTTTTTCAAACAGAAACACAATTCTATGGTGCCTGTTTCTGCTAGTTATCTTTATTAAAGCCTTAAGGATCTGGCACTATTTTTCTTCTGATTTTAATAAAAAGCACTCCTGCCTGGCTGCAAAGGCAGCAAATACATAAGGGGTAGATAAAAGGAGGAGAATGCTTTATATAACTTTGACTTGTTCCAGATCAGAATTGACTGCAATAATGAAAGGAGTGTTCACACTAAAACATTACAGAATACCTCCAATGAAGGCAGCCGGCTGCGCACGGGTAAAGAACGTAATCAGAAGAAAGAGAAAGCGGACAGCGCAGATGGTCAGCAGCCACTGGTGAATGGAGTACCCTAAACTGCATAAGTCTGAAGTCATATTTCCTATACTGTTTCAGTAATTCCTATTTCATGTTAGAGAAACTTGTTAGGCCAAAGACAAATAGTAGGCAAGATGGCGCAGGGCATGAAATGAACATATGTTCTCTGTTAGCCTTTTTTTAACATCAACAGTATGCAGTTGTTTTCAGAATAAAAAGTTCTTAAAATATTTGCATAAAAAATTTCTGAATTTCCGAAAATTGCTTTCAAGTACATATTGCACTTCAAACAATTAAAGAATCTTCTGTTTGTTTTAAAAATACTGAGCTGTGCATTGGTAAACTTTTTGTTTAGTTGTACCATATTAACGCACTGGGTCAAAATCACTGCTCAATTTCAATTTTCAGAATAAATAGTGTTTGCAGTAATCAAATTGGCTTCTGTTTTCAATCTAACTTACAAGTTCTTCATGAAATGCTATGTCGTTTTATGTCCTGTGTCAGTTCACATTCTGGTCCACCTTTTTCAGTATTTTAGTGGACCCTGAAATATGTGTGATGTAACAGTTGTCATTTTCATTAGCAAAAAAGTTGTATGATCTGTGCCTTTTTTATATCTTGGCAGGTAGGAATACTATATTTGGATGCATAATTCAGGGAAGCTGAGTTGGTAACACTAAATGTAAAATATATGTAGCAATCCTTGTCAGATGTTAGTACTTTATAGACAAGTGCATGCTTTCCATAATTTTTTCTTTACGTAAACATTGGGTTATGCAGTTATAAGAATAGGAAATTTATTTTGCACTGATGATTTGGCAAATAGTGTTACTGAAAAAGGGGTTGTAACTTTTTCTTTGTAGGCAGTATAGATTTTTAAAAAAAAAAATTAAATTTAAAAAAAACCTTTCCATTGTGGAAGACTTAGGGGAAAAAAAAAAAAGGAGAAAAAGAAACAACAACAAAAAAACAACTCATTGTTACTAAGGGAACAAATGTAACCTGTTCACAACTAGCAATGTGTGCCTGCTGTTTGGCCAGATGACCAGTTTAAAGCGCTAATGTTTTTCATTGTCCCAAAAAGTTCTGAGTTATTTTAATTTGGGGACTATCTCAGGAGAGGTAGAAAAAAATCACCATCCTGGAAAGTTCTGGTGTAGTAACTGGAGATGCTGTGGGTAGAACAAATCCATCATATTTTGAGGTACAAGGTCTGAATTACCAGCTCATTAGAATGAGATGCAGAATTTGATCTAAAATACAGTCATACACTAGGGAAGGGTAGGAAGTAGTGGGAGAAGCTGTGCTTTCTTTTATTTTTCATCATGCATTAAGCTTAATGGGTGCAGCTGTATAAGGACCTCCATTTTAATCAGTTTTTTTATTCAAATTACTCCAGAATGAGAGCCACTGATTATGTACAGAATTGTACAGACTTGACCTTGCCTCTGGTGTATTTTGTGACTTTTGTTTCTTTGTTTCCTACATTCACTGTTTTCCTTGCATACAGGTGAGAATACTAAAAATGGCAACAAACTGCACATGATTTAACAAATATAAAAATGTCTTAAAAAGTATTGCCAAACATTAATGTTGATTTCTAGTTATTTATTTTGGGAATGTATAGTATTTGAAAACAGAAATTGGTACCTTGCACACATCATCTGTAAGCTGTTTGGTTTAAAATACTGTAGATAATTAACCAAGGTAGATTGACCTTGTAATGTAACTGCTCTTGGGCAATATTCTCTGTACATATTAGCTACAACAGATTGGATTTTATGTTGACATTTGTTTGGTTATAGTGCAATATATTTTGTATGCAAGCAGTTTCAATAAAGTTTGATCTTCCTCTGCTAACTGATGTTGATGCAATCCTTATAAATGATTGCTTTAAAAATCTCAAGGCAAGTAGAGAAAATACTTCTGTTTAGACCTTAACTGTAGCCTTTGTTACTACTACATTCTAGAAAAATTCTGAAGTATTAACAATTTTCAAAAATATGGCACATAATGCTCAAGAAAATGATCTCATTATGAAATGGTACAAAACCTGTTGAGTTGTCACACTATATGCACTATATCTCTTAACATTTAGTGGTGGAGTTTACTAAGGTGTTAACTAGGTTAAATGTGAAGTTAAACTACAGTCTTGACTTATCAGTCATGTTCCATTTTCAAGTGCATTTTTGGAGTTATGACCTTTCAGCATTTGTGTACTTAACATGTATCCCTTTCAATTCAAATTCTAGTGTTTTTAAATGTTATTAAATTTAAACAGATTAAACTGTGAATCTAAATGTTTAGTTTTATTTTGAAAAATCATGTGATGTTGGGGAAAAAAAACAATAACTTGAAAGTGCTACAAATGTCTGATGCTTGAGTTCAGGTCTGTCATAATGGTAACTTATAAAGTATGGTCTAATGAATTAAAATTATTTTAAAAATAAAGTTCTTTAAAAACAGTGAGAGGTATTTGTGAATGATGCCAAAGTTTTAAATTCAGTAGGGTTAAGCTCAAAGCCTTATAAATTGGCAGATGTTTATGGAAGTAGGAAGTCTGTGCTTACTTTCTGTATTGAATGCATTTTTGTTAATACTGGTGGGTAGTTAAGAATTCTGGAATTTGCTTAAGATACTGTCAGGAATTAAAATCTTAGAAGGTGATCTTTTCTATCTAGCTTGCTTGAAAACAAAAATCATCTGAGGATGAGCATTTGAGTTCAAGAAGCACATCAGTTAACTTGAGTACAGAAACTTTTTAAATGATCTGTTTATAGATTGGCTTTTTCTACCATTTTGTGTCACTGAAATAAAATGGCTTTTGCTTGTCCATTTCAACAAGCCAAAAACAAGCACAGTATTGCAAGTGAATTGAGCGAGTACACTGTGTTCTTTGTAGGAACAGTTACTGTGAAAAGAAACTTGTTTTCCTGAGCTGCAGCACATTTTCTCTTTATAACACATTGAATATTAAAAGAGAAGATTAAATAGTTTCCAGTGTACTTGGTGTATTCCTCAGGTGCTTCAGGAACCCTGATGTATGGTTCTGGTAAGTGGTGTGTTCTGTGTTAAACTGCAAGAAAAAAGGTGAGTCTCGGGGTTTATTAATTCTGTATACTGTTAAAATACCTTGAAACTGTAGCAGCTGTAATAGTAGAGAAGTGTGTGTGTGTGTGTGTTTTGATGCTGATTCTGTTACTTAATATAGTTTTTACAGTAGGATGTGGTGAGTATATAGTCAAGTTGAACTTAACGGTAACTTACATTTTCATCTTTAAAGATGCTAGACAAGGAGTCTTCTCCAGCTGTGTTTCAATTCTATTAAATTACAATGGCTAGAAGAAATACAGTGTCTGAATGTATAAGGTATCTGTGCTATGAAAATTGTTGCTAGTCAGAGTTAAGTGTTCTGAAAAGAGTCCACTTTGGTCTACAGGATTGTGCTTTCATGAGTTTCACTGAAATTGTCAGCTTTCACCTGACATTTTTATTTACTGTAGAAAGGGATATGTTCACTGCATAGCTTTCGATTCTGAAAGTATGAGTTTTTCACAGTAGCCTGTGGATCTTAGATCTTATGCCCATAACAAGGAATGCATCTTTCTGTTTTTAAGTCTTTTTCAGGTGTACATCATGTCTGCCGCTTCCACTTGCATGATACACAGATCACTGATCTTGAGCAATTCCTGTTGGAGATAAATAATATTAAATGAAGTGTGAAGTAGTTGCTACTGTTTTTTCTGTTGTTGGAAGCCTATTTTAAAGAAATCATTAAAGTAATCTCTGAGTGCCCTATGAAACTGGATCATTTAAAGAAAAAAGCAACAATTATAGCTGAGTGCTTTAATTTTTTACTGGAGGGTTCAGTAAGACAAGATTATTTCTCGTATTTTTGCTCTGAATAAAAGAAATTGATTTCCAATTAAAAAAAGAAAGTAAATGAAACTAGCATTTCATGGATGTACTGTCTGTAAATAATGAGGAACTCGTTTTAGAAATTGCATAGTATAGTGAAGATTTGTTTGGAGTCGTATGGGGTATTAGATGGCTTTTTTTTTTTTGTGGACTTAGTCTATACTAAAACATCAAATTAATAAAATCAGTTATCTGTTTTGAAGAGTGTATTTTAATGGCCTGAAGCATCCATTACTTGGTCTGCTTATGTGTCTAATAGGTGGTATTCCTGTATTGTAGTAGTGGCACAAACATGTTCTAAACTTAGTGAATTAAAAGACTTAAAGTCTTTTAGCAGTTGGCTCTTTGGGAGACTGACTTTTTCAAACTGCATGTGCAGCTTTTTCTTTTCTGGTCTGTCAGAGATTAGGTTCAGTCCCATGTCTGTACTGATCATTCTGAGCTATGTCATAGGTAACAAAAGGTCCATTGTGATGTTTATTCTGTCTGGAATTGCCGTGCACAGGATAGACGTGATCTTGCTGAACAGAAGAAAACAGAAGGAAAGTATGTCGGGGAGAAACTATAATGGGTGTCTTGAAAATGTGATTCTTCTCTTCATTTTTTTAATATATACATATATGTAACTCTTAAGTGCTAGCCATGAAGTTTCTCCTTGGGGTGGTGAATGTGTTTGAATGTACCTTTGCTGTAAAGCAACATACAAACTGTAAGAAAGCTTTCCTCATCTAGCAACAGGAGCACAGATAACAGACGCTTCAAAGGAGTGTACCTGTGTAAAACAGTCTATTCTCTGTACAGTACTTCAAGTTCTGTTCCCTTTCTAACACTAACCAAATCCCTAGTTTAAGCTGCCTTAATACATGTGACAAGAATTGGAAAAGGCCTTTTAGAGTATTAGAACAGGAGCAGCAGGCAGTGAAGTTAAAGCGCCTGGCAGAGCAATTTTCAGGGAGTGGATGGAGGTGTAAAACCCAAAGTAGTTATTGTTAAATTAATATGAATAAATTGAAGATTTCAGGAGTATTTTTATTCATAATATCTTTTTACCACTTTTTAAAAATGCTTTTCCTCCAAAGCATTTCATAGTCTCCAGTATTGAGAACTCAGTAAGCTAAAATAGAATTCTGTTGTAAGCTTCCAACAATTTTGAATTCTTCCGTCTTCATTCTGTTCACTAAATACAAATTAGAATACTTTGCTGCAAGTGATCTCTCAAGGTGTTATTATCTAGCTCTGAGATACTTTAAAAGAGATATTTCCACTCCCCCATCCCGGTTTAATGAACTGCCTCCCTTATAAGCTCCCTAAAATGACTAATTTCTTCAAAATTACTTCTTATTGCCAAAAGGTGTTTTACTGAGTTTAGCCTCCTTAGTTGGCGGAGGATAACAGACATTCTGCTTTGCAGCAATCTGTCATGTTTGTTGTAATCCATAAATACAAAGTTAAAAGATCAGAAGATTCTGTGCATATCCACATATCTTATTGCTGTTCGTTTTATTACAGTAATGCTTCAAGAAAGAATTGGCACTCATCTAGCATGGAATTATGTCATATTGATACTGCTTCATAGCATCAATTCAAGTGAGTTTGCAAGGTGAAAAGCAATTTCATAGAAGCAAGTAATTTGCCTATAAGGTTACAGTCTTGTCTTGGCAGTGATTGGAAAATAATTGAAAAACATGAAAAAGTTAGTTAACTCTAGATGGGATTGATCAGAGTCCTGTCACTTAAATACAGCAAATGTTTCTTCACCAGCTCTCTTTTTGCCTGGGAGAAATATGTGCTCGTTTCATCCTTGGTATTGCATTTAACTTGCTTTATTTAATTTGTTCATTTATTTATTTATTTTTCCCCACTATGTTTTCCAATTGTTGTTCCTGTAACCTGTTGAGATTTGATACTTTTTTCCTGCAGCAGGTGACAGTTAATGATGATTTTTGTTGAGCTGATAACCTGCATTCACGCAAAGCAAAGTGTGGTCATCTGAAATGTGTATAAAACATCAGCTGACGCGTTAAGCTCACCATTGATCCTTCATGCCTTAATATCTGAGACATTTCCTTGGTGAAAAGCTATCGATTTGCTGCAAAACTCATTGTAAAATACTTATGTGATACCTAGTTGTGTAAGCTATTCTGTTAAAAAAAATTAGCAAAAACATTTTTAATAGGTATCCATGTATGATTGCTGATACAGGTACAAATGTGATTCTTAAGTATTTGATCTGATTTATGTTGATAGGCAGTGCGCATTATATGGTTTGTCTCTTTAAACTCTCCTATGAGAGAGTAGTGAGTAGGACAGTCATGGTCATCTTTCTAGGTGTTATTTATCAAACTGATTGCCAGATACCTCAGCGCATGAACATCTTAAGAAATAATTACAAGATCTTTCAAATTTTCTGTTTGAAACCTGAATTCCTTTTGTCTTGATCATCAAGGCATGTGGAGAAACTATGATATATCTGCTAATGTGAACTTTGTTGGTCAGTTTCTTGTTGCATATTTGTATGAGTCCCTTATTTTGATATGAATTCAGTTGTGCCTCTAATGCTTATTTTTTTTGCAAGGCACTGGAAATACAAATTGTGCCCCCAAGACAAATGCAGTGTTTATGTACTTGGAACTAATGGTACTCCTCATTTGAGAATAACCCCCCCCCCCCCCCCCAAAAAAAAAAAAAAAAAAAAAAAAACCCAACCCTGAAGTTATTGAATAGCTTAGGTTTTGGTTAGGCCATGATCATCTCACTTTGAGGCGCTATAAAACCGTGAAATGCCTTTCAATAAACTGTTACTGAAAGCTCTTAAGTTCTGATGACTTAAGTTTTCCCTGTAGAGGAAAAGAAGGCAAGTAAATTAGGAAATCTGAGTTTCTTCTACACTGTATAATAGTTGATTTGCAGTGGAGTCCCACTATGATTTGTACTTCTGCTTTGATAAAATGAGGTAGAGAGAATGACAACAAAGCTTACTGATAATACTTCAAAGCAGTAGATTTGTGAGGTGATTAAGAAGTCTTGAAATCTTATGATGAGCTGGGAACCACTGAAGTAGCAGGAGAAGGCAGCAGAGAAACTAGATGAAAATACTTCCAAGTGATTAAGGAGTTATTGTCCAGGAAGGTGACAGGATCAGCTGCCCGGTTGAAGTGCCTCTACAGCAACACGTTCAGCTTGGGAAACAAACAGGGAGCCGCTATGCTACTGGAAAACCATGACATAGTTGTGATCACTGAATCCCGGTAGGATAATTCCCATGTCTGGAGTGTGGCTGTCAATGGCTGCAATCTGTTCAGGAGGGACAGGTAAGGAACGGGGGAGGAGGCATTACCCTCTGCATCCAAGGGAAAAATGGAGTGTGAGGAGTTGTCCCTGAAAAATGGCCATGAGCAAGTTAAAAGCCTGTGGGTGAACATTAGTGACTGAGGCATCAGAGGGAGGCCTTGTGGTGGCAGTTTACTACAGGACGCCTCATGGAGCAGAGCCCCACCAGCCAGGGGGTGCTGCAGTCACAGGCTCTTGTCCTGCTGGGGGACAACTGCACGTGATGTTGTGGATGGAAAACAACTACACTTGTAGGAGAGAAGCCAGACTATATTTATTATACTGTCTATACAGTATAGTGATTTAATGAATTTTTAACAAGATGGTTGGATGCACTGGATTATTTACTGCATAGAGCAGGGTTAAAACTGCACATACATGAGGCCCTCTCACTGAGTCACAAGGTTCTGTGTTGACTCCCTTTCTAAAGTCCTTGAACCACAGAGATTTAATAAGAACCTCAGTGCAGCTGAATCCACTCCCAGTCCCAGACTAGGTCAGCAATGTATGTCTATGTGCTTTGTATGTGTACAGGCAATCTAAGATACAATCTTTGTGAAGCTAACAAAGCTTACAATCAATCTAAGATGTGATCTTAGGCTAGCAGAGCCTAAAACAATTGGTTCCTTACTAAGGATCTGTATCCATAGTCAAGGTGTAAAGGATCTCTGCACAGGTGTAACCTCGAGGTGTTCCTGCTCCAGCAGAGATCCAATTGTGCAGCACACAGCCATGCAGCTCAAAGGGTCTCTTCTCACTGTTTATGGGGGTAAGGTGCTTGACTTATAGGTCGCTTTTTAGGCATGTGCTCAATTGGACCTCAGCTGTTGAACCTGGCGTCTGCTATCAGTTCTTTCAGCCTCTGAGACAGATTGATGGTTATTTATCTGTTTTAGCTGGAGCATTATCAGTACTGCTGTTCATTTTCTTCCTGTGCAGGGTCTTGTAAGCGAAGTCAGGCCAAAGAATGGAACTGAGGGAAGAAGATGAGGCAGGGAAGGGGTGAGGAGGGGTCACACACTGTCAAAAGCAACCACACAGTGATGGGATTTATGCTCCTCAAGAGACAGACAAAATCAGGATGTTACACTTTAGGAATGCCGATTTCTAGCCATAAGAGCTCGCTGGGGATTTGTCATCAAGGTCAAGGCAGCAGAGCAGAGCTGGCAGATGAGGAAATTTTCCTTAGGGCATAAGAGCTCTCCATCCTCAAGTGTAGGAATTCAGGGAAGAAAGGCAGGAGGCCAGCATGGCTAAACTGAGACCTGCTGATCAAACTGGATTGAAAGAAGAATATGTTCACTTAGTGGAAGCAGGTACAGGTACGCTGGAAAGAGTATAGGGCTGTAGCTGGACTGTGCAGGGGTATGGTCAGAAAGGCCAAAGTCCAACTGGAGGTGAACTTGTCAAGGGGTGCAAAGAAGAATAAGAAAAGCTTCTGTAGGTACATCAACTGGAAAAGTCATAATGAGCAATACAGGCAGGCTAGCAACAACACACAAAGGCTGAGGTATTAAATAACTTTTTGTCTCAGCCTTTGCTATTAACTGCTCTTCACACATGTTTTGAAAGGTGGGGACTGGTGTAGCAATGTTCCTCCCACTATAAGAGAAGATCAGGTTCACAACCACCTGAGGAACCTGAATATCCATAAGTCTATGGATCTTGGTGAGATGCATCCCACAGTCCTGAGAGAGCTGGCTGACATAGCTGCAAAGCCATTCTCAATGATATTTGAGAAGTCATGACAATCGTGAAGTTCTTGGTTACTGGAAAAAAGGCCATGTCATACCCATTTTTAAGAAGTAGAAAGGATGATTTGGGGCACTACCAACCTATTATCCTCATTTCAGTGCTGGGGAAGATCATGGAGCAGATCTTCCTAGAAGCTATGCTGTGGCATGTGGGGATGGCTTCTTCAAGGGTGCGTCCTGCCACACCAAACTTTTGACCTTCTATGTTGGTGTAACAGTGTCAGTGGGCAAGGGAAGAACCCTTGATGTTAGCTATCTGAACTTCAGTGAGGCCTTTGACACAGTTCCCCACAACATCCTTCTCTCTGAATTGGAAATTATATGGGTCAAACAGGTGGGCTGTTTGATGGATGAGGAATTATTTGTGAGACCATAGCCAGAGGGTGGTGGTCAGTGTTTCAATGTCTAGATGGAGATCAGTGACAAGTGGTGTCCCTAAAGAGTCAGTACTGGGACCAGCTGTCTTTAACATCTTTGTTGATTATTGTGAGATCAAGAGCACTCTCAGCAAGTTTGTAAATTACTCCAAGCTGTGTGGTGCTGTCAACATGCCTGAGGAATGGGATGCTCTCCAGAGAAACCCAGAGAGCCTGAGCAGTGGCCTAGGAGAACCTCACGAGGTTCTACAAAGCCAAGTGCAAGGTCTGGCCCCTGGGTCGTGACAATACCTGTTACCAGGACAAGCTGGGGGATGTAAGGACAGCTCTACCCAAAAAGACCTGGGGGTACTGGTGGATGGCAACTGGATGTGATCTAGCACTGTGTCCTTGCAGCCCAGAAAGCCAACTGGGTTCTGGGTGCATCCAAAGCAGCCCTTTGCTGTGAGGCCTCACCTGGAATGCTGTGTGCTCAGCACAAGAGAGACACAGAGATGTTGAAGCACATCCAGAGGAGGGACACAAAAATGACCTGAGGGATGAAGCACTTCCCTGTGAGGACAGGCTGAGAGCTGGGTCTGAGCAGCATGGAGAAGGGAAAGCTGTGGGGAGAGCTGAGAGTGGCCTGGTAGTGTCTAAATGGGAGCTACAGTAAAGAAGGGGACAGACTCTTAAGCAGGGTCTGTGGTGATAGGATGGGGGAAATTGTTTCAAATTAAAAGGGGATATTCAGTTTGAATATAAGGAAAAAGTATCTTACAGTAAAGGTGGTGAAACGCTGGCACAGGTTGCCCAGAGAGGTGGTGGTTGCCTCATCCCAGAGACACTGGACGTGGGGTCAGGCTGGATGGGGGTTTGAGTGATGGAGTGAGCTGAAGGTGTCCCTCTGTTCATTGCAGGGGTTCAGGCCAAACAGCCTTTAAATGTCCCTTCCAAGTCAAATAATTCTGTGTCAAGTCCTAGAACAGCTCATTACTAGTTTTTGAAAGTACTCCAATATCTGTATTCATGAGTTATTTGCTCCTTCCTATGCATCTGCCACTGTCTGTATTTCTTTTTTCTTCGAAACACTGCAGTAGATTCAAGTTTGATTGTATCCAATAAAGGTGCCATCTATGACATGTTTGTTTGTTTGTTTCTATGCATTTGTTTGTTTTTTGTATTTTTGAGTTCTTTTGAGTTCTGATCTTGATCTAAAGACCGGAAGATCTGCTTGCATACATAAGACAAATACAGCTGTAACAGAATTTTCACATAACCTGCACGTTTTATGTGAACAGTATTCCTTTTTCTCTTTTCAATTTCCTCAAGAGTTGTCTCCTTTATTTAAATTTCACAGCTGTAATTCTTTATTCATTGTGGTTCATGAAGCAGTTTGAAGTAATATAATTGAATGCAACAGAAAGACATCTATGCTTAACCTTACTAGATATCAGCAGTCATAATTCATAATGACTATAAATGCCATCATAATGAAAAATTATCAGAATAAAAATGTCATTCTATTTAATTAATTATGGATATTTTGATGGTAATGAGTTAATCATTATGAGCTTTCAGGTTTTACATCACCAGCTCATCCAACTCATCATACTTTGGAAAAAAATGAAGTGGCAGCCAGCAAACTTATCACGAAACTGAAAGACACATCTGAAGCTCTTTTAAACTTCTTCAGGCCATTGAGTAAGTGCCAGTTCATCACAACAGCACTGTTTCTTTCCTCAGTTCCACCTTACTTCCAGTACAGATTCTCACTCCTTAAGTGTTGGCACTCAGTGTATTTAAAACACTCAGTCTAATATTGTAAAATTCATTAGTCATCAAAAAGTTATTGTCACTGCAGTTTGAACCATCACAAACTTGCTTCGATTGCATTATTTCTGTCTTATATTATATATATATATATATATATATATATATATATTCATCATCAATTATGTGACCTAGAAATGGGGGACAATTTGATGTAGATCTCACCTTCCCAAACTTTCTTGCATCCAATTTGAATTAAATTTTCTAGTCTCCTTGTGTAAGCATGAGAAGAAATAGATTCTGCACATCCTAGGCAGGAGAGGGACTTTGCTTAATAGAAGTTACTTGCCCTTGTGCTACCTAAGGGGTAGTTCAGAGCCATTAGCTTAGACTGAATAGCTCACCTTGTGAACTGCTGAAATTAATTGATGAGACCTGCATTAGTTTTAGAAAACTATTGAGAAAGAAATCAAAATAGAATGTATTTGCTAATATCAATAAGTAAGATAAAATCCATGAAATATGGAAAGTGCATGGCGTGTACAAAATTGTCAAGCTTGATTCCAGAATTGTTTCATTGACAAACAGGAGGTAAATATCACTCGTCACTTAATACATAACTGCTTAGTAACAACAATGAAGGTATTGATGATAGCCCTAAATAAACAATGAGGTCTTGTGAAGTGCCTGACTTCACATTTAGTATAACTGGATTTGACTACCAACAATGACTGTGATAAAAGTGAAACTGACAATGCGGCCAATCTTGGGAGTGGCAGAACCAAATGAAGTTTTGCAGCTTCTGTGAAAGTGTCACATGAGAGATGTAATATCAGGTTTTCTAAGATTTAAATCACGGGCTATATGTCAGATATCTACAGTTTATAAACAATTTATATGTACAGCCCTTCCTACAGAAGATCTTACGATTTTCCACAAATCTACTATTAAATAGCAAATTTTAAGTATTATATGTTGTGTTCATTAACTGACTGGTATCTTAGGTTTTTGCTCATATCAGCTGCTTGTAGGATCATGCAATTATGCTGAATGCAGAGATGGTTTGTTGCAATACACTGTATACTGAACCCTTCAGAAAAAAATCTAAGATATTTGAATGTTTACATTTGTTTTTTTGTTTGTTTGTTTGTTTTTTGTTTTTTTTTCCTTAATTGGAGACAGCACAGTCAGAAAACTTAGTGTCTTTCCACTTCAGAAATGTAAATTATATATATATATATATATTTTAATCAGTTTTTTAAAAGTTTCTTACTGAAATAAAGCCAATTATTTAAGATCTTGTATGACATGATCATAGCTTTTCTCTTGGCTTTAAAATAAAGACTAATTAATTTTTTTTAAAGAATTCTATGTGAAAGTCAATGACACTGCTTTTAAGCAGAATTCTTCAAAGCACACTGAGTTTTTACACTATGGCATGAAAATAATAACCTCTTTTTATCTAAGTATTGCTTCTAGAACAGAAATCTTACATTTTACTTCTTTTTTTAAAGCTTGCCGACACAAGGAAAAACAGTCCTTAGTCCCTTGTCACGTAGGAGGGAGCATTAATGCAACAGAGTGCTTGGAAAATAGATGTTGTCCTTCCAAAGGCAGCTATGAACTAAAATGTTATATCCCATTTAAAGACAGTAAGTATTCTTTTGTAAATTGTTGCTAAGTACTTTTCCTAGTCAGAAAGTGTGATTTTCGTTTGTTCCCTTCTCTAGTTTTTTGGGTCACCATTTATTTCTGCATATAAATACAGAAAAGAATTCATTGATAAATAATTCTTTGGGTGGCTTGTCAAACTCAGCACAAGCAAAGAATGTATGATGAAATACAAACAAAAGTAGCTACGCTGGTTAGTACAAAGAGGCTTTACTTGTGGAAATGGAACAATGGTGAATTTAATACAAAAAAGTGAATCTGTGAAAGTGCTATAAAGAAAAGTTGTAGAAATTGTGTGTGTTTGTTGAGAAGGAGGTTAAATGGCTATTAAATAGCCATAGAAATTGGTTTGAGGGGAGGTTATTAAAATGAGGTACCCAAACTGTTTTGTAGGACCAGACAGTATGACAATGGGGAATTGCTATTCATTGACGATTGAGAAATTCAGCTTGGATATTAGGAAACAAAACTTTAATAGGACAGTGGTGAACTTCATGAACAAGTCATGAGAAAATATGGGGTCACCCTTATTGATAGTTTTAAGGCATGGCCTAAGACACTGGTTACTTTACCTAATGGCTATAATAATATTGCTTCAGGCAGAAGGTTGGGCTAAGGAATGAGCAGAAATCCCTTACAACCAAAATTTTGATAACTGTCTTTGTATGTTCTACCTTTAACATAATGAACATAATGTTTTACCTTTTGAATGTAGACTTGGTGTGGATGATATTTTTTTCCTCTTATGAGAGAATTCAGCAATCTTATTTTATATCACATCTTTGCACAGAACTGTATGGTAAACTCAGCTTCACTGAAAGGGAATATCTTAATTTTTATCACATTTTTCCCTGTTTGCATAACATTTATAAATTATTGTTGCTTTTCAATGGGAATTTCCTTCAAGAAAATGAAAGATGCACAAAGTTGGAGGCTCTTTTTAAACTCAGTCAGTGAGTTTGTAACAGTCCCATTGAGATCATATAATCCCATCACTCCCTGCTCGAGCAGGTTTCCTAGGACTGTATTTAGTCAAGTTTTGAATATATGTCCAAGGTTAGAGACAGCAGAACCCCTCTGGGCAAAACATTTCTGCCTGTAACATTAGAATCCTAACAGAAATATATATATGTATGGAATTGTGCTCAGATTATGCTTTCTATTTTAATTTGTCTTCTGTCTCTTGTCCTGACGGGAGACACATACCATGTAGTTACCTGTTAAGAGCAATGTCAAAATATTAGAATGATCTTTGAGGACTTATCATACATCTGAATAGGAACAAAGCTAAATGTTACCTTGATTTTTCCAACATACTATTTCCCTTTATACAGTATTTTTATTCACTGACAGTTAAGCAGGAACACTTCTCTGACAGATACAATCTTCCCAAATAAGTTAGTATGTTAGTACACGTTAGTAAAAAAGCAACCAGAACATAGAATTTAATGGTTTTGGTATCCTTGATAGAATTCAACATACACTGATTTCAGAGATTATACTCAGTTTCCTGGAACTGACTTAGTACTCCTATGATACTCAAGAAAATACTTGTGAGCTAAGAGGAATTAACTTCTTTGCTTGATGTACTTGCTCAGAAGCAAGCAGATGTCAGAACCAAACTGGAAAATTTTCCTGTAGTTGAGCAACAACATGTCCCAGTCATAGCTATTATTGATAGTAAAAAAGGTACCATGGAGTGTGAGGCCACCAGACTTTGTTAGGAGCATAATCAAGTATCTTAAGAGTATTATTCCCCAGTTGTGCTTCCTTATTACATATAGAAGACACGTAACTGTAGTGAGAAAAATGCTACACAATGAAAACTGTAGATATTTTCTACATATTTAGGACATATACTCAGGAACTTATTAAAATTAGATATATTTATTAAACTGTGACTGCTTGATTCCTTTTATGGTTTGAAGTAAATTTCAAGGATGGACTATTTCATCTAATTATTTGTTCATACATTAACTACCTACTTGAATGCTCCAAGTTATACAACATACGTTCAAAGGAAATATCAACATTTACTGCCTGGGAGCACATGCTGTTTGCCTTTTAGCAATCGCTGACAAAATAGAAGCACTTCACAGACATTACACTCATGACATTTGCATTTCTGTTTTATGGTCATGGGCTGCACACTTGAATGGTTCTTATCTCAGAGTTTTGTCTTTGACCTCAGTAGGAATAAAATGAAGCTTATAGAATATGCTGCAAAAGTTTTGAACTGAAATAAATAAATAGCATTCATTTTTGTGATTTTATCTTCATTTTTAGGAAGCTCTATAGGACTATATATACATCTATGTAAGACTTGTTTGATAAAGGACTCAAATTTTTCACTGTTGGGGTTACTCAAATAGTTATTTCTGAAATGAACTGAAACATTTCTGAAACATATGGAAATATTTGAACTCCAGTGGTCAAATTTGACTTGATCTTTCTCATCTGAGTGCATTTTAGGACCTACTTTTTTCCCTTTGTGTTGCTGACTGAAATACAGGCGTGTCTGTCTTCAACACTAATCTTTGTCATCTGTATCTCAATATGTATCTTGGATTTATTTGTAACTATTACAAACTTCTACTGGTTCTACAGGTCTGCAACTGACATTTCGACTATTTTTGCTTGGTGCGGTAGGATTTTTCATTTTGGGATGTCTGCCATTATGCTGCTGTGCCTGGTTGCAGAGGAGGTAACCTAAGCATTAGTACACTAACAAATAGATTTACAATATATTGCTATTAAATGTCGAAGCTATGGACAGCAGACATATTTAAAGCCAGCGTGCAGAGAATAGACTGGATAGACTGAGAGAAAAGGAGCTGAGAAAGTCATATGCCACCATGAAAAATAAATCCTTCTATTCTGGAGCTACATAGTCAATTTGATTTCAAGAAAAAAAAAAAGTGTTAATACTCTAGCAGTCTTTCTAAATACTTAGTTATAAAGAATTGGTCTTAATCCTACTTCTGTTACCTGTTAAGGGGCATGTAGAACATATGGGCAGATTGGCTGCAGATTAGCAGAGAAATCTCCACATAGAGGCCTGAGTGGAACTTGAGCAGTAGTGACTGAATTTGAGTTTAGCTCTGTGAGAAGTGGATCCTTTCCTGGGCAGATTTGCTGATGAATGGAAGAGCAGACTTTTGTTCCCTCACTTCTACCACATTCTTCCCATCATCACCACCACCTCCTTTCCATCCCTCCTTCCCACTGCAGGTCAGACCTGCTTTCATATCGTATCCATATACGTTAGAACAACTTGGTTTATCTCCTCTTCAGCAGGAAGGGGAAACCAACAACTGCCAGCTGGGACCAAAAAAGGTAGCAAAGGAGACTTTAAGAGCAAACAAATCTTTAGAGGATGATGCTACACACAGACCATCCTGTCCTATCCAGAATAAGATTTTAGGACACAGTGGCCTCAGTGCATGGGAAACCAAGAACAGCAGTTAAAAAAAATTAAAAACAAAAAAAGAAAAAATTTGAGGAAAAGTTTTTCTAACTTTATAAGTTTAGACAGAAACAAATGCAAATTTTTTTTGCCACTTGCTTTCTCTCTAAGCTAAAAAGGGAGAAAAAAATGGCTCTCTTACCATTACTTCAAGTTATTTCTACAAGTGTGATATTGCTTTTGAGAAGTAATTGACTGCTACATAGGAAATGACAAGTGCAAGTGGGAATTAATTATCTGAAATATAAGGAAGAAATAAATGAGAAAAGGCAAGTTGAAAGAAGCAAGAAGTAGAAATGAGTTTCTGTAGGGGATAAACATAGATTATTCAGTGAGATGGAAGACTCAATACTCTACAGTATTGAAATCATTAAACTAAGATGGAGCTTATTAACACAATTATGCTTTATTTTTCTAAGGAGTTGGTTCACAGAGACAATTAATACTACAGTTTAGTTAATGTAACATAATTATCTTTCTCTGTGTAGATTTTTTTCTGAAGTGTTATTTTTTTCCTTTACTAAGACATTAATGGACTGTGTGGGATTATATACATGCATGTACACACACAGACTTTACTAATGTGACTGCTTAGCAGATGGCTATTTGCTATACTGTGCCACATTTACACAAAACCTGCTGTGAAAATCTTCACATTACATCTTATCCTATGCTCAACAGCTGATTTTCAGCACACAGATAGCTACACTGAGTAATCAGTGACTTGGAAAACAGGAGGCAAAGAATTAATATGAATGTATCATACATTTTCTGTAAAATGAATTAATATGTGTTTGTTTTGACATAATTCACATTAATGTTTAAATGATCTTTTTTGTGGATGTTCTTCATTTTTTTTTCATAGTCAATGAAAAAACAACTAGAGGTATTGCTGTTCTGCTATGACTTGTTTATTGTTGGTTGTTTTTTGTTTTGTTTTGTTTTGTCTTGTTTTCTTCATGTGGTGATTAAGCAGATGCTAAATGGTTTTAATTTCCAACATCGCATATTGAGTTCTAGGAAAAAGCAATCCTAAACGTATTAACTTTGATCAGATTTTGCTACTTTTAGAAACTGTTGCTAGACGATATGGCTTCAAAAAGCATTCCTTTAAAAATCCTGGAATCTTCTATTTGATTGGAAATCCTTTTGTTTTCATTATCAGTTCTGTATAGTCACCGTTGAGAGGCTCCCAAGCTCAGTACCAAAACTGTGCTGCAATGGATGTGCACAGAAGTAAAACACTGTTCTCTAGATCAACCAGAAAATAAGAGGGCTTTCACTGATGAAATTTGGTATAATTTATTTATTCAATTATACTTCTCGTGGAGCAAATTCTGAAGTTTCCCATAGGAACCTGCATTTATTTATTTATTGAAAGAGAGAGACCCCAGACTTGGGTATCTCTCCATGGAAGGCTTTTGCGGGCATTTATGCTGTGGCTGTTTCCCTACATGACCAAGCTGAGGGAGCCTATATGTAGAAGCATAGAATTCCTGTAAAATTTATAATGAAAGCAACTAATTTTCTTTCAAAGATTGAGTTATAGCAGTCAAGTTACATTGCTCAAGTTATTCTGAACACTCCTCCGCAGCACTAGTAAGTTCTGAAATCAGTGAGTCTGCGTTACCATTTCTCACTGATGACCTGTGCGTTTTGCCTTCTTCCACTGGTATTTTTTTAGGCAGGAAACAGTATTTAAATAAGTTGATGCTATGCACTCCCTGGCAGTTCCTCTTCTGCGTTATCAGCATAGTGTCTCTTTTCTTGAGACATTCTCTGACTTTTTTGTAATCCCTGTTACTATGTTATTCTATCTTCTTTCTCTCCTTTTTTACCAGTGTCTTCTTTTCACTAATAGCCACAAGCCATGATGGGCAGAGTAAGACTCTAAAGAGGAAGAAAACAGAGGTGCCCTTACTAATGCTGTATTTGAATAATGTTTTGTAGATTTAAAATATTAGTTAAGTCTCAGTTTCCTTCTGCTGAATTCTTATCTCAGTTGCAGGAAGCAGGCCTTTGATTTCAGTTGACAAGTTACTGGGTATTTTCTGGTAATGGCTGCAGTTTGATGAATCAGCAGGTCAACTGTGAAATTCTTGAAGAAAATGTAAGAGTTGGGAAAACTTAATAAAGTGCTTTGTCAGTCTGTGTTCTGTTGCTGAAATCTTACAGCCCCTGAAATCAGTAGTATCTGACTTTTTTCTTCTCTGGAGCTAGGCTTTTGCAGGTAAAACTTGTGTGTGTGATCTGTTATTAATTCCTTCTGTTGTTTTATTCTGTTGCAGTCAATGTGTCAATCCTTTACAAAGAGCAAACAAAAAAATAAAACAAATTGTGCAGAACAAAAGAACAAGTAGTGAAGAAATGTATAGCTTGTTATCAAATTGACTTAAGGATTGTGAGGATCATAAATACAAGAGAAAGGTAAACTAAATTTAGAACGTTCCTTTGTTCTTTCAGCTTAGTATTAGCTTACTGTTGATTCTATATAGAGTAGTAGACCTATACAAATGCTGAATTCCTATTGGCTTCCCAGTCCAGTAGATTTTGTCACAAAATCACTTTTCATCACAAATCATCTTCAGTTTCTGCTATGGAACAAGTAATGAACCCAACAGAATTTGATTCCTGACTTGGGATACTAAATGAGAGCAGTGAAAGTCCTGGTGAGGTCCTGGTACTGCTGTACAGAGCGGTAGGTGCCCATCCCTGGCTGCCCAAGTCCAGGCTGGATGGGCACTGTGCAGCCTGAGCTTGAGGATTGGACAGCCCACAGCAGAGGTGGGGCTGGAGGGACTGTGAAGCCCCTTCCAACCCAAACCATTCAGTATTTCAGTGAATATTACAGTGCTAGGCTTAAGTCCTCTGCCATTTTTGTGTTCTTTATCCCATATGTGAATTGTGTTACATAGAACAGCACAGGAAAAAAAGGTTTTTTTGCCGCTTGCAGGAAACAAGGAGCCATTTCTAAGCACTGAGAATTTTTTCTATGGAAAGTGATGTTTAATACTGACATTTTCACATAGCCTCAAATCCTGCCATTCTTCCTAAATGCTGAAATGCACATAATCTGTGAATTAAATGCTATTTACTGTACCAAACTGTAGCATGCAAAAGTTGACAATGACAGAATAAATAAATATATCAGTGAGATTATTAGACAGTAAGAAAATATTTCAGTGAATGTATTGATTTATCAAATTTGCAAAGATGTCCCATAAGCTAGTTATACTGACCTGTAGGTTTTCTTTTTATTTATTTATTTATTTTTGTTTGTATTGTTTTGTTTTGTATTTTCTTCTCTTTTGGTGTAGTGGACCATCCATGTAATATTGAAGAGCTCAAGCAGGAGAAGGACCCTAGGATTATGCTCTAACCATGAGTATGCTCTAAAGAATGAGGTTATTTGTTTTAGCATCAAAATAATAAATTGTTGTCAACTCTTGATAATGCTACCACAGAACTTCCTTCGATCTTTAGGGATCCTGTCTCCCAAGGCAGGACCTCAAAATGTAATTTCTTTCAGTCAGAGAATAACACAGGGCTGAACAACTAGCCCATTGTATGCGAACTGTTGAATCACGGCCTGAACCACTGATTGATCACCTGAGGCGAGCACCAGGTCAGCCGCAGGGGCACAAGTGAGTGTGATTGGAAGGGGTGGAGTTTGACTCCACCTCTCCCAAGACCCCATTTAAGGGCTGACCACCACCAGGGAAGGATCTCTGGTTGGAGATCCCTCCCTAGTGGAGTTATCGGCGAGCCTCGACCATCTTCAAAAGTGAGCCACTCTTTCCTTATTCATCATCTGTATATCATCTACTAAAGCCCATCAAAAATATACCATCTTTGACACTATTTCTTTTGGGTGCTATTCTTGGGGGTTATTTGCCCTACACCCATAAACCATTGACAGCTTGTAATAGTTTTGAACAGCAGAGTACAAAGTAAAAATGAGCACTTAAAAGAGAAAAAAAAAAAAAAAAAAGTCAGTAGAAACCAACTTCCTGAAAGTAGTGCAACCACTGACTTTTTTTCCTCATGTCTGTGAAATACATGTAGTAGAGTTTCCAAGAACAGTGGTAAATGAAGCTTTACTCTTAACCTGGAAAATAAAGATTGTTGTTGATACTTTGAAATTGTGCACTTGTGGGATTACTTAGTTCATAGATTGTTCTTAGTGTTGCCAGTCCAAAAAAACCCGTCACTGGAAACCCAACTGTAGTAGAGGTGAACTACGCTATGGACAGTCTCATGAAATTGACAGAGCATGCAGCCATTGTCAAACATTAGCATATGCAGAAGCTTTAAATCCTGATATTACAACCAGTGACAGTAACACTGTATTAGAAATGGCTGGAATATGTAAGAAGAATTTTTTTTTTTTTTTTGTAAGAAAAAGAATTACAGTTATTCTACAATTACAATTACAATTTTTGATGTCGAGCAGAAGAATGATTTAGGCAAAATAGGGTTCAGTTTGCCTTCCAAATCTGATCTGTTTGCTGCTTCTTGATGTTATTTTTACAAATTTTGAAGTACATCTATAAATATTTAGACAAAGATAGAAAGAGTTTCCTGCTTCTTGGATTTAGGGGCTCTGTTGTAGCTGAAATGTGCACAAAACAAACACATACATCCTCGTGGCTGATGGTAATCATGAGAGGGAGCTATGCTGCGGAGAAAGTTTGACTTGGTGCTTCATGATTTTGATTTGAAGGGTGATAAATTCCTTTGTTAACATGTCATTGACAGCACAATTGCTTTCGATGTCACATAACATTATGATAAATGGACATACACTGATAAAACAACTGTATTTAACTGAAAGCATTCAATGCATCTGCAGCAAGTGTATCCTGCAGCATCGGAATAAAATGAGCGTAACCAAAATATATGCACTAAAAGAGTAGGATATGAGATGGAAAAGACTGGACAATGCTTATATTACCCCTGCTGGGGCAATACTTAATTGCACCATGTGTGGAATTGGGTCCTGGCCCTTTCCTATGTGGCAGTTTCATTGTAAAGATGTTCTCAAAAGATCAAAAGGCTTTTGGTTAGAGAAGGCAAAGACTTTGATTTAAAATCATAATTTCTACACTTGTTTAACAATTAATTGAATTGGCAGCTGTTCAGCACGGGTATTGCAGAAACAACTGCTATTTCTGCCTAAAATGTAATATATTTTGTTGTTATGGAGGGGTCAGGAGGTTAAGGTGACTTCACAAATGCTCATTTACAGGCTAACCATACTGACATCATCACATATATGTGGATGTTTTGATCACTTGCTTGCTTCCACCCATAAGCATTCAGAGAATTTAAAATTTCTGTACAATCACTTTGATAATGACTGTATTATCTCTGTTTTGTACTCCTGCACTCCAGTGTATGACAGAGTAATGTCAACATGGAATTGACCCAGATCCACCCGTAACACATCTTTTCCCAGCAGCTGTTTTTTGTGTATCAAGCTGCACGTTGCTGAGCCAAGCTTGGCTTTCCTTTGTCCTTTCTATTTCTCCGAAGAACTGGATTCGGGCCCAAGTCAGCTAGAAGGCACAAGTGTTCTTAGAAGGCTCCCACTGCCTTTGTGGTTGGTGAAAGAAACAACTCGCTGCTGAGTACCGTTTCCAAATCTGGCAGAGCGCTGCCCTCCACCTCGGGGGTGAGATGCCTTCCGCACTGAAGTCTACGACCACAAGATGGTGCTGCAGGAAAACAATTTTGCCCACAGTGCTTTTGGTTTCTGGAGAACATTATCGATTTCTTCTTTTTACGGTGTGGTTCATCAAGTCACAAGAAGGCAGATCGCATTCAATAGAGCAATGGTCATTCTGTAAAAAAAGACAACATAATACAGCATATGATGACAAGGCTTTGGAAGACTTACAAGATACAGAAACCATTGCCTGCGGCTTTCTGTTCTCTCTTCTATTGAAAGAAACAAAAGACCTCCTTATCTCCCCAAAGATTAAATAAATAAAAAGCTTAACAACCGGACTTGCTGCACAGTAGCTGTGTCCAAGAGTGGATGCCATAGGGAAAGGAGGTACGAGAATGCTTTAGCTCTTCCAGTGCACCACCCAGAGGCCTGCACCAGATCTGTTGACAAAATCATGCTGCAATTCGGATACTTCTCACCATCTGATCTTCAAAAATGTTTCAAAGTCATGAGAACTGAACTTTAAAGGCTACAGAGTGAATGTTGTAATGAGAGAACAGATTTGAATTGCAAAGCTTAAAAATCAAAAAACAAATACAGTCCTGAATTTTGGCAAAATCTTCTTGCAAAGGCAAATTGTTTCATGTTTCTAGGGCTAGAGGTTAAATTCTGAGACCTATTTTACTTATATGAAATGTATTCAATGTAAGCGAGTGTAGTTATAGCATCTGCTATAACTACATTTCATTGCTCATAATTTTTTTTCCAGTTTTCTCCATGTAAGGAGTACAGTATTCTGAACTTTTGCTGGCCTAGGTTTCAATTGCACACCAAAAATGAAGTGCAAAGGTCTCCCTGGAAAGTGTTTCATGTTCTCCTGTAAGATCCCAGTGAAGTGAGTGGCTACACAGAACTCCCTTTTATTTCTGGTATTTCTACTCTCATTTTTTGTTTTCACAAAACACTGGAAAATTAAAAAAATGCTTTCAGCTGGATCAAAGTTCAAAAACTGTCCACAGCTGTGCTATTATAGCCTTCCAAGTTTCACTGCACTTCTTCTATGTCCTTTCTAAAAAGTCATGGTTTCTACTGCTCTGCTTCCTTGCAGAAACTGCTATCCTACATGTATCTTCCATCTATGTTGTTAAATTTTTGAGCCTGTGTGTTCTGTTCTGTGTAACAAGTTAGTGTAATAGAGCTCTGCTGCTACCTGTCACAAAGCAGCAAAAAGTAACAGAATAGTGGCAGAAAGGTTCAACTTCTGCTCCCATCCCACCAGCATCTACCCCTGATGTTGTGGGCCAACATAGTAAAATAGAGGCGTTACTTTTGGAGCAGCCCTCATTCCTACTATGGACCTTATCAGTTGGGCTGAAGTGAAATTGTTCAAATAATTTTCCTTTAGAAAAGTTTTCTGAAGCATCTGTTTAGCACTGCACTCTTGCCTAAGTTCTATCTGGGATACTTACAGACACTCAAAGCTTTTACCATTTTCTTATTTAAGGCACTTGATCTAAACATGGCAAGGAGGAACTAGACCCGTCAAAAGAGCAAATGCCATCCTGTGCTTATTGCATAGCTAGGAAGAGAAGTATTTGCATACTTTTCCCATTAGGAGAGCCTGACTCTTAAGGAGAACACTAGTTAGGAAGAGCAATACTGAAAGCGAGTGTCTTCAATAAAATATGGCCTTTGAACTGCAGAAATAAAGCATATTAAGGAATTGCAATTAATTATATGATTCATCCTTACACATCTTTTTCAAGCAATGACAGGAAAAATCTAATTTCCATTCCTAAGATCAAGTGCTCTATATGCATTGTCAGCTGATGTTACAGGTTTTCAAGTTGTATTTCACAGATGCCAAACTGATAGCTTTAGAGAATGACAAAGCTCAACTTCAGGAGAGGGAGCTCTTATCAAAGATGGTCTGTATGAACAACTGTCAAAGACAAGGAAACCTGGGAGCCTGGAGAAATGCTGTTATTAGGCTGGTGCTGACCAGTCATCTTGATAATACAGTTGGATAAGCATAGAAAATGACTGTTTTGGGTCCCTCATTCACAACAGTCCTCGAATGCTATAAAATCACTGTGGCTTGACTGTGATATATCTGAGCTGGAGACACATCAACTAAAGATCAGCAGTACCTCTAGAAAGGAAGAGAAGAAAGATCGTATAGAAATAACTGTTAAAAATGATGTAGAACGTTTTACCAGATTGCACCAGAATCTCATTCCTGTTATTCTTTTAAAATCTTTTTTTTGTTACTGTGGTCACATATAAAAGTCTGTCACATCAAGTGCTATGAACATTTATCATCTTTTTTTTATCAATAGTTTCACTAAAAACAAAAGTAGCCTAGCTGCAATTAATCACAACTCTTCAACACAACTAGCTAGGAAGAAAAAGGTTAACAGCACATTCTGTTTTACTGGTTAAAGATGCTACTACAGCGGTGTTTGCTCAAATGGTTGTTTTACACATGCAGTGGCGTCATCCAGTTTAATTCCTGCTGTGTTTCTTTGCCAACAACTGCTAGTGAGCATTTGCCCACCTTCCCTGCTGCTGAGTAGTATCAGGATTAGATGCAGGGAAGCGAGCAGGCTTACAACTTCATCTGTTGGCACCACAGGAATGCAGGAGCAGAACAGCATGGAAGTAGTGAAAACTTTCAAAATCATCAGTTTTAAGGTCTTGCCTCAAAATGGCTATTTCCTGGCTGGGGGGAAGGGTATCTTCCCCTAGCTGTGCCCTCCCACTTCCCCTAAAAAAAGGTGGGAGTGAATGAGAGGGACTGGAGGGACAGTAAGAAAATTTTTCTCAAATAAAACGATGGACATTTTTTATTTGTCTGATCTATCAGGAAGATGTCAGCAAAACTGCTGGGAAGTAGGTTTTTAGATAGGAGTACCTGTCAGGAAAATCCTCGTCCTATCTGGCTCTGCTGGGAATAAAAAATTAAGGGTCTTTAATCTATCTTATAGTAGAAGATGGTGGATAGCTCACAACAACAGGCCTTTTCCTCCTCTCACCAAAGGAAGCCACTTTTCCCTGAGTACTTAGTCTCTTTGAATGACACCAATTACAGAGAACTGTATTTTTGGGAAAAAGTGGTAGAGACAGAGAGCTGTGTTTTCTGGGCATTTGTAATAGCGTTTGCCTGCACTTAAGAATACCTGAAATTTACTTTCTGGACTCCATGCATTTCTTAAATACTAAGATACACCACTGTAAGTGACTTTGTAAAATCACTTGTCTATACATGTATTACAACTGAAAAAAAAAAAAAAAAGCCAAAGGGCCACAACACAGGAAAAGGAAATGGTGGCTGTGTTCCTCCCATTGAGTTACTGGGATGTAAACTGTATGCTTGTTGTATCCAAACATGTTGATATAATGGATGATGCCCTTGTCTTTAGCAGAGCTTTCTCAGAGGCATTCAAGGCCAGGCTGGATGGGACTTTGAGCAACCTGGTCCTCTGAGAGGTGTCCCTGCCTATAGCAGGGGGTTGGAACTAGATCTTGAAGATCCCTTCCAACCCAAACCATTCTATGGTTCTAAGACATGGTTCACTGTCAGTAGTTAATTGAGCAAGGAAGGGGGAATAGCAAGCAGCCACTGCAGCCTTTTTACTTTAAACATAACCTTACTGGCTCCTTATAGTTTTTTAAACTAGATGAGTACAGAGTTAAACAAAATAATAGTTTGCCTCCCATCCTCTCTTTTCTTGTTGTTTGTCATTTGTAAACATATGTCAAGTATCTCCATCTCTGAATTTGGTTCTCCTCTGATCCATCAGCAATGCCTGTTCATAGTTACATTAATACTTCACCTCCATGCTCAGATAATGCTCAGCTATGACACCAAGCAATCAGCTTAGATTGTTCATTGGCAGCTAAGAAGTAATCAAGATTTGTTCAGATGGAGATGGCAAACTAGCCTGACACCTCCAAAGCAGCCATCATGGTCTGTAGCAGCAGTAGTCTCAAGGCCATTTCATGCATTAGACCTACTCACTCTAACTGAGCTGTCTATCTATCACATACTATGTACTCTTAAGAATGAAAAGGTATGTCCAAAGGAATTACTGTGATCTACAGCAACAAGTTTATTTCTCCTTTACTTCAACATTTTTTTTCTTTAATCAATTGTTTTTCTACTTGATTACACTGTTAATAAGAAGCACACAGGCAATACTGAATGACAGAATTTGTGAAGCCTACACAGAATTCTGAGGTAAGTTGAATATTTCATCTGTAGCTCATTATGACAGGTAATAGTGGTTACAGAATGAGCCTCATATAGACACTATGTTTAGGAACAGCAACAAGAGTCATAAGAAGTATCTGAATTTTCCTTGTTCTTCGCATGCATCTTTACCATCCAGAGGAGTGTTTACAGTGCTGTAATCTCCAAGTGGGCTGGTGTTCAGATCCTAGTACTTGTGTCATGGTTTTATGATTTTTGGTATTGGTATTCCACATCATAACAACATGTAGTGCATTAAGAGTTAAAGAGTTAATACTCCAACTCCATCGATCATTGATATTTTCTGGGTATACCTGTCTCAGAAGAGAAGAACTACATTCCCCAGAAGACTTTGCGATGCTTTGCATTTTTACGTATTTTCCGCTCAGAGGGAAAAGATAAAAACACTCTGCGGTCACGGGACATTCTCTTTCCTCCGGGATCAACTCAGCAGTGGGTGCTCGCTGCCGTATCGCCTTCAGCGTTAGCGTAAGGCCTTCAGTTTATCGGACACTCTCTCTTGCTCATTTTCTTTGATTTAATAGCCTCAATTCCAATTATATTGTATTATATTGTGTTATTTTGCTTTCTGATATCTTATTTAGTAAATTAGCTTTCCTCCTCAGATCGTTGCCACTGTTTTGTTTCTAGGCCCATCTCCCTTTTTTCCTTTTCCCTTTCCCCCTTCCCCTTTCCTGGGGCGTGGGTCTGCAGGTCCCCCACACCAATCGTCACGGAACCGGGCCGATCCAGTCCGGTAAACCGTTGACATTTTTTGGCGCCCAACGTGGGGCAATGACCAGCTGCCTCAGCCGGGCAGAGACATACTCTTAGAGTGAATCTCTGTCTCTTGCTAGCAAGCTTATCTGTACTGCAGGTACTGTACGACATAACACGACCTTGAAGTCTGGGCGTACTGCCAGTTGTTCTGGGATATATGTAAACTTTTTTGGGTGCTGCTAGCTTGTTTTAGTAAAGAAAAAAAAAATGCTCTCTCTTTTTAAACTGCTCTTAAAGGGGCTGCATTTCATTGTTTTTTCCCTTTTAATGCTCAGAACGTACTGGGACCCTTTCCCTGAGCACCTGCAAGATCCTGAGAACTTGAACAGATATTTGAGACAGGGATGTTGCGGCTCAGACAGATCTGAGGAGGCCCAAATTATTTGGGGTCTGGCTTATGCCAATCAGACCTTATTCAGTACTCTCCCAAAGAGGCACAGTGTTTCTGGAATAGAGCGAGAGAGTCTCCGAGCCGAAAGGGATAGTGTCCAGATCCAGAAAGAGAGTCTTTTAGCTGACAATCAGACTCTCCTGACCAATTTAGACAGCCTCCAGTCTGATCAAGACACCCTCCAGACCAAGCAAGTCGCTTTTCAGTTCGAGAAAGACGCCCTCCGGCCTGAAAGAGATGCCCTCCACACTGAGCGAGATGCCCTCCAGTCTGAACTCAATAACCCTCAGTCTCAACAAGATGGTCTCCAGTCTGAGCAAGGCGCCCTCCAACCTGAAAGAGACACCCTCCAGTCTGAGAGAGACGTCCTCTTGCCTGAACAGTACTTCTTCAGAACTCAGCGAGGTACCTACCAGCCACAATAGCCTCTGCCCCCCAGCCAGGTGGGGGAGAGGGATAATAGAGTGTATTGGACTGTGTGGATTTGATGGCCTGGCACATCAGAACCACAAAAATATAAGGCACTGGTGGACACTGGTGCTCAATGCACTCTAATGCCTTCAAGTTATAAAGGGACAGAATTGATTCATATCTCTGGAGTGACTGGGGGCTTTCAGGAATTGTCTGTGTTGGAGGCAGAAATAAGCCTCAGTGGTAAAGACTGGCAAAAACATTCTATTGTGACTGGCCCAGGGGCTCCATGTATACTTGGTATTGATTATCTAAAAAGGGGATATTTTAAGGATCCCAAGGGGTATCAATGGGCTTTTGGAATAGCTGCTGTGGACGCAGATAACATTAAGCAGCTGTCTGCTTTGCCTGGCCTGTCAGAAGATCCGTCTGTTGTGGGGTTGCTACAAGTGGAAGAGCAACAGGTACCGATTGCTACAAAAACGGTGCACAGACGGCAGTACCGCACTAACAGGGATTCCTTGCTCCCCATTCATAATCTGATTCGTCAGCTAGAGAGCCAGGGAGTGATCAGTAAAACTCACTCTCCTTTTAACAGCCCATACGGCCAGTGCGTAAAGCCAGTGGAGAATGGAGGCTGACAGTAGATTACCGTGGCCTGAATGAAGTCACACCCCCACTGAGTGCTGCTGTGCCGGACATGCTTCAACTCCAGTACGAACTGGAGTCAAAAGCAGCCAAGTGGTATGCCACTATTGCAATTGCCAATGCCTTCTTTTCAATTCCTCTGGCCACAGAATGCAGGTCACAGTTTGCCTTCACCTGGAGGGGCATTCAGTACACCTGGAACCATTTGCCCCAGGGGTGGAAGCACAGCCCAACCATTTGTCATGGGTTGATCCAAACTGCATTGGAACAGGGCGGTGCTCCTGAGCACTTACAATACATTGATGACATCATTGTGTGGGGCAATACAGCAGGGGAAGTTTTCGAGAAAGGAGAGAGAATAATCCAGATCCTCCTGTGATCTGGCTTTGCTATTAAGCGAAGCAAAGTGAAAGGGCCTGCACAGGAAATCCAGTTCCTAGGTATAAAGTGGCAAGATGGACGTCGTCAGATCCCTACAGATGTGATTGAGAAAATCACTGCCATGTCTCCACCCACCAGTAAGACAGAGACCCAAGCTTTTCTGGGTGTAGTGGGCTTTTGGAGAATGCACGTTCCAAACTATAGTCTCATTGTGAGCCCTCTCTTTCGGGTGACGCGGAAGAAGAATGATTTTGTATGGGGCCCTGAGCAGCAGCAGGCTTTTGAGCAAATTAATCACGAGATATCCCGTGCCGTGGCCCTGGGGCCAGTGCGGACAGGACAGGATGTAAAGAACATCCTCTACACTGCTGCTGGAAAGGAAGGTCCCACTTGGAGTTTGTGGCAGAGAGCTTCTGGAGAGACCCGAGGCCGACCCCTTGGTTTCTGGAGTCGAGCATATAGGGGGTCTGAGGAGCGCTACACTCCAACTGAGAAGGAGATCTTAGCCACGTACGAGGGGGTTCGAGCTGCTTCCGAAGTAATTGGAACTGAAGCGCAGCTCCTTCTGGCACCTCGACTGCCAGTGCTGAACTGGATGTTCAAAGGAAAGGTTCCCTCCACCCATCATGCTACTGATGCCACTTGGAGTAAGTGGATTGCGCTGATTACACAGCGAGCTCGGATGGGGAACCTCAGTCATCCAGGAATCCTGGAGGTGATCATGGACTGGCCTGAAGGTAAAAAGTTTGGAACAACACCAGCAGAGGAGGTATCACGTGCTAAAGAGGCCCCACCATATAATGAACTACCAGAAGATGAAAAGAGATACGCCCTGTTCACAGATGGATTGTGTCGCATTGTGGGAAAGCACTGCAGATGGAAATCTGCTATGTGGAGCCCCACACGACGAGTTGCAGAGGCCACTGAAGGAAAAGGAGAATCAAGTCAATTTGCAGAGGTAAAGGCTGTCCAACTGGCCTTAGATATTGCTGAACGAGAGAGGTGGCCAGTGCTTTATCTTTACACTGACTCATGGATGGTGGCAAATGCTTTATGGGGGTGGTTACAGCAATGGGAACAGAATGGCTGGCAATGGAGGGGTAAACCTATTTGGGCTGCTGAACTGTGGAAAGATATTGCTGCCCGAGTAAAGAATATAGTTGTGAAGGTGCGCCAAGTAGATGCTCATGTTCCTAAAAGCCGGGCAACTGAAGAACAACAGAATAACCATCAGGTAGATCGAGCTGCCAAAGTTAAGATGGCTCAAGTAGACTTGGACTGGCAACATAAGAGTGAATTATTTTTAGCTCGATGGGCCCATGAGACCTCGGGCCATCAGGGAAGAGACGCAACATATAAATGGGCTAGAGACCGAGGGGTGGGCTTAACTATGGACGCTATTGCACAGGTTATCCATAACTGTGATACATGCGCCACAATTAAACAAGCCAAGAGGATGAAACCTCTCTGGGGGGAAGGGTGATGGCAAAAATATAAATATGGGGAGGCGTGGCAGGTTGATTATATCACCTTGCCACGATCTCGCAATGGCAAGCGTTACGTGCTTACCATGGTGGAAGCAACCACTGGGTGGCTTGAAACATATGCAGTACCCCATGCTACTGCCCGAAACACCATTCTAGGTCTCGAGAAACAAGTCCTATGGCGACATGGCACTCCAGAAAGAATTGAGTCAGATAATGGGACTCATTTCAAAAAATCTTCTTGTGAATTGTGAGTGTTTACAATGCTGTAATCTCCAAGTGGGCTGGTGTTCAGATCCTAGTACTTGTGTCATGGTTTTATGATTTTTGGTATTGGTATTCCACATCATAACAACATGTAGTGCATTAAGAGTTAAAGAGTTAATACTCCAACTCCATCGATCATTGATATTTTCTGGGTATACCTGTCTCAGAAGAGAAGAACTACATTCCCCAGAAGACTTTGCGATGCTTTGCATTTTTACGTATTTTCCGCTCAGAGGGAAAAGATAAAAACACTCTGCGGTCACGGGACATTCTCTTTCCTTCGGGATCGACTCAGCAGTGGGTGCTCGCTGCCGTATCGCCTTCAGCGTTAGCGTAAGGCCTTCGGTTTATCGGACACTCTCTCTTGCTCATTTTCTTTGATTTAATAGCCTCAATTCCAATTATATTGTATTATATTGTGTTATTTTGCTTTCTGATATCTTATTTAGTAAATTAGCTTTCCTCCTCAGATCGTTGCCGCTGTTTTGTTTCTAGGCCCATCTCCCTTTTTCCTTTTCCCTTTCCCCCTTCCCCTTTCCTGGGGCATGGGTCTGTGGGTCCCCCACACCAATCGTCACGGAACCGGGCCGATCCAGTCCGGTAAACCGTTGACAACTTGCTTGGTGAGTAGAATAGCTAGCTACACTAACACTTACCTACTACAGTTGTCTTGCTGATTCAACACTACTTGTGCTTTTGGAGTTCAGCTAGTGCTACCCAAAGCCTTAGGTCCTTAGGGCCTCCAACCTTTTTATATTGTGCACTTCTGTCAGTAAAAATGCTGCGTTTTGCCAATATGAACTAGTTTAAAGAGAGTTTGCTTGTGTTTCCAATGAATTGGAACAGCTCTTGCTTCAGCCAGAAGGCAACTGGCAGGCATCATACAGCCCTCCAATCTGCGTCTTTCACTTCCTTACCTAGCAGTTAACAAGCTTGTGTGAACTAGCTTGTCTGATCTGACTTGCTGCATCTCCCAGAAAGCCTTCTCTTAGCTGTTGCTTTCCTAAACTCAATTACTTCATATAAATAAACATAATCAAGTTCTTAAGGGACCAATATTTTATGTCACAGGAAAGAGTGAAGAGGTCAAACTTTACTCATAGCCAAAGCTCCCAAAGTGGCAGAAAGCCACCAAGTTATGTTTAACCATATTATAGAATCATATTTTCCAGTACTGTGAAGGGGACAAATCTGCCAATCTGGCTGAGATTAACTTCTGAGGAAGGAATAATCCTTTATTTATTCAGACAACCAACTGAAAAATTTTTTGCCTCTTTACACATTTGACTGTCTTACAGATGCTGTGGATCTGTTGAGGTTGGTGTAGGCAAACTTAATTCTTTACTCTGAGTTTGTGATGATAGCTTCCTCCTTCGATGTTTGTCATATTGAATGGTTACAGTGGTTCTTTGGAGAACAGGACATTACATGCCAGTTCCATAAAAATGCCACAATTGAATTAAGACTATGAAACATAATGGAAGTTTTCGATAATGCTTTAAATTCTAAAATGCTCATTGCATACTTCATTTTACAGTCTTTTGAATGTAAAAATATGGTTGATCCTGGTGAAGCAGATGAACCTGATGATTAGGACACTGAGTCTGAGTGAAAGGAATTTAGAGAACAAGACATGAGATAAGAAACAGCCTGGCATGTACAGAGCTTATGAGGACAGCAAGTAACGTAAGATGATGGTCAGGGTAAGTGGTACAACATAAACTGATCTAGGGATGTGACAACAATGTGCTCTTATGTATCTCCTAAAATTTGGTGTCTCCTTTCCTAGTGCTGTAGGAGTGGGTGAAGAGTGGAGAAAGAAGAGCTTTTTTCTGCTTGATTATTAGTCTGGGAGATAAAGGAGAGTAAACTGGTGTAGCCAAACACTTCCCAGTCTCCTTAGCATTGTGTGGTTTGTGGCGCAGATTATTACTTGCCTTATACCTTCATAGCTTTGCATAAAGGGAAGGGCAGCTTGGTTGGTGTTACTTGGTTTGTGTGATTGGCCTCCTTGACAGAGCAAGTAACAGGAAAAAACTAACCATTGATGGGAAAAGTTATGCAGCCTCTCTTGATGCAAGCTGTGGCCAGAAAAGAGGTGTACCAGGAAATACTCAGGATGGATTATTGTTGTGTTGATTCTTGTGTTGAGTAGTTCTTGGGAAGAAAGATTTCTTGGTTCACCTGCATGGCAAGGTGGAGTGTTACAGCTATGTTGAAGAGGACTCTTGTGGATAAAAAGGGCACATTGATTGCATGTCTAGAGAACTAAAAGCAAATCTGAGGATGCCTGGGCTCCTGCTCTTGATTCCCTTGTATGAGGTTGTGAGCTCCATAGGATAACACAAACTGGTTTGTGAGAGTGATAATCAGGGTTTAGGAAACTACTTTGGTCTTGTCTGTAATTTAGGATTACTTATCATTTCTACAAATGAGCTTCCAAGGTACCTGATATTTTCTGGATTGTGATATGTAGCTTGGAACTTAAAATTGGTTGAGGGAAAATCTGAGATATGTTGGGTAAAGAAGCTTTTGCTCATAATCTGAGCAAAAAATAGCATAGTCATGTCCATTCTCCTGTGACTTCTGTGTAAAGGTTTGCACATGTGTTTGTGCTGTTAGCCTTTGCAATTTGTCTCTTTGTTTAAATAGAAGGGGTTAGGGCTCTGAGACTCCAAGGGTCCATATTTAAAGCGTGTGAATGACTACACCAGTATCATCCTGAATTATTTAACTACAACAACGTATGTAATTCATCTAGCTGGGAGAGAGCTTTATAAATACTGTTTTCATGTATAATTCCATGAGGGAGGTGTGGAAAATGTAGATCATCAGAGCTGTTGCAATTGGGGTTTGGCTCTATATCCAAAACATGTAAGAATTTACTCTGATGACGTAAGCCTCTTGCAAAATATTCATTCACAAGTTCAATAAAAAAAAATAAAATAACAGCAACAAATTATTTGTAGAAGAAATAAATTATGAAGGAATCAAATTTCGTACAAGAAACCTTGGAAAACAAGATCACAAATAACAAAATATACTGTTTAGAACCCAGATGGCTGCATAAAGTAAATAGCTGTTTCCTCAGTGGAAACATAGGCAATTTGGCTGCGTGAAGCTCCAATTCCAGCAGAGACCCTTGAAACAGATGTTGATATTGCTTGTGCATGGAAACTCTAGTAAAAAACAAGATGTTCAGGTAACATGAATGTAAGGACCGACAACCTCAGATATCTTTGTAAGCAACTTACTCTTAAAACAAAAATGTGATCATTATAAAGCCTGGAAAACAAGCATCTTTCTGTACATATGCTATGATAAGCTAACGTGTCTGGGTAGGGTATTTGAGAATTTTCAATAATTTTCTTCCATCTGAAACAGACAGGCCAGTGGAGTATTTCAAGACCAAAAATAAAATGTAAGTTGAATCTAAGTACAGGTAGGGATATGTAGATATATGTATAGTAGCTAAAAAATTATAATGTCTTTTCCTGCATAGAGAAGAAATAAGAAATTAATTACAATAGTTCTTCATGTCACGCTAACTTAAAAAATTGTCCTATATTAATGTTTTTGGTTTTTATTTTCACTAATATGTTTATGTTACCATTTCTTATATATCCGATCAGGCATGTCCTTAGATTGTTAAATTCTTTACTCAAGCTGATCCTGAGAAATGTGAGTTCTGGAAGTATGTTTTCTGGAGGAAATGCTAAAAGTTTTTCAGTGGAACATATTTTCTCTGTATAGTAAGTAGAAAAAGCAGTAGATTTGCAAAAATCCCTGGCCTTCCTGTTCTTCAAATGCTCTCATTGTTTGCATCTAGTAAATGTGGTACAACAGTTTCCTGACTGACAGCAGCAAAGCTCTTTTGTAATATTTTGCTGTCTGATCTGGTTGATCCCTCCTTCATGAAGACCCAGAATACAGAACCTGTGCAATCGATTAGTTTGTTCTTGAGCAGCTAATGGAAATACTGCTCCAGCATATACAAGATCAGGTTGCAAAGTTCATTCACACTTTGAAGCAGTAATGAGTTGTGGGGCTTAGAACATCTACAATCTTAACATGATGACACAAATACTGTTGGCTATAAGGGCGACTGCCACTGACTCTATATACACTTTTGGGTGAGTGGTCTGAAGACCACGGTGTGGTGAAGAAGCCTGATAATAACTTTTCTCCTTTTTCCTCTTTGAAAATACATGCAGGAGGATAGCATCTGTGCAATGGGCTTTACAGAAGTCAGTGGTTTAAGTACATGCCTAGATTATGAGAGATTCAGTTTCTTGCTCAGCCTGGGAGAGGATTCAGCTTCCTGTAGGACATTCTGAACCATGAGTATTCTGGGAAATCTGTCATCTGCACAGATCGGTTCTCAATTTGATGAGAAAACACAGGAATTCATTGCAGTAGGTTCAGCATTCATGCAAATATTATTAAAACATAGCCTGCTCCAGAGTGTAGTCAATGAGAATTTAGTGTTCTTGGAAATAAACAAACAAAACAAACAAACAAAACAAACAATCAAAACAACAAAAAAAAAAAGCAGTAGCTCAGTAAGTTCATTGTCGTGAATGTCCAAGGCTGTCTGTTGTTTTCCCAAGCTTAGGTTTGACCTCAAGAGGCCCTAGAGACAAGGCAAGTGCAAAGCACTTCATAGTTCTATGGGTAAGACAGGAGATTCCTCACCTCCTCTCCAAATTGTAAGTCATCTATATGTGAAAAAATAGTAGAAGTCCAATTCGTATTTTATAAGTTGTTCAAAGCAGCAGATTTGTTAGCTGGTTGTGTCAAGGTACCCTAGTAATCTCCCACATTAGATTAATTTCATTCCTCAAAGGGAAAAAGAGGAGGAAATATTCTGCTAGTAGGTCTTCAGGTACCAAGGTTCTTTTAACCATTAATCTAAACAGAGAACCTTACTGACATTGCAAGGGCTTTGATAAAATGTATGGTAGAGAGCTACTGTTATATCTACTGGAGAGTGTTGAAACGGCTCGATTTGAAACTATATCCTCAAATGTTTGTGTTGAGTAGTCTTTCCTCTCCTCTGATTACATAGTAGCTCTATACTTTGGATAAAACAGATTCTCAGTTCTCTCCCTATCTTACCATTCTGATGCCTGGTCATCTTGTTGCTCAGTTCAGTGGCAACAACTGAGTTCTGAAGCGTGCAGAGCTGAAAGCCTCTGTCTTCCAAGGCTTAGTTAGAATGAGGGAATGGGAAGACAGCATCGTAATTCAGAATCCTAAATCATTCACTTGCCTATTCTCTCTACTACATTTTCTCTGACTGTGATAACAGACGTGTGCTTGTCTTTTAGCTAAGGATACCAGTTTCCCACACTTAGCATAAAATCTGTATTTTCTAAGAAAGTACCAAAAGTGTTTCCCAAAAGAAATAGCTTTATTAATGCTAAACTACAGTGCCTTTGCTGTCTTATGATATTGCTCCTCTAACTCACCTAAGTCAGCTGAGTCAACAAGCTAAACACCACACATCCCAGTATTAATTTCTTCAATCTTGACACGTCTGGATTGTAGTTTTACATTTCTTAACTCAGCTGTCAGCAGCCTCTAAATGTGTTGGTACTGTCAGAACGCATAGATTAGGGCTTAGTATCACAAAGAGATATTTTGTATGACTCTGAGAAATCCCCTTTGTAGACTCCTTCTGCATTTACAGTAATAATGGACTGGGTTTGCCACTCTTAGTAATTAATGTCTAGTGCTAAAACTACAAGAAACAAACACTGCTTTGCTGATTTGCCCTCTCTGAAGAATCTCTTTGATACGGAAGAAAAAAAATCTGAAACAAAAAAAAGTCTGAATTCTTTTCATTTCAGAGAAGACTCCTGTGGTGCCTTCTGCAATTTGGACACCTGTTCATCTGACCAATGCCACAATAAAATCAGACTCAAATTGCTTTATTCAGTAAAGATAAGTAGATAAAATCACAGAAAATGAAGTCAGAGTAGAGTAAATTCTTGCTCTACTCACAGCTGTTAGCTTAATGGAATTGCCTTTCTCATGGAAAGCACAGCTGCTTCAGCCCTGCCTGCAGCATGCGTGTGCGCCTGACATGGAAGGGGTTATGGAGCTGCAGCAAGGTTCATCTTGAGCCTCCAAGGCCGCTGTCAGAGGAGGCCTTCATTAAAATGTGAGTGTAGAAGAAAAGTATTTTGATCAAACCATGCCTGGCTACCATTTGGTTGTAAGGTTGTCAGAGAACTCAGTTTGCAAATTTCTCAGCATATACTTGCTGATGGACCACTTTCTTTCAGACAGTAGTGGGTCTTGTGCAACATTTGTTTTCTGCCCCTAGTAACATCAACGCACTTCCTTTTTACAAGTGAGCATGTGTCCTCACAAGCTGGCAGACCTTTGCAAACCAGACTGTTGGCCTGGCTGTGCAAGTGTCACTGGCACCTTGCCTTTGCAGATCATAGGGTCCACATCTTTGTAGGTTTGATTAATTCTTTATAGGTATGCATAATTGGAGATGGATTCAATTCTGATTTGTGAGTGTGATCAGTAGTTACACATACAGGGCTACTTTTTCTTCCCCTTCAGCTACACTGCTCATATTATAGAATTCCTCCTTTAGCTTATGCCACAAATACAATAGGACACTATGCCTTACTTTGCCATTTCCAAGTGAGAATAATGAGCCCCTTTATCTTGCAGGAAAACTGTGAAAATAAGTCAAATAATGTACTGCAAATGGACTGATATTGAGCTGACAAACACAAATAAATAATGTGGTTTTAGAAGTTGGTCTGAATAATATGTAAAAAATAAGGCTCTAGACTGGTAATGAACAGTGACAGAAGGAAAAATTATTGAATTGTTGCTCATTTAGTAAACGTGATTCCTGCTGTGCACTGGATGAAACTGGTCCCGTGGGGAAAATAGAAAGACTATGATAATTTTTACAAAAAGAAGAATGACTTATGGTCACAGAAACAAGCTTACATTTACTATTTTCTAACTTTTGAGTGATGTGTGGCTACCAAAAGATATTTCAGAAAAATTGTATAGGGATATTTTATTAAAGTGATTGTATAACTTTTGAAAAGAGAATGAGAGAATGGAATATGTAACAATTCTGTTCAGGAGCATTGACCTAACACCTACTAGTACTGAAAGTACTGAATTGCCTGAAGTCACTTCAACTAAGAGAAGCTACCCAGGCAGTATGCTATCATCTTCTGTGTGGGGAAATGTGAGCCTTCTCATAAGGAAATGGAGCTCCTAACCTGATAGAAGAGGGAGCCTATGGTGGAAGTTATTGTAGTCAGGTGGGTGGCTGTTGGTATTCCTATCCTGGAGTAAAGCATAAAGACAGCCCACCTTTGATTAATAAATTGGTCTGTGAAGAACAGGATGGATAATGAGTTGCTAAATGGCAATAGATTTCCATAGGTTCAATGTGAAGTGACTTTCTCATAGATTTCAAGCGTTTTTTCCAAGATTTTTTATTTTTTTTTATTTTTTAGATGAATTTATTATGTTCAAAAAGCAATTTCTAGAAGTTACTGACACAGATAATATACCTGTATTCCCTTATCGCATTCTTGGAAAAGGCAGAAATATTTTGAAAGAAAATCTCTGAAATACACACTGCAAAAGCTTCAAAACCAAATAGTTAGAATTTAAGAATTTCTAAACAATTGAAAGCAGGATTTTCTAATGAGAAACATCAAGGAATATTAACAGTATTTGCTTTTTCCAGCTATGTTTGTGATAATACATGATGGTATTTTTAAGGTAGAGAGCTGTAAACCCGAAGTAAGTCAATTGTATGTAGTCATATTTTACATTTTAATGGACTTAATTAATGAGTCTGGCATGCTTTTGAAAATGCTTTTATTTATTCTTAGATTAAAAAGTAGAATGTGTCAGTACAAAATAAAATTTCGGAGTTATACTTCTGGAGTGCATAAAACAGATCAATGCTGATACAAACTGGGAAATTACTGTTTACCTTGTGTACTATTTCAGCAGTATTCATTGCGGATTTACATAATGATTAGTTTGTTATGTTTCTCCTCTAGTGAGCTTGACTTGAAACAGGAAACTCTGCTGGATTTAACTGTTGCACCTGATTGCCTTTATCTTTTTTAAACTTTCAGACACAAGCTCTAAGGCTTCTATGTGTGTCTATTTCTATGAGAAGGTAGAAAAAAAAATCTGCTTCTCTATCTGGTCTACCGAATGACTTCAGCTTTGCTCTGTTTTATACAAGGCAACCTTTGCATTTGTCGAACAGTATTTTGATTATAAAACACTGCACTAGCCAGCTGTGAATTTTGTGTATATACCTTAAATTGCATTTTTACTTTGCAGACTACTATATATGAGATCTTTAGCAGGTTATTTATTTATTTATTTATTTATTTACTAAGTCAGGTTCTGTAATTAGTATTTACCTCCTACTTAATAAGTATTTCATCAAAACTCTAAGGAAATACTGTGAGTGTTTGCATAGGGCCAAGTGGAGTGTGTGGCAGGCTGTTTCCTTACCTGAAACTGCATTTGTGGAATAACAGAGCTCCAGATGGAGAATGTAGTTCCACCTTTGAATAAATGCATGATTCTGATAATTGTCTGTCTTGCCTTGAGTGATGAAATTCTCTTCATGACAGAGGGTTTATGGTTTTTTCATTAATACAGCATCCTTGAGCTGATCCAAAAACCCTGCCATCTTTCAAGAATTTCATCGAGATAGCAAAGAATTCAGATGTCTTGTGTTGTCATGGAGTCATCCATGACAACCCTTCTGCAGGTTGCCCTCTCCCAGCCAGTGCAGGGCTGTCCTCTGGCTGTAGCTTCCATAATTCTGCATATTGTTCTTTCTTGTACCCCTTAAAACTGGATAAAATAAAATAAAATAAAATAAAATAAAATAAAATAAAATAAAATAAAATAAAATAAAATAAAATAAAATAAAATAGGAGGATAATTGACAAGTATAGTTACCCATCATAGAGTATTGGGATCTACCTCCAAGTAGCTGAAACTGACACAAACAAAACAATAGCCTGTTGCTTATAAATAGCCCTTTTTGCTTTGTTCTGTCTGTGAAGGTGCAGCCTTCCCCACTGTTGCTTTACCCCAGTTGTGGAGCTGGGTTGCAATTAGGGAGGAAGATTTTCCTTCTAAAAATACAGGATTCAGAGCATCTTGTTGGCTAAGCAGAACAGATGGGAAGCATACCGCTCTGCCCTCCTCAGCAGGTTATAATCTGGTGGTTTGTGTAGGAGATTTAATGTGGATATGAATAAATAATAGAGAGAAGGGAAAGAGATATTTGCTCAAAACAGGGTTTACAGAGTGCTGTGCCCTACTGATAAACCAGTCCAAAAAAACTTTGAGACTCATTTTTCAACTTCTTTGACAGAACCTGGTGTCCCAGTTTGAAGGACAGTCTGTGGATTTCACTCCCATTATCCATTCCTTTCCTAGCAACGTTACATCTCCCATTTTTTCTAATAAAGCATTCTTTTTCTTTTAAGGAAAATAAATCAGCAATTTAGAAAGGTTGACCAGAAACAACCCACCAAAGCAGAGTCCAGACCTCTGTGAGTGACAGCACTATCTTGCAAGTTCTATAAATACTTGGTGTCACCCCATGCACATCTTCCTTGGATTTTGCATTTATTTCTACCTACATTATACACCATCATGGGTAGCAAAATATGGAAAAGAGGAGACAGAGCAGAGATTAGGGGCTGGAAACATTTTCACAGCAGTATCTTGTCAGCTTTCCAGCACACTCTGACTTATCGAGATCCAAACACTCACAGCTGGTGCATATTTTAATGCCAAATGACTGACATGGCTGAAATTGGAATTCACAGTCCCTCGATGCACTGTACTAGCACATTTAGTCAGCGTATTGCTTTTGTGTGACTCTTTTAAAGTTAAGTTACATTTCAATGAGTGCATTTTTATGGAGGCTCTGTGAACTTGCATGGAAGAGTATATGGTTTGGTGTGCCAAGTGGCTGTATATCTGATTAAAACTAAGAGGTAAAGCAACATGAAAAGCCCTGCTAATTTACTGCCCTAAAATTGTCAATTAGAGAAGTGCCAAGCAGTCTGGAAAGAGCTCCAGTTCTTCCAAAAGCAGAACAGTGCCAACTCCAAGGCAGAGGAAAGAAGAAATATTTGTCAACTCTATCCAATAGCTGGTCACATAGTAATTGGGAGGTAAATTCTCCAACCTGACTTGTTTCTCTGATTGTTGGAAAAAAGCCTGGTTTTGTGGTTTGTCTTTTTTTGTGTGTGTGTGTTTATTTTTAATTTTTTACTTTTCCATCAGTTTATTCTTTTTTGTTCATATTGTGATGGCTTGCTGTGTTACTTAATGCCTAGCTGCATATTCTACATTGTCATGTTTCCTGAACAGCTCAGTATATAATGGCTAGAAATACGAAGGCCATTTTCCTTTTAAAAAGTGCTGTTCAATTATGCAGACCTTGGCTTGATTTTGATTCTCTGAATGCCGCTAAGAGTACCAGTGCAGTGAAAGTGTCCACCCAGTGAGGCATTCTGTGGCACAGACTGTCAGCATTAGGGCCACCATTCTTCTAATGATAGCACTGGAAAGGATGTGTCGCACAATGCTGTGGTATTTGGGGATAGGCTCTCATAACTTAAGGTTGTCCCAAATGCTGTTTAAATTGTTTAAATTATTCTAGAGTTATGGAGCAACTCAGATTTAGTTCATTAAAATTCCTACTAAACTGTGAAATGAATTGAATCCAGTTCAATTAAATGAAGAAAGATCTCATGAGAGATGCATTTGAACTCTCCAGACCTACAAAAGTCTTGTTGTTTACATGTGATCCACATGTTCGCAAAAAATTGTCTCTGTGGATTAATTTGACACAGAGGAGAGCAACAAATCAGTCAGTATTTTTATCATGACCTTAATTTTGTGGGATTTTATGCCACACCTGCTTTCTTTACTTTTTCTTTTTGTTAAGTCCTATATTTCTGTTTTCTTCAATGACAGAAATACAGATTTAAGGATGAACAAAACAATATAGAGTATATTGACCAGTCTTTAAAAGTGGTTAATTAAATATCTTAGCAAAGACAGTCTGTGGAAAATGGGAACAAAACAGTACATAATTTCTGTATCTGGGCAGTTTTTGAAGAACATGTGGAAAACAAAATGAGCCACAGATGGGATAAGATTTTAAATAGACCAGCAGAGGCATCCAGGCCAACATTGTCACATACCATATTGGACAGAGTGAATAATCTCCATCAGCAACTTCTTTGCCCCTTCTTGTAAATCTGTTCCAGGGTTGAAAGAGATCTTTCAAAAAGTAATGGGAAAATATGGTCAAGTACTGATGTAAGAAGTAAAGAGAGGCCAAAGCACTTGGCTCAGAAAAGTAGTAGTTCATTTTTTCTTGGAGACCGCTCTGAGATAAATGGAAATCACACTGGTGATCATTTGTACAGGCTCTATGTCAAGAGCACCAGTCTCAGTAGCTAGTGAGGTTCAAAGCTAGGACTTTAGCAAGGCTCTGTCTGACTATAATATGGAAGGAAAACAAAATCATTTTTCCCCAAGGTTCAGCACATATATGCCTCCCAGTGCCCTTAAGAGCAGATTCACTATTGCCTTCACTGGCAGCAGAAGTAGATCATGAACAGTGGATTTTACAAATGGACTATGTATATATGTTAAATGGGAAAGAATAATGCTAGTACTCCAATATGTGGTACATTACAGGCTGAAACTGGCTGTTTTCCAGAATTGTGGAACAATTCATCAAGTTACGAAGTGACAAGAAGAAATTCATTACTTATTTTCACACAGAATCTGTAATTAAAAAAAAAAAATCAAGTTTAAGAACAACAAGCTTGAAGCACTTCACAAAGGTATCTCAGGCTGTTAAGAAAAAGAGAAATAGCACAAGAACCAAATTGTCCTTGTTGTCTACATGCAGACAACATATTTAGTTCTTGCAAGTAAGACTTCTTTGTTCAAAGCACCAGGCCTCTTCCAAACAATCTGAGACAGTGGCATGTTTTGGTACTAAATTCACTGGGAGCAGGGATGGGGCCATGATGGATCAGTACCAAGTGAAATCATATTTTGATGTAAGTATTTTCATTGATTCTTCTCTTTAAATTCATGTTGTCTTCTTAGAGTACTCTTTCCTGTGCAGATTTCAAGATAGGATACATGACAAATAGTGTTCTTCACATGTCTCTGGTATTGCATATATTTAATGAGTCTGAGCATAATTTATCTCCAGTAGAGAGCACTCTGAGATTAGAATTAATATTGGGAGTTCCATGCGGAAATTATGGTTTAGCCATAAATGCAAAGCACACTGCAGAATTAAACAGATAAATTTTTAAGCAGGCAATGTATGCAATTGTAAAATTAGCTTATTTTTACCATTTGATTTTTTAAAGACCAAATATTTGAATCTTATGAATAGAGTGTTCTTTAGTTTAACCTTTAAAAGTATGACTACTAGATGTCATATTTCTGTCTTTCCCTTACATTGTATATTAATGGAACTATTGTAAACTGTATTTTCAGTGTATGACTTTTCCTTTTTTTCCAAACTTGAAAATTATTTGATGAAGTGAATTATACTAAGCAGTACTGCACTGTTGCTTTCATTTCAGTTTACTTTAATTATTTTCATTTATTTTCATATTACAGCGCAAAACCTGTTTTTCATCAGTAACTTTATATAGTGTTTCATTCGTACTATTGAAAGACATAAGAAATATAAAATATTGCCATAATCAATAAACTTAAGTACAGACTTTCAATCCTGCTCTGTTTAGAGTGCATTAATCTATGTACTAAATCACATCATCATTGCAATTCTTTCCTTCTTGCAGTTTTTTAATTTTCCTTACAATGTGTTCTAATTACACTAATCTTTTTGTACTTGAAGGGGCTTGCTTTCAAATGCTCTTTTGGTATTTTGCTTCACCCTATAATGTAATGGTGGTTTTTAAATTCTACCCAGTCATTCACAAGCTGAAGGGCTCTAATTTCATATGACCCAGCAATGGATGAGATGATTAAGGATAAATCTCCAACACCTTTAACTCCAGAATTTAGTTTTTTTCTGGAGGTAAGAGCAGCTTACCTATCCATGTCAAAAACATAGAGGCTTTTATGAAGTGCAGTAAGCCTCATTGTGTGGAGCCCCATCTGGAGAGATTTTATTTTACTCAGGCTCTTCTGACTGAACCTCACTTTCTGTGCATTTCTCTTTGTAGTTGTGTAGCTGGACATCCGTACAGTTTCCTGTGCCAGGATGCTGTCACCCAGTTGGGCAAGAACACTATTGCTCTCTGAGATGAAACTGTGTTTCCACAGGAAACCTACCTCTTCACTGTATGGAGAAAAAAGATCAAATGAAACTAAAGCACAGTTGAGATCAACTTTCATATACTTAATGCAGTTTTGAAACATCATTTACGTGCATAGGTGAGAGTTTTATATATATATGATCAGGTAGTTCAGGTGAAAGAAAACATGTAGGAACAGAGCTGAACCAACAGTGTAGGCATCTCAAGAGAGAGAAAGATGAAAGACTTTAGGTGTGTACTGTATATATTCATTAGTGTATGAACAAATAAGTGTGTGACCCATACCTTTGAATGTCTAACTCAAATTAACTCCTTTCATCACTGAAGAGTCTTTTAAAAACCTATCCAACAAAGACCAACTTCATTTCAACTTCACTAGTCATTGACACACTGATGCAGGTCTACAGGAATCTTTCTTTCTGATAATGACACCATTAAAACAGAATCATTTAGTTCTAAATGTTGCAGAATGCGTGCCTGGTGTGCCAAGCACCAGTGCATGGAAGTCTTTGCAGCACTCTGGTGGGGTAAAGGGAGATCTAGGTGTTTTACATGTTTGCTGAAATGCTAAATGTAAGCATGTTGTCAACGGTTTACCGGGTTGGATCGGCCCGGTTCCGTGACGATTGGTGTGGAGGACCCGCAGACCCACGCCCCAGGAAAGGGGAAGGGGGAAAGGGAAAAGGAAAAAGGGAGATGGGCCTAGAAACAAAACAGCGGCAACGATCTGAGGAGGAAAACTAATTTACTAAATAAGATATCAGAAAGCAAAATAACACAATATAATACAATATAATTGGAATTGAAGCTAATAAATCAAAGAAAATGAGCAAGAGAGAGTGTCCAATAAACCGAAGGCCTTACGCTAATGCTGAAGGTGATACAGCAGCGAGCACCCACTGCTGAGTCGATCCCAAAGGAAAGACAGTGTCCCGTGACCGCAGACAGTTTTTATCTTTTCCCTCTGAGCGGAAAATACGTAAAAATGCAAAGCATCGCAAAGTCCTCTGGGGAATGTAGTTCTCCTCTTCTGAGACAGGTATAGCCGGAAATATCAATGATCTATGGAGTTGGAGTATTAACTCTTTAACTCTTAATGCACTACATGTTGTTATGATGTGGAATACTAATACCAAAAATCATAAAACCCTGACACATGTCAAAATGAGAAATCGATTTGCGCTGTTGTTGTAGAACACCAATACCCCAGTTAGAAAAATAACATAGATAAGAACCATATTGAACTGTACTTTATGAATTTTTTAATTTTTATGGTTCTTCTTGGGAAAAACAATGTGAAAGCTGCATAATTTTAAGGGGACAAGGAAGAGAAGTACTAAGGAAGCTGTGTTCAAATGAACCAAAACATTAATGTTAGGGGAAATAACAAGGCTTTACTTTCAGGCTGATAGATTGCACTTTGAAACAAAATTTGTAGTTTAGCTCTAACATTGTTTTGTAATTTGTTCTCATTCAGCAAAGATGAACCATGCTTGATTATTATTTTTATTTATTTATTGTCTGTATGTTAAATTGATATATATGTAAACATAAACTTAAGATAGAAACAACTTTTTTTGCCTTGCTGCCAAAAGTACTGGTGAGACAGAGATACTAAGAAAAAAGATTTTACACATTTTAGTTATGTCAGTAGCCCTGCACTAATGACTAATGTGCTTATTAACCTTTAACTAGAAACTGCTTTTTATCAGTTTTAACTTTTCTTACAGCATTTCCTAGATTATTCTGTAAGGAAATTTATTTAAATATTTTTAGATATACATTTTTAAATAAATATTTTTTTAAAACAACAACAACAAAAACTATACAGTGTATTAAATAGATAATTGCCAATTGCTTTGGATTCCAGACTTCTTGTTTATTTATTAGTAGGGTTTTCTATTTAAATGATATAAATAACCAAGGCAGAGACACAGCTTGCAAGAACCTATCTGGGTCTTTATCACTGAACAGAAGCTGTCACTTCATGGGTGCGGTTCACTTGCTTCTTTCATGTATTTCTTGCCCTAGCATCAGGCAAGCCTCATCCCATGAGAACTTGTGGCTGCTGTTTTTCTCAGAGCTCCCTTATCTCAGGTTCCAGGGTTGTCTTTTTTTAGCTCTCTTGTTGTGTTGCAATCTCTCAATGGACTCCCTGAACTGCAGTGCAATGCGGCGGCTGAGGGGCATTGTTTGACTCTGTATATTGGCACAGATATTTTTCACCTCTGTGGTTTTGTGAGGGAATTGATAATTAAAAATGAGAGGCTTGTGACTGTAGCATAATGTAAGAATACTTCGAAATCAGAAAGCTTACATTGCAGTATTCCAGAGGAAATGAAAGTTCAAGGATGTCTGCATTATTAATCACTTGTATTGTTTCTCTCTGTGATAAAATAATCTGTATTTGGTTTGATTCTGCATGAATACTTACATTTAAAAAAAAAAATCAGTGTATTCTTTTACCAGTTTCCTCTTAATGGCATTGCTGTTCTCTCTATAGAAATCTCACTTGATGAAAAAAGATTTCTATCTAAATTTGCCAACACTAGAATAAGAATACCTGTTGCCTAAATTTGATGTGTAATCTTTAGATTATAAATTCTTGGAGATAGAGATTGCCTTTTATTCTGTGCTAGTAGGGTACCTAAAGCAATAGTGTCATTGTAATTGACTGTAGGAGAATGGGTATTGAAACCTAATATTTCAACAGCTACAGTACTCAAAATGTGTTTTGAAAGATGACATATAAAGGCTCTATTGCAATCTGTAGTTGGTAAACAATATAAAAATAAAAAATATGACACTTCCTTTGTCTCTCTTGTGCCCACAGTCACGAAAACATAAAGCTCTAGACTTAGAGAAACCAATATTAGAAAGTACTCAGCTACAAGATATAATATGTAGTAACTTAATTTTACCTTTGCAAATGTGCTTGTTGAGTCTTCAATTAAGGCTGTATAATATTTCCTCACTTATAAAATAACATAAAATATGTCAATTTAAATTAATTTTAAATATAGAATATGAATTGTGTATCCTTATCCAAGGTTAATGGTAAGAACTGCAGTTCAAAGCATTTGATAAAAGAAACTGAGCTTTGGAGATGTGGTAGTCGACTTGGTTCTGAAGTGTACACTAGGAGACAAATACTGCACCTACAGGCTAAACTCAGCTAACTCTTCTGCTGATCTCTCTCCATTGGTATCAGCCTCTCATTCACAGATAACTGTTAACATAAAAGCTTGGAGAAAAGGAGGAGGGGGAAGCAGATTACCAAGTTGCTTCCATGGTAAATGCTAATTTTACCTGTGTATCCCCGAGTAGTGCAAGCAGAAGCACTATCTAACTTGAAAGATTAAATCACAGCTGAGCTGAAGATCAGCTGCTACATGCAGCATGGAGAAAATCCAGGAAGAAACACATACCGAGTTTACTACGGCTTTTCCCTCACCCTCCCTTATGTGGTATCTGTCCTTGCTGATGATGGCCAACCTCTTTCATGGCTGATTGGCCACAAAGATCTACTTGACCCTAGAGGCTTTTGACCTTCATGTTCTCTAACTTGAGCTCATCAATTAGTGTTCCAGTAAGTGTTTCTGTCTTGTGGGACATTATTTTTATGAACTAACCTTTTGTGTATAGCCTTTCCCCCCTTTTCTGGCCATGTAGACTTTTCCCTCTGCATGACTTCTCCTTCCTTCATTCCTTAACAATGAATAGAAAAAGTAAGTCACAGCTTCTTTTCCCTTCCCTTTCACTGGAAAGCACTAGAGATTTTATGCAGTGGCCTTGTGTCATGGTTTTACGAGTTTTGTTATTGGTATTCCACATCATAACATGTATATTGGGAGTTAAAGGGTTAATGCTCCAGCTCCATGGATCATCAATAGTTCTGGGTATACCTGTCTCAGAAGAGAAGAACTCAATGAAAAAGTAAAGCCTAACACCTTTGGATAAGTGTGCACTCCTGAATATGACCATAATTTACTCAAGACTCACTGATACTGATAGGACTAACATTTTAAGATAAGATTGTAGGAAAGAAACCTGTAATTTTTTTTTCTTTTTTTTTTCTAAAGTAGAAAAAAAACCCTACAACAACAAACCAACCAACCCAACAACTTGTTTCTTTTCCTAATGCTTCTGTGGGAAGGGGAAGCCCCAGGCATCTGACTGTAAGTTCTCAGTCACTCAGAGACCTACAGAGCATAATACGAAACAATCACACCTCCATGGGGTAGGTTTTGGGAGACACTTGAGCATATACAGGTGAACTGATTTCTTGGCTATTTTATTTTCTCTTCTCTGAATTCCTGTTTGGGTCAAAACTTTATCTGCATCTCCACATTTATTTATTTAACCTCCTTTTTTTGCCTTTTTTCACTTCACAGGTACATCATTCCTCACTCCAGGCCAAGTTGAGAAAGGAAGTCTATTTCAAGGTTTCAGTGGTTTGCAGGCTATTTCGGCCTGGTTCCGTGACAATTTGGGTGGGGGACCCAAGGATCCATGCCCCAGGGAAGGGGAAGGGGGAAAGGGAAATGGGAAAACAGAGATGGGCCTAGAAACAAAACAGTGGCAATGATCTGAGGAGCAAAGCTGATTTACTAAATTATGTTTCAGAGTGCAAAATAACACAATAGAATACAATTGGAATTGAAGCTAATAAATCAAATAAAATGAGAGGAGAGAGTGTCCAATAAAACCAAAGGCCTTACACTAAATGCTGAAGGCAAGACAACAGTGAGCACCCGCTGCTGGGTAAAGAGGAAAGAGAGAGTGTCTTGTGACACACAAGCAGTTTCTATCTTGCCCTCTGAGCGGAAAAAGTGAAAAAACAAAAGAACGTGATTTCCCCTGGAGTACGTAGTTGTTCTTCTTTTCTGAGACAGGTAAACCTGGAACTACTGATGATCCATGGACCTGGAGCATTAACTCTTTAACTCTTAATGCACTACGTGATGTTATGACGTTGTAGGGCAAATAACCCCCAGAAATAGCACCCAGAAGAAATAGGGCCAAAGCTGGTATATTTTTGATAGGCTTAGGTAGATGGTATACAGATAGTTAATAAGAAAATTAATAAGAAAAGAGTGGCTCACCGAAAACTCCACTAGGGAGGGATCTCCAACCAGAGATCCTTCCCTGGTGGTGGTCAGCCCTTAAATGGGGTCTTGGGAGAGGTGGAGTCAAACTCCACCCCTTCCAATCACACTCACTTGTGCCCCTGCGGCTGACCCAGTGCTCGCCTCAGGTGATCAATCAGTGGTTCAGGCCATGATTCAACAGTTCCCATACACTCCACCCCTTCACGACATGAACCACTGATTAAGGAACTGTAGGGTGAGCCCTCCTCAATACAGAGACCCAATACATCGCGACGCTTTACATAATAACCCGTCGCGATGCATATCGATGTAATCTGGGATGAGTGATGCTCAGTGTATGGCTCGTGTTCTTCCTTGGGCCAGTGCTCGGTGGTGTCTACTGGAAGCATGCGGTCACGTTGTGCAGGTCCATCCTCCTCTTCACCAGTCCCGGGTAGACCATCACCGGATGTTGCACATGATGTTATTGCAACTCTGGAACACTTCAGCAGTATTTGGTTCCCTCCAGTGACTTATAGACTCATGGGGAGTAATATAGATGTTTCAAAGGTATCAAGAGGGGGAGATCTGCCCTCCAGGGTAAGATACAGGCTGTATTCCTGTCTTGGGTCAACACTTCAGCTTGTACAGGGGCATGCCCTGGCTGCCTGTACCAAACCTTTTGGCCAGATGTCTGTGGCTGCACAATTATATCAGGCACCAAAGGGGGTGTCCTGATCTGCCACAGAGACATGATAGGGGTTCCTTTAGCAATAAAGACTGGAGTGTTGACCACAATATCTGTAGGCCATGTACCAATTACTAGAGGGACTACCGAACCCCCCACCTCCAATAATCTCCCCCAAGGTGCAAGTAGGCCACACCATCGTGGTCCTACCTGCACCTTCCAAGGCCATCTTATTTTATTGGTGCCTGGTTTCAGGTTCTCAAGGGCAGGGAGCAGAAGATTGTTCTCACGGCCGGTCTGAGGTCTCACCTCATTATCTGTACCTGTAATTTGGATCCTAAGTGGGGAGGCCCATGTTGTTTGCAACATTTTCAAGGCACTGGGTCTGCCATCTCTAGGTCTTTCATTCAGATCTCGCAGGGTTTCGTGGAGTCTCTTCATCCACCCCTGCAGAGACTGAGAGTCTGTCTTCAGGGCAGCCTTGAGAATACCATTATAACGCTCAATCAGGCCTGCCCCCGTTGGATTGTACGGCAGGTGGAATCGCCACTCGATATTGTTCTCTTCTGCCCAGCATTGTATCATTGCACCCGTGAAATGAGTCCCTTGGTCACTCTCAATGACTTGTGGTGTCCCGTAGGCAGCCATCAATCTCGTGAGCGCCTTGATGGTATATGCCTGGTTGGCTTTTGGTACTGGATAGGCCTGCATTAGCCCACTCGCGGTGTCAACACAGGTTAGGGCATATCTCACCCCCTCAGATCGAGGGAGGGGCCCAATATAATCAACCTGCCATCGCTGTAGAGGATTGTGCCCTCTAGCAAGATGGGCTGTTGTTTCAGGCAACAACCTCGGTCTCATTCTGGAGCAGGCATCACAGTCTCGGCATGCTTGAGCTACATCCGATAGTTGTACGGGCAGTCCCCATGCTTTGGCAGCTGCCCACATGGTCTTCTGTCCAGCGTGCCGCAGCTTTTGATGTAACCAGTAGGCAATGTTCTCAGATGGTGAGTTCTCAACCCATCTAACTCGGGCCAGTGTGTCGGCTTCATCATTTCCTGGTGACTGTAGGGGTCGTTGACCAGAAACGTGGTAGACACGTACAGTTCTGTGTTTGACTGTATTCCATATGTCTAACCACATATCTTTGCCCCAGATCAGTCGGGAGTGGATAGTCCAGTCCTGGGTAGCTCACTGTGCGATCCAAAGAGTGAGCCCCCGGTACACAGCCCAACTGTCTGTGCAGATATTCAGGACACCGTCACCAGGTTCTTTGGTTATAACCATCCACACGGCCCGCAGCTCTGCCCACTGGCTGCTTTGACCATCCCCCTCTTCAATCCATATTGTATCTGTAGCGGGATGGTATGCTACTGCTCTCCACTTACTTGGGTTGCCCTTGCTGGACCCATCCGTGTACCAGGCATCTTCAGGAATGGGATATTTTCCTTACTGGACGGGACTCTTCTCTGGCGGAGCAACCAAGGTTTGTTTTGGTGCATCACTGTGATACGTCACTGGGCCTAGAATCTTTTGGAGTTCTTCTTTCAACGGTGAGGAAGACAGACTACTCCTCTGGCTGAGATAGGCGACCCATTGTGCCACCGTCTGTGCCTGGGCCAACCCTGTCTTAGGAAGGTGGGTCAGATCTCTTACCCACCCCTGAATTGGAAGAGTGGTCTTAACTATGACTTCGGCCGTCTGGGTTATTGGCTCTACCGCTTGTAATGCAGTATAGGCAGCCAGTAGTTGTTTTTCAATCATACCATATCTTTCTTCTGCTCCGTGCCAGACCTGAGACCAAAATCCAATGGGGGTCCGAACAGAACTCTGACGTTGCCACAGGTCCCAGCCAAAGCCATCCTGAGTAACATGAACATCCAATTCAGCTGGGAGGGTAGGATCGAATATACCCAATGCCTGGGCTTGTTTCACCGCCTGTTTTGCTTGCTGGAAAGCATCCTGTTCTGTTCTCCCCCAATACCATGACTGGCCCTTTTTTGTGAGTCTATACAAAGGTCTCAGCAGCTGCGCCAAATGAGGTATAAAGGAACGCCAGTATCCCAATATACCTAGAAATTCCTGCAGCTGCTTTGGTGTTGTAGGGACTGGAAACGCCTGAACCTTATCTATGATGGCACTGGGTAGCACTTTGGTCTTTCCTGACCAGACTACCCCCAGAAATTTTACGGACAGACCTGGACCTTGCACCTTTTGAGGATTGATCGCCCATCCTCTTTCATTTAGGTAGGAGGTTAATGAATCTGCTGCCTCTCCTACTGCTTCCAGTGAGTCAGATGTTAACAGGAGATCATCAATGTAGTGGTACAGGTTGACATTATTATTAGGTTTCCTCCAATTAGCTAGGTCACGCACCACCAAGTTATGACAGTATGTTGGTGAGTGCACGTACCCCTGTGGCAGGACCTGAAAGGTCCACTGCCTGCCTCCCCATGTGAACGCAAACTGATCCTGCAATTCTTTGGCAATCGGGATACTAAAAAATGCATTTGCCAAATCCAGGACACAATGGTAGGTCTTAATTTCCCTACTGAGTGTGTCCATTAGGGAAGCAATATTGGATACAGCCGCATGGATGGGCGGCATGACCTTATTTAATCCCCTATAATCTACCGTCATTCTCCATGTTCCATCTGACTTCTGCACTGGCCATATGGGGGAATTATATGGACTATGTGCAGGTCTTATAATACCTACTTTTTCTAGTTCCTGCACAGTTTTTGATATTTCTTCCTGCACCCCCGGGAGTCTATACTGTCTTACATTAGTAATCCGGCGTGGTTTTGGCAAACAAATGGGCTCATGTTTCGCATGGCCCCTCAACACTGCCTGTATCGCCCAGATACTAATGTACCTGTCGAAGTCTGAACTCTCCCACAGTCGTCTGGAGAGCCAGACCCCATAAAATGTCTATGCCCAAGATGTATTCTGGGACTGGGGCGATCGACACTTTATACTCCCGGGGTGGGAGACGCCCAACCCCCAATTTCAGCCATGTTTGGGTGACTGGAATGGTCTGTCCCCCAAACCCACCAATCATCACTCTACTGCCCTTAAACTTTGTTGGGTCTCCATATATAATTGATGTTTCCGCACCAGTGTCTACTAGCGCCATCACCTTTTGAACATTCTTCTCTGACCAAAAGATGTCTAATTCTACATTGGGCCTCCGGTCACATCTGGAGGCCCTAAGGGGACCAAAGTCCTTCATTACTCCATGAAGCTGGCTAGATCTAAGTCTTTTACTGCAGGTGGTTCAGGCATTGCATCCCGCGACACCTGTGGATGTTTCTTCCTTCTATTTGGGACTATAAAGTCAGCCAAATTCCAGGTTGTTGTTGGTGCTGCCTGTATTATTCGTACTCCCGATTGTCTGGGAGTACTCTGAAATTTTTGACCGTTTCTAAGTTGTTTCCATAGTTGTAACAAGACATGGTTGGGTTGCCCATCGATTTTAGCAAAGGCAACCCCGGCCCGTATAAGATCATTGAACGTGGCCTTCCGGGATACCCGTATGGGGCCCGATCGGGGTATCTGTGGGACAGGCTTCTTAGTTTTAATGGGGAAGGCCTCAGCTGTTTCTACCAGACGGACATTGCACCTAGTTCTTATGTGCTCCATTTCCCCAAGGTCTGCCACCAACTGGGCTGCCTGTTGGACGATAGCCTCCGAAGCCACCAAGGGGTTTAGTATGGAGACCAAAGTCCCATAAAGGTGAGAGGGGGCTTGTTGTAGTATTAGGTCACGCATACCTGCTGTAAATTTTTCCGTATCAGGACTCTCAAAGGTCTCTGAATACATATCCTCCCTCATACCCAGTTCTTGGATGTATGTTTGGAGGTCCTCCATGGAGGACCATAAACCGGTATTGAGTGGAACGTCAGATTTGTTGGGCCATGTTAAGCGGCATGCTGCCATCAACCAATCTATAATAGAACGATTCTCATTAGTATAGTGGAGGGCAGCATATAATCTTTGCCTCAGGGCTGGGTGTATAGTTATAGATGCCAGTTTTGACATCTCTGTCCCACTAACTAACACGCTTTCAGCTCCTGCATCCCATAACCTCAGGAGCCATGATGGTATGCTTTCTCTTGGTTTTTGATGGAATCATTGTACTAGGTCCATCAACTCATTTGCTGTATACGGGCACGCTGTCACATGCAAGCATGTTTCAGCAGGGGGCCATTGGTCAGGAGGCACTCCCGCTGGTCTATCTTGCATTTTTTGTTTTTTGAGTTATGATTGGTCAGATCTCAAATGGATCCTCCAGAGATGGAGCTTCGAGATCTGATTTAGAAATCTTTTTTTCTGAGACATCCAGGTCCGCTACTTCAGGGACCTGGGTGTCCTCCACTGATATGGTACGAATTTGTCTTGTTGGCACATCTAGTCCAGGTTTTTTGGCTACTAATGTGCCCAACTGTTGTTCCAACTTTTCAATACGATCTCTTAATAATTGATTTTCGGATTCTATGTTTGTATTTGTTATTTCCAGTTTATGTAAGGCCATTATTAGAGGCCAAGCCACAGCAGAAGCAGCTAGCCGACGTTCTTTTGTAACTAGTATGTCCTTATCTAGACCTTGAAAATAATCTGTCAGCCGGGCTGGAGAAGGAGAAACAGTCCCTGTAATGCGCAGGGGTCCCCATTTTTCAATAACGGTGGCAAGGCCATAATAGGATGACCCCATAAATCCTGGAATTTGACCAGGAATTGTTTGGTCCAGGGGAGTAATGTTCTCCCCCCTGCCCCATTTAAAAATGTTCCAAATGAAGGACATAGTTAATTATTGTATATGTATATATATATATATATTTTTTTTTTAAGCCTGCCTGGCTCGCCAATTGTAGGGCAAATAACCCCCAGAAATAGCACCCAGAAGAAATAGGGCCAAAGCTGGTATATTTTTGATAGGCTTAGGTAGATGGTATAGAGATAGTTAATAAGAAAATTAATAAGAAAAGAGTGGCTCACCTTTGAAGATGGTTGAGGCTCACCGAAAACTCCACTAGGGAGGGATCTCCAACCAGAGATCCTTCCCTGGTGGTGGTCAGCCCTTAAATGGGGTCTTGGGAGAGGTGGAGTCAAACTCCACCCCTTCCAATCACACTCACTTGTGCCCCTGCGGCTGACCCAGTGCTCACCTCAGGTGATCAATCAGTGGTTCAGGTCGTGATTCAACAGTTCCCATACAGACGTGGAATACCAATACCAAAAATCATAAAACCGTGACAGGATGTTTAAAACATGAGTAACCTCAAGGAATATGCAGTGTGTGTTGTGATTTCAGCTTCACTTTCCGACCTTATTTGCTTGTTAATTCTACCCTCTAAATTGTACTATTTAAAAATATGTTTAATAACATTTGCCTAAAGGTTATGTTAATAAGTACATTATACACTGACAGAGAGTATCGAGTATTAGCATACAATTTGGGTAGCTTACTATGTCTTTATGGCACTAAAAAGTAATCCCCCTCATATAGGTGAGGGCAATACTGAATAAAATGACTTACTGAAGTATACACACATGTCTAGCAGAATTATCTTGTGAGCTTGCTGCGCAGTTAAGTTCATCATTCTGCCATAAAGACCAGTTAAATACAGTCTTTCCTATTTCTCACAATGCCATTTGAATTTTTTTGGTTTTGTGTATTTGGGCTCTTCATTTCTACAAGAAAACATTTAACTGGATGTGTGAAAGCTTTCCTCTGCTTTTGCACTAACAGTTGTATTCTGAAAGCAAGCAAGCATGGAAGGAAAGAAAGAATAGTCTTTTTTCTAGTAAAACTGCAGAGGTACAAAGTCAACTGCCCTAAAAAAATGTAGGTAAAATGATGTACTTTTAATTCCTCCTCCTTACCCCTGCTGTTCTTAACCTGACAGGCAGCCTCCCCATAATTTTTTAATTAGTTTAGTCAGGATTCTTCATTCATTCATTTGCAAGTTCTAGCTCTTTCATGTTAGAACTGTGGCTGAACCTTGTTAAGCTGATGTTGGAGGTGGCTCCCTGTAGATAAGCCAATGTATGGCTACACTCATCTTTTATTTGCAAGGCTGAGACCAGCATCCTCTGTTTAAACACCTGCAGGACAAAAACTCTGATTATCTTCCTGAAGCTAAAGATATTCCCATACCTGTTAACTTCTTGAAGATTTTATTAAAATTATTTAAACTGTTTCCTTTTGAAATTGGAGGAATGTTCTTGTTGGTCAGGAGGCACTCTCTTCCAACTAAAGCTTGCATTCCTTTGAAGATGTTTCCTTCTGTGTGCTCTGCACAGAACACTTATAATAATATATAACTGTTCTTCAAGGTGTCATGAAAAATGCAATTGGATACAATTATTTCTGACTCATAAAAAACCATGAATGCCTTCCTTGTTGATTCACTGTATTTCTTGCAGATTTATATCCAAATGTCACCGCACCTTAAGTTCAAAAGTGTAGGGATTTTTCCATCATATTCTCTTAATCCTTTCTGGATTTGTTCAGCAAGTGTTTTCCTCCTGCAGGTTTCCTGATATTGCCAGAAATGTTTGTCCTTCAGTCCAACACATTTCCATCAGTCATGCTAATTCAAATCCCTTATGTAGGATCCAAGCAAAATAATTTTTGCTCTTTCTATTCTAACTGATCTAGTCTCATGATGATACTTGCCTGAAACTGGTGGTGAGCAGACCTTTCAGCATTTTACAGAGATTAATGAATTTGTCTTCTCAGTGTCCCCCAGAAGCAGGAAAGCTTTGTGCAGAAAAGGAAACTGGGAATCCAGGGAGATTAATGGATTTGGTGAAGATTACAAGGGAAGTAGTGGCACAGAGGTCATGAGCTTCCTTATCTCCCACTCCTGTCCTCACATCAGGAGCCTTCTTGCTGTTTCTATTACTACTAGAAGGCTTTTTTATTTAACGCCGACTATAGCCTATTAGGCTTCTTACTATGAAAATATAAAGCTATGTATTCCCAGAGAAATCAATAATTTTAAGTAATAACAAATGCAGAAAACAAGGAGCCTCTTTATTTACGGATGTTAAGGGTGAGAAGATACAGGCAAGGGTTTCTTTTGCACTAAGTTCATCTAGCAAGGTGACTCATAATAGACAAAATATCAAGGACACAGACAGTGCCAAGAGCTGCCTATGTGGAGACTACTTATTTACCAGTTCCTTGTTTGCTATTGTATACATTAGACCAAATGTCCCTTTTAAGTAGAACACCTCCACTATGACAATTTTGGTAGCTGTTAAGGATAAGACCAAATTCTACATGTCCCTGAGCTACTGGAAATTCAGACGTTTCTCTCCATTCAAGTGCATAATGTTTGTTCCAGGCAGATGTTCAAGTAAATTGGAAAAGATTCCCACAGTAAAATGGAGAAGCAAACCAGATATTATTCATACATCATTGAGCATACTTAACTCTCACTGATTTGAAAGTGTTCTTGCCTGGAAAGGGACCTTATGTTTCCTCAGCTCTCAGCTACCAATGTATTAAATACAATTTAGTACCCTATATAGAAAAATAATGTGTGGTTGAAAGTTATCTCTGATTGCAATCTGTTCTGACATGTCAGTACATCTTATGGCCCTCTTTATTAGAACATTTTTTCTTTTTGAGGTCTGAGACAACTTAGGAACAACATTCCTTTCCATTAAGGAAAGTGAAACAATTTACTTCATGGTGACCTTTTCAAATGCATCCAATTAATTAAATTTATTTCAATTTATTCTGTATTTAAATGAAGGATTTCATATTCTAACTTCAAGGCAAAACTATGTTGAATAAGACTTTTTGAAAACTGTAATCACTGTAATTTGAGTTGGGTTGCTTTTTCTTTTTTTCCCCTTTCAATTTTACACACCATATGTTCCTTAGGTCTAATTTTTAATATTTTTGTGAATGTGTTTTCATTTTGTTTTGTTTTGTTTTCCCAGGGCATTTAAGAAATTCTTAATATTGGGTGGCAGGTTTCCATGAAATACTCTGGGTCATCCTGGCAAAGACAAAAAAATTTGAAGACTCCATTGAATTGAATTACAGAATTCACAAATGTAGAAGTTCAGTTCCTCCTTGTCAACTGAACAATCAAAAAGAGGTGAAATTTCTCACTGCATAGACATAATGACCTAAGTGATATTTGCTCTTTAGACTCAACAAGTGATTCCTTTAGCAGTGGCAATATCTCTAGTGAGATGCAGCAAACTTAAGTCTAATTTATATCATAGTAAATATTGTCTGGTCATGTAGATATGAATGTAGCTGTTCTCATTTGAGCGTACTGTGAAGTAAGTTTCTCTGCCTTGTCTACCTAATCAAGATTTATCTAAAACAAATGAAGACTATGCTTGGAAACAGTTCCTTCACTTCCTATGCCAGAGGCAGCTTTTCTGATGCTAGATGAGGCCACTTCCGATGTTGTTCATATGTCAACAGTTTATGGGCTGGTTCAGCCTAGTTCCATGACAAATGGGGTGGGGGACTCATGGATGCATGCCCTGGGAAAGGGAAAGGGAAAAAGGGAAAAGTGCTGGGAGATGGGCCTAAAAACAAAACAGCAGCAACAATCTGAGGAGGAAAGCTAATTTACTAAATAAGATACCAGAATGCAAAATAACACAATGTAATACAGTATAATTGTAATTGAAGCTAATAAATCAAATAAAATGAGAGTGTCCAAAAACTGAAGGCCTTGCTCTAATGCTGAAGGTGAGATGGCTAGGGAGCACACACTGAAGACAAGCAGCAAGGGAAAAGAGAGAGGTCCTGTGATTTGCCAACAGTTTTACACTTTATTGTGGTCCTTGTGCCAGAGTTAGGAGCAAAAAAAGAAAAACACTTTGCAACTTTCATTTCGTTTCCCTTCGGTTCTGTCTCCCTGATGTTTCTTTCTTTTTGTTGTTCGTTTATCACCTGTGTTGTTCAGTATTTTAGTTTTTCAAATGCGTCTCACAACAGGAATGAAAAATGTGTTTTCTGAGCAAGGCCAAAGCTGAAGGCAGCTGTGCAGATGCTGCCTAAGCCATTGAACATACAGGAATAAGGCTCTGCTATTGCCAAGACCTCTCCCTCTCTACCTGTTGCTCTTGCTCCAGAGTACTTGAAGGAAAACTAGGGCAAAATGGGGGAATAATAGGATGGGAGACAATGTAAAAAAAAGAAGTCATCATCAAGGCATAAGCTTTGCTTAGTTCCTGGCAGTATCCTGGGGAGATCATTGCCATGTGTATGTGTGACCAATAGCCCAGCTTCTGCCCCGCAGAGCCCCGCGTGTGCTAGCTGAGGTTACTGAAGAGGGGCCTGCAGCGGTGACTCTCCCCTTGGGGGAGATAGCCCCACTCACTGGTTACATCATTTTGTATCATAGAAAAAGTACTTCTAAGGCATTAGAAATATTAAGGTATTGTCACTTTCTATTATATGTTGTTAACCTTTTCAAGGAGAGATTTTATGCAAAAGAAACGCAGGAAATGCATTAGTAAATATTTTACTTGATAATGTTTATTACAGAAAGTTTTTCAAACCTAGTGAAATTACTTCTTTATTTTTTTAGAAAAATATACTTTAAAATCTTTTCAGAATTTGAAGATATTTGAGGACAAAAACAGCACACAAACATACTGTGAAACTGATCTAAATAGTTTCTGTCAAAAACCATTTATTATATATTTTGTACGTTATTTATTTTCAAGTATCAGAAGACCATCTGGTGTAATCAGAAACTTAGCAGTAGGAAGCACCAAGCTGGATCTTCTCTTGCACTATGAAATAACTCTAGCTTCCCTTCTGATCAGAGTACACAAAGTGTATAGTCACAAAATAACTCCATAATACTTTGGAACACGAACTTAACATCTTAAGCTGAAGTGAACATTCAGAAGAATATATTTTCTGTATGTGATGCATAACTGAGTCTTTCAATCCAAGAAGTAAAAATTGAATGTTGGTAAATTCATTTTTTTTATTTCTCTGCCAACCTGAGAGTATAGTATCAATACATTTATCTTACATGATGCTGTGACAGTGACGGAAGGGTTATGCAATGTCCTCCTTGTCAAGCAGTGATGCTTGAGGATTTAAACACCTCCATTTCACCTTAATCTTAGGTAATATTGCCCAGTTAAAGTAGACCATCTGTGATCACAGAGCATCTGAAGAAAATGAGTGATGAGCGTATTTATTCAGCTACTATTCGGTCCCGAGCTTTTGTAATTTTGTTTACTGTTATGCTTATTTGTAAAAATGGGAAAATCAATAGAGTATTGGGGAGCATAGTGAAAGAAAAAGAAAAGAAAAGAAAAGAAAAGAAAAGAAAAGAAAAGAAAAGAAAAGAAAAGAAAAGAAAAGAAAAGAAAAGAAAAGAAAAGAAAAGAAAAGAAAAGAAAAGAAAAGAAAAGAAAAGAAAAGAAAAGAAAAGAAAAGAAAAGAAAAGAAAAGAAAACACTCAAAGGAGTACGATAAATTTACATTAGGATAAAAAACTCCACAGACAAAAAAAAATAGATAAATGACTGATTATAAACACTATAGGCAAAATCTGAATCACTCATTGACTCATCATGTCTTTTCTACAGTATTTCTAGAAACAAAGAAGATAAAAGGAAGAGGTAGTCTTGGTAGCTTAATGAGAACTTTACAGTCAGCAGAAGGATCCAACTTTTGTAGTCTGAACACAGCATTCTGCTCCAAAATTATGTATTTAATAATTACCTAAAAGGTGTTGTGGATTCATCTATGCATTAGATTAGCTTATCTGTCTTGGGAAACTTCATAACCTGTAGCCTGAGCTTACTTCACCATCTTTGTGTTTTGGTTTATGCCTTATATCTTTCAGAAATGAAATAAAATGTTAATGTCATAGGAACTCCTTTATATCCTTCTCCTATTATCTAGGTGTGACGATTATTATAATGAAATAGAATATAAACACAAAGACCTCCGATTTTCATGAAAGTATAAAACTACTTTGTCATCTAGAAAATCATACTTTTCAAGAAGACAAACAGTATATATTTGAATACCTATATTTATATATAGTATATATTTGAATTTGAATTAGCATTCCTTTTTACTTAAGTGGAGTACATGGTCTTCAAAATGTATACAATCCTTGACCCAAAGAACTTCGGATTGTAGAAGAATGTAAGATTTCAATATATATACCACAATGTTAACTGACAAAGTTCTGCTGGTATTTATTGTTTGCAATGGAGAGCTGCAAAGTTATAGCTTTTGATTATGAACAAACCAAGAAATGAAAGAATTCTCCTGGCTGGTGCAGGTCGGACTTTCAAACATGAAAAATACTGACAGTACTTGACTGAAGTCCTCTATAGTGTAAATCTTTTCATAGCTCTTCTATTGCTGTTCTACTGGTTTCAGTCTCTTGCAGTGCACTGCCTTTTTCCCAGGAACTCAGAGTGACTCTTGAAAAATAGATGGGCACTTCTGAGTGACAGTAGTAAGAAGTGCCTACTGCTGTAGTTCTATGTAATATGCTGCCACACTGGCTTCATAGTGGACTGGTACCTTCTTACAGGTCGTGACCCAAACAGGAGTTAGAGAAAAACGTAACCTTTCTCTAGAATGGATACTGCTTTACATGGATGGTAACAATGAGCAAACCTCTTAGTCTTGCAAGGGTTTCTTGCCTCCTTTTCCTTTTCCTTTTCCTTTTCCTTTTCCTTTTCCTTTTCCTTTTCCTTTTCCTTTTCCTTTTCCTTTTCCTTTTCCTTTTCCATTCCTTGTCTTTCTAATAGCATATTCTTTTTCTTATTTTCTATGTTTGGCTTTTATATAATAAACTGTTTCTGGTTTGGGATCTGGGTCTAAAAGACTGCTTACTTTCCTTGCTTATCCACCCTGATTCTACAGCTGAACCACAGCTCTTACTTTCCATGAGATTTAAATTGGATTTTTATTCAACAGCCAAATAATTCAGAGGGTTTCTTTAGTCTCTGCTACTTCAGCATATTAAGTGCAAAAGAACTGTCAGTATAACTCACTCTCATTGAAAAAACAACCTGTTGTAACTTTGCATATAATTTGAAGGCTTCTTTTGTTCCCAAAAATTAGTTTACGTTTAGCCTATATTAGTTATTCCCCCAGACACTGTGTCCCAGACAGGCTGGTATTCAAGAGTCCTTGCAAATACAGAAGAATAACACCAAAGACTGTCTACAAAGACCTCATTGTAAGACTAAAAGGATTTCCTGTGAATAAGAGCTACACATGGACTTAACACTGCTGGGAGCAAGAACATGCAAGGAGAAACTAACTACACAGTGAAGCCAAGACATTACTGTTTTTTAATGATTTCTTTGTAGATAGGTGGAAGAGGTCTTTTCCCAAGGAGCTCATGATAATACAGCATAGCCAAGAACACAAGGGAGAATGTTGTATGGAAGCTAAAAAGGGAGCCTTGAAGGAAAAGAGGAAGCTCTGAGCTTTCTCTCTTTCTGTTCTTTTCTACTCATTTAGATGAGGTGTGAAGGTAACTGATAGGCAATGCACACTCCTTCTTCTGCAGAAAGGGACTGTAGCAAGATATAATGATTTCTTAGTCCTACATTAAGGTGACAGTTCAAAGGGTTAGCAGAACACAAAGTAACATCACTCTGCAGGTAAATGCCACAGGACTGTTCACTAGAGCACAGACAGTGAGTGCCTGTAAGGAATATTTAGTATTGATTTCCAGAACTTCTTGGAAAGCAATATTTTGCACAAATATTTTAAATTAAATAATAATCTTCACAAATGGACTTAAAGGAAAACTGGTGGAAACATAGGATTAGGTATGGATTTTCTTAAGTTAAACTTAAGAATGCATTTCTACTGGGAAAATAAAAGCAATTTATCTATTTTTTTCTTCTCATCTTAATGACCTCCTACCTTTAATTGCTTTAAATAATCTCACATTTGTATCAATAAAATTCCTTATTATTTTCATAGGTCAGTGCAAAACAGGAACAATTTCAGCATGAAAATCCATGAAGGATTGAAGATTTTGGAGTTAATCTTTCTCATATTAAATATTACTATGTTTATGCAATTTTGAAAGGCATTAATCCTCAGCTAAATGCATCTCAGACTGCAGAGGAAAACTGATGCCTATTCTGTGGTAATTTTAATGTGAAATAAAAATTAGAGTTGATTTGATTTTGACCAGCTTTCCATTGCTGATCCATAGGATCATCACCTAAATTTTAACTCTAAAATGTATTTGGCTAACACTAGCTCTTGTGTTAGATATTTAAAAATTTGTGCAGTGCAGGTAATAAAGCTTAGTATGAGCTATTTGCTCCAGGCTTCACTTTATAAGTTGGTGAGGAATTTTCTGTGGTACTTAGAAAGGAAGAGATACTCTGGGGATACCTACCTCTACTCTGTTAGATTAAAAGTAGAACCATCAGGTCTTTTCATAGTTTTTTGTTCTTTTCTGCTTTATCTAATAAGACCTCTCATGTTTTGTTTTCTCTAAAGCCTCAGTGACAAATCTTGCAGCTGTTGGATCAAACTGACCGCATGCTGAATCACACTGATGTAATCTTGTTCTTTCTCTTTCTTTAATATTTTCACCTGTCCTCTCCATGCATTCAGCCCCTCATTTTGATAAGAAAAAAACAAAAGCTACTCATACACTGATCACAGTGACCTTGGAGTATCAGTTGGCGCGAAACTACCTCACTTTGCATTCTAAGCCATAATTGGTGTCAGTCAATATCCATGACATGAGAAGTAGTTATACACCAGAAGTTCAGAGAGTTCCTTAGGCTTGAGAGCATTATAGGATAAGTATGTCCACTAACTGAAATTTATGTAGATAAGTACCTAACAGGATACATGACCTCACCACATAGTTGCCAGGTACGATGTCAGATCACAGTTTTTTTGAAACTGTAATATTAGTTTTGGTAACCATGCAGAGACAGATGGCATTTTGTTGGCTTTCCAAAGCAGACGAATAATTTGCTGAGCTGTAGATAGTGTAATGAGAAGCCAAGTAAGTTGAAGATGAGGTAAAACCAAAGCATCTGTCAGTCCTTGAATGCCAACTTTTAGATGCCACAGACAGCTAATATTTCTACACACAAAAAACATAGTGACTGTTAAGAGATTTGTGTAAAAAATATGGCATTTGATAACAATGCCACAACAGATGTCACTGAGTCCATGTTTGACTTTTAGTATTGCTCTGTGCAATTTTGGAAGAGATGCTTTCTCTGCACAGCTTGTATGGAGTATGTTCATTATAAAACTTTATTTTTCAGGAAACAATGAGATGGAAAATTCATAGCGAAGCTGATATTGTCCTTCTTTATCAGGCTTCCTTAGTGGTTAGGGTGGATGAGTTTATTCTTTGATTTCTTTTCAATTATTTTTATATGAGGGAAGTGTCTATAGGTACAACTATATACTGTATATAATATATAAATCTTAAGAAGACTCCCTATTAAAATATAATGAAAGATTTTAGGTTACTCAGACTATCCAATATTACATTTTCCAACATGTTTCATAGAAAATGTGTAATTATATCTTCTCTATTCAAAGAAATCCTTCTCTTCGTACTAATCCTATTCTTTCTCATCTTCTTTGATGAGGGAGAACAATGTTTCAAAAGTTTCCCTTTAAGAGCAAAGCTTGTGAAAGAAACCCATTGAGTACTATAGCCTATTTGACTTTTTCTCCTTGGTAGTAGATGCAGCAATTTAATAAAAAGCATCTTCTATCTAGGTCAAAATTATTTGAGGCATGCACACTTCACTTTATATATATATATAAAATTAAATACTTACTAGGATGTGGTGGTCTCTGCACAGTCTGCATTGTGTATTGAGAGTATGAGAGGAACAGTGGGAGTGGGTGAAGGGAAGCACTTACTGCTCAAAGATGTCAACCTGACCAAATCTAAGCATAAAAATTTCAGCTGCAGATCCATGAAATAGTGAGAGAGAGACTGAAGAGTGAAAAACAGCACTTGGGAGAGTGTAAAAAACAGAAGAAGGCTTCCCTGGGCACTGGAACCTCCCACAGCAAACCTGTGTGTGGCTGTGTATGAGCTGCAAACAGTATTTGCAGCAGGAGTCTGAGACTGAATAGCTGCTTACTTTTATTACATTCCCGCTGTTTTTCATTTGTTGATTCTGAGCAGTGCTGCAAGTTACATTGCTGGGTGCAGGAGTGGGGAGGAGTGAATTAAGGTGTAGCATGGTGCTCAGCAGATTGTGTTGCTCCAAGGATGCATCACTGTTCTGTTCTTACCAAAGCCTGTCAATAGGACTTAACTATAGCTAGAAGGTCAATTTGAGACAAAAATGGCATCAAGTAAACTGGACAGAAGTTGAATCAGAGGGGAAAAAGGAGAAACTGCTGATAAAAGCGGCATGCAGCACTGCTTGATAGATTCTTTTTGCTACATATAACCCCAGGGCAAGGAAGAGTGAAAACCTGTGATTTTATTATAAAATGATTTCACCATGGATTAGCAGATGCTCTCAGGAAAGGGAGTACTCTTCAACCTTGCCAATTCTTCAAAACACTTTCATTTCCCAAACGCCATTACCTCTGCCTTATCCATACTGAACTGAAGTCTAACCTGCTATCATCCAGCACCTGATTTTTGCCAATATCATAAGAGCAGACATTTTTCACCCAGTGGATTTAATTCACTGATTTTCTATTTATTTCATAATATTCAAAAGGGTGCATAAAACACATTGTTAGAAATTAACATTAACAAATTTTATATGATTATCATTGAGATTAAATTGATTGCCCCAATGGAGGTCTGCTATTTTCAAAATACCACTGTGTCTCTGGTTTTATAGTGTGTTTTGCAGACTGTTTATGAGTTGTCTTCCTTACTTATTCTATTTTCATTGTATTTTTTTCTCCTCAAGCATGAAATGTAAGCTCATGTTGTTAGGTATTTAAATCAAGCCTCCTTACGGACCGTGTTCAGAAGTAAGTCTTTATCCACAGGATGTTTACGTAACTGCAAGAGTGGAATAAATACTTCTGAGGCAGACAGAAAGAAAAACAGCCACTTAACTTTTTACTACTTCACCTGTAGAGGAAAATCTGTCTCATTCAGGGTCCTTTGTTTTGATGAAAGTTCATTTATTCAACACACTATCTACAACAACTTTGTACATTCAGATAATGTGCGCAGAAATCATCATTTGATAAATGTGCTGTTGATGATATCTTTGGATGATATTTTTGGATACAGTTTAGGGCTCTTTATAAGGAGCAGTTTTAAGTGTTCGTATATGGCTAGAAATCACAGACACTTATAAAATTTGTCTTTGCAATACCAAAATTGAAGTTAAATAGGAAGGTGAGTAAGGGTGCTGACAGCAGTCTAGGGGAAGAAATGATACTGTATATCAAGCTGCAACACACATAGATTCCCAAGCTGTTCAAGAACTTCTTCCAGAATATTTAACTTAATATTCACAGAATCATGTTAGCTTTGACTCTATCTCCTTGTCTGTTTGTGTGAGTTTGTGTGTGTGTGTGTGTGTGTTTTCATTGGTCAGCAGGCCATTTTAAGTGAGAGACTTAAAAATTTATTATAAATTTTGTAAGTTTTGGATCCAGTAGCAAAGACGAAGACTATGCCATGGCAAAATGCCTTGGAAACTGAATTTTTCTTGAGTTATTAACATTGGAGGTCAGTTCTAAAAAGAACAAAATAAGACATAAAGGTATCAGAATTAGATTATCATGCTGTAAATAAGTGGTAGCAATTGGATTTTAATTTGCTAGAATTTTTGTAACCAAAATACAGGTTCAAAATTTGCAAGTGTAATTAATTTAAAAATATTTTCAAGAAGACAAGAAGATGAGCACAGAAATATCATACTTTAAATTTCATATCATTAAAGGTAATCCAAGAAGTTAATATAATTTTCTTCTGATTCACTTTCCTTAAGTACTGCTTTGCTTTAATACTGAACATAATAGATGACTACGCTTTTGGTTATATCACAGATTTCTTTTGTTAGAAAGATGTTCCGATGACTCACTTGTGCTGCGCCAGCTCGCAGTAGATTTCGTCTTTTTTTCTCAAACTCTATTATTTTTCTGCATATTTTGTGTGCTGTGGTTTCCACTGACCCTTGTTTGCTATTAATACATTTTATTAGTGCCACTTAGAATAAATCTGTTAGGTTTAGAATAAAGACGTTAATGATGTTTTCAACCTTAATACATTAAAAAGCATGCAAATCACTGTGCATGCAGTCAAATCTCTGTAATTTGTTAGTTTGGTGCAATGTTTTATTAGGATACAATATATAAACAATTTTGTCATCCAAGATGAATTATTTCTTTTCAGCTGATACCTTTCAGTCAGAGGAGCATCTATTGCACCAAGGTCTAGGAAAAGAAGAAACAAATAATGTTGTAGGCTCCAGTGATCTCTATTTCTGAAGAAATTTGCTTCTAGCAAAGCAATCACTGGTGAGAAAAAAAAAAGAGTAAATTCTAGCTCACTTACTCTCTCTCTTCTGCAGTTGATCAGCAGAATTAGAGGTCTGGACCCACATCTTACACCACTCTACTTAGCTCAGTGAAGTTATTTTCAGTTGATTTGAATGCATATATTCCATCACAATTCTGTTCGTAGATTTAGAGGTTAAAAATAAAAAGAGATAAGATTTTATTTAAAAAAATATTTAAATACATAAGAACAAACAAACAAACATACAAACATACAAACAGAAAGCATAAAAAGTACATCTTCCCAACAAAATAAGATCTAACTCACATCAGGTGTCTTGTTTTCCCTGTGAACTATGCTTCTTTCATTGGCACTAGAGGGTGGTATCGTTAGATGTGACAGCTGATGTGTTAAGGTCCTAAGAACAAAAGGAAAATATTAGGATATTCCAAAGTACTGGACCTAACTGTCACCTCTTGTAAATTAACATCAGCCAAATTAATTTTGTTGAGTGATATGTGATCCATAAGTTTATCTTCTACCAATTAGGAATCTTCTGATTATCAATTTTTCCATTTCCTGGCATAGCTCATGGATTACATATTAATTGTATTTACCTGGGAATCAGGTTAAATTCTGGTATCTCTATCAACTTATAGATACTTCCTTCTTAGGTTTGTGCTAGGTGGACTGTCTTTGTCACTCTCCTTTCCCTCATCTCCCATCCTGACTTCATAGAGCCATGATTTCCCAAACACAGAGGATAATTTTTAGATTTTCAGAGATTTTTAGGGCCTAAGAAACGTGTGAATGTGCCCTTCATATTCATCACTTATTCCAGAAATGCACTCTCATGGCAGGGTCAACAGACTCCTGGGCTGCAGAAGAAAGCATTGCTAGCATCTGAAAGGCAATCTTCCCACTTACTCACCTCTGCAGAAGCTACATTTGTGTGTCCTATTCTGAGCTCCCCGTGTAAGAAGGATAGAAACTGTGTAAGACAGAAAGGACAGAAAGGACAATATAGCAAAGGGCTATTAAGATGATACAGGGTTTGGAGCATCTGCCATAGGAGGGGATGCAGAGAGAGCTGGGACTGCTCAGCTTGGAGATACAGGAGTATCAGGAGTTCTTGTTAGTATGCATAAATACCTGACAGATGGAGCCAGGATCTTTTCAGGGATGATCAGTAACAAAACAACGGGCAATGTGTACAAATTAAAATAATAAACTAAAATTTCGTTCAAAAATAATAATTTCTTTTGTGCGTGTGTGTGAATATGGAGTCTCCATCCTTGGAGATAATAAAAATCTGACTGGACATGGCCCTGGGCAGTCTTCTCCAGCTCAACTTGCCCTGAGCAGGGGATTAGACTGCCCAGTCTCTGAATGTGCCTTCCCTCCTCAGCCCTCCTGTAATGATATCCCAGCCCCTACTATTTTAAGTATGTTGCAAATGCAATACTAGATATGTGGCATCCTATCTGCTTTTGTGCCCATCTGCTAGAATGGCATTATGCCCACTCGGAAGGTGCAATGCCAGATTCAACAAGGCACAGGTGCCAACCAAACATAGATTTAGAAAGATACCGTGCAGAAGATTCTCCTGGTAGTAAGTAATGCCAAATTAGGCCCACATGCTTCATTACGAGGGATCACATCTGTCGATGCTTGTGAGCACTGTACCATCAATTACAGCCGTTATCCTTTCTTTCTTTTTCCTGAAAGCTTTACTGAATAGAAAGTAAAATTTATGAGCCAATCAAGGGCCTTGAGAAAATCTCGGCTTGTCCCTAGTGATCTCTGTCTTGCAGTCCCAACTTTCAAACTGCTTGTGTTTATATCCCTCTGTTAGAAATACTTCAGTGTACACTAGAATTGTAATTTAAGGCTATGAGAGAAAGTTCATGTGCAATTCATTTTATACCTCTTCAACATGAAGCATTTTTTGCACATGAAACATTTTTTGCACCAGTACCTTCATTTAGTAGAAGAAAATACACTACTTGTTTGCTACCTTATCTGTCCTCAAGTTTCACTTAGGCAATTAAGAGATCATAAAGCTCAAACTGCTGGTCACCATGCTACCTGTTTCACATGGTCTATTGCTGTGTGTGAAATGAAAACAGACTCAGCTCACACTATGAGAAGAACAGATGACCCAGAAAGTGCTATTAAATCCACTTACCTCAAAAAACTGAGCACTGTGTAGTGAAAGACTGGTGTCAAAGTGCTCAGTGCTGCCAAGCTTTCTTGGGAGCAATTATCTGATTCTGTGGTAGCCTATAGGAAACTTGTCCTTTATGTCACACAGGCCAGTCTGGAAGCTTGCTATGCCAGAAAGACATTTCCCTAGTCTCCTTGTTGTTGGCCCTGAGTTGCTTGTCCTCTTCTTATTGGATTTCCTTCAGGTTTTCCCTAAAGGTTGTGATTTAACACAATGCAGTTCTGCATAAATAATTCAACCAATCTTACAGTGTGGGTGAAAAATGCAATGCAATGCAAGAAAAAATTGTCTTGAAAGGAGCAGTCTAGATAATATGTTTCATTATTTTCCTTAAGGAATAGTTAGAGGGAAGGACACACTGCTTTGTACCTGCCTACACCTCATATTTACCCTGATAGGAGTTGGCTTGCTTTAACTGGCCGTCAGCTTAATTTGAGTTATACCAACCATAAAAGCACAAGTCCAGACAAAGCCCCATGTTCTGTCAGAGTGCTTCCTAGCTCAGCCAAGAAAGATAGTGTTGCCTCCTGCCTGCCTAGGCAGCTCCTACCAGCAGCAAGAGGGGACAGTTGAAGGTCCAGACACTGAGAACCAAGTGCTGTCATGGTTTTCTAACTGTGCCTCATGATACTTTAGCTGATAGGCAAACCAGCTGTGGTTCAGGCGACATAATTTTGGTGGTGTTTATTTCACATTTGCATCATTAAGAGAACATGTTTTAAAATGTTGGTGAGTTCTATAGACTGAATTTTATTCTCATAATGATACATATATTGATATCCAAATAGACTATTATTTATGCACCATTAAGCATTCTGCTCACGGCCTTTTGCCACATCTTTCCATCCAAACCTGGAGAACATCCACTGTCATGTGGCTCGCTTATTTATTCTTTAAGTGTTAAAACAATAAAAATAGCACAGCAGGGTCTTGTCCATAAACAATGGAAACATGCTATAAATTCAGTACTATTTCTGTTTTTATTATGCTATTGCTTCCTTGTTGTTAATCACTTGCCCTATTTAATTCATTCATTATACTCAAAAGCTTTGAGATTAAACCCCCAGGCAAGATAGCTTCATATGAATCCTTTCTTTTTTATCTGTTCCAAGTTAGATTAAGTCTAGGTTCTGTTTAATGAGATGCCACTTGCTGGCTTTTCATGCAGAAAGATTTCCTCATACTCAGTGGTATGTATATACCATATAAATTATAAAATATTTTACTTTTTTTTCTGAATTTCTAACTAGTAAGTCCTGCAGAAAACACTATTATTACAAGTTCCCTGGGATATGAGTGGTTGTTTCCTTCTGATTTGATTTAATTTTCTTTGAATTTAATCTAATCTTGCTGTTTATTTTTTATACATATATATATATTTTTAAATTTATGTCATTTCATAAAAATCTTGTTACCAGTGGTAGTGAGAAAGCTTCTTTTTTGTCTTTGCCTTCTACTCAGGAAGTCAGCTGTTGGAATTTCTCCACCTTCCAGAATATTTTTAATTATTTGTCCATACATCCCATGGATACTATTTTTGCACTTAGAGCCTCGTAGAGCCAGTGTGAATTTGGCATGGGAAGATTTATGGTCAACTGTGAACAATAGCTAAGGGAGTGTGATAGGCCTCTTGCTCCACAGGCTAGTTGATGAAGCACTTCTGTGATGATGCTGACCATAGTCTCCACCATGGTCTGAGGATGAAATACCCCTGTATCTTGTGTTTGCTGCCCTTCTGTTGGGCTCCTTTTCAGCCTCTGTCCAACAGTTAAGAAATCTGTTCTATACTGGCAAATTCCTGATGCTAGTGGGGCTTCCTCTAAATTCATAGATCTGTTTGTACTGTTTCAGCTTTAATTAGTGACTCCATGCTGGACTTATATCTATGGTCTTGGCTTCTGCAAATTCTCTGCAATTCTAGAAAAAGTTTAGTTGAAAATGCCGTGTACGGCCCTGTCATCCCTATCTGTATATTCAGACATACTACAGATGGCACTTTTCTTTACGCTTAATCATGAAGGTTAGTATATACAAGGACAGTCTGGCTATGCTGCCAAATCTCACCTTTCTGGAAACAGAGGATATACATGTTCTGCAAATGTCTTTTCTTTAAGATAAGGACAGCAAAAGTGGAGTTCAGCTATCTTTGTAAAAGCCTACTACACTGAAGTGGTTGGTTATTTTAGCTACAAAACAGCAGCTTCATTCTGCTGAAAGTGTTCAGAAAGTCTTTGCTGTGGAAAGGCCTCTCTGAAGTCTTTTTATTTTTTCTTCTTCCTTCAAGAATTTGAGACTGAACTCCTTACAAAAATCAGAGGCAGAAATGTTGTCCAGGAATGCAATGATGTCCAGGAAGGACTATCTTCCATGCTCTTTGGAGAGATCTTGGCCTTATGAAATTCACCTGCTGAATTTAGGAGTTTTGTTACCTCAACCTGGAATAAAGCTGCTCTTAAGAGGTCATTCAAGTTATGGTAATTATGTTCAAATAAAAATTATTTATGCAGAATTAGTTGTACTGAATTAAGCCTATTAAGGAAACGTTCTTGTGGAATTTCTGAATGCTACTGAATTTATTGGGAAGATATATGGTTGTCTTTAACCTGGCTTTCTGGTGATTCTTGAGCAGTTCAGTTGTACTAATGTTATCAGCCATACAGGGTCTTTTACTTTAGGCTCTTTTTCAGTATTTGTTTGCTCTGAGTTATTGTGAGTTTTTTGCAAGACATTTAATGAACAACTTTATGGAATTGGAAACAATGATTTACTGGTGTGTTTCCTGGATTCTTTTGTCTTGACATGCTCCTTGATGCAGCCTTTGATTATTTCAACTTCAGAACAGTTAGGAGTTTAATATTAAGGAATTATTATACAGCAAAAGTAACAAATGAACTAGCAGAATTTCAGCTGTGATCCAGATTAGTTCTGCAAATAAGTCATTATTATTGTTACTAGCATTACTACCAACATTCAAATTTAGAATCAACATCACATAAAATGTGAAGAATATGGTAGAACAAGCAGATTGCTCAAAATTTAAAATTGAATAAACTTACTTTTCTACAGTACTCATAGATGAAATCAAGAGACAGCAAAACTTATGAATGCAAGTACTAGTACATAAATATCATTCCCAGTAAGTGATCAACAGTTCTCTACTTTGTGAATCACTAAAAAATTCCATCTTTATGTCCTTTGAAAACATAAAAATAAAAAAAATGTATTAACTGGTTATTTTCCTTTCTTCCCATTTCCATTGCCAGTTTGAACCCCCTGTAAGATATCCAGAGCTGAAACTGAAATAACAAAAAGAGCTGCAGTGCTTTCAGTTCAAGCAATTGGTGGTGTTTCACAGTAGGCCTGCCTCCCCACAGCCAGCTTTAGAGAAGAGATCGGTTGCTTTCCAACAGCATAGTGTGATGTTATCAAATATTTTGAACTGTAATCTTGCTATTACTATTAATGTTGCATTAAAAGATTATTTAATGAAGGAGATCATGCAGAGAACAAGCAATATAATGGCTCTGAGGAGCTTGCCTCCCACATACCTGGAAAACCTCCCTACTGCTACAGAGGGAGGAAGAACAGCTAGTGCCAGTTCTAAACAACAGGTTTCACACTGTATCTGTTAAGACCTGTTGCTTTTGGCAACAAAGTCTGACTCAAAGGCATGAATTTAAATTTTCAAAAGTGGTACTGAGTGATTAAAGACAATGCAGAATATTCTAGTTTCTGCTGTGCATTGTTTAGTATTCAAAGATAGTTTTGGAGGTGTTGGCTGTCTGAGCATTCCTTTCTGCCATGTGTTATTAAACCTTGCTATGCTTTTTGGGGGCCTGAACTTGTACTGAATAATAATAATAATAATAAAAAAAAAGCATATGTAATTAAGAAACAAATGCAGTTACATTGGTGTAAAAGTTATTGGAATAACAGAAGAACAATGGCTTTTGTTCTGCTTTAGAACTGAAAGATGTGAGGGCTGCTCTTAAAGTAAAGCTTCTATTTTATAATGTTGACCCATGACATTAGAAGCTGTTGTGGATTTTATGGCAGTAGAGACTGAATCTTCCCACCAAGATTCCATTACATTTTGTTGCCGAGTGACAGATGGTAGCAGAGGAGCAGTCTGACAAAACTGCATCTGACATGGAAGTGTGTATGAAGCAACAGCATGGAACTGAATTCCTCCAAGCTGAAAAAATGGTACCCAAATGGTACCCACTGACATTCATTGACAGTTGCTGAACGTTTATTGAGACCAAACAGTGGATGTGAGCACGGTGAGGGGTAGATGGTGCATTTCAGCAGTGGTGACTGCAACATAAAAGACAAACCACGTTCCAGATTGCCACACACAGCTGTCACACTATGAAATGAAGAGCATGTTGACCAGTCCATCTGAGCAAACCAACTAATGGTGGTGACTGTTGAAAAATAGCATTTTGTAGCTGATAATTATCTCTATCAAGTAGTGTTGTTGTTTCTGTGTCTGATTTGTATCTGTTGCAGTTTTCATGGAAATGAATTAGAGGTATTACTTTCAGAGCAACTTATGCGCTCCACATTGTAAATTATGTGTCTGTTGCTGTATTAGGACCATAGTACAGCATATCTCACTTTAGTAGCTACAGTGATGACTGTCTGACATTTCCTTAAATCCTTGCTTCATGAACCTGTTTTTCTCTTCGCAACACACTGAAAAATGAGTAAAGTGTGATGATATCAATGCATGGCTAAATCCAGACAATCCAGTAGCTGCACAGTGAGTTTACAGATTGAAGATCTTTTCAGAAATTTGTCCACATTAAAGAACATGTTAAACATGAACTGATGTGTGAATTACAAGAAACAAACAACAAAAACAACGAACAAGCAAAGACAAACAAACAAAAAAAATCAAAAAACAAGAATTACAAAATGTTTTGGTGGAATCACAGCTATGATGATCTTCCAAACGTACAGGCAGGACAAGTTGTGTAAGAAGAGATTTTTCATTTATCTTCTAACATTGTAAAACTGGGCAAGTGTTTTATGCAAAGTCTTCCTTATATCAAGCTTTGTGTACTGAAGGAAAATTCTCCACACTATTCCATTCTTCATTCAAAAGGAAGTTAAAAGCACAACACTATGTTTTTAGCTTAGCAATATTATTACAGAGGACTTAGAACAATGTTGCAGGGTTTTAACTCTAAACTGAAGAACATCAACAGAATGTAAAAATGTGAAATCTTTTATATGTCAGTATACCACTCTCTAAAGTCTGATCAGACAACTGCAAAATGGTGCCATAAGTGGAGTCAGAGTCTGCCTAGTTTTGGAAACCCATCCTTTTGTGTTTTACATCAGTTGGTTGTTGTGTCATTAGTTTCTGGAATTTCTCTGTCTTCCCAGCTGTAGGTTGTTCTGCCCTGACTTTGGCTGTTCACGTATCATGGAATTTGGGCACAGAATATTTCAGTCTATATATAAGAATGGCAAGTGTTGCTGGCGAGCACTCATCCCATACAAAAGAAATGCAACCAGTTAATAAAAAAATAATCTCCTTCAATTCAGTGTTTCACAGCCTTATTTCCATTTGTGTTCTTTTTTGTTTGTTTGTTCATTTGTTTTAATCTTGCATTCTGCATACTGTGAATAAAAGCAAGCTCTTTCTACAATGTTTGTTACTAAGCAAAAGAAAATCCTACATCTGAAAAGATCCAGTTGTTATACATGACCATGAAATAATACACTTTGATATCCATTTCTGTACATATTCATGGTTCAGAGTTTCCATCCAATTCATTAAACAGCTGTCTGCTTTCCTCTCAACTTTATTTGTTTTTGCATTTACAAACCATAGGTATTAGAATAGGTATACAAAAACCTTGTAATATTTTCAAATACATAGAATTAGGTATTTGAAACAAAGGCCTTTTAGGTTATATTAATCAAAGAAAAAAAATGTTACCTGTGAAATTTTATATGATAAGCAAAAGTATCAGGTAGAATATTATTCTTACTATGCTATTTTTGGTTTCTTAATCATAGTAGGAATGCATTATTTTGCAGGAAGAGTGCAATACTTTATCTGATGCCTGATGTGTTTTTTTTGGTGTAAATATTACTATGTTTAACCTCACACTGTCTTTGGGGGAAAAATCGGACTAATTCAAGCAGCTTTTAAATATGAGGAAATGATATATTCAATTTTCAGCTCATAATTCAGCCACACAAGTAACTGAGAAGACAAACTGCATCTTCCTTTACAAAATTTTCAAAGTATTTATATTCCAGTGGGTATTGCAATCTTCAAAAATGGTCTTAAATTCACATGCACATGAGAGAGTTTTCCTGAGAAATGAAACATTAGGCACAACTGGTAAGGTGTATGGAAACTTGGCTGTGGATTTAGATATGTGAAAAACTATAACCCAGTTCATTTTTGGCTATTCTATTCTATTGCATGTGTTTGTTGTTAAAACACTGCAATGTAAGTGTTGTCTGCTCTTTTTTCTTCTTTTGCTTTCACATATTTTAAAAAGTGGACCTGTAGAAATAAGTGGAAGATAGCACATACATTAGAAAAAAAATCAGAGAAGTAGGGGAAAAGAAGATCACAGGAGAAATCCACAGAAGAACAGTAATATTCATAATCAGTTTTCCAATACTCTTACCAAACTTTAAGTAATTACGAGTAAAAGAGTTTGTTCTGGTAGGTACTATTGAACTTACCCAACAACAGCCTTTTAAACACAGTCATGTTTCTTTTCCTTATGAGCTTGGTAAGTTAAACATTTGAATTTACAGACCTACAACTAGTTTTATGAGTTCATGACAGTTCAGTATTTGTTTCTTTTGTCATCTCAACTATTAGGAAGATTTGTGCTTTTACTGTCTACAAGGAATTCAGCCTCCAGACACTGATGTATTTTGTTTTCTTTATAATCATCATCCAAACTCTTAAATGCTTTTACAAATTAAGCTTGAATGCTTTCGCTAGTATCAAATACAACTTATTATTTCTAATGAGTCTTCCTACTCTTTGAAATGCCACTCAACTTTTCTTTACTGTAGCCATTATATAAAGCTATACAAAATAAATAAATGAGAAGACTATTTATAACATGAAAACCTTGACACATTTATCAGTTAGGTTTCAACAACCTTTTTGTTGGTAATGAAACACTCATCTCTGCTTTCTTTATACTGTGATGCTCTCTCTCATGACAGAATTTCATGAAGTTTCTTTTAACTCTGTTGATGATGTTCCTGGGAATCTCTGTTAACTAGTGAATGTTGCACATATAATTTATTCTAAACACAATTAAATTGTTAGAAATATTGCCTACAGAAGCTGTAGTGGTATATTTATGAATTAGTAACTAAGTTCAACATTTAGGCAAAAGTAGTAAAAGTCTTAATGCTAGTTATTACAACTGTGTGTCATCTGTTAAGAACATCACTTTCTCCTTGAATCATGTGTGATGTAGACAGCATTTTTCCAAGAATGTTCAATAGAAATCCTGTTTCATACAGAGGTATCTCTATTCTAAATTCAAAAGAAGCAAAAATTAACATTTATTCCATTCCTAAGATATGCTATTCATATTAATTAATTAATTGCATTAAATTTAAGAGAAAATATGCTATTAATTAATGTAGGTGCAAAATTAGCCAAATTTTCAGCTTGAAAACTGAACCTCTAATCATCAGTGACTATACAATTCTTGAATGATTACAGTTTGCATAAAGTAGCAATGACCAAGGAAGAGCTTCACATTCTGTTGGTGTTTTAATCACTTTTTTTTATCTTCCTTTCAATTCTTCTTTATTTTTACCTGTGATCTGGCTACATTTTCAGTTTTTTACAGAGGTTTTATTTTCAGATTTTAGTCTCAAGAGTTATGGAGTTGAGATGCATAGTTTCCAGACAGTACTGACAAACACAGCTAGGAAGTAAGTTTCCTGAAGTTCACTGCTATGCCTTTATGTCAAAAAGAAGTATTTTTACATTGTATCTGTCCAGGAATGCTCTCTGAGGAATTTTATATTTGTGCATGATGCACATTTAATGAATGCTGCTCTCACTTCTACATTAAGCTCCCACACAGTAATTGCAATTATGCTTAGATCAACAAGTCAGTAAGCAGTGAGATGGAATGGAGTAGGAAAGTTTTTTGAATTAACAGCTATTTAAGTTTATATACTGTCACCTTAGCCTCCTTTCCTTATGTATATAGGATTCAAGTAGCTAAGATAACATGAATGGAATAGAAACCTTTGCTATTCTATCACCTGCTTTTAGTTTATTCTGGAATTTCGAGAGAGGATTCTTTTGCAAACAGTTAAAATTTATTCAGCAATTGTCATTAAAACTAATGACTGTAAATTGATTTAATTCAGTAAACGTATCTGACTAGACTCAGACTGATCATACCACAGCATAATTCTACAGCTATGCTATTCATTCAAGTTCTGAGGATTTTGTACCCATGTGGCAGAGTAAGAAATCACAGACAACCGTATTCTTCTTGACATTAGTCATTTGCTTCTCGGAAAAAAAAAAAAAAAAAAAGAATGAGAATCTGGAGAATCACTGGCTGTACATGTGAGTAAGTTTGCAAATGTGCATATTTAAACTGAAAACTAGAAGTACCATTTCTTATGACTTCTGGAATTGTTGACACTTACAAGTGGAATTTATTGTAAACTTTATTTTGGTGCAGTCAGTAAATGTGCTTGTTTTGTGAATGAGTGGAAGGCTGCTAGAGTCAGTTACCACCTCTGCACTGGTTATGTCTTCCACTGGCATGCCCTGTGCAGCTCATGTTTTCTATAGATTCTTGCATCCTTTCCTGACCACCTTCAGAATTTGCATGAAGGAATATGGACCTGAGTGGTATTCAGCTGGGGTCCTCTTCAAAACAGAATTCCAATATGAAGTATTTCATTTTCCTGATGAAGTGAGTAAAACTTTACTTGAGAGAAGTTATTTATAGTATCCACCTACAATTGTGTTTCGTCCTCTTCTCAGAAGTCCTAGAAAAAAAATGTGGGTTTGATTTACAATCAACAAAGTAGCAATGCTTTCTTTAATATTAAATTAAATAAAAACAGGGGGGTCAATTTTTGTTCCATTTAACTTCATAAATTAAAACATGTAAGCAGAGTGCTCCATGTTCTGTGGGAAGGGACAGCTATATCTGGGATGCAGGTAGCAATCAAAACTGATTTATTCTTTGTAAATATTGACCAGCTCACTTACTGGTGTTTAACTCATTGCCTCTTCCATTGAGGCCCACAGTGCATTTATGCTTTCTGATCTACTTTGTTATCGCTATCATAAGATATGCTTCTGCAATTAAAATCTTCTTTTTTTGTCTGTCTTGTAGCTCACTTGTAAGATTTCTTCTGTGCTTCACCTACTATTTCTTCATCACTTCAATAGCTTAAGCTGCATTTAATTGCAGCGTAGGTAACTTTCATTCCCCTTGCATACATTAAAGAGTAAATTCTGAATGACCAGACATAACTAGTACTTAACATAGTAAATAGCATATTCATCTCTTCTATAGTCAGATAATTTCATACTGTGCAATGTTTCTGCTTTCTGAAATGTCAACACTTAAACTGTGTCATGATTTTCCCATGAGGAGAAGTTGAAAAGGCCTTTCCTGAAACACAACGTGGAAATGTAACCTGCACATTATATTTAAACCACTTTTTATAGCACTCAAAAATTGGATGAACACGTACAATACTCACACAGTAGAAACAGTGTGCTTTTTTCATTTTTCCCTCCAGGAACTGGTCCTGGTTTTAATGAGTTTCTTCAGTTTTGAATTTGATTTTTTTTTTTAAGTTTCTTGCCAGTTTTGTGAGATCGTTTCTCTATTATTAGGCTTCATAACTGCAGAAATTGTTGCTTTCAGTTATCTCTCTGAGATGACATACATCACTTTAAAAACTCATGCACTTTACATATCACTTCCTAACGCTGAACTGAATGGCACCAAAGCTATCCCGAAGTTCAATAGTTTCTTGGATCATGGCTTTGCAGAGGAAAGCTCTGTAGGATGATGGAGTACCATTTTAGGAAGAATTTTATGAACTTGGAGAAAGGGGGAAATGAATAATCATATTTAGTTTGAAATGTGTTCTAAGCATTTATTTCAGTTCTGAAAAGAACCATACAACAGTGTGCCTGCAGGTTAGGCACTGTGCATGGCAGAGGTGTACTAAGAAGCATCCGTTCATTCTTAGTGTAGTATTTCATAAATCTGAAACTACTAGAAAGACTTTTGGAAAACTCCACTAGGAGGAAAAAGAATTAATTAAAATACGCAAATTAGGTTAAAAATTTAAATTGATCAATTTCTGCCAGCTTCTAATGAGGCTACTAGAAGGAGTGGCACCAGACTCCATGTGTGGCCTCTAATGTTCCTTGGGGTGGTTTGGAGAGGAGAAGAGGACAAAAGGTGATCTCAGCCTCTCCTAGGCATGACCAGTGGGGAATTCCTTCAGAAACACCAGTGGATGTCAGATTATGCTGACTAAGGATTTCACTACAAAACTTTACATCATAATCTGGGTCTTCTATTTATTTATTTTTTCTGTATAATGAAGTATTGAAGGCACACACCATCTGATACATTTTGTTAGAGATCTACAGAGTCAAGCCACTGTATTACTTTTCAATAACACTGAGAAGCAAGAGGAATGAACCTGTCTTCTCTGTGGTAGTCACAGAACTTCAATTAAATTAATGATTAGCAATCAATTGCTGTGCATACACAAATACCATTTAGTTTGTACTGATCTGTCAGTTTGTTGGTTTGGGCTCCAATTTGTTTTAGGAAGTGTTTGTTAGACAATGTAGGACTGTTATTTCATAAATCTGTATCTGAAGTACTTTTCTGTGTTTGAAAATGAGTATTACATTGTTTTACATGGAGGCAAAAAGTGAAAAACCTCTGCTTTTATGATGTGTAAGTTTCAAAAGCATGGTTAAATGTTTATGAAGGCTAATTTTTACCTAATTTTGGTAGACTTTTGGAGATCTACAGAGAATAAGAGTGTTTGTACTATATTCTTTATTAACTGTGCTCTAATATACACAGCCTACAAACCTGCAGGGTCCTATCCACACGGTCAATCACTGAAGAACAACGGCAACGTCACCTGGGAGTGCAGCTTTTTTTAGGCTTTGAACTACAAGAGGGAAGATTTAGAGTAGATATTAGGAAAAAAACGTTTCACTCAGAGGGCCATGGGGCCCTGGCAATGCTGCCCAGAGCTGTGGGTCACATCCCTTGAGGTGTCCAAGGCTGAGCTGGATGGGCCCTGGGCAGCCTGAGCTGAGGGGAGCAGACAGTCCACAGCAGGGGGTTGAGGCTGTGTGGGCTTTAAGTTCCCATCCAACCTAAGCCATCCTGTGATTCTATGATAATGACTTTTGCCTGTTTGTCCATTTTGGACAGGAAGTGATTATAGCTGGTGAATAATATATAGTGTTGTGTGTGTGCTTTTACTGTGTTTATACTTACTGAAGGAGATTTCCTCTCAGCATGCTTCCTTTCACTGAAGGAAGAACAGTCATACATGCAGTTCTTGCCAGTTTAATCATTTAATGTCCAAGCAACCACTGCAGTTTAGCACTTACTCATTTTATCTGGATTTATTTCTACTCTCCATTGTGCTGATAGCTGAATACCTCTACTTGTGCAGTTATGTTTCATTAACTGGAATTCAAACCATTACTGTTCATGGTTTTAATGGAGAATCCTGTACTGAAAACTCAGTGGTGACTTGGTGATGGCACTAATCAGAGCAAGCAAAAAGAGCTTCATGCAGGAATTTGTGGGAGCTATTGTCTAGCCACAGAGTCAGAAGGAGGATTATATGCCCAAGAAGTAGGAAATATGGGTGCTGTTTCCAGAAATGCTAATTCCTACTGGAAGTGTAAGTTATTTTTACTTTTGAGAATCTGTCTTCCATGTGAAATCCATGTAGTAGTTGAACCTGAATTAGACTGCCTTGGGCTGACACCCAATAGCCATCACTGGATAGCTCATAAGCATCCTTGAGTGGCATGTATGGAAAAGATTGTAATGCCACATGGTATGTTGTCTTGCACCCTTCGAAATTTCACTGTGCCCTTGTTAAGTAACAGACTCACAGAATCACAGAATTGTAGGGGTTGGAAGGGACCTCTAGAGATCATTGAGTCCACCCCATTGCCAAAGCAGCTCCCTAGACCAGGTTGCTCAGGTAGGCATCCAGGCAGGTCTTTAATGTTTCCAGAGAAGGAGACTCCACCACCTCCCTTGGCAGCCTGTTCCAGTGCTCCATCACTGCACTGTGAAGTCAGTGGAAACTTGAGAAAACTTTCACATTCATAGGAATAGTATATCCTCCATCTCACACTTAAAAAAAAAAAAAAAAAAAAAAAACGGATGTTATTTGGGAAAAGGTTTGCTCTGTATTAATTTTTGTTGTTAATTTTTCTACTCACCTATTAATGTCAAAAGCCATCTTAGAAATATGATACTGAATCAAAACAAGAACCCTGTTGCTTTCTGTACACCCTCAAGCCCTTTCAGGAGGCATGTTATCCATTCGTGTGTGTGGTACATACTGTGATGGAACCAAGTCTGTAGAGTCCAGGATCTATCACCAGCAAAACGTATATGGATGCATAAACACCTTTGAAAAGGTGATCTGAATTGCTGCGTGCCAGGCTTGCATTGGGAAGAGCTGAGCCAGAAGGTCAGAGACCTGAGAGAGAGAAAGAGAGAGAAGGTAGAAATCTGGGCCTGATTGTGTTTTCAGTGTCACACTTTGCAAAATTTCTGTGGCAAATGCCTAGAGGAGCTTGATAGTAACAGCCCATTTAAAGTATGCTGTATTTGAAGCAATTGAGTTAATATTTGAGACTCTGACAATTGGAAAAGTAGGTTGGCATGATTATATTAAGATATCTCAGAATGCCATGTGCTTGCAAGACTGAATTTCAAACTGTTAATTTAAATTAATAAAGATTCAAGAGTTTATAATTTGTTTATTTATTGAAATCAAATGCAATCCATGTTTCTAACTAATTGAAAAGTATACTTGTGATAGAGAAAATATTTAATTTCAGCAGGCAAGATACCAGACTTCCAAATAAAGATGATGAATTGCAAATTCTCAATCTTAATCCCTGTAGGCTGACAGTTACCCCTTTAAAAGCAGCATTTGAGTGATATACTATAGCTGGTAATAGCACACAGCTGCAGAGTAGGAAATCCCATTGCTATCTTGCAAAGCTTTTATTTTGCCTCCTTCATTTATTTTTCAAAATGAAATTTTCCTTTTTTAGAATAAAGAACTTTTCACCATTGCATGTAGGCTGGACCTCTAACAAACAATGGGCTGGCTGTTTGTTAGCCATCTGTAAAAATTCCTGGAGACCAGTTCACCTTTTATTTCACTTACACATTTGTGATTTTGCAACCTCTTCCCCTTCCAAGTGTAAAAACACATTTCTGTTATGTATCCTAGTATTCAACATGCAAGATCAAATGCAGAGAGGCCATTTCTGTCTTTAATGCATAAAGCATGTGTCCAACAACAGCAACAAAATCAGTGCCAGAAGTCCAGAGGGAAGCAGTAATTTGTGTCTGCACATTATTCTGTGTCTATGCACATATTAACCCCAGTATACAGTAAATTTTGTTACCATGGCAGCCCTTGTATGGAAAGTTATATGCTAATAGTGTATCTCTAACAAACACCAATGGGGAATACACATGTTCTGGCAAATGCAGAAGTTTTATTTATCTATCTATCTATCTATCTATCTATCTATCTATCTATCTATCTATCTATCTATCTATCTATTCAGTCGGTCGGTCGGTCGGTCGGTCATTTTCTGGGAGGAATCAAAGCACTATAAGTATAGAAAAACCAGGCAGAAATGAAGAAGCAACTCAGAGTTTGCCCCAAATGTAAGGGTGGGGGGAATCCCCAAAAGAACTCCCTCTCTCCCTTTCCCATGCACCAGCATCACCATGACTCTCAAGGGCAGGAATGCTGTAGCGTTTAATCAGACCAAACTACCACTAAAATCCTGTCCTACGGTTTTCAATCTGTGTACTTTTCATTGAGGTTTTTATGGGGCACTTTGCTTACATTTACTTTTGTGTCCATTTCTGAAAGTGAACTTCTTCCTTTTTTATAAAGCCAGCTTGTCAAGGGTTAGCTGTTATCAGTGATGCTTGCAGTTCCTCAACAGTGCATGTTATCATATTCTGTGTTATATTTATAGTTGTATATACAACTTTGCCAAACTTCAGCTTCACAGCTGTCATTTTGAAATAGATGCTATTTGCCTCAAATAATTCTTTTTCTTTTTTTTGCTTAAACAGAAAGTGCTCAACCATTCAGAGAAGTCATACAAAAGTTCATACTGTTGTTCCTTTTTTAACACTCTGAATATCACCTGCTGGCTTGAATTTTAGTCTCAACATTCGCAATACAGAAATGACAGCATCAAGCAAAGATGAAGTACAGTAGAGAGATGTATTATCAGTGTTGCACCATGCAAAACCCAACACTGAGTAGAGTGGATGTAGAGTGGATGCACTACTACTGTCATCACTGGTGTAGAAAGAAGGAGAAAATTAAAAAAGACCAGACAGACACTCCCAAAAGCTACAGGCTTCTTGTATTGGCTGAAGTTTAAGTTAAAAGCACTGCTCCTGTCAGCTGGTGTACTACATACTAATGTTAGCACCACTACAAACAGGTTGACGTTTATTGCTTCAATTTCTTATGCACTGGCAAGAGAATTAACAAGATTGATGCATTAGGATCTTAGAACTCAGTCAAATTAGGTGACTAAGAGGGTGATGAAAAAAATGCGTGTTCTTTGAAGGAGCATAACTCCATCAGAAACTTGTTACACCCTAACATCAGGCGATTTGATGAGCTGCTGATTTAACAGCACACTTGGCAGGCAGTAGTTACATTGATAGAAGGGACTACTTAATCAGTCCTTTAAAGATATTATGTTCCAAGTGATTTAAATGAATACTGTGTCTTAGTAAGTGTGCCATGAGTATGAGTATGTTCTCCATAAAGTGAATACAAAAATGAGGATGCAAGTGCCATTTACACTGCTAGATTCTTTAATTAGGCATACACTAAAAAAAAAAAAAAAAGAAAAAAGAAAAAAAAAAGAAAGAAAAGCCTATAAAAAAGAAGAATACTAAAATTTTTAAATTTATATTTCCTGGAAAGAAATAGTGATTAGAGGATAAGACGAGGGAAATAAAATATCAGCTATCTTGTTCAATGGATTTGCAGTGTAGAGAAAAATGGAGAATAATGAAGTGGTGAAAAATACAGTAGAGGAGATTTTTGAAGATGGAACAGTAAGGAAAGTGCTTGATTTCTTCTATCTGTCTTCTGTGACTTGGAGGATTTCCCTTGTAATCATGAGTGTATCAAGAAATGCTGATTGCCTTTCGGAACTTGTCTTGCAAAACAAATAGAACACGGAATACATCTTGGATTCCGCGCCAAAGAAGAACAAACTGACTTGGTATGGAGGAGTTGTTAATGCTTGGGGATCTGATACTGTGTACAGTATCTGATAGATATCAGTGGAAAAATCAACATGGGATTCACTATCTTAAATCTCATAGGCAATATTTTCAATAACACAAAGCAAAAAAGTGAGGAGGCAGAATTAGTGTATTTGAAATACCTGATGCTGAAGGATGACCGAGGTAGAAGGTGTTTCATGCCAACTGTCTATTCCAAGTCCAGAATTACCATGTCTTTTATATGATATTTGCCTTTAGATCTAGGCTGGTGATGGTACCCTGTATCTTACCTGCCTCAGCTTACAAGAGTCTGCAGATTACATCTCTCCCTTGCTCTAGACTAGACATGCCAGATGCTCTTCTTAAAAGCTTCAACATGTTGCAGTTAGGCAGAGGAGCTGGAAGTTAGCCACCATTGGACTGTTCAGTTCTTCCCAGGAAGATCCAGTTCACTGCTGAGGCTGTGCAGTACAGGCAGCAGAGATCAGGGCCAAGATGCAGTGGACAGCTGTAGCAGACACCCAGGGTGACAGCATGAAGCTTTTCCCAAGCACTGAATTCATTAACTTTTGAAAATGGACAGAACTTTAAGGTCCACCATAGCAAGCACAAAAATAAATGAGTGGAAATAAAAACAGGTTTTGCTTAGGGCGTGGGGGATATTAATTTTGTTGAGGAGAAAATGAGGCAAGGCAGAATCATTAGGAGGGCTCCATACAAAAGCAGGAGTTGCTTGAGAAATTACAGTGCCATTGACTAGAATACATCGAATATAAAAGGGAGATATAATAAGAGGAAAGCAGTTATGCACCTAAGCCCTGAAAGGTAGCATTACATTCATCCTGAGAGGTAATCATTCCTGTCATTACTAAGCTGTAAGATCACTCCGTCCTAGCATGGTAGAAATCCAGGAGCTCAATACATCAGTCAGATAGCTTTTCATAACACTCTGCTTCTGCAGCTCACCTGGAGTTCAAGTAAAACACCCAAATAGTAGCACTGAGACATCCAGTAAATCCTACAGTTCCTAGCAAACTTTGTAAGTAGTGACTCACAGACATCCTTAATTTAAATAAATTTTCTTTTCATTACTGCTTTTCAGAGTCCTTTGAAAGTGCAATGGTTCTTTCTCAGAAACCAGGCTGTTGGCACTGGCAATTTTGGCTCCAAAACAGAAATTCTATGGACAAACAGTAAATGGAGTATCACAGATTTCTATCTTCTTTTAAGTCACCACTGGTGACTTAAGGTTCCCCTTAATTACTATAGTTATATTTTGTTTGTGTGTATGATCTATATTACTTAACTGAACTATGTTTGTGAAACTCATAACAGAAATTGCAGGTATCACTCTGCCAGAGCAATGATAAAAGTAGCAAGAGGAAAATGCTATAAGAGATATGACATACTGCTTACACTAGACACAGGCAGCAGCATAGAAATCCCAAGCACAGAATGACTCTCTCAACCACCATGCTTATGTGCAGCCACTAATGACTTTACCATACTTATTCATCAACATCATGTCTTGTTCAGTGCCATAGAAACCATTCAGATTGTTCCTAGAATTTCCTTACAGATCCAAGACATGATATACTGTCTTGAAGTTAAGGTCCTGCACTCAATCTATGCAGCAGCTGTAGAAATAGGGGAGTAAATATTTGAGTTATTTACCACAAAGTTTGACAAAATGCAGAACCTTCTGACATTCTTAAGGGATAAAAATATATGACAACCCATGTAAAAAAGACAGTCTTGGAGAATGAAATAGTAAGTCATATGTTTCATTGAAAGATTCAAAGTAAAACATGACAGAAAGAAAACTAGGCTAGAGTTAGTTGAGGGCTTCTCCTATAAGATTCTCAAAAATGTTTTGAACCATCCTGGTAACCTTAAATTCTTAAATTCCTGCACCTCAGGGCCATAGATTAAACCCTATCCATTTTTGTGTCCCGTCTTACCTCTCTTATGTCTGAGAGCACAGTTCAGAGAGCAGACAGTTTATATTTAATGAATGGAAGGGTTGGAGAATTCATTCCAACACTGTGTATATAGTCCCACTGCTCCATTATTGTCACTACTTATTATCAAAAATATAAAGGCTGATTTCCCTACACTAAAACCTAATTTCCGTGTTTTCACTAATGTCTCTTCCCTAATGCGGACTATTCTTCCTTACTAACAGATCATGGGTCAATCACCCTTTGACCTCCCCTGGCACTAGAGTTCCTGGAGTCTCCAATTGCAGGGTGGGTTCTGGAGTCTTGGTATCTGCAAAAATGTTTCTGGATCATTTCCAGGTTGTCAACAAGCTCCTTAGATCTGTAGATTGAATACTTATGACTTAATGCTGTGTCAGAGGGCAATTTACGAATTTCCTACTTCATGTCATATTCTCAGGGAAGCATTAATGAACATCCTGGCTGTATCAGCCCATATCTGCTGGAATGTACACAAGTATGGTTCTGTTTCCAAGTCACCAGAATATACAGTTATAATTTGTATTACTGACTGAGCAGAGACAGTGTAGATGAGATGGACACCAGCATTCTCCTATGTGAAAATTGTTTTCACTGCTGTGTTTTTCTTTTTGTTTTGTGTGTGTGTAACTCACTTGCTTCTGAGCACTCTACACTTGGCTTGGGTGCGTGACTCAGACCTTAATTTAACAAGCTGGAGAGCCCCAGAGCACGCAAGGCACTAACTTGCTGTGATGTTTGGGAGGGCAGCACTTCTTGACAGGCAAGTTAAATACCTACAAACATTAAAAATGCAAATTCAGATATCTATAGACTTCATCTAGGCATTATACGGGACATTTTAGGAATTATGCTCTTGTACAGAAACGCCTGAATTCCCATGTTCCACTTCAGGCTTATTAGTCCCTCTGTGGATTTAAGCCTGGGAAAATAAAAGGCATGATTCAAGAATCACCAGGTTGAACTTAATAATAAATCTCTAAGCATGCAACACTGACTTTGGTTTGAGACCCAGCCAAAATTGAAGTCAAATAAGAAAAGAATATACATGTCTTCATGGACTGCAAGTCAGCAAATTGGCGCTGAACAAGAAAAGAGCAATAGAAAATGAAGCTGAAAGAGGAGAGAAACCTTGGACTTTAAGAAATTGCCTATTCTCTCAAAAGCATTGACAAAATCTTTCAACAAGTGCAAGCTATTAAAATACATGCAATCAAAGGTGTTCTATATGGCTTGGTGGAAATCTTGAAATCACAGTTTCTGTGCTTGATGAACACTTAGTTAGAAATTGCCATATAGCATTAAAATCTTTCACACCTGGATTTCATATATATTTCTTTATACAGCTGCTTTCCACCAAAATGTCTAATGAGGTAAAAACTTGGAGCCACTTTCCAGATTAGTTACATACTTCACATGGAAGAGAGGTTCCTATTTTGATGGAAACAGTGGGCCACAGTCACAAGTTCACAGAAAATGTTCACCTATCATTTCAAATAAAACAGATACAGTCCAACTGCAAAAGCCCACTTGAACTTTCTACCTAAAGTGGAAACTGCTATCCAACATGTAACTATGCCCACCCCACACATTTGACATTTTCTGGGTCTATGTTAGTAACCTGATTTCACATAACGGATAAGGAATGACTTTCCTGCCAATCCCTACCCTCCTCACACTTCATAATCTAGTGAGATATAAATAATTATGGTAACGATAATAGTAATCATGTATTTACCAACCTGCAAACTTCTTGTCTCTACACTGATATTCTAGCTCACCCTGAACAGTACTTCAAGCTACAAATGAACTTGAATGAGGGTTATTGTTTAGAAAGAGATTACTCAGACTGTAAACCATGTGGGACAGCCACTGTCTCTATTCTGTGTTTGCATAACACTTAGACACACCAAGGTCCAAGTCTCCTCTGGGAGATCACCATCTGCGCTGATATAAACGAACTAATCTCTGAGGCTTAATGCCATCAGCACCATAGAATCTGTTTTCTCTCTTGATTTCTCTTCTACCATTTATTCAAAGTTCTTAGGAGCAATGAGAGCACAACAAGTGTATGAGGTTATACAGTATAGTTCTTTTTATTTTGTTTTGTTTAAAGAAGGGAGGTCGTGTTGGCATAAAGTGGGAATCTTCAGCGCTATATTTTCCATCCTCGCCCTTTGTCTTCTCCTGAAAGAATGTAAGATAATTGTGCAACTTGTCGCCACAATGACTGGTGCTCTATTAGTCTCAAGAAATTTATCAGATCAGAGAAATATGAGAGAAATAATTTCATAGCTAACTTCTAAAATTCAAGCAGGAGTGTCAAAGATGTTTGAGGGAAAGTAAATAAAGAAATAAACTGCTAGCTGTTTTAGTCACTGGAGAATAATTTAAAATCTATTGAGTTTTGCAATAGTTGTCATACGTATTTCAGTGACTGATAGAATGACCCCTAATGAGAAAGACTTGACAAAAATGCCACATTTTATTTCATGTAACTGATAAAGAGAAACTAGATTATTGGAGGCATCGGCTTCTTTCAGTGTCTGGGGTACTCTTACGTGCAATAATCAGGTTTTTGTTCTGTAACTCTTCTATTGTGGTCTTAGATTCATGCCACAGCACTTTTTGAAATTCAAATTCATACCAGTTTCATTGTTGTCCTTATAAGTTCGAGTTCTGGCAACAGGCACATGTTCTAGGAAGGTGTGGAACTAAATTGCCGTGCATGCTGAGAAAGAAGGGAAGAGGTGATTCCTTACACTCAGTATGAATCTAGCCAAGGAGGGAACAAAAATGCTTTTCTGTGATTTAGTTGAACATTGTTCCAGTAGAATTAAAATTGTAGAATCATAGAATCAACAAGGTTGAAAAAGACCTCCAAGACCATCCAGTCCACCTTCCACCAATATTACCCACTAAACCATGTCCCTCAGTACAACATTTAAATATTTCTTGAACAACTCCATGGTTGGTGACTCCCTTGAGTCAGATACTTCAGACCTCAGATACTGTTTTTTGTAACTGATCTCATGATAAAATAACTTAAACAAGTTTATGTATATATACAGTCCAGCTAATTTTATTGAATAATGTGAGAAAATCACAACCTGTTTACATATACTCTATGAACCGGAAGTAAAGTACATTAAATCATCTAAATTATTCTCAGTGAGCTGCATAATCTTTTCCCATAGTTATTTGTCACCCCAAGACCCTCTATGTATATGTAAACCAAAGCACATGTTCGTAAATGTAAATAACTACAACAATATGTGTTGTTCCATTGTGGAGAAGTTGAGTGCTGCCCATTTACACTGTTAACTTATTTAATCAATGATTGATGCTGATTTGGAGAGATGAAGATAATTACTACCTTTTCCTATGTGAACCAGCTATCCACTTGACCCCAGTATTTTATCCAAAGAATGCTATGGGGAGTACAGTTCCTTTTTAACAAAGAAAATCTGCTTTTTTCTGCTCTTGTGTTTTCTAAGTCTTGCTCCTCAGAACTCCTTCCCCCTCCCAGGTGGGTTTTGAGGCTATTATAGGACACAACAGGAGGAAAAAAGGTTTCAAGATTTCTTTACTATGAAAGATCTGCCCTACAGCCTGCTCCCTTTTCAAGAGGGAGACAAGTGGTAGAAGTGAAGAAACATCCCAGTTGTTGCTTGTGGCTTCTGACATCTGTCTGAGTGGCTGCAAGGGCATACAGAGACTGTGTATGCAACTTCTTCACAAACAATTTTCAAAATATTTTAAAGCTGGAGCACTGTCCATTTCTTCAAAGTCACCATTGCTAGATTTTTTGCATTAATAGAGTTAAGGACTAAATCTTATGACAAAACAAACAAAAAAAAAGAACAAGAAAAAGTTTTGGAGCACATTCTCTGCCATTCTTTTCCGTCCCTCTGTTTGCTTCTTGTTAGTAAATACATAAACTCCTCTCAAATACAAGTTCTTCCTTTTCCCTCTTTATTTTCCTGCATGTTTTCCATATTGACAGGAAATACTACAATGGTGATCTACAAAGCTCTTGAGCTCCTTGCCTTGCCTTGATTTACGTATCATGCAGCTAGGCAGACTGTATATTATAATAGCCACCTGGAAAAATGCAACCACTTCCAACAAGTTTCAAGCTTTAAAAAAAATATCGCAGATATCTGGGCAAACAAGTGCCATCATGCCATCAAGAATGAAAATAAAAATTAACTCCATTCAGCTCAGGAACATGGATTGTCTTTTGTACAAGCAGGTTAATTGACTTCTGTGTATCTTACAAGGACACGAGAAATCTTCATGTTAGATATTTTACTCCGACATGGGTTCACATACTCCACAGCAGCACCTGCTTACTTTTCTGAAGTGTTGTACTGACAGTGTAAGAAAACATCTCTTTTCAAAAACACCTTGGGAGATTTCAAGTGGTGTGATAAAACAAATGTGTGATAGAAATTAGAAATCATGCAGGAAGTACTCAACTGAGGGTGTTTAAAACATCATAAAAGTATATACAGTATTATTATGAAATATCTGAGCCACTTTCAGATGTTTTTTTTTTTAAAAAAAAAAACAATAACAACAACAAAAACAATATTTTGCATTCCTCATGATATTCACGTAACAAATAAATGGGAGCAGGAGCAGAAGGTCCTGTTCACAGCTCAGGAAACGCTAGCTGCAGCCCCATCTCACATTAGTAGATGATGGCAATTGCATTTTACAAGCAATTAGAGGAACTTCTGGAGTTTCCACATGCACTCTGAGATTTGGCAGCATGGCAGAATTGGAGAGATTTTAATGTTAGTGCTGAAAGATTGTAAAATCATGCCTTGCGATGTAGAAAATGAAACTTCTTCCAAAGCTGCATTAATGTGCTCATTTTACTAAACTTCATTAAACCAGCCATATAATCTGTGCAAACTTAGTCTGCTTCTCAATTACATGGAAATGGAGTATGCTCTGATGAGTTAGGAGCCAGTGGCCATTACCGATTGTGTCAAGCCACGGAGGTTTAACTATTACAGATGTCTCATTTTAGGGCTGTTTGTAGCTATAGGTGAAGAATCTGTATGAAGAATGTTGAATGTGGCTGTGGGTTGACCAGAAACCTGGGGATGCAGAGCCAATGGACTGTGGGACAGGCTGGCAAATTGCAGCAGCATACATCTGGATCTACATTGCCCTGGCTTGTGGAACATTGCTTTTAAAGATAAGGATGCGCGTAGATGTCTCCCTACTTGTGAAAAACAAAGATTTGAGATCCCACTCTAAGGGAGCAGAACAGGAAACTTGCTTCTTAGCTTTCCTTCCCATAGGAGGTAACCTGTACCTGTATATGTTGCCACTTATATTCTTCCAGTCCAAAAATTAACATCCTTCTCTCATTATGATTCAGACAGGGATAGAGTGGTGTCTGCGTGGTGCATCATGAGCAGGAGAATCGTGGATCTATTTGTGTCACAGAAGACTGTATGACACAGATACATTCCATAAAGAGCTTCCTTTCATTTCACATACTTGAGAGATGCTGCTGTATACAATACACAATGTGTTGGAAATAAATGCATTTTAGGAAATATCTGGTCTCAGAAATTCCTGTCAAACTATGCTCTTTTCCCCTATGACTAGTGATCACAGGGAAATTTGTGGGACTAACTTAAGCTTAGCGTATTAAAAAGGAAAAGAATGGGTTGAAAAAAAAATATTAAATTAGCTCAAATTAGCTTTATTTTTCTGTTTTCAGTTAGTTTCAATTATGAAAATGTAACTTACCATCTCATTTCAGAGATTTGTTTAAAACTTGTGACATACAAAACATTGCACTGAAAGATCAAGTACTTTCTGGTGTGCTGCTGTCCTGTTCCCATTGGTGAGGTAAACAATACTTATGTCATCACTTGATGGACTTTTGCTTATCTTTATTCAAACTCTATTGTGAACATATTGCATATATTTTAATCACTAACCAAAGACATGTTCAGACTGTCCATGATAATTCCATATCATATCTAGACCATGGTATGAAAGAACTTCCCTATGAAGGATTATTATTTCTGTACTGCATATGGTCTCTCATTATATTATTAAAAAAAAAAAAAAAAAAAGAAGGTGTAAATATGCAAATGTGTGAAAGAGAGCTTGTGTTGAGGTTATGTAAATAAACTTGCTATTCCAGTTTTGCCTGGGTATAGCATGATCAGCTCAAGACATTTACTTCTTGAGAAAAGGTCATGGCTTACAGAAAGTTTGTAAATGATGGTATGTTTAAAAGCCATCTGCAAAAGCCTATGTATAATTTAATAGTGTGGTGTTAATTGTAACTTTACCATTAGGACAATGGCAGCAAAACTGACTTTGGGAATACCACAATGCTACCAGGGCAGAGGAACCATGTACTGTATAGACAGAACCACTTTCAAATCCTTTTGTAACCAGGTTCCTGTACATGGCTCTGGGCATGAAGGAGACCTAGGAAGTCTGTATGGGGGAAATGCAAGCAACAGAAAGACTGAGAGAAAGGAGAGTGTAAAGGGCTTTTCAGGTAGAATGGCAGAAGTGAGAAAGCACCAAATGTTCCTTAAAGCATTACAGGGTCAGAGTTGGGACTGGCATAAACTGTTGCATAAAATGGGGAAACTGTAACTAGTTCCTCCTGTTCCCCTGGCCTTCCTCAGGCTGAACAGATCTTGTTCAGAAAAGATTCTAGTTGAATGCAGAGATTATCTGGTAATTAAATGGTGCTGTTGCATATGGTAGATTTCCAAAGCGGATTTGTCTTCGATTAACATCAGCCTGTATGTGAAGAAGGTGAACGAAATCCAGCCTTAAAACTTCCGTCCATTCTTTTCTGTTTGTTTTCTGCAATATAAAGCCAGTGCAAAATTAAACTATACAGTCAAATTATCAGCCACTTGGCAGTGGTTCAGGCGAGAAATATATTTAAAACAAATTATAATATAAGCATGAAATACCTCAGAGCAGCTGTATTCAAGGAAAAGTAATAGTTGCAGAGCTAATAGTAGTTGTGTGAGAGACAAAATAGCATGTATAGCTAAGAGTTTAGTGTGAGTAAACTCTTTGGAAGCTGATATGTTAGATAAAGTGGTAAAGCAGTCATAATAATATATTAAGAACCACCAGAAAGTTCTTTCTCTATATATAATTTTTCCAGCACTCTGGAATGATTTTTCTTTTTTTAGCAGAACCACCTGAATAGGTTAGACTGCAGACTGAGACATGTTAAGATTCAGGATAGCAATTATTTCTGAACACAGAATGTAAATTTTCTCAAGGCAATAAGGTGTTCAAAGGCTGGCCTCAACCTGCTATTACAGCATTTTGAGAAGTTTGTAATTTCTGCTTTCATATTGAAGAAAGTAAAATTTACTTTAAGAATCCATATTACATTTCCTTTTGTATGCTTTCTCACTGTATAAGCAGTCCATTTCTTTTCCTTTTTTTCTGTTTATTTAACATTTGTGTTTATGGTTCTTCTGTCAGCCTTAAATACACTGTCACATCATTGTTGAAACCTTTTTTTTTTTTTTTTTTTTTTCCATCTTAGAGAATCTGTGTGGGGGCAGTGTAGGTTCAGGAGATTTTAAATACTTCTTGGTGGGGTCTGAACCAGTGTTTGGAAACTTCTGTTGCAATCTGCCTGAAATGAAATGTTTTCCCTGAGGCCAGAAGCATTTTAATAACAGGTCAGTTCTAAAGATGAGTCACTGGTGTTGAGAAAAAGCTGACCAAAGAACAGTCAAGCTGTATTGCTGATGCAAAATTGCATAGGGAGTGATGACAATTTGAGTTAAGAAATGAAGAACATTTCTTCAATTCAATCATATTTCCTAAAAGAAACACTAAAAATAAAAGTATTTTGCTGTTTCTACCCAAAACAAAGTAGATATTTTGTTACTGAACAAAACCTCTCCTTTTTCTGCATTCTCCATTGCTGTTACAGTTTCCCAGTCAATACAGTCAACACTCAGAAACTGTATCATTTCTTCAGGTGTTGGCTGTAACTACTTTGTTCCTTATCATCTGTGGATCACAATCCCTCTACAAAGAGACAAAAACACTACTGCAAGCTATGGAGTGCAATCTTGCAGCTTCCTCTCTCCTGACATGCAGAATTTATGATGGCCTGCTTTTTTGTACTGTCATGAGATAGGATGCAGTATGTGGGTAGGTTTTCAGAGTATTCTGCAAAGCCCACTGCAATGGTCCCCATACAACCAGGTGCCTGATGATGACTTATGTCAGCTGCAACAAAGGAGTCTGAGGACAGGAAAGGCCTAAGCTCTGCAACCCAATGACAAAAAAAAAAAAGCTGTCAAAATTCCAAAATCAATTAAAATACATCCTGTTTATATTCAGATTGTTCACTTGGATTGCAATGGCAAGTCAATTGATTCTGATTCCTTTTGACTCAACTATTTTTTTTTAAAATCCTGAATACTTTTCTTCAGGGCCATAAAAGCTTAGATATCCATCAAAGAACACTTACACAGCTGTGGTAGGAGCAGAGGATTCCAGAAGAACTTCCCCAACCATCCAGAGGGGTTGGATGGAAGAGGGTGGGATGCTGGTAGTAAAAAGAAAGTGAGTTTGAGTCATAGTCATCCTCTGTCAGAGAAAGAATGGTTTCTGTGAAGATTTAGGGAGATTAATTAAACTCTTAGTCTTGTGAACTTTATTTTCAGACTATTTCGTGCTAGTCTATTTTTGCTTAAAGAGTGAATCTGTACAATTACTTGTGGTGCAATATTTTTTGTTGCTCTATTTTCACGAGCGCAGTTTAAAAAATCTAGCCCTATAATAAATAACAGCTCAGTAAGCTTTGAGCTCCCTGTCAGTGAATCTCTTTTAGTGCCATCTGATTCATTTCTGAGACTCCAGTTTCTCACCGTGGCTTATTATTATGTCACAGTTCTGAAAGATGATGTAGGTAATTGCACTGGTCCCTTAGCTAACTATAAATTCATTTTAGTTTGTTAATAATAATGAAATTGCCATAGATGCCTTACGATATTTTTTCTTCAGAAATAAACATTTAAGTATAGTTTTGCAGAAAGTAATCCTGGGCTACCCTGTGACAACAGTTAAAATATAATTGATTATATAATTGAAACTGCTTCCATTTGATTAGCTTGGATCCCTTCCATAGCCACCCTCCTCTTTTTGAATAACTCAGCCTTTGTGCTGCAGGAACATTTATGTATATGTAGCCGTGGGCTAAAGAATACATGTCCATTTCAGTCCACAGGTAAGGAAAACACTTGATTGTAACAAAAATAATTGAAAAATTCTGGTCTGTGTGCAATTAGATGGCTTCATCATCCTGCTAGAAATGCTGGGCCACTGCTTGAGAAAACAACAACAAAACAAAACAGAACAAAAAAAAGCAACAAAATAACCACACAAAAAAATTGAAGAGCAGTGATCATGCCTCTGTTCCACCAGATCAATCTAACCATGTACTCCCAGAGTCACACTCTCCCTTTGTTAATGGGTACTTTTTTTTTCATAGGTCTAGAGATAACTTTGAGAGTTCTTCTTGTCCATTACTCCATAAAAATGGCAGAAAGCATGAGCCTCTTGGTTTTCTTCAAGTCTTCTCCAAGAATATTGTTATGATATAGGAAGGCACCATAGGAGTGACTTGGGACATCTTCTGCAAGGGAACCAGAGATGGACAGACACCCGCTGTGAACACCCCAGAAAGGAAGAGAGAAACACAAATAAGTTAACTTCTTAGAAGACTGAGGCACTGCTGGCAGTGGGATGCTTTCCTGGTAAAGGCTGAGTAAATGTTACATTCTCTCTCAACTGTAGTCACTATATGTCAGAAAAAGCATGCAAGGTTTAGATATAAGGGCCTGAAATATCTGTTTGAGGTGTATAGTTCACCAAAAGCCATCCATGAGTTTAACAGACAAAGGTAGATAGTATTCCTTTCCACAATTTGAATGAGCTCAAAAGCTGCAAAAGAGCACCGTGTAAAGAAAGTAACTGATTACTTAATTTACATGGTTTGCAACAAGTTGGGTTTATCTGGTAGGAGAAACATAAAGCAGCTCTAAATATTGCCAGAAATGCACAGAAGAAATAAAATAAATTTGACAGAATAATTACAGCTTCCTTTTATGATTCTATCAATAGTATTTAATAGTGCATGAACATAGGTTTTTACAAAAGGATTTATGAAAATCCCAAATTGTATTGAAAATCACAGGACTGAGAAGAAAGATCAAATTGCTCATGTTTTGACTGGTTTATAGTGAATACACACAGAGTTCTATTTTAGTGCACTGCATACAAAGCATGACATTCAATTAAACATTGGTTAGTGATTTCTTCATTTAGTGACAAACAGGTAAACAACAAAATTGGAACTTAAGAAAAGGACTGTGGAATAAATTTCATTTCAGGTTGAAAGCTAATGAAATGAAATGTCAAGTCAATCATTTAAAAATTAGAATTCAATACTTTAATATCATTTAAATATTTTTATCATTATTTTGCGACACGGAGTGAGCAAAGGGTAAAAATACACAACTAGAAGTATATTTTGACAGATGTGAATATTGGAATGAATGGTAGATGCATGTCACCTGGAATACATTAGCAAATTTCACAATGATTATTTTTCTTGCTTTCAAGGAAATAATCAACTAGCCAAGAAAGTTCTAAAATAAGCAATTGACCTTTCACAGGATAGAAGGATTGATTATTCTATAGTCTTCATTTCACGGTACTAAATACACATCAAAGCAGTCATTCAGAGGTGTCTAAAGGTTAGCTCACCAATTTCCAGCCCCAGCCCACAAGGCTCTGAGAATATTATGATCTCTCTAAACTATTATAAAATGAACCATGGTTGATTAAGAATCAAGCCTTAATCACCTTTTGACAGGGGATGCTATATAGCACAATTGTCTATGTTGAGGCTGGACAGGAAGAACATCAGGAGTACCTAAGCCCTTTACTTTAGAAACATAAATATTAACATTTTACAGCTGTGCTTTGAGGTACAATACACTGAACTGTTACAAGGGTCATGCTCTTGCTTATTTACTCATTACTATCTTCCAAATAGGACAGGTGACTAATGGAGGAATTAAAGGGCTAGCTAATATTCAGAATGAAAGCTGGGAGAAACACCAGCAAGTGGAATGACTACTGCGTGGTGATAGTTTCCTGATGTTATACTCAGTAAGGACTGAAGCTATACATTTAGAGGACATGGGTATCACTTAAGCTTGTCTGTGCTTTGTCAAAAGTGTGGGGAGAATGTACTTTTGGTAGATGCCTGAAGAAGAATGGGTCAGCCACAGTGGGATTTGCTTGCTTTGTGGTCGACATGGAGGACTTTCAAAGAATCCAGAGGAAGTTCTGTAAGGAGTTGATTGCTCAGTTAAGCCTTTTCCCTATTATGGCTCTCTGTGTCCAACATTATTTAGAAAATATGCACCAGAGAATCAGGAATATAAAAAGCATACTTCAATTTTGTTATGTTTACTTTTCCTATGGAAAAGAAAATTAGATTGTTTTTTAAGCAACATGATTTCTGACTACAGTACTAATGTCTAATACTAGGCTTTTGTTAATAGTGGACAACAGGGAAATAGTCTGCTTGCTTTCTAGGTACTACAGGATATAACTAAAGATCTAACAATACAAAACAATTCTATTTGAGGACAACTGGGTGAAGTATGACTGGCAACATCAGTACCCAAGTACAGCAAAGCAGAAATGATCCACTGAGATATCAAAGAAGGTTAAAACTTTGAGAAAGTCTATCAGATACTACTCCACATGGCATCCTTCAGACCAAGACTGTCTCCAATGCCCCAGCAGAAGATTAAATACAGTGGTACAAACCCACACTGACCAGAAGTCCAAGAAACTGCCTATATTCATCTTAGTATGATCAGTTTTTGGTAATGTGCATGTGTTCTGCAACTGCCTGTGATGTGTGACAGAAGAGAGTCTGCATCCAGGAATGACAGAAATTACAGATTGAATGGACCCCAGCCCCACAAAACTGCTCTCCATTTTATAATGAAACACAGTATTCAGTTCACCCTTTCACCCTTCAAGATAATCTGGTATAGAAGTTACATTTGCTTTCCCTCTTAGAACAGCTTGTCACTGACAGTAGTATAGATTAGGTTGCTGCCTAAAGGAGAAATGCCTGTTGAAAATCTGAGCCACAACTTTAAAGGTTATTTTGAAGGAAAAATGACTTAATTATAAGGCTAGAAAATTAATTAATAATTTTCTGGAATAATTAATATGCTTGGTATTTACACTTAGGAAAGCGATTCCAGCACACAAAGTAAGGCATTAAATTGAAATTAGCTATACTTATTTCAGCTACTAATATAGTCGCCCTCCACACCATGTCTTGTGGGACCACTCCAACATCTGTTTGAAAAAATGAAACCAAATCAGCCCACAGTTTCTGCATGATCTAATTGGAAATCTCCAGTAACTTCTTGGGTTTTATCCAAAACAACATGAGTTCCAATTTTCCCAGTTTTTCCTTATGCTGGTAAGTTAACCACCCATGTTATTACTGGGAAACATGACCCCGTGTTATGTTCCCTCACTGAGGCCTTTAAGTCAATAATCCCAGCAGTGCCTCAGCTTTTTTAGAAGTCCTATTCTCTTCTTTCAACAGGCTTTACTTTCAACACAGTGCCAAATATTACAGCAAGCTTTTAGAGGTGCCAGAGTTACAAAAATTAATGCTAAGAGAGTTTTAGAAAGGATATAAGTGCTCATACTTCAGGGTTTTAAACATTTTCCCACTCTCAGAGATTAAGATGAACCTATCAAGGGAGTAGATTATTCCCTTTTATTTTCCAAAACCAAGATTTCTTACGCATTTATCCAAGGCATATTGTTCTGGCTCTCATCAGAGACAGGAAACAGGACTAGATGGCCACTAGATCTGATGTAGTCTGGTAGGTCACGTGCTAGGAATAAAAGAGGAAAGGATTGCTGTATCTTTTGATTCTTGTTTTGCACACTAGCACAGAAATGGTAACAGCAGCTGCTTCCACAGAAGGTAAATGGGGTAAAGCAAGACTGTACCACACGATCGAAATTTCCAAAATGAAACTTTCATTTCAAAGTGTTCAGAACAGCACTTCTGAAGTTCCATTTTAACAACAAGCTTTGCGTGTTTAAACTGTTTCACTAATAAGACAGCTACCAACAGTAATCCCATGAGAAAACAAAGCCTGGTTGGATTTTACACCAGTCAAGATTCTGCACTGGTTTATTTGTGAGGCATTTTTTCTGAAACCACAAGGTCTACAAGTGTTGGAGTCAAGAATTTGCTGCCTTCAGAAACACTGTTAGTGTATGTTTCGTGTATGTACTTCTGCCCTGTGTCTGTTCCTACAAGTATCTTTTCTCCAGTGCAGGTCCTGGTGAGGGTGCAGCCCCTCACACAGTTTGGTGACAAAGCACATCTGCTCACCATGCTGGCCCCAAGCAGCGACCAGTGTGTTCCCTCTGTCATGGGCCAAGAGGGGTTGATCTCTTTGGAAGACTTTCATGTTATTAGAGGGTGAGCTCTAACAGTTTGTCATCATTGAGAACAAGGTTGTGACCCTCTAACAGAATTTTGGCTGAAAAATGAAATTTCCTCTCCATACAGGAAACCATAAGAGAGAGTATTTCTATAATACTTCCATTCAAATAAATCCAGGTATTCCAGTAATTCTATGGTCTCCAGTAAAAATATAAAATAAAACTGTCATAAGCTTTTCTCCCAGATGCTTTGATACTACCTCTTTTCCCTGCTTACTTATGTAGCACAGCCTGAAATGATAATGTTCACCCGAGGTTATGGTCCTGTGGTTCAGGCTCCATGGCTTGCCTAGTAAATGAGGTCAGAGTGACTCTGTCTGCTAATATCTTCATGACTCTGGCCACTCAGTGAGAGCAGTTGGGATGTGATGCAATGAAAGCTCATAACAATGTAATTTATTAGCTGCTTGGTAAGGCATAGAAAAGGTGCACTTGGTAAAGAACATACACCAGCAACAACAGTGTAACTGTCTAATAGAATGTGCTGTTGTAAAGGTTTACTGCAAAGGAAGATAAAAGACAAAGATTAATAAAATGCAAAAATGCTCACTTGTATGCCTTCTGTTTTAAGAGAAAGAAGGTCTGATGAGCCAGCGCATGGAAGGTGAGTATTCCTATGGCTGACTTTGTACCAAACCTCAAATCTGACTGTTTCTGCTTCCTTCAGATCTGTAGAAACTTATCTTCACCCATGCCAATGTCTTCCATTATCACACTTCGGTTGAGCTGTTTTTGGATATTGAGGCATTTAAATGGCAGCTGGTCACTTATTTTGATTTATCTCTACAGCAGATTGCTCTGCTTGTCCACTACCAGAACAAGGAAGAGCTGTGAGAGAGGCAGAGCACTGGAAAAGAGAGATGGTGAGGACGTGGTGGAGTCTCCTTCTCTGGAGATATTCAAGACTCACCTGGATGCCTACCTGTGCAACCTACTGTAGGGAACTGCTTTAGCAGGGAGTTGGTCTGACGACCTCTTGAGGTCTCTTCCAACTCCAACAAGTCTATGATTCTATGGTTCTGTGACTTTCACCCTTTTATACATAGATCACAACCTCAGCATGGCACCACAGTCTGAAGCCTCCCAAACATTTTAAATGAATCAGATGTGAAACAGTAACACGAGCAATAAATCTCAAAGACAGCTCAGTGATAGCATGTGCTACGTTAGCTGTGACCAACAGTAACTTAAAAAATTAAAATTAGTTATGAATAGTAGATTTCTCACACTGTCAGTCTATATCATTTATTTTACATAGTTTACTATATTACTTTATCTTATAAACAGCTCAGAAGCCAAAGACACAAAAGAAAAAAAAGCACATATTTTCTATATGTATAAATAAAAATAGAAATGGATTGAAGGATTGAATATTTAAGAATTTACAGGGGACAAAACACATTCCTGGTAGAAGCAACTGAGACTTATCTACTCTGAGCAGTTCCCACCATCTTCAATAGACCTCCCTCAGGGCTAAGCTACACCCAACCTGTTTTTTAACTCTTCTCTGAATGAGACTATTAAAATTAGAGTACCTTGACCTCCACTGGCAAGAAACAAAAGTCCAGTGTATTTTTCTTACTAATTGGCATATCCATAATGACTTTCATTTCAATGCACACTCTTGGAAATATGAATTGACGAGTAGCAAGGTTCATTGATTAGAGCTTGTGTACAGGCACCTTTCCTCTTAGTACAGTTTTTGCAGATAATCACTCAGCAGGAGCCAGCAGCTATTTATCAGAGAAATCCAGAAATGTATGGGTGAACATCTACACACAGGAAACATTTATCCTGCCACATACTTGAGCATTAATTTTACATACAGGAAGAGAGATTTCCCTTTTGATGATGACAGTTCCTGTAACAAAGATACTGAATGATCTGAACACTTTATACTATTTATTATTACAAAATGGGCAGGAGAAATTGAGTGACCTTCTGGGTTAATAAGAATTTTGAGCAATGATTTCATTGAGATATAATTCAGTGTTCAGGAGGCATAAGTCTCATATCTTATCTCATATTAGTAATGTATAGATATTTAAAAATAACATTATTTGAGTATTAAATCTATTATCACAATAAGACACTTAAGTGTGTGAACTAGTGTGAATTAATTCACAACTACTGGTATGGATGTCTTTTAGCCCTTTGACCCCATACTTGACAATATGCTAGGCTTGAATTAATGCGCAGTAATTCACAGCTTGTCATGTCTTATTGTCAAAGTATATCCTTGAAGTGCCTTCACCAAAACATAGGCTGGCTTCACACTTTCTCATAGAGGAGTGTCTTCAGCTGCTCTCCATTGCTGTGACCTCCAAGAAAGGCTTTGCACTTCTCATCACCATCAGCTGTTGCCCACTGTTCAGGGGCATATTGCTACTACCTTTGGAACATTTGTGTGTGACACATAAACATCTTCCTGTGACAGTACAAAGTACACTCAGTGTCATGGCTTCCAAATGGATATGCTGTTTGGAAAACCACAGATCTATTCACACATCACTATAGCTTGAGAGTAATGGTGAGTATTGTACTGCATCAGTATGGTACTGAGAAATATCAGAACTCACATACACTGGAAAATGAGATTTCTCCTCCATTCTTGCCTGTCAGAAATAATACTGAATAAACTACCCAAGGCAGACAGTGACTCATCCACCTCAGGAATTGCTCAAGAGAACGTTGCTTTGGCATGTGGGAAAAAAACTACTCTTGTAATGCTGTTGTAGACTGCATCATCTTGATACTTGTGGCAGTACAAGCATTGTTTGTTGCATCTAGCTGGATGGTGGCCTCGCCATAACCTGCTTAGTTTTTGCTTATTCATTTGTTAGGTCAGTTGACTTGCTTTTCAGATGCATTTGATCCCATTTGACACTCCCCATTTGGAGTTTGATGTGGGAATTCCAGAGCTGCTATAGCACCCCAAGAATGGAAAGAGCCCCAGTTTTGAAGTGAACCCTCAGAAGGATAGATGAAGAGATGAGAAAATTTGAGAAGTCAAAATAAATAAATAAAGCAACTCTTGTTAAGAGAGGAGCTTGATAGGTGTGGTGATAAATCTGAACAAATAAAGGAGAGTTGCTGCAACACATGGGGGTAGCAGTTTTGCTGAGCTGTGTTGGAAGAAAGCCCTGACTGTGTGCCAAAGTAAGACAGCAGCTGTGAAACACTGGGTGTGGATGCTCTGCAGTAATCTGCTTTAACCCTGTACATAATCATATAATGTATTGTCCAGCCCATGTTCAGTAGGTGGTAAAACACATTAAGTATGTGCCACACAGGCACAAAATATGCATAACCTGTTTCTTTCTTTCTGCAGTAATTCATACAAAGACAGATTCTTCTGTCTGTATCAGAAACCATGAAGAGGTGAGTCAAGTCTTGGCACGCTCATACAGCCCTCGCCAGACCATGCCACAGGGCTGTATTCTTTTCTGTTGTCACCCCAGAGTTCTTCTCGCTGCTTCCTCTGCATGAATTGACAAAGCAACCTTCCAGTGTCAGAATGAAGATGGCTAGAAAGTTGTAAAATACAGTGGAATTTATTAAGCTGTGAATTTGTCGGTAATATGTGTTTCCCCAGAAAAATCTAGAGTATCTCAGTAAAATTCTTCAAACAGAAGGGTATTTCTGGGGCTGCCAGCTCTCCTTTTTTCAGTTGTTAAGGTCTTTTTTTGTAGATCCCCAAATTAATTAATCAGTGCCTTAATATGCATGACTTCCTTCTTTCCTTAAGGTCTGAGTATTATATATATTATGATTAAACATATTATAAATCTGACACATTGTGTGTAGACACAATCTACACTTGCTGCAGATGTCACCTCTTCACAAAACAAAAGCGTGTTTTATTAACAAAATTAGCTCTGTGTTTAGGAAGATGGTATCAGGCATTTGGGTTGGAAAATGCTGTCAACACATTTGTTTTGAGGCACCCCTCTGCCAATACAGCTCACATAAACAAAAGCTGATGAGTAACTACATACATTATGCCTGAATACATACAGGAGTTCCATATTTCTATTTACTAGGAAAAGTAATGGAATCAGTCTGATCTGAGAAGGCTTCTGCATGTAATTTGAGGGAATCTATGTTAAATTTAATAGGTCATGGATCTGTCTCAAGTGGAGATTACAGTATCTGGTTTAAAGTGATATACAGTATCAGCCTTATTATGTAGCTTTTATTTTTAGCCAGTAATGGATTTAACAGTTGACACTCCAATTTAAGTATGAAATACATCAAGTTTATTGCCCAGGCCAGCCTGCTGGCTGCACAAGACGCGCTAGTTTACAAACAACCTTGGGACTTCCATTCGTCAGGTAGTTTGGGGCAGCATGAAGTGGCAGGCTGGGGGCATAAAGTCGTCACAATTCTGCAGCAACCTGGGCTGATCTATGAAGCAGCATTGGTGGTGAGGCTGTAAAGATGATTGGAGGACGGGTTGATCACTGCACTGGGAAAAGTTATGGAGCAGAACTGGGCAGAAGGAATCCAGAATGAACAATAGTTCATGCTTGAATGCTCTGAAGAAGTTCATCACGTGCTCTGCTTTATGCTTGATAAGTGGCTAATACAGCCAGGTAGTGGGATGAACAGAACTGGTCTAGGGAAAGGAAAAGAAAGAAACAGGCTATAACAAAATAACACAAGTAAAAAAATTCTGATAGCTGAAGGGGAATATATAAGGGATCACAATGTAAGGTGAGGCAATGTGAGAGCTTCCACATAACACTATCACTGGTTGCAACATCTTAATGATTCGGATATAGCAAGAGACTCCAAGATTATCACATTTCCTGTGATGACTGGCTGCTCCCTTGATCCTTCCTTGCCTGTGCCTGCCTGTTCTTCAATACATCCATTGCTGTGGCTGGTTTCCAGTTAGAAATCAATAGCAGGAAACTGAGTGTCGGTACAGTTTCTAGCTTAATGATGTGATTCTCATTTTGCTTGTGTAATAAGAGTGGCAAAACGCAGGTATGTCATAAAGAGCTTATCTGTATTCTAATTAACTCAACTTTTGCTTCTGGCGTGGTCTGTAGATTTTCTTGGCACAGGAATGAATCCTCTCAGGTGCAGAGAAATGAAAGTGTAATATCTAGTCATCATAATTGCACCAGTGAAAGCTGCTATATAAACAGAATTATTCTGCTAAAATTGCACTTCTCCTAGGAACCTTGTTTTACTTCTGCAAGTGGCTTTGCTAAAGTGATACTAAACTTTCTTGTATAGCCTGGCTACACAAAGACTGCCATGTCAGAACTGAGAAATATTAACATGCTTATACAAGCAAAAATCTTCAACAGCAAATATAGCTCTGAAATAAAGTTTAGGATTTTTTCCCCCTTTGTTTTACCTCATTTATATCTAGCAGTTAAATCAATATCTCATGACCAGAAGTACATCTATAAACACTTCAATAAATTCATCTTCATGTGCAAGTTTTGCTCCTGAAAATGATGTTGTAACAGAGTCATCACATGGCTTCATGTCAATTGCCGAACAAATCTTCGTTTGCAATTAAAAGCTAACATTTCTAATTGGCAGCTGTAATAAGCCTATAGCTGTACTCTGGCACCCCAGCCAGGGTCACCCTTCCTCACCCATCCTTATCAGCTGAAATCTGCCCTGCATTACTCTGGATTCTCACACAGTGAGAATAGATAGAAACATAATTTTGCCTTTCATGCTGCAGAAATCCATTTGTACAAAAGGAAAGAAACCTAGTTTAAGTGACGGACACAGGATGAGCTGGTTTTGCTTCTCTGGTCTTGTAGAGCTTATTTATTCACTCACATATTTACTCAGGTAATGCCACAGATTCTTTGAGGTTACCACAGACAAGGAGGACAGGCTATTTCCATGGGGCAGTGTTCTGACAACATTAATAATGAAAATAACTACAATCATCTTTTCTTTGTCTTCCTTCACACATGAAGGTTATGGGCCTAATCTTAGCTTCAGTTTCCCAGTGAGCTTCACCTCCCAAAGAACAGCAACTGGGTTATTTCTGCAGGTAAGGTGGTAGAAGGACACTGCCAAGTAGATGATGTCCAGGAAAGTTTATCTGGCTCCCCTCAGGTCCTATAAGTCCAGTAATAATATTTTTGTAATTAATTCAAAATGTCACTCGTCAAATAACACAAGACCTTTCTTGTAACTACACACAATTACATTAGATTTATACATAATTTTAATGTAAAAATAAAATTAAACTAAAAAACAGTAGTATATTATATGAAAAGAGAAATTTAATGTAATACCAGCAATATCTTCACTAAAAGTATAAAAGAATGTATGGACTCATTTTCTGAATATAGAAAAGACTAACTAGAGTGTTCATACCAGCAGCTGCTGAACTAAGCACTCTTTCTGACACCAAGGGTTTGCTTTTCCTAATAGTTATTAGATCTGAAGTCACATGTACAAGAAAGTATTCAAGGCTCTGTTCTGTGCTGGTCTTATCACTTTAAATTACACTTCCTACTTGCTCTTGAAATAGCACCAACATAACTCAAGGCTTTGATATTTTAATATATAATCACCCTCATAGATGAAGGGCTTGAAGAGTTTGTTGAAAAAATATGTACAAAAATCACTACCCTTTCATAAATGTTGTTATTATTTATAATCAAATACATTCACTGTCAGAATGCCTCACTGTAACAAGAAGCTGAGAAGAGGCAGTGCCACTATCAGCATTGCCACTTTTCTGGAAGGTTATGTCCAGTATGTATGTTCAGAGAAATTTTTTACTGAGATCCCAGACAGTGAGGAAAATGATCAGGCACTACAAAACTGCAAGGGCTACAAACACATCCTGCCCACAAGGCAACCCTAGTGGCCTGTGTGTATGCACACAGGATGTGGGTAGCAAAGAAACACATTCAGGATGTACACAGTTGTTTCACATCAGCAATATTTCCTCACAAGACGATTATCGGGTGGCAGAGCTCTCCACTGCAACACAACTCAGCACCAGAGCAAGGTGGGGAATGGGCTCCATAGATGGCTCACAATCCTTTGCATCATATTTCTGCACCCTGCTGGGTTAATGCCTTTTTGCAGCTGTAAAAATAATATATGCACAAGAGGTTGTTCTTAAGATTTGATGAAAATTAAACACAATATTGGCATTTTTGTACACCAGCCAGCCTCTGCCTTCAAACAATTTTGTGCTAATATCCCTCTCAGAGAATGTGCTTCAGAACACATTCAGAGACTTCATCTTTATTTCTCATGCAAGCTCTTTTTGATTTGCATTGTGTGTTTTAAATGAGATGGTTTGGAACTTACTGATGGTGTGCTTCTGTCTGTGTTTTATCATCCTCAGGTTTCTAAATGCATACACTTTGTATTTATAACATAGAGAACTCTAACAAACTTGTGTTATCATCTTTTTTTTTCATCTTGACATAAATCAGAAGCCAAACAAAAGGAAGAAAGGTTTTCTCTGTGTTTAACCAGGTTGATTCTCATTGCTGGATGTTCTCCAAGACTTTATTTAAAAGCTTCCCTCCAGATTCATTAAACTGCCTTTGACTGGCAGAGGCTTAATAGACAGTGCGCACACACATATGTATATATGTATTCGTTTGAATTTGTGCTCTCTGGCGATTCTGATTTGTGTCTGGTAGGATGAACTGTCTGAAAAATAATAAATAAGAGGTCATGAGATGAAAACCATCATTCATGTTTATCTAGAAAGAAATTAAGTAAACCAAGTTCAGGTTTAAAAATAGAAGAAAATTACCCTGGAGTCTCCATACACTGGATTAGAACTGGCTTGACACATTTAATTATATTGCAGGTTCCTTCCCTTCCAAAGAAAATTACCACACTTTTACTGGATCCACCCAGGGAGGTGAAAAGGAGGTTATCAAGCAGCCTAGAAATGCTGCGGCAGCTCCTTATATGTTCTAAACCAGAGAGAGCTCTAGTGCTAGGGATGGCCTCTTATACCAACAGATTAAAGCCCAGCTGGCTACTGATCATCCCAGTCTGCTGACTGAATGCCTCAGTACTTCAGAGGCATGGGTGGGAGAGAAGTGCCTTTTGAAGAGATTAAGGAAGGAGAGATGGTCAGACAGCCAGCAATGTGAGGAGCTGCTGATTATACAAAACGTGTCTTCAGAGCAAGGGTGTGCTCGTGTAGGGGCCTCATCTGCTTACTCTGCTGGGTCTGGGTTGCTGCTGGATTTGCAATCTGTCTGCAGGTGCAGCTGTTGGTATGCTGAGAATGCTGCATACCAGGATGTATGCAAAAGAGGTGACTCAACACCTCTCTGATCATGATCATACAAGCAGTTTGGGGGTTTAGTCTTGATAGTGAGCTGAGTATTACTTTATCTCCTACTAAACTGCATAATTCACAGCAGAGTAATATTTGTATGGTTATTTTTTTGTTGGCCTTTTTTTTTTTGTTTGTTTGTTTGTGAGCCATTCTAGATAGCTCATTAGTAGCTCTGTTAAAAGAGAAAAATACCTTCCATCCCACACAGCTACTCTCCTTCATGCAGACTGCTTCAGGCCTTTGCACTTCTCCACAGAGTCTCAAGCCCACTTCAAGGGTGATATTTTTGTAATACTCAACAATCCATCTCAGATGTATGCAGAAAACCATCTTTGATTTGGATTTCCCTGTAAGAGATTTAACTAGGCCCCCAGCTGGAAACAGACTTTGAGAGGAGTCCGAAGTGGTTTTTGAGTTCAGCCACACAGATGGGAAAGCTGCATCTGAAGACAGAGATGTGTGAAGGAGACCCACCTGCAGCCACAAGGCCTCCGTTGTGAGCTGGTCACAGTCTGTGTGCACATGAGCTGCTGCTGAGCACTTGGGAGCTCTATGGGCTCTCCCTCCCCAACTGCTGAGGATTTAGCCTTGCTTCAGTGAAAACTTGGTTGAAGTACAAATGTGATTTAATACATTTTCTTTAGAGTAGATTTTTGAACAGTTCCCTGGGGCGAAGTCTAGATTTGAGTTATTTTTGAGATAGATTCCTAGACATCTTTTTCTGGGGGTATATTCAAATCACATAATCATAGTATCATAGAGTAGTTTGGATTGGAAGGGACTTTTATGATCATCTAGTTCCAACCCCCCTGCTACAGGCAGGGACACCTCCCTCTAGGCCAGGTTGCTCTAAGACCCTTTCAGCCTGGCCTTGAAATCATAACTCTAAGTGTTACCTAAAGGTGATTTCAGTCCTTTTTTAGAGATGTTTTTGGGAGTGTTTCAGAAGGAGAACATGACTTCTGAGGTACAGGCTAGGAGAGGAAGGAGTAAGACCAGGCACACGTTCAGCAGACTGCCCACACTGCATTGCTGTGCTCCTCCCTCCTTCAAGCTGACACTGTCTTTAGGCTGTGAATGTCCAAGATGATAAATAGCAATTGGTAGTTACTTTTAAAGTATTTACCAGCAGCCAGTCCATATAGTGCTCAGCAGAAATTACAGGATATTTGGTTATGTGCCAGACTGTTTCTTGCTGCGGTAGTTGCCTGTTAGTTCTGTCACCAAAACAATAGGGGTTCATAATTTTACCTCAGAAAATGCAAATCCAAACTCTTCTGGCTGCAGAGGAGGTGAATAGTAGTGTACAGTTCAGAACCATCAGTTTCCAAAAACTTCAGCTATCTCAGGGACATCCTCAAAACTCTCTCCATCACTAACCAGAAGCTGTCTGGAACTCAGGGCTTCGTTCTTAGCAGCTCCAAGGGTTGCCTCTGGATTCAGCTGGAGGATGCAATAGGAAGAGCCTGGATCATATGTGCTGGGTGAGGCTGTATAGGAAACTGGTCAGGATCACCAGGTTAGCTACATGACTGTAAGAGTGTGAACAAGGAAATTCAACAGGGATGCTTATTTTAGGTAATGAGCAGTATAATCAGAATTCTTGGTCTAGAGAACAGCTCATTATTATTGTTGACAATCCATTATACTGATAGCACTGGAGTAGTGGTACTTTAGAAAATAATTTACAAATTCAACTAGAAATATGTGAATCGATTTGCCTCTACTAACCAAGTGAAGTGAAGTCTATTCCTATGGAAACAAGCAGCAGCAAAGAAGGTCCTCACACTGTGTAGTGGGGCAATGAATAAAACAACAAAGTGCTAACCAGTAGATTACATTGTCAATGTACTGGATAGCAGGTTGCTTGGGAAAGAGAAATGAGAGCACTCTGCTTGAGCAAGACACTCCAAGGTACAGTGTTGGCAATGCGGTCCTAAGAACAGGCTAGATCTTAGCCTGGTACCTCTTGCTTTCTTGATGGGACCTTCTTTTGTCTGAATGATACTCAAAGAATATGGAAAGGAATACTTGCCAGTGCACCCAATGCCAGGAAGAATAGAAACAGATTGTTCTGAGAAACGGGTTCCTACCTCCTGTCTTCTTCAAAGAGCTGACTCCTGTTTTGCTTTTTTCAGAGGAATGTTTAGGTATGATTATTTAAAAATAAAAACATGAATGTAATTAATTACATAGATGATATATGTAAGTTTCAAGTTCTGCTCAACTTGCTCTTTCAACAAGCCTCTCAAACTTTGTCCTTACTGCAACCTCTGTAAAGACGTCTCTAAAATGCTTCACTGGTTTTGGAGGTTTTTTCTTCTGAACATTACCATTTTCTCTACTACGGATTGTGACAGTTATGATGTGTTCTTCCGTCACTAACAAACGATACTTTCACTTTCAAATTCTTTATTAGATTGTACACTGTACATCCTTTATGAGGCACTGTGTTAGTATTCAGAAAAAAAAATTGGCAGCGAAAAGTCTGTTATAGTTGTGTGACAAAACTCAGATTGGAAGGAAATAGCTCATAAAAGCATGAATTAAACATCTAATTAAAAGTGTTAAGTCTCATTTTAATTTGTTTGAAACACCAAAGGCAGAAAAGCAGCTGCGTGTTTGAAGAATGCAGTGTGACAGGATCCAGTTGGGTACAAACCAAGAACTGATACCAGAGCTCAAGGAAACGTTTATGTATGGAAATGTGGATTTCTAGAATCCTTGAAGAGATGATTTATCAAAGACTAGATGTTTATAATATCTGCCTGCTAAATGGTTTCTGGAAGGTGGGATTAGCAGAATGACATCCTCTTTCCTAATTTGTGCTGAGCAAATGTATTTAATTAGCTTCATTTTTTTAACTGGCAGATGATACTCTTAATACATTGCTTTGTGCCACACTTCCAGGTTTGGACTAATGGGTTCACAGGGGTCTGACATAAATGGACTCATATTTTTAAGTGATGACTTTGAAGATGTGCAGCTGCCTCAGCTAACGGTTGCAGTGTCTCACAAGCAGTAGTTCAAAGAAGCTAAAAAATTATTTGGCTCTTTTTTCAGTTATAATTACAATTCTAAGACAGAAAAATATATATATATACAAAAATAAAATAAAAAAAGAAAACCCTGTAATTTTAGAATAGTACTTCTTTCTCTTCCATATTACATATCTACTTAAAAAAGAACATACAGCATGACCTAGGAGTGTTATCTATTGTTCAATAATGTAACTGGACAGCCTAATATTTGCTCTATGAATAAGAAAATTGAATTGGAACAGTAAATTGCTTGGGTCATTTCATGTGATTATGAGGAAAAAAGCTTCTTGCAATTATAATTGTAATTCAAAATATATTTTAAAATATTAAAAAGTTATCTGCACTTGCAAAAACTCAATCTAGCCAGAAAGAAATGTATTGTACTCATATTTCTCCCTGTGGGCCATATTCTGTCAGATGATAAGCAGAAAAGTCATGTTCAGAGAGATCAGTGGTGGAACTCCGTGAAATGCAATGCTCTCCTTGCTTCAGCCCCAAATGGGGCAAAAAGCCTGGAGTCTGGGATCCTTCATTGAATTGCAAGTCTAGACTTGGATCTGCTCTCTAAAGTGGCTTTACACTGGAGCAACTGGAACAGAGCTCCTGTCTTGCACCAGTTGATAAGAATTAACAAACGGGCTTTTGAAATTGAAGTACTTTCATTTTCAAGCCTGTCTTGATGTTGGCATGGCTGCTGTGCAAAGCTTCCTGCTGAAATAACCAATACTCCTAAGGAAGCAACACCAGCAAAGGACTGTGGATGGCTTTGTAGAGTGCCAAAGCACAAATGCAGCAGTATTTGTAGACAGTGCTGTAATTTGTGTGGCCTTTTTGTGTAGTAGGAATTTTTTATTATTATTTGAAAGCACGTTCTGCTGTTTCTGTTTATTGTGAGACTAAAGAAACTTGTCACTAAAATGCTGGACAGATTGCTAGAAACATCTGGAAGGAGAAGTTTTGAAGAACACATGAGCATGCTTTGTTTTTGTGATGAAATCTTTAAGGTTTGGGGGCTTTTTCCTCTCTGAAAAATTTATGGAGTCTGATTAAATGCGCAAGTTGTGACAAAGTTACCACAGTAGCTCTAGATACTTTTTATTCTAGGTTTTCAGGCACTGAAACCTAATGGGAAAGGTTCCTGGGTTTATGCCTCCCACGTCTGAAGAGCACGGAACCACATAGTGGAACAGTTCTGCCCCACTTCCTCCCTCTCCTGGAGATAGCATTGCAGCTGCCTATGGCTGAAGGTTCCTGTGTATGTCTTGGGGAATCAAGCAGAGCACTACATGAATTTCAATAAGCATGCCACCCTCTCCATCCACAGTCCCTCATACCTTTCTCAGTTTTGTGTCTAGATGGAACAATTAACGTGCGTGGGCTGCGCAAAGCCATGGGCAGCTAGAATATGGGTGTAATTTATCACTGCAGATGCAAAACTTGCTGACAGGCATGTCAGACACAGAATCAGATCCAGTTCTTTTGCTATAAAGTTCCTGGGCATTAATCTAAGTAGGTAGAATATATACACTAAAATGCATTTTACGCTATCATGGACTACTCTTTATAAGTACTCTGAACAACTCAAGATCATAAAGTGTGCATCATGGTGTAGCTAGGAACAATCAAGAGTGCCCTAGATTAAGAGAGAAAAGAGGATTGTGTTCTAGGAAATATCAATTAAATATTTAGGCAAAAAACAAATTTTGTCTCTCTGATTTCAACAGGTAGCAAATGAAAATACATTTTAGGGGACTTTATAGAACATCTAATTCCTCATTCGCTGCCCCAAAAAATCTGTAATTATTCATAAACACAAGAGCAATAAGAAGTGGTACTCATTTGTTCAATATGTAATTTGCAGAACAGTGATATAAAATAAGAACTTTAGAGGAGCTGGAAATACAAAGCATTGAAGCATAGTGATGATGTTAATTTGCAGAGGGCATATGTAGACAACTATAATAACTGAACACTGGACAGGAGGGAGCAGAGTTTGGATAATTCCATTCACTACCACTTTCTGGGCCCAGACCTCCAGACCACTTTTAAATCAATGGAGTACACCCGTCCAAGCCATGATCTGCCAGCTTCTCCAGGAGAATACAGTAGGAGAGGCCTTACTAAAGTCTAGGTAGATTATATGCACAGCTTGGTCATAGAAGGAGATCAGGTTGGTCAAGCAGGACCCACCTTTCATGAACCCATTCTGGCTAGGCTTGATCCCCTGGTTGTCCTGCACACGCTGTGTGATCGTACTCAATCTGCTCCATGATCTTCCCCATACTGAGGCCAGGCTGACAGGTCTGTAGTTCCCCAGATCCTCATTTCAACCCTTCTTGTAGATAGTCATCGTACTGGCAAGTCTCCAGTCCTCTGGAACCTCTCCAATTGCTCAGGAATGATGACAGCTGGTGGAAAGCAGCTTGGCTATTTACCTTGACCAGCTTCCTCCGAGCTCTTGGGTGGATCCCATCTAGCCCCATGGACTTACGACAGTCCAGGTGGAGTATCAGGTCACTACCTGTTTCCTCTTGAATTGTGGGGGGTTTATTCTTTTCCTCATCTTGGTCCTCCAGCTCAGGGGGCTGAGTACCCTGAGGATAACTGGTATGACTATTAAAGACAGAAGTAAAGAAGGCATAGAGAACCTCAGTCTTTTCCTCATCCTTGGTGGTAATGTTCATTGCTGTATCCAATAAAAGATAGAGATTCTCCTTGGTCCTCCTTGTGCTGTTAGTATTTTTGTAAAAACATTTTTATTTTCTTTAAAAATTGTGACCAGATTAAATTCTTACTGGGCTTTTGCCTAATTTTTCCTTTGTGTGTCTTACCGACATCCCTGTACTCTTGAATTGCCTGTCTCTTCTTCCAAAGACAGAGTACAAGCAAAAGCTCCCAGTTTAGCCACACTGGCCTTACTCCTTGCTAGCTCATCTTACAGCACAGGATGACAGCCCATGCCTGTGCCTTAACATTTCCTTCTTGAGTAATGTCCAGCCTTCCTGAATGCCCTTGCCCTTCAAGACTGAAATTCCCTTCCCACACACAATGTGCGTTAAGTTTTGTAACTAATGCAGTAAAAGTTGATAAAACCAGCTGTTGCTGGGGAACCAATGCTTGTCTTGCACAGGCTTCAAGCACTTGTTTCAGACCAGCTCTGGCCTGGCCAGGCTGTACATCCGGGCTCACGCTGCAAGGCTACTCAAGAGAATGCAAATGGACATCCCTTTTGTTGAATCTGAACTGAGATGTGGCATGGTCTGAAGCAGAGTCAGTTCAAAAGAAGTGTCTTGATCTAAGCTTCTTACATACACCCCCATACTTGGAGCATGCAGCATACAGCTGGTGCTTTTCGTGTCCCAGTGAGGCTGTTTGGGCTTTTGATCAAGTTGATCCTAAAGCCTATTGCAAGCAGCTGATAAGAACTTTTTACACATACAGCTTTTTAGGTAGTACTTATTTTTTGCAGAGTGATCATAAGTTGCTTCCTCCCCTCCCACCCTCAACACAGGTAAAGGGCTGAACAGAATGAGATTCCTGCAACAGTTCTTAAAACTCTGATTGCTAGGGATGGTTTGATCTTGACTGAGTTTACCTGTATGCTTTTTAATGAAAATTGGTGACCCCAGAAAGCCTGTCTTTCTTCCACACCTCATAAAAAGAAACAAAAAAAGGCAGTGACAGGTCCTAGTTATTATTTACCACATGGCTGTCAACATAAGTGATTTCAGGCAAGGCTACTTCAGCTTCTTGTGCATCTGTACCTTTGTGTTTCCTCTTGGTTTTTACCCAGAGGAAACTGTTTGTAAATTGGATGGTATTTTTCAATGGAGTATTAGTTTGTTAAGAGTTGTGTACGACAACAGAATTACAATTTTTTTTTAAGTCCCATTTGTGATTAAGAAAAAACAGGAGCAAACTGAAATATACTACAATGGTTAGCATCACAGTACATTCACTGCTCAGGAAATAACCAGATCATTACAGTGCTCTCCAGGCATTTTATATCACTTCAGAAAAGGATGGCACAGAAAGCTCTGTACCACTTGGCACTCGTTTCATGTAAATGAGTATAACCGAGGATTGTCGCTACTAATATTTTTTTAATTGAGAATACATTGAGTAGGCAAGAAGAAAGATGTTTACTCCATAAAAACATTACTAGCAGTCTGCTCACCACAGAGAATCAACCAGGGAACACAGGGTTTTGTAATTTAGGGGTTTTTTAATTATTATTTTTTAAATGAGCCACATAAATCAGGGCAATAAACTCAGAAGTTTCTGTTGCATTGCCCTGTCCAGGTTGTCCTAAATTAAACAGCATGGATGCTGGCCTAGCATAGAGGGTGAAGGTGCACATAAACACTTCCCAGTACTACATAGAATCATAGAATGGTTTGGGTTGGAAGGAATCTTCAAGATCATCTAGTTTCGATCCCCCTGCTATAGGCAGGGACACCTCCTTCCAGAGCCAGTTGCTCACAGTCCTGTCCAGCCCAGCCTTGAATGCTTCCAGGGAGGGGCATCCACAGCCTCCCTGGGTAACCTGTTCCTGTGTCTCACCACCCTCACAGTAAAAAATTTCTTCCTATTATCTAGTCTAAATCTATTCTCTTTCAGCTTAATGCCATTTTCCCTCATCCTGTTCCTACACACCCTTAAAAAATTCCGTACCCAGCTATTCTGTAGGCTTCTCTCAGGGACTGGAAGGTCCCCTCGGAGTCTTCTTCAGGCTGAAGAACCCCACCTTCCCAAGCCTAGTAGGGGAGGTGCTTCAGCCCTCTGATCATCTTCATGGCCCTCCACTGGACATGTCTTTGTCATACTCTCCTAGTTTCTGTTTCCTACCTTGTGCTAGCTTCTTGCTTTCCTTATCATAAATAGTCAAACATACTTTAAATGATGTATGGAGAGCAACAACTTAATTTAAGCCTGATCTAGCCAAACCTAAGCCAAACCCTGCTCACAGTTCCACCAGAGAAAACACCAGTGTCACATGGCTGTGCTGACAAGATGCTCCATCACACAGCTAACAAACCCCATGGAGCACCGCTGAGTCACCCTGTGCCTGGGGAGCATCAGCACACAGCTAGCCCCAGCTGCCTTGGTCAGCCCTGGCTCCACTACTTTGCACAGTTGGGAGGTGTATGTGTGCTTAGCATCTGCAGATAAATCAAGAAGGATTTTTCTGTAATCATTCTACTTAGGGAACTTTTCCAACCAGTTTATACTTAAATATCTTATACACTGAATGTTGACAGCAATAAGCAGGAGAGGCAAATCTTGATAACTGCCTATTATCAACATGTCATAAGTGTTGCCTATCAGGAAAGAAGATATTACGTGCTAGAAGAATAAAGCTTACTTTAAAACAATAGGTTACTGTGGCTTCTTTGGTTTGCAGTAGTAAGAGTTTTATAAGATCATATTTTCCACTTCGGAAGAAGGAGGTTGTTTTCTCTGATAGATTTTCTCTCAAATTTAAGACTTGGAAATGGCCCCTCCTCTTCATTTGCTTGAACAGTATGAAAAAAAAAAATCATTATAATTTTAATAATCCTGGCTAAGTTTTGCAAGTGAGGAGGAGAGGTGTTGATTTGGTATTAGGATTTAAGGATCAGGTCAGGAGGGAGCAAATTGCTAGTGACAGATGTCGGTACCATGTGCATCTGAAAGTATACCTAAGAAGCTAGTGAAACAAACATTCACCATGAGTACTTTAAAAATCAGGCTCCAATTGTGGAAAAAAAGTATGAATGTTCACAGCAGATTTTTCAAACTTCTAGGACACCACTGTGACAGTTTTATTCCAGTGAAAATTGTAGAAGGCAAGTAAAAAACAAATTTTTCTTTTTTTCTTTACTCTGTTCATTCCCAAAACCTCTCACAATCCTGCTAGCGCCACCTTAAGTTGGTGCGGTTCCCTGAACAGGTGAACTTGTGTCAACGGTTTATGGGCTGGTTCAGCTCAGTTCCTTGATGATTGGTGCACCCACACCCCAGGAAGGGGAAGGGGGAAAGGGAAAAAAGGGAAAAGGGAGATGGGCCTAAAAACAAAACTGTGGCAATGATCTGAGGAGGAAAGCTTATTTACTAAATAAGACATCGTAATGCAAAATAACACAGTATAATTGGAATTGAAGCTAATAAATCAAATAAAATGAGAGAGAGAGAGTGTCTGATAAAAGCAAAGGCCTTACACTAAATACTGAAGGTGATATGGCAGTGAGCACCCACTGCTTGGTCAATCTGAAAGGGAAGAGCCCGTGTCTCGTGACATGCAAATGGTTTTTATCTTTCCCTCTAAGCGGAAAATGGAAAAATGCAAAGCAACGCACAGTCCTCTGGGGTATGTACTCCTTCTTCTCTTCTGAGATAGGTATACCTGGAACTATTGATGATCCACGGAGCTGGAGCATTGACTCTTTGACTCCCAAATGCACTACACAATGTTATGATGTGGAATTCCAATAACAAAAATCATAAAACCACGACAACTTGCATTCCAGATAAGATAGCAGCAAAATACATAGAACAGAACAGAACTGGTCCTGCAGTTCTGCAGAGGTAAAGTTACCTATGAAGCATGCGAGCCCCTGGGCCAAATCACAGCATATTTGAATAAATGTCTTCTCTCAGCACTGGAGTGCTGTGCATGTGGAGTTTCCTTTAACACAAAATGCTTCCACTTCTGGAGTAGCTCTGTCTAGGAAACTTCTGCCTTTCCACAAGAGACAAGTGCAATATATAGTCCTGTATAATTCTTGAACTGAGAGTGTTTTTCCAAAGGATATCTTCTGCCTTCCATCATTATTGGCATGAGTGATGCTAGGAGTACTGAACTGGCTGCAAAGGGGGACAGGGCAGAGTAATTCACACAAAGGTCCCTTCCAACCCAAACCATTCTGTGATCTGTGATAAAACTGAAAACAAATGCTTTGCTATGGACCACATGGCCCAAAATGGGAATGGTTTGAGACAGTGGTACTTAAAGGAAACTGAAGAGAGACTTGAAGGAAATAGGGAACTAGCGATACAATGAAGCCTAATCAAGAGAAGAGTCTTGCAACAATGTAAAAAAGAATTTCAAAACTGTCACAATATTTTACGTGAGAAAAGCTCTACTAACACAAGAAAAAAAAATCCTGGGTTGTCAATTAAATTTTAAACAGTGTGTGCATTTGTGTGCGTATGTGTGTGTGTGTGTATGTGGCAGGGGAATGACAATTTAATTTGAAAGGGCACAAAGGGAAAAATGAGGAAAGCATTTTTTCCATTCTGGGACTGCTGTGTACCCACAGCCAAAGATGTAGTCTCAGTTATTTTCTGCCTGAGTGCTGGAGCTGTTAATTTTATCCAACACTATGCGACCGTCCAGTACAAGAATTCATTCACCAGAGTTGCAATCCTTTGGGCCCATTCTTGCACATGAACTGAATTTTAGCACTACACTCAGATGGTCAGATGGTTCTGGATAAGGATAAGCCACTTAGAATTGAAATAGATGCAAAGCAGGATGCAGTGGAATAAAGCAGCCTTGTGAAGGATTGCTTTTCTTTCTCACAATGTTAATCTGAAAAACATTACCTGGGTTTGTTTTTCAGATATGTACCTATTAACTAATTTTAAAAATTAATCATTTCCTGAAGCATTAAAATGGTAATGTTAACAATGAGAACACATGAAACAACATAGCAGTGCTTTTCTGAATAATTAAATGCAACTTGACATGCGTGTATGCCTTATGACAGATATAGGTAGGCATGATGCTATGAAAACAATAAGCTGGTTTGCTTTTTGCCACAGAATCTTCATCTTGAGCTGTACAGCATCCTAAAAGTACAGAAGAGTTGTGAAAACTATGTGTTTCATACTGGGAAATTAGAGCCTGTGACTTTATGTTGCCAACTTTCCTGTCAGTAGATGCATGTCCCAGAAGTAAAGAATTAAGTCAAGAAGCAAGATACTTGAAAAGTCAATCAAAATTAATTAGGAAATTGTAAATCAATCGATAATACACCAAAAAGTCATACTATGATCTCAGTTACTCGCTTAAGCATCAACAAGATAATCAGGCACATTTCCTGTCTAGAAATAAGATCACTACCAATTAACTTAGGACTTAATTAACTCTCTAAGGTACTGAACTTTAGATGCATCATACACTGTCTTAACATTATTACTAGTTATTGCAGTGACTCTGGTACATTCTTGATTTATTATTATTATAATATAACTATTACATTTACACTTACGATGCTATTAAAAAACAGGGCCTTCAATATTACTTGAATTACTTGAATTACTTTAATTAAAGTTAAAGCCAGAAAAAAGACAGGCATTAAATAAAAGCAAACTTAGACAGTATGGGTTTATATTTGAAACCCACCAGCCCAGCTTCTCTTCTTTGCTGGGAAGCATCAGCATGATAGTTTATACTTCTGGAGGTATAAATTTTCTGTTGCCCAGCTATAATTGCTCTCTATTTCTGGATGGGAGCTATGGGATTTGCCAGTCTTTTGGTAGCTTAGAGAAATCATGGTGTAGCACAGTAATGTAAACTCTACCTTCTTTTGAAGATCCTTGCTGTTCTACATCTACAACATAGCTTGGGACAGCCTTGATTTTTTTTTTTTTTTTCTGGTACTGAGACATCTCAGCAATTTCCTTCTTCTGCCACATCAGTGACCCAGTTTTCATTTTTGCTTCTCTATCTTTTTTTAATAACTGCAAGCTGCTCTTTTCCAAGACTGAGAAGAATTTGTTCTGTGTTTGCTAGGAATAAACAGTCCAGTGGAACAAGTTTTCTGTCTTGCACAACAGAGGAGTAATGAGAGAAAAGTTGGATAAGCAAAGACATTTAAAGCTGTTCCTTTGCTCAAAGTGGATGTTAGCTGTTCAGCAGTATATGATAAATGTCTCCAGAACACTGAGTGTCTGGAAATAAACCTACTCTATAAGTAATATGCAAGTGTAGCTGTCGCCTTGCAAACTGGCAACAACAACACCAGCACGCATCTTCTGTAAATGGGCATTTTGTCTTTTTTATAACTCTAACAAAGTCACTACAGAAGTACTTCAATCTTTTATTTCAGAAATAATGTCATCTTGTCTATATGTCAAATCCTTTTTGGGTGGCTTTATGTGCTCTTTCCACAAGGAAGGAAAAAATGATCACATCTATATGTTTGCCTTTGCTGCAGGTTTAGCTGGCACGTAGGCACTGGCTTCTTTTATCATTTTGTGACGGAGCAGGACTAATGGGGGTAGGAAAGGCAATGTGCCCTTTGTTACTGATTACGTTTACAGCAAAAGTGGGCTAACAGCTATATTTTGTTCTGTGAAAGAATCACTTCCGTCTTAAGAGAAGCTCCTGGCTTCCAGGGATATTTTCCTGTGGTTCTGAAGATTTTTTCATTTGTTTGTTTGCTAAGTCCAAACTCTGGAATTAAAATAATCTGATATCTACTTCAAATCTGGCAACCTAGACATAGGGAGATTTGGGATTTTCAGGGTTTTGAAAAAGAAACAAACCCACAGAGAACCCTGTGATAGAACTGACCTCACATCTTCAGTATGTGCGAAGACCAGGAGTTTTCTTTACCACAAAGTACTCCAGCACTTGTTTTATGACAGACTTGCTAATGATATATGCATGCATGTGGTGGTATTATCCTGAGCTCAACTGAAGTTCCTGTATCTCTCCATCCACTAGTAATTGGCTGGCACTGCAATTAATGTCTCCAACTCCTCAGCATCTCTAACAAATGCTATACGTATTCAGTACTTTCCATACACTTTTGTCCTTAAATAATGTCTAGATTGGTCCCATAAGTTTAACGCTTTACCTATGTCTAAGAATAGCCCCCTTGCAATAAAATATATGTCTATCCAGAGAAGTTATGTGTCAGAATCTGCCAAATTAATGGTTAGCTATTGTTTCTAAAAGGCTAAAGAAATAAAAAATGAGATGCTTTTGTTCTGGAGTGAACACTCCATCCTGGGAGTGTACTTTCTGAATGTGAGCCAGGAACAGCTCCCTGGAACAATGTCCTGTGAGGGCTCACCCTTTTCTGTCTTGTGGGACAGATTTCTTTCAAAATATGAAGTACTTAAAAATCTAATGCTGCCTACAGAGACGTGCTTGATAACTCACTGTTCAATTTTTTTTTCTTCGAATTGCTTTTAGAGTTTAACTGTGTCATTATTAAATACTGTTTGATAAGGCTCCTAGGTTTATCCAAATACATCTGTTGAGCATGTTTTCTACAGAAGCCTTTTTGCCACTTCCTACTATGAGAAGACCAAGCACTGAAGAATGCCCTTCTCTCAGGTGCAGTCCTAACTGTAATTACAGTCATGTGATCATAGCACAAAAGGATCACTTTTGGTACACCTGCATGCCCTGCTAGATGTGCATGTGCTGCTAGCAGAGACCTGGCTGGGAAGAGATCAAAGGGGGCTGGGGGTGCTCAGGACATCTCCCAGCCCTTGGGCCCTGGTGGAGGGAACTAGAGGGGCAGGAACATGAAATGACACAGGAAACTGAAAATTATGCAGAACTCATTTTTTTAGTATAATAACTCTTTCTCTGGTGCCCCTCTTCAAAGTCCTTTTCCTCTGCCTCACCATTATTTGTTTCTCAGAGTAAAACTCATTCTAACTCTGAGCTAAACACAACCATTGCTAATGTCAAGGGTCACATCAACATCTGTCCTTGCTCTGTGTGGCAAAGCTGATGCTCTGCCTTCACTTGACTCCGAAGCTAGATTGACCAGGGATGCAGTTTCTGTGACAAGTATCTCTGAGTTGGTTTGTTAATGGCTTCCCATGTGTGGGGAGAAAATAACGTTATTGCTATTGCTGGCTAGTGCAGAAGTACAAATATCTTCAGACTCATTAAAAATTGAGTTATGCCTGGACATTTCCTAGTTATGTGCTTGCTCACAGTCACGCAAAGAGCCTATTCAGAGATGGAATAGGGCACATCCAATCTGCCTCCCTTTCCTGTGATTTAAAGGACACTCCTAATCATGACTTTATTATGTATGCTGCACACTGCTTGTATTTCTGAAAGGAGCTTGACTGAGAGTACTGACATTTCTTAATGATATTTTGATCATTTTCCTGGAAATTATATTGTTAGGAAATGTACCACGAGGAATACAGGAAGGAATGGAGAATTTTACATTCAGGCAGACATAGATGAATAAATTTTGCCACAGTCTGGGGTAAATTTGCTCAAGATATTTCAGAGATGAGCATGGAATATTAGGGGACACATCTGAAACTTCTCCAGCATTTATATGGCCTTTGGGTTTGACCCTTGAATACTTAACCTCTTTTTACGCGACTATTGTCAAACCGCCTTTGTAGACTCCATCTCTTCATGTTCTCATATCCCTACACACTATGTTTTTACTCTTGCTCAGGAGCAATTACTGTGCTGGGTACAACAGCACAGTTTTAGGAGACAAACCTCCCCATACTGTGTGAGGAAGGACGTGGCCTGTGATTGGAGGTCAAACTGCTGGTAATTAATAGCATTTTCATTGTGTTCAGGTATTTTAATCTAATTGGGTAGCTGGTAGCATAGACAGGAGGGATTAAACTTGTGTGAGATAAAATATGGTGGAGAAGTAAGGAAAGTGGAGGAAAAATATGAGATGTGTGACACATCACAATGGTGTGAGTATTTTGGCAGTTCATGAATGGAGCAGCAAATCCCAGATACTACAGCAGTGTTAATTCTGCAGGTGGTGATACTGACTCCCATGTTCAGCCTGTTCGCATCAGAGGATCTATCACCACTAATTGTCACAGGGAGAGAACATCAATGGAGGTGGGAAGGGAGCCTGCAGCAGCATAGGGAGGTTTACTTTATTTTAATTTTGTTCCATAATGTTCGGGTGGCACTGTGGATGGACCAGAGTTTGGGGGTCCATTCATGGGTTTTATGACTTCCTTTACCCAATAGTCTTGAATCTGGGTGCAAAGGGACTTCTCATGTGAGACAAACCCCTCTGACAGAAATGAATGCAAATCGGAGGGCAACAGCTGGGCGGTTCCTTTATCAGTAGCACACACTGGAGGCTAGTGAAAATACAAGCCTATCTGAAATAAATCAAGATAATCTCTTTCAAAACCTTCTTCAGTATCACCCCGAGACTGAGTTATTATTGTTAACTTAATAAAATGGTCTTTTGTTTTCATGACATGATAGACTGCACAGGGTTTTTGTTGCATCCTCCATGGCCTTGAATGGCCAAGTCTTCACAGCTTCCAGCGCTCAAGAAAGCAGTTTAAACCTAGATCAAACATGTCTCCCATGCTGCTCCATTTCTTACTACAATATAAGTTAACGCAATTTGAAATGGTTTGCTTTATCCAATTAATTCCTCAATCCAGCAGAAACCATTTAATCTTTGACAGTATGTTCCACTTCCAGACAATTTTGTAGAACTGTCCAGGTTTGGTGATCCTATGGAAGTTGTGTATACTTTATGGCATTTAAATCAGCCATTTTGTATTTTTCAGTCTATGAGTGAACACTAAATTTCCCAATTTCTTCCAAGAGTGTATTTTGCAGAGATCTGTTCTGAACAGTAGCAAAAAGCTACAGACAACTGCAAATCTAAGGATCAACTGGAAATACAAAACACACCTTTCAAATGGCTAACGTAAGAGTATCACATGTGCAATTGCTCTATCCTTAGTTAATGTATCTACTGTCATTTCAAAATAGTATTTTTGCCCTTCTGCTTATTGAAGATCCCTTGTGCTTTAGAATTCTTCAATCAGTCAGACTGCACACTCATAAATTTAAGCTATCTAAAAATGAACATTGCCCCTCTGTATTTTTCCTCTAAAATCTTTGAAGATTTTAAGTGCATGTAAAATAGAGTACATCTTTGAAGATTTTAGACACATGTAAAATAGTGTTTAGCAGAATATGTACAGTTATTGGTGACTAGAGCCAAGCAATCAATCTTAGAATCATCCCTGGAGTGCACTAGCATTTCCTTGCACATGGGTGCTTTCAGAAAGCGAGTAAATTACCTGTTTAGAGAGACTGAATTGGTGTACTAACCTGCAAACTATAATTTAAAGAGTCAAAAGTCTTTTTCTCTCCACTCCCCTATACAGAAATTAACAACTTCAGTAGCATAATGTTTTTTTGTACTGCTGCTCTCTCTTCAGTAAAATACACTTTATTACTATTTGGAGACTTTATCCCTTTATGACAACCAGTATCAAGAGTAACATTACACCAATAACTTGGTTTGCTAAGTATTAATGCAAGAGAAATTACACTAAGAACACTGTGAGTTTAATTGCAATTCATACCTTAATATTTTGATGCAGCTGTAAAAATGTAGAATGAGAAACATTACAATTCTATTAGATACTAATAAATTGTGCTGTGGAGGAGGATATGAGCTGTACTTCTCATAATGAAGTACATTCAACTTCCCATCTCTGTTTTGATCTTGCATGTGTGTAATTTCATAGGAAGGTTGAGCAAGGGTGCTACAGGACAAGTCAGAATGGAGTGCACGGTTATACAGTTTGATTTCCAATAATCAGAAACAAAGTAAAACTAATGTAAATCATCTTGCTCATTAAATGATTATGTCATACAATTTTCTTTACGCAAAATATGAGATTCTTTAGAATGAGTTCCACCACAATTTAATTTTTTCTTCGGTAGGCTTTCCAGTTGTGAACATATCTAATAAAACGGTATTCTGAGAAATGTTCAAAGGCTCATCCCTCTTCATTTTTCCCTAATAGAAGTGATATTAAATGTCTATGCATTTTTTGCTATTTTTATCCATAAATGAGGGATGCGTGGTGGCAGCAATTTGTTCATGGAGCCAAATCTTGCTGGTCTCCTCCATTAACAGTACTGTAGTTTTTTGCCAATCAACTGATGAATGCCCCAGAGCAGTAACTTAAACACACAATATTTGAAGCTGTTGCATAATAGCCCTCACAAAGAGAAAGCTGTCTGCAGTGTGTGTAGCACACATAGTTACATGTGTGAAATGTTTGAGTTTTTGACCATTATGTGGTGTTTAAAATACCCACTTTTGGTCTGTGTGTGCATGACGATAACTAGCTATGGCCCAGTAACCCATTTGTTTTTAATCAGCACTGTTGAACAGCTTGCTTAGATCTGTTGCTGCAAGACACTAGTTCTCATGTTCAATAATAAGAGCTGTAAGAGAATACAGTCAGGATCTACGCTTCTCGTGCTGGACACTAGATTGCTACAAAAGTTGTGATCTTAAGTCAAAGATCTTGCAATTAAGTGAGTGGCTGAAGAGGGTAGACTACCTTCACGGATCCCTAACTTCCACATCTCACATGTTTTGAAGGGTGTTCTAAACATAAATACTGTGTGCTCTCTTGATATCAGCAACAACTGAAAGTTTACTTGTGTGTTCTAACATGCAGACCAAAATACATAGACTTATGTGGCTTGGGACAAATTACCCAGCAGGCTTTGTTTCAGTAGCTGGGAAGCAGAAATAACACTCTCTCTCTCCACCCCAAGTCTATTCTGATTAAATAAAGATGTTACTCAAGTCTGTTTTTTGCCTAGATTGTTCTCAAAAAAAAGTGGGGGACTGACCCCATTTCTAGGACACTGATACTGAGGGATACTGTCGAAGCAATGCTTTCTTTATCAACAGTAAGGACAATGTCAGTCACAAAATATTTTGGTACGGGGGCTTTGGTATCACTGCTGTCACTGATATAAATCTTCGTGGAAAGAGACGATAAAGTCTCAGTTCACTCCCTTGAGGAAGGCAGAAGAGCACAGCTTGAATAAGTAGTAATCTGTTGGCCATCTACATATAGCTGATACTGAAAAGTGTTGAAATGTATTATTTTTTTTTAAATGTGTATGAATCATCACATGTGGGGAGAGGATGATGCAGGCCTGTTAACTTGTGCTCTTTTATGGAACAGATACACACAGAGACTCACAATATCAATCTATAGCTTTTCTTACAAGGCTTGATTCTCAGAGGTCTGTGTAGTTTTCCAGTGTTCTCTGTGAAATTTTGGGTGAGAGTGAGAACAATTTAAGTGCACAGATGTTTGCACACCACATCTCAGACCAGGTAATCTCACCAGAAAATTATGTGTTTTTGTAATTCCTAGTTTTCAGTGTCTCACCATCCCCCCTTCCATTATTATGGACTTCCTGGTTAGTATTCTCTGTCTTCTGCCTGAGATCTAACTCTGAGCGCAGCTGACTGCACATTTCTCTCTTTCCCAAATGTAAACTCATCCATGTGTCTTGAATGAGCCTCTTACTCAGGGATCTTCTCAATTAAGATGTTCACAGAGTCATTAAACTAACTAATGGTGGAAACTTCAGCAGAAATAATGCTGTAATGAGACAAGCTTTCATCATCTCACTGAGGAAAACATATTTCACTTGATTCCGATAAATTATATGCCCCTACGCATTATGATCAATATTTTAGCAAGACATAGCATTTAACTATGTCATTTTTGAGTAATGAATAATCACATTCAGTATATGAAACATGAGTAATGACAGATATCACTGGACTGGGGCATATTTCACTTCTCAAAATGATGTTTAAATTTTTACAAAAATGTATAAAGGATTCAATGACTCAAACTTGTTCCTTCTTCTTATAGATATTTATCCTTTAATATGGTGATTGCACTAAAGTGCAGGCTAACATGACTAACTCAAATAAAGCATGCAAGCATTTTGATCAAGAAAAGTGAACTCAGTTGTCATAAACAGTACACGATAAAATCAGAATTCAGAAAATGAAGGGCAGAGCAGACCACTGAAGTGATCTGTATGTTGTATAATGACAAGAGTATGGCTACTTCATAGCTTTGCGATTCTATAAAACGGGAGAGGTGTAAAATACTTTTATCAGAAAGGCTGTCTAAAGTTATTATTTTTAAATAACATGAAGAAAACAACAGCAGTTGTCATGACCTAGGTGGGCTTTGTTTTATTTACTTTACTTGCCTCTGCCTACTGTATCACATTTCTTTTGTATACAGCCTTGCCAATGGCTTCTGCCCAGATTTTAAAATCTATATGCTTAAAATTACATTTTTAAATGCTCAAGCCATGACTAAAGGAGCTGTTTTAATTTTCCTCTAAAAATGCCTACTTAAGAAAATCTTCTTCAAAGGCCTGTTGAATGAACTATCAGTAAATGTATGCAGGTCTTAGAAAGATCAGTAAGCATTTGTCACTGTAATCCAAAAAAAAATCTCTCTATGCATAGGTAACTAATTTTTCTCAGTCAAGTAATCAGTCGCTTGATTACATTGATCTGTGGTTGACTCTCTTCTGCCTACATCTGATCTGTCATCAAGTTTTAAAGTTGAAGCTGGGGTGATAGATCTTGTTCTATGTTTTCAATACCCTGAGGCTGCAGTTGGCTGTTCTGCTTTTGACTAATTTCTTTTTTCATTATGTCTATCAGATGTCTAAAACTAATTTACGAACTTGACCACTGACATAGCTATTTCTACTTGTAGGTAGGTTTAATGGTGCAATATTGTAATTCTACCTCTAAAAAAATAAAAATATGGCATTTATGAGTATTCCATATTTCTATTTCAAGAAAATGATGTGTCACTGGCCTTAATTGTAATTTCTGAGCTATTAAAATTAGGAGTGTGAACAACGGTCTCTGAGCAGTTGGGTCAACTCTCCCATCAAGCAGTTTCTTATGGAGTTTTGCACTGATATCTGTAACAAGCACTGTTTAATTTTTAGGTGTCTGAAAACAACAAAGAGGTTTCTATTTCTAACGGGGTGTTGGGGGAAGAGCTGTTGGGGGGGTGAAGTTCAGGTGTCCCCTCAGTGTAGCTCATTGTATAGTTTCCTTTCAGTGTTTGGTTATTTTAGTACAGTCCAGATACGTTTCTAATGTTTCTGCCATTTTACAGAAGAATAATGTCAAGACGATCAGCTATAATCTTCTCATCATATTAACATAAATGCTATTCTGCTGGTAAACATCTTGCCAAGTGCTGCTTTTTCACTCAGAAAGTGAAATTCTACTCCCTGTCAATATCAGTGTTTTTCTTACTGATGAGGCATCTAATAATCTATGCTATATAATAGAGACATTTACATTAATACCCTCCCAAGGATGATTGCTGACTCTTTTAGGACTAGTTTTCTACAATGATAGAAAGACATTCTAAAATGTGTTTTCATAAATTAGATCATTTAAATTAGTTCACTATGTAAGTCACAGTAGCAAATTTTTCACTTGGCAGCTCTTCATTATATAGCTTGAATTAACTCTGGTTTAAGAATCCTGTTCAGTTATTCCCTTCTTCTTTCCCTGCAGAACTTTACTTTCAGTAGATGTGATGACATCAAACAGTGGTATAGTATTATTTGTTGCCATCTAGATTTTCCAGATATGGAGATGATTTCACAGGGTGCAGAATCCCATAAATCAACCAGATAAGTGATAAGGCAAAAAAAAGAAAGAAAGTGGGAGTGGAACAGCAGCCCAGGCCCAAGAACTGAAGTAAGCAGAAGTTATAAAACTCTCTTCTGGAAATGGATTTTTAAGAGTGTAAGTCATTTAACTACTTTCCAAGATTTTACTCTGTAGTTCCTCCATGCTAGAGCCACACAAACACAGTAAAATACAGTCCATGCCCCAGTGAGTTTAATAGCCCTCTCAGTTTCTTCCTGTTGATGGTGTTTTGCTCCTGCCCTATCCTCTTGTGTAGGATGAAGGCCTCTGTCTCCTGATTCTTTTAGCAGACCTCCAGTTAGCAAGAGGAGTGAATCCTCTAGACCTTGCCATCAACACTACGATCCTCTCAAAGCTCACCTGGCAGGTTTCCCAGAAAAACAAGACATGGTCATTTACGCTAGTTGCCAGGAAAAAGGCTGAATAATGCTCATTCTAGCTATTTGTTTGGGATACTGGTTCTCACTTTATGAAATAAACATGCCAGACATTCTTCTCTTGAATGAAAAGAAATTGCTGCAATGGTCTTGCATGGTGCTCAGCAGAACCTTTCCAAGGCTTCTCAAAGGCCTTTGATAAACCATCTCAGATGCAAGTAAAGCATCAGTTTCTACTGGTCTTCCAGGGCTCATATAGAGGCTGAGGTCTCTTTCTTGCCATCCTGTAGCCGGCCACAACTATCAGTTTCTCAAGTTAAAAACAGCTTTTGTTTCCTGTAGAAAACTGGTTTCTTGTTTCTCGTGAGTGCAGGACAGGACACCCAAATCCACAGCCTTGAGTGCACTGCTCTGTGTTTTTTAAATGGAAGTGTGGGCTGGCATTGTAAAGGCATATTCTATGCCATAACATTTTTACACCATAGCAAACTAGAATGTAAGAACTTTACATAAGCTATCCATTGATGGTCTGTGAGCCTGGAGGACTAGTTTTGTCTGCCCATGGAAAGCAGACACTTCTGTTTTTCTAGACAGGAAGTTAGGAAGAAATATTGAGAGTCAGTTCAGGCTACCTCCCCCAGGTACCAGAAAAACAGTTCTGAAATGCTATAAAATTGATAAAACTTGTGAATGACTCCAGATGTCTTCAGATGGGTATGCATTTGTAAAAACACACTGATACTGCAATTTAGCTGACATAATTTTATTAATGCTTTGTACTACGAAGAAACACTCTTTCGGTATTCATCAACTTCCTCTTAGGAAGAAAGTCTCTCTTTAAATGAATTTCAATTTTGGCTGGTTCTTCAATGTGTTTATGAAATATGTCATGGATGTGGACATCACCTACCCTCTTTAATGCATCGTATTTATCATTAAATCACTTTGTTTATTTGATATTGGACATCTAGATACTTAAACTGCTGCTGATTACGTTCCTTCCTTGTGGTCAACCCTGAATGGCTACAGATTTTGGTCTCAATGTATTTGTTGGAGATATGTTATAATGTTGGTAGAAGACAGAAAAGCCTACTTTTCTAATGGAAGGTGACCAGATAATTGATGCTGTAGTGTGTAAATACAACAGAGCCATCTTATTAAGAAAGAGGGGAAAGGAAGAGGAACTAGAGACCAAATTTTCTTGTCTAATATTCCACCTCCATGATAATGCTATCTCCCATATATTATCCTTCTCATTTCCCACACAAAAAGGAAAGCTTTGCACAGTCTTATATTTCTGTGAAGTGTTTTCGTGAATATCATCATAAAAATCACTGAAGACAAAACAATATTTCAGCAGCTTATATATAGACATATACATAGGCATCATTGCTGTAAAGTGCTTCTGTCTTCTGAAAGCAGCACGGCAGAAAGAAGGGAACTTGATTTGAAAAGTCCTTTTACCATGTCTTTGCATTTCAATTCTCTGGCTGTGTTTGTGTTCCAAAGTGTTGGTTTGGTAGTTTCGTTTTATCCTGTGTTTTAGCTTTGGTTTCACTCATAGGGAACATATGGTCACAGAATCAGTTAAAAAACTACTACAGGAATTGTTTCTGAGCACCAGGCTAGGAGATAGCAAGAGCCACAACAGGGTTGTAAGCAATAGGTTTGGTTAAAGAAAGGGACTGCAGCAGATGGTGTGCTGTTTAGTTGCCTGTTTCAGCCCATTGTTTACATTCTGCTGTTAGGCACTGAATAAAATGGTATTCCTTAAATCTTTGGAGAAGATAGATGGCTGCTTTAAAACCTGCACAGCAGAGTATAGGTACAAAAGTACTTAAAGAAAAGAGAGAGAGTAGGGAAGAAAGGATTCAGTTGTGATGATCTTAATCAAATATCTATTTGAGAGGCCAATTGCTTTGTTTGGTTGATTTGAATTTCCTCCCTCATAAAGCCTTTGCACTTCTGGCAACTGGTACTGTCCAGATTATTAGTTCTTCCACCTTCTCTCTTGCTTTTCAGAATAGAGTTGCACCTGTTTTTCAACAGATTTTTTTGGTTACTAATTTCTGAAAAGTGACATTTTCATAGCTTTTGAGTACACCATGCCTTGACTAGTTTTGAAAGTTTAGACTATTCTAAGTGCTTTAAGAGTTGTCTGTCTGGTGTGCAGAATGACAGTAATGAACAGGAATATCATCATTATTGCCTTTCTCCCCCCTTTATTCTTTTCTGAGTGTGGCAAGTTATCATGGTGAAGCTGTGCCTCCATCAGGCAGGGTCACCCAGTGCCAGCATCTAAGCACTGCAGAGGGTTTATTCAGCAGGACATGAAAATACTACTCCTACTCACAGTGAGCAAACGTTATCAATGTATTTTCAGAAGTGATTATTGTATTAAATTATTCTTCTTTCGTAAAATAAGAGTAACAATGATAATAAGAGAATAGCTCTGCACAGTTAAATAAATCACTCAGGCAGCACAGAAATGATAATTACAATTAAAGTGACAGACAAATAAATATTACCTACATATGTGTTCTTGAAACTGAGTAACAGCATACTTTCAGTATCTAAAATTCTTGTGTGCTTCCAAATGCGAAATCTAGCCATAGCAGCTGTACATGATGGGCTCTTACTTTATACATGCACATCTCAATTGTGACTGTTTTTCTACTGTAGCAGTTTTAGGATACGACAAATTTATTCATCCATGCCAAGAGCCTGTTCTCATCAAGCGTTCTTGGGCTACCTTCAAGTAGATGCTAATGATAACTTAATTTTGGATGCATTAGTGTAATCTGTGTGCTTTATCTAACATGTTTTAAGTTTGTTCTATATACATATTTAGTGCAGTATGAATGAGACACAGAAAAATCAATCATTGCTTCACAGAGATATATGAACTCTGTTAGCTTCATTTTTCACACTGTGAAAATGACTTGACCTTCCTTTCCTCAGAAATCCAAATATCGCCAATCTGTATTCAACAGCATAGCTGGGCACAAATTTTCCATTAACATTTTCTGGATAGAAAACTGTGATTTCATTTTTGTTGCTTTGTGAAAAATAGGTTTTTGTTGGATCAAATGGAGTGTTTTGAGTAGAAAAGATTTGCATGCTGTATCACAAGGGTTCGGTTCAGCTACCTCTCACTTTTGGCCATGAACAGATGGTCAGAGTCCCCTACACCCACCGAGGCCACAGTTCTGCTACTCCTTCTGCAGGAGTGAGGACAACAGGGTATTATGTGGTGGTTGTGGCCCAGACACAGCACTGTCTTTGCAGTACAGCACTGACCAGGCACATGTGCACAGTATGTGCTACAAAGCCTTGGGTAAGGAGATGAGCCTGGGATGTAGGTCTGCAAGAAAAAGGATGAGGCTGGGGTGCCCCTTCCCGGCTTCAAAATTGATACCCAAAGCCTGGCAGCTTTGGTGCAGCTTGGCAGCTCTCCTGGTTGGAGGGTCCTCTCAGCCTCATGCTTTGCACTGTGGCCAAAGTGGTGGCAGCAACTGAGAGGCTCTTGTGCTCTGCTAGAAGAGAACTCCTGCAGGCCCTCTCTCCATAGAACCTCAAATGGGGGCGGCTCTAAAAGCTGCTTGAACCCCTTGCAGCATGGCAGTGTGCACAGCCCCAGTGTGCTCTCCTACCAAATACTGAGCTTGGCAGTGTATGCCAAGGTCGCGTGAGGCCAAGCATGGCCTCGGGCAGCTCAGTGTGCTGCCTCACAAAGAGCTGGGGCCAGGGGCTCCTCTGCTTGCCTCGTGGCAGCAGGCACCATGCCCAGTCCCTGCATGGCCCTGGCCTTGGCTCACCCAGAGTCTGCAGCAGCAGCATTCAGGTGTATCCTTGGGTACTTTGAAATCTGGCTGCCAAAGCTGATTTGCGCACAAACTGCCTCATGCAACTGTGGGTGCAGGGTGTCCAGGAGCATCAGGTGCCCAAAACATACCTTCTGAGGAGAGAGATTATCTCTGACAGTGTCCATCATGGGAAGTGCAGATCCACTTGCTCCCACTGGATTTTCCACCTTTATTTTTGCTGCAGTGAGCTCTGAAAGCCTTGTTATGTTTTGTACAGATTTTGATATATTCTGAAAAATTGGAAGGGTTACTTTCATGATTTCTATGTTCCTTATAACTTCTATGATTCATTAAGTAAAGGCTTCGATATCCGAGAACTGTGTTTGTCCTGTCCTGTAACAGCAATGCAAAGCACGGGCGTGTTCAGTGCAGAGGGATGGGGCACTCTGCAAGCAAGGTGCAAAGCACTGCTAGCTTCTGCGGCCCCATGAGACACACGCAGGCAGTTATTTAGCTCTGCTTTGCAGTGAAGCTAGAGATGCTGAAGATAGGGAAGTTACCAAATGTAAGTGATGAGGTGGCAGAGCGGGTTTTTACTTTTGGTAAGAAGTACCTTTTGGTGAGGCACCGGCACAGGTTGCCCTATCCCTGGAGACACCCAAGGTCAGGCTAAACCAGGCAATGAGCACCTGATGGGGCTGTGGGTGACCCTGCTCATTGCAGGGGAGCCGGACCAGATAGCCTGTAAAGTTTCCTTTCCTACTCAAACGATTCTATGATTCTATTTTTATTAATGTTTTATTTATTTTTTTTAATTCTCTGGAGAAAATTTTGCAGTTGTGGCAGGGCTGGCCACAAGGCTTGATTTTTGAACAGGGCTTTAAAAAACAATAAGAATGGCAAAACTTGAGCCTGTTTGGGGAAAACACAGATAGATGGCAGAAAGGAAATGTCTGCATCAGGGACAGGAGTGGGGCTGGGCATCACTGGGTGCCAGGAGGCTGCTGGTGTCATGGCCTCATCTGAGCTCTCTCCCACCGAGGCCTGCGGGACACACAGTGCAAATGGACATCCTGCAGTGAAGTCCAAGTTCAGATTAGGAAGTCTCCATTATGACTGATTTCCACTGTTCCAGAGCTTTTCCTCAGCAATATTCTTCAACCCAATATAGCATTGGGCAATGCCTTAGGAAGGCAAAAATCTTGTGCTGCATTTAGCTGCTCTGCCACTGAACTGGCTGACCTCTTTGGGTTTGTCTCTTAGCACTCAGAAAGCCTACAAAGACACCTTAGTAGCAGGGCCCTCTGGAGCCTACTCTCCGAGGTGGCTGTGTCAGACTGCAGGAGCTTCAGCTGTGGATGTCGGACCCCACCAAACACAGGATAGCTGTGGCTCTGCCCAGAACCGAGTCCAAGAGCCACTGGTGTGTGGGAGATGCCTGGGATGGGCCGGTCCATTGGTCAGAACGAGCAGAGAATCTATCTCATCTTCACAGTACCAGAAGCAGCAGCAGTTGTTTGCTCTGGGCAGATCTGCATTTGGAATCTCAGGAAATGGAGAAAAGTAGATACGGAAAATGGTGAGATATTGGTTACTGCTCAGAAAGCAGTGAGATGCAAAAGCGTGTGAGCAGGATTAAAGGGTCTGGGAAGAAATGGTCTGGGGAATGGAGGAGCTGCTTTCTCCATCTCTCGCGCTGAGGGCAGACATGGACCTCCGGGGTGCACCTGGTGCCGGCAGGACCGCGCCATCTCTGCTGCTGTGCGGACAGAGGCGAAGGCCCCGCAGCTCTCGGAGCAGCCGCCCCTCGCGGCCTCGCCCGGGCCTTGCTTCGCTCAGCCGCCGCGCCTCTCCCCTCTGAGGCCGGCCCTGAGCCCAGTCGGGTCCGCGTCACCCCAAGGCACTTCTCGTGCAAGCGGGACCACTTCGGTTTGTTCGAAGAAGTTGGCTTTGCCAGAGGTGCCCATTTCATATTTTTCCTTCCTTCTCCCTCCTCCAAGCCTCGCTAGGACACTCAGGAATTAGCCCGAGGCATGAACCAGCGCTGCTCGCCCGCGCCCTCGCTTTTCCTCCTTTTCCTCCAAACTTCCCCGTACAATCCCGGCCGGGGGCTGCAAGCCTCCGCCAGATCCCGGCGCTGCAGCCTCGGCGGCTCCATGCCGCGGCTTCAGGCCGCCCCGGCTCCTCCCCTCGCGGTGTGAGAGAGAGAGCGTGTGTGTGTGTGTCTGTGTGTGTGTGTGTGTGTGTGTGTGTGTGTGTGTGCGTGCGCCAGGGCCGCCGCCGCCGCCGTGCCCGCCTCTCCCAGCCAGGCAGCAGCCGCGCCGCGCTGCTGGCGGCGGCCGGAGCGGGCGGCGGCGGCGGCGCAACGCGAGCCCCGGGCGGCTCCGCGCTGCTCCGCGGCGGCCGCCGCTGCCCGTGCCGGCCGGGCTGCCCGTGGCGCGCTGCCTCGGCTCGGCGCGGGGCGGGGACATCACTTCTCCGAGTCTCCCCACCGGATCGTTATGGACCTATTCGACTTTTTCAGGGACTGGGACTTAGAGCAGCAGTGGTAGGTGGTTTTGATTATTTGTTTTTTATTTTTATTTTTTAATTTTTATTTTTTGGCTTTGGTTTCGTGGTTCACTCTCGACCCCCTCACCCCCGCAAGCCGCCCTTACCTCTCCACCCCTCTCCTCCTAACAGCTGCCTCCTTCCTCTTCTCCCTGCTCGTTTCCCCGGTGCCTTCGCCTTTGTTGAGGGACGAAGGGACCGGTGTAACGCGGCGGAGTAGCCGGCTCCGCGCTGCCGGCTGCGGCTGGCGGGATCGGCCCGCTCTGCGCGGCTGCGGGAGGCAAAGTTGGCCGGAGGGGGGAGAGGCGGGGGGCGCTGACATGTGCCGGGGTGCCGGCTGCCGGCAGCGGCGGCGGCAGCGACCCCCCGCCCCGAGCAGGGACGCGGTGCGCGGAGGCGATGGCTTTTCCTGGGGTTCGCGGTTCCGTTCACGTTGTGTTTACTGCTGTCAGTGACAGTGTTCCTTTCGCGGGGGGAAACGCAACTGTAGTTTTGCTGTGTGGCGCGGTTGAACTGTAGCCCTGCGCAGCGCGGGGCTTTCTCTCTGATTTATCTGGTTCCCCGTTCAGGAGAAAGGATTATTGAAGTTAGTTTCGGAAGTGAGAAGGTCGGGGTCTTTTTCCTTCTCTCTCTATCTCCCTTTTCTTTTCTTTTCTTTTCTTTTCTTTTCTTTTCTTTTCTTTTCTTTTCTTTTCTTTTCTTTTCTTTTCTTTTCTTTTCTTTTCTTTTCTTTTCTTTTCGCCGTTTTTCTCTTCGCTCTTCCTTTATTTCTTTATTTCTTATTTTTTTCTCGGTGCAGGACGTCAGGGCTGCGTTGCTCTGTCAGTGGGCGCACCTCTGCATCTGTTACAGCACAGAGTAAACTTGTTACTGAAGTGAATGTTGTGGAATTTCTGATGCGGGGACGACTAACTCGGAAAGTTGCTGTTAGGGTCGGTATTTAGGCAGTTGGGTTGTTTTTTTAGCCCGCTTTCCCAGCTGGATAATGAGTTTATGATTATTCCTTACTGGTCCTTTCTTTTCACTTTAGTAAATACAGCGATCATTTTTTAACTATGCACGGTTAAATTCAAAGGTTGGTTACTGCTTTGTGAAGTGCTTTTGGACGGCGTGCAGTTAGTCGGGAAAGCACGGAAAATACGGCATTCTGTGAACCTGGAGTCGCACAGATTTTGTGTGTATGCGTGTGCATTTGGACCTCATGTTTTGCAGAGGATTTACTTTACTTTGTTGATGATATGATAATATGAAAGTGTCACATATTTAGTAAATAACTATCATTTTGTCAAGCACAGTGTAGCTACTATGGTTGCTAATCCAAGATAATAAGAACCAAATACCTGTCACGTTCTGTTTTACAGCAGTTTGGAGTAAATCCTCAGAACCATAAATTACGCTGTATCATTATTAATCTGGAAGCAAGCGCTTTGGGTACTAAGCAAGTTTTATCAGCACTGAATAAACCATCTTATTGTATCTGTTTTAACCACGCTGTTGTTATTAGTCATGATAGAATTAATGCTCAATTAAATATTATGCCTATGCCATGATCTTTACTCTGCTCCACTGATTTATTTTGCAGACAACTGATAACTACTATGTAACTACTCAAATAATATTTGCATACAATTTGCCTAATTTATAGTGTGGCTAACGTCATTAATTTAATAGAAACTGTTACAACCCAATATGTGGGTGTAGTTCAAATACTGAGCACATTATAGGTATTGAGATTTAGTGTTTGCTTAATAACTTCCTTTCATTTGACTGTGGCTTTATGTGGATTTAGAGTTGTGCACAGAAAGAAGGGAACTCCCGTGCCTCTGTTTTTGTGTAGAATATTAACGTTTCAACACTCATTCCATGAATAAAATTTCCTTGGTTTCTTACAATAAATTTGTATGTGAGTGTATGTATTTTTAGGGTTTTTGAGGCAACAACACGTTTTACTTTATGTCTGTTGCAAAGTGTTTTGATACCTACACCAACTCTGTATGGCATGGAAATTCATGCATGGTTGGATTACTATTGCAGAGATCAAGTTGGATTTAGCCTTTAATAATCCAATTAGTATATGCAAGTGTACATGTATATAGTATATGGGTACATAATCTACATGTATGTGGAAACATTACAAGTATTTTATTGTACATGTAAAGATTTGTCTCAGGCAAGTCATTTCATTCTTAAGGATAGATGAATTTAGCTCATTTATCCATAAATATTTGTTAATATATGTAATTTATGTGTACAGGCATCATCTCTACACACCCAGAAATAGGCATTCTTGCCCATCAGAATTGATTTATTTTTGTCTGTATTCAGTGTGGTTTGGTTACTGTATACTGTTTACAAGTAAGTACATTTAGCATCATGTGTGAATTTGTACTTTGTATTTTGCAGCAGTCTTTGGTGCTTTTGTCTTCTAGCTGGCCTTTGTGAAGGGCGTTTTATAAACGTTTATAAGGCAGTTAAAGCCCCTCATTTGCGCTGCTTGCCAATGCAAAGCTTGTGCTAACCTGTGCTGCAATCACCAGGCGGAAAAGCTCAGGCCTACAGAGAGTGGGGGAGTCCGAATGCATTATCCACGTACAAGTACAACACAAACATAGTGAGCCTGAGAAACTTGCACGACAAAAATTTATAGTTTGACTACAGCTTTTTTATCTGATGAAAAGGTTTAAAGATAATACTCCCTCTGCATGTGAGGAAGTGTCTCCCCAGAAGTTTTGGGGTAATGGGAAGAGCACCATTAGTTTATTTTTCTTTCCACCAGACGAACTTTTCTGTCTGTTCTTATTGCACATTTTGTCAGAACTGTCAAAGTTGCAGCGTGCACTGCACCTGGTGTTCAGGATGGGTAGTGGGAGCTTTGTCTTGTGTTGCCGTGCAGATTTCAGATTTTCACTTATTACTTATTGTCTCTACAACAGTCTTGTCAGGAACTGCAGAATCAGGCCCTTACTTTCCCGCAGTAGGTGAAATCACAACAGTGCAGGAATGAGGGGTTTTGTTGACCATCAAGAATGTTTTAAATTTTACACTGTATAATGTATAAAATAAGGCCACAATTATCCCACTGAATCTAATGGATGTTTTGTCAGACTTGAAAAGCAGCAAAAAAAAAAAAAAAAAGGAAAAAGAAAAATACGCAACCCAGAACAATTTAAGTTAATCTAAATTCTGGGCTAGGTGAAAGGGCCATACCTAAAGTCTGCTGAGATCCCTGGGTGAACAGGAAATGTTCACCTAGGCTTGCATTTAATATGAACCATTCTATGAGGGGGAATGGAAGGGAGATGGATATAATGAAAAGCTTGAATGCCTTTGTGCACCAAGGGGACCACTTGCTGTTAAAAATCAGATTTCATCTTTTAAATCTCTTTCCATGCTTGTCTGTGGTAACCAAGTAAATGAAGTCTTGAAGTGTCCTGGGACCATGTGGCTAGGTCTGAACCTGCTTATGGAGTAAGGAGATGCCATTAATCAGCAGCTGGGAAGCAACAAACCCCAACAAAAACCCAGCCAACCCAGGATATAGGGCTCCTTGGTAACACAAAGGTAGAGAGATGTGTGGTATTTCATTTATCATTGTTGGTATTAATGCTTTTTAAGCCCTACAGTCTTTGGAAAGTGGGAGCAGAGAAAATACTTAGCAGCGAAGTACACGTTGAGGTATGTAAAATAAAAGCTGGCGAAAGAAAATAAAACCAGCAGGTGGTACAGTCGTTGTAACTGTGGTTGGGGTAGTGAAGACTTCATACCACAGAGAAACAAGCCTCTTGTCTTTTCATATTGTGTATTGCAAGTAGCCTCATTACAGCGAAACCAGCAAACTGCCAGTTACACAGGAAGAGGCTTAAACTCACTAAACTGTTATATAAATAGAAAGTTCAAAGGTCTGTTTGTGGCTGACAAAGCTGAGAACAGGCCATCTGTGGGCCAGGTTCCCCTCCTGTATGAATGCAGGAACATTCTGCGTTCCCCAGCAGTGTGCACTTCCAAAGCATCCCTCAACCTGGAGGGGGTGATCCTACTCTCCTGACAAAGGTGAACAGTGTCAGAACTAGCCTTGGGTATCCCCTGCATCTACCTTTCCTTTTTGCCTTGGGCCTCTGCAGAGGACCTTCTCAGTTACTGTTCCTTCACCAGGGTCTGTGCTAGCTTGATAAATGGAGAGCCTGAGTGTGGAAACAGTGTTGTGCTTCTGAAGGGAATGTGCGAAATACAGTAGATAGGCCCTTTGGGAGTTAGATTGATTTTCTTTTCTCCTTATTTTCTTTTTGGGGGTGGTGAAAGTGTTAGTTCAAGAAGTTACATTTTGAATTGACTTCAGTAAGATTTTTTTTCTCCTCTCCCTTTCTCCTACTTAAAAAATATTACAGCTGAATTGTTGTTACTTCTTAGATTTGTATTATAGACACTCTCAAGTAATCATTTTAAAAAGTTTCATTTTCAATTTGCTTTGAAAGTGTAAATGGATGGATTGTGTGGCTGCTGGTGGGTAGGTGAAGGGGATTAGATTCTTCCCTGGCTGATATTGAACTTCATGGAGTGTAAATCTTAGAAGAATTTGGCCATTTGCAAACATTAAGCTGCCATCTATCCTGTGAGGCAAAATTACAATCAGTTTAACAGCATTTGAAGTGTTTTTCTAATGATTCATTCAAGAATTTAATGACTTTTAAAATATACAAATTGGGATGGAGAGTAGATACTTCAGATACTGTTCAGCTATTCCAAAGCCAGGAAAGGACTTCAGAGGATCCGAGTACTTTTTATATGAATTATATTGTTTGGGATTTTGTTTTTGAGCAAAGATGATATTGCGATGCAGGTCCTTCAGCGAAGCAGAATTATTCCTTTTTGTGCATCTGAGAAGACTGTCACTGCAACCTAGAAGTTAACTAAATAATTTAAAAGGGAAATGTGACATTCTGTAATGTGTAAAGTTACATATACTAGAAGATCTCTGAAAAACTGGGTGAATACTTCTAGTCTTTTGTATCTCTTAGGAACAGCAACAACATGCTTCAGCTTCTTGGAATGAGTGTTCTGATGTTGTCTGCGTTATGAGGCCCAAATTTTCTTTCTGTCCAAGTCAGGAATAAAATTCCTATCATGTGTGATTGGAAAAATATGGCTCCAAGACTGGGTCTTTATATAGCAGAGTCCGTAGACAGCTATATAATTTTAAACACACAAGCAAACGTATTGAAAGAATACTGATTTCAAGTTAAGTCTTACTGAATTGAGTTCTTGATCTCTCCCCAAACATTTAGTGTTTTACTAATGATTAAACCCTATTTCTTCCTGTACTCAGTCATGCAAATGTAAGGTATACATCAATTTGTCTGAACTCTATCAGCAGTTTTAGTTCAGTGCACAGATGATTGAGAAAGAATGCAAATACTGAAGTCAATTGAAAAATAAATAAATAAATAAATAAATAAATATATTGAGAAGAGCTGTAGGAAATAATTTACACATTGAACCCTGGAAGAATGTGGAAACAGCATCTAAACAGGCAGAGCCCACTCTGTATTTCCCCAGTGCCTTTAATGCAGTTTCTTTGTGTGGAGGACTTGAAGGATTGGGCTTTTGGATACTCATCAAATGTATATAATCAATAAATACCATAAAGTATCTATGTGTTCCTCCAGTATGGATTTGAGCTGTAGCCAATGTCAATGGAGGTGTTCCTGATTGACTTCCGATGGTCCTGGGCTTGGCCCTGTTGTGGTAAAAAGAGAGTCTTTCAGAAATGTACTGCAGCTGTCTGCTGACGAAGATCAACAGGGCAATTTGCACATCCATAGTACCAGACGTGAACAATTTCACTCTGTCCAATTTTGAACCATTCTAATTAATATTTACTACTTTCCTTTTTAAAAGAAAGTGAAGAAAAATTGAAAAGAAACTTTTGGATGCTGTTAACAGTAACAGAATTTTAGAAAACCATCAAACATCTGTTGACATTGAGATCTGATTCTGCCCTAATTCTTGGTTTGCAATGCCATGAATAGTTTTTAAAGACTTGGAAAAGAAGACAGTAAACCCAGGAATATGTCAAGTTATTATAACCTTCTGGACCATTCTTCATATAGTAGTCAGGAAATCACAACACTGACTGGAGAAGACAGGTGTTTTACCCTTTTGTTGTTACTGAATATTGTATATTTGTGCTTCAAATCAAAAGATTTTAATTGTTATAGTAGCTTTTGCTTTGATCAGAGATGTTGGAAGGCATTTTACTTCTGATGAATGGAAAACTGTAGAGATTAAAAAAAAAAATGGAAAAATGGAAACATATTTATCAGTAAGATGTTAAGCTCCATTTTGATTACCTTCCAGTGATGTAGTTATTTGGCCAAAGAGTGTGTGATGTTCAGTGAACATTTTGGGAAAGGAGGTTTAGATATTCTTTTTCAAAAACTCTGTACCAGAGCCCAGCCTTGCAAAAACTTGGAAACAATTGCAAGTTACTTTTTTATTTCAGTGATAAGCACAATGGATTTGAAGGGTTGGGCTTGTAGTACCAAAAAATAGTGTGGAACTAGAGAGCTGCAGTCAAGGAATAAACAAAAACCTCCCAGATATTACAAGCTGTTTTATCATGAAGAAGCTGTTTTTCAACTCCTACATAGAAGATCCGCACCATAAATTATTACTACAGTTAAACAGAGGTCCAGTTAGTAGTCTCTTCTGTAAAACTTTGTACCAGGTTTTAATGACATTTTATGTATGTGTTCAAATCAAGACCCCAACCTGATTAAATTTTTTTTGAGTACTTGTTGAATTTCTCTTCTGAACGTTACCTGAACAGTTAATTTACTGGACTATTTACTGGTGAGCATGGGTGAATCCTCATTCCAGGTCACCTGAGGTGCTGTAGTTTAAGGAAAGTTGGAGATGATGCCATAGCTAGAAGCTGATTTTTACTGCAGGGGACACAGAAAATGGGAGAATGCCGTTTACTATGTGCAGTGTTTGTTTGGTGAGGAGCTGTAGTCAGCAATTCAAATGGATTCCTTACTCAGATGCTGTGTGGTGCTAACAGTTATAGTAAGACGTAAATAGCCTACTCGTAATTATATGTATTGATAGGGGTTGGATGTGAACAACTACTGAAGAAGAAAATGAAGTTGAGTGATTTTTAACTTGGTGCTCTGTTGTTCCTTTGACAAGTATTATAATCACTATTTTTGTATTGCTGTGGGTGTACATGGTGTGGAGTAAGTAAATTCTGTAGCTCAACATTGCTGGCAGTGCCTAGGGCTCAAACCTGCTAACATCTTACTACTGAGACTAGTCTTTTTCCTCATGGCATTCTGTACAGACTATTGCCAGGATTCAGCTATAGTTTAAAAGTTTTCTTTCTGGTCATTCAATTTTAAACTCATATGATAGGCAATGGTGTCTGCATCCTATAGAGGGACAGGTCAGCACGAAGTAAAAACGAATCAGTACTTGGTGGCTTGTAATCTGTGCTAAGAAGACATTAAAATGAAATGTTTCTAATTTAAAATGTTTTTAGCTGTAAGGGTAGCAGTCCATTATGTAGCTCTAGTAATTCTTCTTTCAATTCTTTCTGTATTAGTGATTTAGGTCCAAATTTCACTTGTGAGGAAAAAATCAATACCACTGTCTTGAAAAATCACATACAAAATTTTGCAAAGCTTTAAATATAAAGTAAGGAAGCACAGATTCTTAAGGTTGCCAGTTCACACATTTTAGTCTCATGTAATGAGAGAAATTGAAATCGAACAGTAATAACAGTGTTTAGTTGAGTCTGTTTCTGTGCTGCTGGCAGTAGACACACTTGTGTTTGAGAATGTAGTATCAAAGATTTTGAAAGATGTATGCCTGTTGGTTATGAACCTCTGTTTGCATAGAGGCAAGTGTGAGAAATTATTTCAAGGTGTTTAGTTTCAGTGGGTTGCATACTTTTTAAGTCCCTGTCCCAAATTCTCAGGTGAGATGCCCATGGTTTGGGTGGCCAGTTTACATATGAAGACGCTGGGCTTTTTGTTGCTTAATGCGGGGGTAGTTTTTCATCTTTTTTTTCCTGTGGAACAACGGAATGACATTCCTTCTGGTGTTTCCTATGAAGAATAATGATGAGGAATTATCTTCTTTGTTTACAAGTGTTTAAAAACTCATTAGTTAGAGTCCCTGAATGAATTCTGATACAAGTCAGCGAGTGTGGTGAAGCTGATTGTAAGGGGAAGCAAACTGGGCCCTGTGGCTGGTGGTCAGCAGAGAGGAAAGGCTGTAAAGAATACTGTGCATATGCTATGGTAAGCATTTTCATAGTTCTCTTCTGTGGGAAAGGACAATGGATTTGGAGCTTATATTTACTCAAAAAAGCAGCCCTTTGATTTTCATGGCTTTATGCTTTGTTGCACATTGGAAGGCCAATTTGTCTTCACCAAGCCTTTGAAGAGGGATAGGTGGATTGAGGCAGTGACCAGTGGCTGAGGGTAGTGGTTGCTTGGAGAAAGAGATGCACTGCAGTTCTTTTGGTAACACTTGGCAGAGTTATTGTTATCCTTTTTAAGACTGCTAAATGGAGGTGAGTATGTATTTAGGGCTGGAACATGGATTCTCTTAGCAGCTCTGTCACTAGCTGCTTTGCTGCCTTGGCAAAATCTGTCAAAATGGGGTAGTGATATTTTCATCTTTCAGAAATTGTTTTGGTTTGTTGTTGTTCAAATGGAAAGCGGGAGAGGGAGACCAGATGTATTTACTTTTATCTGGTGTGTCTGTCAACTTTTTCATCTTCTCAGGGATCAAATGAGAACTGTTTTTGCAATTTTCTGTACTTTTAACCTTGCTCTAGCTACACTGTCCTTCATAAGCTTGCATTGTTTTTCCTTGTACCTGCAAGAAGAGCAAATGATGTCAGTGTAGGTTGTCTGTGGCATAGCTTATGCTTTAAGATTCTGTTCTGGATGTAACTTTTGTGCCGATGATATCAGACATGCTTAGAAAAATAGGCTGAGATTTCTGTCCACAGACCTTTCATGCGATGTTGATTTATGTCTCTATACTTTACTTACTATTGTAAGGGAGGAGACGAATGAAAGAGTAACATCTCAGAGTTTTACTGATAGTCTGAGGCATTTTACAAAGAAATTGGTGTTGTTACCCCTTTTTATACACAGGGAAATGGGAGCTGTGAGAGGCAAAAAGGCTTGCTAAAGGACTCTGCATTGGTCAAGATGCTGTCAGTTGGGTTCCAGTTCGCTGCTTGCCCACTCTGGTGGGTCTATTTTAGTATTCCACAGGGGTGTGATAAGGTTAAGTCCCTTAATGTTTATGAATGTTCATGGTGATAGAGCAAGACAGGAACCTAGGCAGATGTATTAGTAGGGGAAAGGCAAGCCCATAAGGAGAGACAAGAGGATTTGGACAGAGCATATCTGCAAGAAAAGAGAACCAAAGCAGATAAACTATTTTTAAGAGCAAAGAATGTGCTGTATATGTACAGTGTGCATATTTGTTACAATTTATCCTGCTCTGAACTGGACAGTGAGAGCTATGGACATTCTGGAGTCAGAATGGCATTGTTACTCCAGAAGACTTATCTTTCCCCGGGTCTTATAGCAAAGAACTGTATATGGAGCTGTAACTTAAGTAAACATCAAGATGCGGACACTTGACTGACTAGAACGTCTACACTTTTTCAGAAAGCATTGACGCACTTTGAGCCAACTGCCTTTGTTTCTAGGAGACTGATACTTTGTTGGTTAACCCTGGGCATGAGTTTTCTTCACAGATGTCATTAAACTGAACATATTTTCTATTTATACCACTTGGGGATACAAATTATGGTGGTGTGTTTAGCCAGCACTAGGAAAAGTACTTCTTTGTGATGTTTAAAAAAAATGAGAGAGGCAAAATTTTATTCACCACAGATTGTGCAAAGGTCCTTTCTTTCAAGGTTCAAGGGAAAATAGACTATAAAAACAATTGACAATCATTATTTTTGCTCCAGACAACCAGAAGTTATTTGTACATATGGATTTTAATAGAGTATTTGTGGACTTTGATTCTGAATTAAGGGCTTTTCAAGAATGTTGATGAAATTGTGCATATACTTTTAAGGCAATTTTAGGAAATTAATAGTAGCATATATACTTAGAATTATTGTCTTCATGGCTTTAACAGTTGCCTGTGGGCCAGCAAAACTGCACTAGAGGGCTGAGCTGAAGGCCACTGGCGGAAGCTTTTCATTTATTTACAAAACTCTAAAACATACTTGTCCAGAGATTCCTTTGCTTTCTCACTCAGATTTCTGGAGAAGATGAGAAGATACTCTACTCTGTGATAGAGCTCCAAAAGCATTATGCAATCTGTGACAATACTATTGTTGCTGTCTTTCCTTCTCTCTTTAAACAGGCCTTCGCTGAACTGACTGTTTTTTAATGTACACATAAGGGGATCATAGATAAGGGACCATAATAATTATAAAGGTTTTTAGTATTTGTGTAGGAAAACACTTGTTTACTCATTTACAACCATCCAGTCCTGTCTGCAGAACATTGAGCATGTTTGGATTGTAGGCCATGACTAGGTGTTTTCCTTGTCAGGATAATAAATATTATGCTTTTCTGCCATTTCATTCTGCGTAGTTCCTTCCCTGTTACTTAAGACAAGCTGTTGTGTGAGAGTTCTGCCTGGCTGTAGACTACTCATGAATCATGCAGTACATGAGAAGCAGAATCTAACAAATATGACTAGAAACTACACAAAATACACAGACATAATACAGAAGTTGTATGTTTAAAAACACATTAGAACTCCACAAATAATCTAATATCTAAACCAATTTTTTTCCTCCTGTATACCCATAACCAAGAATGTCTGTTAGCTGCATTTTAACCAGATCAGTTATTTTAGGCTTCGTAATGATTTTCACTTGTGTAAACTCAGTCTGCCTGCAAGTTCAACTTCAATGATAAAAGGTCACATCAAAAAAATGGAGGCGGGCTTGTATGTTTGGTTAAGATTAAATGTCTTTCTAACTAATTATAAGACAGTGTCAATATATGCTCTAATGTCTTTGGAAATAAAGGGAACGTAAATGATACAGTTCCATTGCATCAGGTCTTTTGTAAACAATTAATGGTGAGGTGGATGTCTGAAGCAAGGATGAGAGAATTGATAAACCTGTTCTGAAGGGCTCAAAAAGTTGCAGTGAATTCTAAATGTAGATTAGGAGCAAATGATGACAGCCAAGCCAGCATTACCTCAGCTGATTAATTTATAAGGAAATTGGTCAATGATTTTAACCAACAGCTATGCATAGTAGAATCCTAATGGGATCTGTCTGTTAAGATTACATAAAGTAGAACGTTTGATTTATTTCATAGCTTTCCGAAGCTCCACTTTAACTTCATACAAATAATGCATTAGTCACACTGGATAAAATGGTGTGTTGAATAAAGTTGTGATTTTGTCCTCCTCTTATAATCTGATTTTATAAAAGATTAAATCTATTTTAGTAGTTTGTTCATATCATAAAAGAGATTGTCGGCTGAATGAAATCTTTGCATCTGCCACTTTCTATCTCATTAGAAAAGACAGTAACATAAAGTTCCTCATTTCCTTCCACTCTGTTTTATCCCCTAGTGTGTCTGACTGTGTATTTCTTTTGTACATGTTTGTATATGATAATGTCAGCATGTTTTCAAAGTTGTTCTTAAGATTGTATCAGCTTTCATTTTAGGGGAGCATTGCGAGGGCTTATAAACATTGTGACAAAACATACACGATCGGTAACAAATAGGAGGGCAAGGGGTGACTCTCTAAAAGCTGAAAATGATGATACTAGTGGCATGACCACGTATGTACACACTGATAGATTCAGCAAGATTCAGTTCATGCACAATAAGTGAGCATGCCCATGTCAGTGGACGCAAGCGCATCTTTAATGTTGACTTAGGGCTGAATTAAAAAGATGTAAAGGTTGGGGATTCCTTTGTCATTCGAATGTCACGATGCTAGTGTTTAAAAAACAAACCTTCTAATTTGTGTGCATTGATTCTTTGTTTTATTAAACTATTTTTTTCTTACAAAATTATGAATTTAGGCTTTTTTTTTTTTTCTCACACGTTATTGTCAGAATATAGTTTACTGCTGGTACATTTTATTCCTTTCATTTAAGTATGCGTCTTTGACAGGATGCTGATGTTACAACTAAGTGTTGGCTTCATGTAGAACTTTAAAGTGTGGGAAAATTATCTTTGTGGATGTTTTCTTCTTTGTGTTTGATGTTCCTGCCATTTTCACTCAATTCTGTAAAGTAGTTAGGGCTAGGTTTGGAACATGAGGTTCTCTGGGTTTCTGATGCTGAGCAGAGAGGTAGTATCTAATGATTTTATTGACTTTTTAGTCCAAAATGCAGATTCTGAAGGTGTCATTTCTCCCTTCTGTGGACTTTCTGGAGCATGAAACATTTTGTTCACATTTTCAGTTGCTGATGCCCGCAGCAGTTGTACTGGCTCTGGCTTTTCAGGCTTGGCTCCTTTTCCCACGTACTTCCAGTTGATGGGAGTGCTTTGCTCTCAGATGTGTGCTCAGTCAGCCTCACCTCTGTATGCCCCACTTGCAAGCTCTGGGCACAGAGGCCATGGGAGCAACTGCAACCCAGGGAGATGTGTGCCAGGCTCCTCCTGGGATTGCTACAGCACTGACACAGGATTACATACACTCGACTCCTGGTGAAGTATTGAGCCAGTGTCTGGTCATGAGCATGCTTTATGAATAAGACTTTAAAAATCCTATGGGGTACATCAGCCTGCTTTGTTTCAGGAGGAATTGCCAGTGGGTGGCCCTCTGCTCCCAGCTGCCTGCTCACAGGCACCGCTGCCCTCCCTGACAGCCACCCAGGCACAGCTGAGTCATTTTCTTGGTTAAACTTTGTTCATTACTGAAATTACTGAGAAAAAAACCTTTACTCATCATGAAAGTGGTTTTGGTCTTGAGTACATTCCTATGAGACAGAATGCTCCTAGAAAGGACAGAAATGTTTGCTGAAGGGGAGAAGCATCCTACTTCTAGGTTTGGAGGCCAAATGTAAGGAGTATGAATGGGTTTGCTTGCAGAGGGCAAATAGTTTACCTTTGGTATTACTGAATGAACAGTGCCCTCTTTCTCAGTTAAATTTAAGTATCCTCAGCGGCAGGCTCACCTACGCCCATCAAACTGCTCTAACACCTCTGGCCTGCTTTACAAATGGGCACTTGTAGGACAGTGGGCACAGCTGTGCCGCATGGCTGCTCTGGTGCCTCGGGGGCTGGCAGCATGGACATCCTGGGGTTCCCTGTGGTCTGATTGGTGCCGGGGTCAGCCTGGGACTGTTCATGTTGGGAACTGCACCCGGCACTGCTGGCATCCTGTCTGTGCACGACCAGTTGGAAATGGAATCATTTGTCAGCCTCCTCATATACGGAGCAGCATATGCTCAGGAGTGCTGGGTACTTATGGTTCCAGTTGCTGCTCAAAATCCCGAGCGGGTGCTGGAACCACCGTTTTGTAGTATGCTGTGGAACTGGTTTAACCCACTGAAGTGGGTAGTTAACAGCCCTGCAAGATGGTGGTGGTGGTAAGATATGGCGTAAGTATTTAAGTATGAAAGAGCAGTGCCACAGTTTGTTTTCTGTGAGCAGTACTGACAGTATCTGAATAAGCAGACAACAGCCTTTCGTGGGAGATGTTTGCTGTATTTTACTTGGCAGCCGTTTGTCTTAATAGGAATTCTTCAATAATATTTATTGTATTTTGTGCTAGTACGGGGGAGAGCCAAAGCAAAATCTGAGCAGTTCACTTGCTTTACTCATTGTGAACAATAAGAAAATATTGCTATATTAATTACTGTTGTGCTTTATTGGCAAAAATGAAGAGATCCTATAATATGAAATTGCTAATATAAGAAAGGCTTTGATTTTCTCATTAGCACAGGATATTTTGCATCTGTTCTGGTTCATGAGTGCATTGTCGGCACTTAAATAATAATAATGACTCAGTAATGAATAAGAATAACAGCAACAAATAGGCATGTGAGTGTGCAGGCAGTCAGGCACCCTCCGGTGTTTATCAGTAGGTTGGTTTTGGAGGTCTTACAAAATGAGATGTTCCCGTATGCCCATTTGGATTTTCTTAGATCATTGCACAGTCTTTCATTTCTCTGCTGGCATGGCTGGGTTATATGAAAGTGCTTTTTTCATTGTGTGTCAGGAGTAAAGTGCTAAAATTCTCACTTGAAATGGAAAAAACATGTAAGTCTCCTTTTTTTCCCTCTCTTCCATTTTTTCTCCCTCTCTTTTTTTTTTTTTTTTTTGTGAATAAATTCTTAAGCATCTCATTGCTTAGAATTCATGAAGGAATCAGAGCTCTGGATTGTTCTGCTAATCTTTCCGGTATGTTTTTAAAAATGTAGTCTGAAAACACCTTCACTATAATTCAACCCGATTTATAGCAATTTTTCCCCGCTTCTGTAGCTTCCATTACAAAAAGAGTTGTCTTTAAACTAATGTTAGCAGTCTATCTTGAACATTGAAATGCTAGGCATCTAAAATTCTGATTTGATTCCTGGTTTCTAACAGTGTTTCGCCTTTTGAAATCACCTACCTATGTAATATTCTATGCAGTAGAATTTACGGATTTAATTTTATTCCAGCTCTTACCTGATGCTGGATTGATAACGGTGATAAGCAAAGGACAGCAGAATGCTCCCTTTGCTAAACCAATGGCTAATTTTATCGAAGAATGGTAACTTTAGCCTTATTATCAAAGTAATTTAGACTAATCCTTTGGCTTCATAATTTCAAGTTCGAGATAAGGAAAACGTTCAAATGGGAAAAAATCAGCACATGTGCTCTGAGTTATTTAAAAAACAGCAATAACACAATTGTACATTGTAAATTACATCCTAATGATTCTGCAGCTCAAGAAAATGATGAAATAAGTGTGTGTGTGAGTGTGTGTGTGAGTGTGTGTAAACAATTATCTGAAATTTGTCTATTCTTCTTGAAATGATTAAAGTCTGGACTAGAACGCATCATACGTGTGAAGGATCAGAACTGTACCTACCATTTAACTCCATTAAAATACCTACTTAAAAAGAAAAAAGAAAAAACAGAACTCCAAATGTGTCCTTATTGACTGATTGCTCCAAGTGGCAATTAATTTAAGAAGCCGGCATGTGCTAATGTGCTAGTCACAGTAACTGTGCAGTGTAAAGTAAAATAGGATTTCTTTTTTCCTTATCGACTGGAGATTAATTTTTGGTTCAAAAGCTCTTAACTATAATGGCATGAACCTTACAAGGCATGCATGGTTAAAATAAAACAACAAGAAGGGAAATGAAAAAAAGAAAAAACAAAAAAAAAAAAAACAAAAAACAAAAACAGAAACCAAAACCTACCGAACAAATAAACAAATATAATAAAACTCATCCTTTCCCTCTAACTAAAACAGTTTAGCCATAGATAAAGCAAACAAAATTGGTTATACAAGTAGTTTATCAGCACATGACCCGTAAAGTAAAGTACTTGAAGTGATCTGTGAATGGAAGCAACCCTAAGTCTGCTTCTTGTCACAGTAATTTGTCTGGCTTAAGGGCAAATAAGTGGGTCTCCTTGGCAGTACAAGTAGATCACCAGGTAAGATCAGATAGGAGTCTCTGGTGGTAACAACAGAGCTACAACAAAGCTCTTCTTTTGATGCTATTTCTGCTGCTGTTGATGCTGAAGTTAATAAGTGTGGTAATTACCATGAAATTGATAGGACTTATATTAATTGACTGAAATAAATGTAAATTCTGGTTAAATAGAGAATAGTTTAATGGACTTGACAGGTGCTAGTTTTCTTATCTGTTCTGTTCAGCATAAAGGCATGCTTTAAAATGAAATAATTATCTGTATTTTAACCTTAAGATTTTTTGTGAGAAATTAATATGTTCACATTTAACTCCTAAAATATAAAAGCATCTTCTACCCTTCTCCCCTGTCCTGTGATACTTTATGCAAGTCTAATTGGTTCGTATGGCTTTTGTACTACAATAAAATCCCTATGTAGTCATTCATCACATACTTGCATGGCACAGAGTAGTATGGCCTAACTTGTTCAGTCTCCAGATGCTGTTAAAGTAGTAAATGTTGGATAATAAATAACAACAACAAGCAATCTGATGGCTATGGTCTAGATATGGAGTTCAGTTGGAGGGGACTCTGAGCTCTTGGATAGATCATCTCTTTCCATATCCTTTAGCACAGTTGCTAAGTTACTAAGTTTTTTTACTGTGGGATGTGTTTAATCCTAGAGGTGTTCTAGGGCATGCCTAAGATTTGTGAAGGTACTCTGAGATCTTTCAGATATCTTTCACGTGTCCATGCAAAAGGAGAGCACGTTAATATTGATGTTCCTTCACTTGTGTGTTGCTTTTCCTGAGTTACAGCAAGAGTTAAGATGCACAACATTGCAAATGTAGACATAGAGAAAACTAAACATGATACCTCTGAAGGTAGATGTCATGTTTTTTGGAAATGTTGGAGTATTTATAGAATGTTTTATGTTTTCCATAATTAGGCATTGCTGTTAGTGCACGTGACCTCCTATTTTAATTGTCAAGAGAGCTGTCATACAGCAGTATGTGCTATGTCAGCTACGTTTTAATACTTTTTAAAATGTTTGAATTCTTTTCCTTCTCTTGCCACCCAGAAAACATAATATTCATGTATAATGCTGAAAAACCGGTGTCCTTTGTTCACTTTGGCGGACTGAGATAATACTCTGTGCTCCCATTTGGCTGCTTCCAGAAAGGAAGGAGGCATCTTGATGTGTTCTGGACTTGGTGCCCTCTGTAATCTGAATCACTGAGTTCACCTTTGTATCCATTCCCACTGTGTAATACTCTCCCTCCAAAACCCCCCCCAAAATGGTCTTCCCCAACCCAGCAAAAGACAAACCCGTCGCATGGATTGTGAAGTTTCAAGTTTGTAACCTCACTGTGAATGGGACTGGGATGGTACTTTAAAGCTGTTTTGGTTTACGTGGAATAAAAATAGTCCTGTGCTTTCTGCCCTGTGCGTGCCATCTGCTCCAGTGAGAAGAGGAAGCCTCAGTTACTTATAATGGACGTGAAACTAGCTGAATTGCGCTCAAATGCACAGGTGCAAAAAACTCCATTTTGAAACACATGAGCTAACAAATTGTCAGTTGGGAAATTAGAATGGGCTCATTTGTAGGGTGAGGGTGGTCAGTGTGTGGTAATTACCACATGTCACACTTAAGTTTGGATTACAAGATCGTTGCATGCATTTACTTCAGGCAGTGCTTTATTGAAGCTGTCCTGCATTATATCTACAGAGGTGCTGGTGGCTTTATTTGTTTTGCTTTGTTTTTTAATGTGAAATTCTCAATCACTTCCTGCCTGAAGAGCATTCTGCAGGGCTTTTTGTAGTTTTTAGTTTTGTATTCACTAACTTACTGTTTGTTCTAGAGCAGCAGCGATTGTGAGTTAAACTTTAAGTGCACATTTGGCTCTTTAAAAAGACATTTAGTGTACAATTACTGCTGTTTACCATCTTATAATTCTTGTTTGTTGAGGCTTAGTTTGGCTTAGGAAGAAGGGTATCTGTAATCTTTGAGGGCTGCAACTCCCTGTCCTAGTTTTCACAAAAGAGAAAGTAATTATAGATATTGAGATAGATACAGAGATAATGCAGAGCTGTATGCTGTGATGTTTTAGTGATCAGTGTAAAATAAACACAGGCAAAGAGAAGTTGAGGTAGAAGATGCCATGTGCGGCTCCAGTTTCAGTCAATAATATTTAATATGGTGTTCAAATCAGATCTGGGAGTCCTGAGATTTGCTGTCTTGTTGTTACACAGGAACACAAACACTGGATTTAAGTAAGAGACCATATTTTTATTTCAATTTGTAGGCTGTGATATCTGCTGTGAAAATGTAAGCTGAGTTTATGGGTTGATTTTACTTAGAGCTTGGTCTGAAAAAGACAGTTGTGTGAAAACAAAATGTAACAAGTAACTGAAATGAAAAACATGAGAGGTAGTTACAAGGCATGATTATCTAAGATAAAGTACCTTCTTTTAATTCTATTTAGAGAGTCACTGTAATAGGAAGACGACTCCACTGTGTTTCTTTAAACAGAATATTTTTGAATTTTAGGCTCATCATCTGAAGGAGTTAGGTTTAAAGCCGCGGGAATGCTTACTTTTCTATTTGTACAAATGTTTTCAGACTGCAGACACCATGCAGAAACAAAACTGTTTGAGGGATGCATTTTAACAGAAAGCATTTGTGAATATGCTCCTATAATTCCACAAGGATCCTGAGCTGTGAATGTGTATTTTGAGTGCCATGTTAACTTTCATACTGAGAATGTAAATGTCTAATCCTTTCCTTCCTGGTAGGAGTCACATACTGCTCTTCACCATATTTTATTTTTAATGTAATTTTAATGAAAGGTGGATCTACCATTAAAAGTGATTGTTTGTTTCTTCTGTTATTGCTAAGCATTTCGGTAGTGTTAGGTGTTTGGATTTTTTTTTTTAATTTTAATTTTTTTTTGTTTTTGTTTGTGTGTGTAACATATTCTGCATGTGATTTTTCATCTTGTGTTTAATCTTACAATTGAAATCTGTGACACCACCTTTGGGCTTTATCTGTAGCCTTTTAAAATCAACCCTGTTTTTAACAGGCAGTAATAGCCCCTGGATTGAGACCAAAGAGCTTTTGAGTACTTAGGTGTTACAAAGGCAGAATGTGGGGAAGGGGTGGTGAAGGATCAAATCCACCCTCCCATTTAAAAGGTGGAGATAAAGCCTGATATAGTATCCCACCTCTTCTTGATAAGGCTGCTCTGTCTGTGTAAATGCTGTTCCTCCTCACTATGGTGAACTTCACCCACTGACATTAAATCCTGCAAGCCTATTCTGTGATTTCAAGGCATGTCAAGGGATTTAGCTGTACAAGCTTTTTCTTGTATTTGAAATGCATCTTTTTGATAGTAGTAGGAAGCATGGATCAAAATGTGTGATTCATCCTCTTTTTACATCCTTAAAATCTTGTAACCGAGCTAATTAATATAGTTAATTTGTTCAGACCACTAACTAGTAGGAAAAAAAGCCACTCACAAGAAGAAATCCTAAAGCCTATCTATGTGTTTTGATTTCATATGAATCACAGTCTTCTTTTTAAAGGCTGAATTTTTATGTGGGAAAATATACTTTAGCTAAAGTGTAAAATTTCAGCAGTTTTATGTCAGTGCTGTTGGAAAATTTTAAATTTAGAGATCATTTTTACCATTGGAAGAGAAATACTGTTTTGCTTTAAGAAATAAATCTGAGTGCCTCTTAATAAACACTAACATTACTGTGTTTTCTTTCTTTTTTTTTATCTTTCATAAAAGGTTCTTTTTAGTGCAATATACATTTGGTTAAATCCTGCAGTACCTTAATTCCTTTCATGCCAGTGCATCCCAAGGCACTTTACATTCTGTAAAGTTAACATTAGAAATGCAGCACATAAAATTCCTTAAGAAATTCCTTAAATTTAATTCCTTAAATGCTGAATAAAACATCTAAACTGTTAAGTTTGGATTAAATGGCCCAGCAGTTGGTGCTTGTTTTCCTTTTGTGGAAAACATGTTTGAAATAAATGACTCAAACGAATAAAAGCTCTGTAAATAATATAACTTCAGATTATATTTGTGAAGGCCAAAATCTGCCATTCTGCAGGAGGAAGTCTAGACATGCACAAAGTTCAGCCCTGTTAATTAAGAGAGAGCAATACGCTGCAGTGAGTCAGAGAAATTTTATAATCCAAATGCTTCTAAAAGGGACTCTTGTCAACCTCCAGATCTTATTTGTTTTATAATCACTGGGTAAGGAGACTTGCTGGCTGAGGAGATGCATGTCTTTCTCTTTCACTGTTGAATGTGGTCCAGCCTTGTTGCAACCAAAAGCCGTTACCATCTGATAACTGTTTGTCAGGTTATGCAAAATAATTGTGCTCTACAAACAGTTCTCAGTGTCAATGTCACAAAAGCCATTGCCGTGTTTGGTGCTTATTTTTGCCCTCACTGGCAGCCCCAGAGAGGAGGCCAAAGTTTGACTGTTATTTCCCCTTTCAGTGATTGCAGTGGTCCTGCTCAGAGTATGTGTGTCTGGGCTGTGGTTAAACGGTGTGTGCTCTGTTCTCTGTGGGGCTGCCAGCCTGGCATCTTTTATCAGGATGATTTTTATCTTTAAGAAAACAAGATCCTTCATCGTCTTTTTACGCCACCTCTAGATCCAGAGCTAGCAGATTTTTTGTATTGATGCAGTTAAAAAAAAAAAAGAGCAACAACAACAACAAAAAACAAACAAACCTACCAAGAAATCCAACAAAACAGCACAGTGAAACAAAAGCTGTGGCAGTTATGAGTTTGTTTTGCAGGACAAGACCAGAAAGAATTTGTGCTTTTAATTTTATTTTTTTCTTTGTAATTTCAGATGTGTAAAACCTAAGTTTAAAAATAGCAACAAGAAAAACATCCATCTAATAGCAATGGAATATATGAGAAAAAAAAAATCAACAACCCAGGATTATGCAGCCTCAGAACAAGCCAACAGATGTTCAGGGCGGGTTAGAAAAACAACATGATCAACGGTATGAAAGCTGCAGCAGATCTAAACAAAACCCCAAAATAGATGCAGTTCTAGAATATGCTTGAAAAAGAAAAAAATCGTTATGGGCTTTCCTCAAGCATAGCCACTGGTGTCTGATAAAAAACAAGATTGAAACTTCTCAAAAAGGAAATTTATACAGAGATGAGTTTGCAAATTCGTTATTAGCGACTATTCATGCACTTCTGCAAGTGGGTAAATTGGTAACAGGATGAAAGTAGGTAGTCTGTTCCTCACCTGGGAAAGGTTCCTGAAGTAAGACCTAATTTCATACCCTTTATTGCAGTGGCACCTTCTTAGGTGTCCAGATTGTATTTGTATTACTTAAAGTAGTTTTTTTGTTTGTTTGTTTCAATGGAGAAATGAAGCTGAAGGTCCCCGTAGATGTGAAGTGGTGCGAAGTCACCTCACACCTTCGCTTCAGCAGCATCCCTTTCCTTCAGAAGAAGGATGGCAGAGAGAGCAGAGCAGTGTATGGTGCTGCCCCTTGCCATGGGTAATGCCTTAGGTTGGGGCCCATACTCAGCTTGTTGGTTTGGGTAGACCAAAAGGCAGGCCATTTCCACAGGGCTGGTCTTACTCTCTGATGTCCATACCAGCACTGGAGGCAGGAGTGAACCCTGTGTGATGCATTTGATGGTCTGAGGCCTGTTCCCTCCTGCTTCAAATTGTTGTTTCCTTGGTGTGGCACTTAGTGGACCAGATGCCTGTACCATGGGTGGGCCAATGTCTGAAGCAGTGTGAAGGCCCTTCAAAAAAAGGGGGAATATGAGGTGACTCAGCAAAGTTCTGCTGGCCAAGGCAGCCGTGCAACAGCCCTACATGCCTGATGGGGACTAGTGGGTGTAGGGATCAAGGTGACTGTAGCCCCTGCACAACAGCCATGGGATAGGCTAGGAGTGACTGTGGAGACCGATCCGCCTTTTTGCATAGGAACCTTTTTTATTGGGCTGCCACCTGCTCCCCACCCCAAAGGGATATCTAGCGACTGCTAGAACCAGAAAGGCCTCTTGCGTGACATTTTAAAAAGATGTCTTAGGTGTGCACTGAATAGGCTAAGTTACTGTAAATTTTAAGAAGGTAGAATATCAATTTTATGTTTTGTTGCTACTGCTGGAAGAATGCCAGAGTGAGATCCTGATGTAGTGTTGGGGCAAGACACAGTGCCAAGGATGGTGCCTGTCGTTAGTTCTCAGCAAGATGCCGGCTGCTGGCGCCTGGGCTCCCACCTGCCTTCCCTGGGCTCTGGGAGCCCTAATTAATGAGTCGTCACCTATTTGCATAAGTCATGCGAATTAGCAGCTGCTGCCAGGTGGGTCTGGTGGGGCTGTACTTAAAACTTTATGTTGGAACGACAAAGACTTTATTCACTGAAATCAACTGTTCTGCTGTGGAGCGTTTGGAAAACAATTGATAGTGGTGCTTGGTTGTTGGTGACACTGGTGCACTCTGTTAAGATTTATTTAACAATATATTCTTTGTTGAAGAAATCAGGTTGTAAGGTCAGTGAGCTTGATTCTCACTGTGTATGGCTTGAACCAGCAGCATGTGAACTGCTTAGCTGTTGGGGGATGTTTGTGGAGACGTTAAAGTGATTATGTATTCTATTAGAGGTGCTGTCTTTCATCAGGTCTGGGGACCTGTGAAATTAGTGCTAAATTGTACAGAATCATGACCATGCTCGGTAGTTGCTGTCACTGCTTGGTGTTCAGTGTTACCTTGTTTTGCAACCCTTTGCCACCAATGGCTCCCCACTCCAGTCAGCATCTTCCTGCAGCACACTGAGCAGAGTGCAGCTCTTGACGTATGTTACAAGAAGGAATCCAGCTCCAGCTTTTCAGATGAAAAGGTTAAAGACTTTGACACAAGTTAATTATAAAAGGAAAATGAATCTTCTCTTGGATCAAAAATTATTGTGTAAAAGAGTGTGTAAATTATGGCGTGCAAGTTAAGTAATGGCTTTTATACTGAAATCTGGAATTACTATGATGAAGGAGATGGTGTCAGACTGTGGTAATTTATTTCATTTTGGTTTCTCAGATCTGCAATGAATTTAGGAAATTCAAATTTATAGCAAATGGATCTTTGTAAGAATTTCTCTGAGAGAATGAGGATACTTTATGAACCTCCATTGGGGTCAGATTGATGCCATTACTCTAGTGAGAACTTCCAGTTAAAAAGTTCCCACATACGATTTGTTCCACTGGCTTCTATAAATGGATTTTGCAAACTTGTTAAATGTTATTTCTATTTTCTCATTTAGCTTGCATCACTGCTCTTCAGTATTTGAACAGCAAAGTGGCGACAAGTATAATGCATGATTTTCCTAATAAATCATAAAACCTTTCTAGTAATGTTTACTTCTTTCTTTCTCTCTCTCTTCCTGTCTTTCTCTGAGTGAGGTCTACATAGTAGTACTCTGTAGTAATAACAAAAATTACAAAAAACCTGATTTTAAGTTTCTTCAGAAATATAGTTCCTAAGAGAGCAGCTGTATTTTTGTGAGCTTCAGTCAGGTTAACTACAAGGACTCAACTTTATTCCCAGTAGAGGATGGCTATGAATTGGTCATAAGCATAATTCACCTTTGAGTTGCAGCACTTCACACAAAAAAGTATTGTTGATGCTACGGAGCACATAGTCTAGCTTGCAGTAAATCAAAACTCAGGGTGTAGAGTCTTTCTGTGTGTGTTTAAAGAAAGAAATGAGCAGGGTTATACATCTGCTATATCTAAACTGTGCTCTTTTGTAAACAGAACAGCTATTTTTGAACTTCTAGCAGGATGTTTCTGGTGAAGGGATAATGCAGATGAATCTTGCTTGCACGCAGGCACACGCATGCATTTATCACTCAGTGAAGGAACTGTGTGTATCGTTCATTTAATTGGCAATTCTTTTGTGGTGTTAGTATCATTTACTAGCAAAATTGGCTAAAAGAATTGTTTCAAACACAGAGGATGTTTTGAACTGGTATAATTGCTTGCTCAACAGCCAATAACTTTGGGGATTGTTTTCTATTTGAATTCTACACGCAAATTGGGATATCTTTCCATTTGTTTAAAAAAGATTAAGCCAATAGGAGAAAAAAGGATCTTTACCCATTTTCACTGAGCAGTGAAGTTTGAATATACAGCTTGCAATTGAGACTATTTTTTTCCAAAGCCTTTGAGGGCCGTTTCTCAGTCTAGTGTAAACAATTTATTGTTGAAGTCCTAGAATATTTGCATTTTAATTAAAGACAATTTTAATTAAATACAAAACTTTAATCAGAAAAGCAGAGTTTTGGCAGATAATGTACTTGCATGCTAAGCAAGCTTACTCTGAGGGGACCTGTACTCTGTACAACTCCTTGGTGTGGTGGTTAAAACAGGAGTGTAGTAAATTGCCTACCATACCTACAGATAGTCATCTTCCTCTTGCCTCTTCTACCTTGCAGTAACATATTCTTTCTATGGGCAACTAAGTGAGTAAAGGGGTGATGCTAAAGTTGTAGAGGGGTGTTGAGCAGAAAAAAAAAGTTAAATTTGAACTCATAAGGTTGCCTGTAAAAGCAAGTGTTAAAATTACCGTTCCATTTTTAAAAATGTTATATTTCAGTGATATATTCAAATCTGCAAATGTACTGGAAAAATAAAAAAAATGAAAAATCATAGACAATACTTTGGCCGTTTGATGTTGAAAAAGTCACATCAGAATTTCACTCTGATGATGTAATGATGATGTTGAAACTACATCTTGAGTCATGGCCCAGTGGTTTTTCCCTCTTCATGGATGAAGCTCCTAGTGCCCCAGAACAAAACCTGTCAGTGCTCTAGTGGGCTCACATCTAATAGAAAGCTAGTGCATGCTGTAATGTCTTCAAGTACATCTGGGGTCAAACGTATTTGTGGAGCCTTCTGCATTCATTCTGATGGAATTTTGCTTAGGCTGAGGCTGCATTACGTGGACATGGAGAATAGTACTTTCCACAGTGAGCAATGAACAAGTCATCAAAGAAATGCAATGATAGCCCAGCTCTGACGGGTTTCCATCTTTGTCCATTCTATAAGTTGATACTTATAAAGTTCTAGTACCCTAAGGTTGACAAGAAGTAGGTGATTTCATGTGCCTCTTCCATCTCTCTGTTGAAATTCATTTAATTTGTTGTAAAATAGCACACAAGAACCAAAGTAATTAACAGCCTCAACAGCCATAATATGAAAAAAGGATATTTTGTGTTTACTCATAGCTAGATATTTTGAAAGCGGTGTTTCTCATTAAGGCCTCATTGTTGCCAAACTACTCATAGAAACTTAGAATGCAGGTGTCACTCAAGATCTTTTTAAAGCTGAGACTTCAGCTGTGATTTAGTATAGTATCAGTATTACGTTTTAATTCAAAAGGGATGCATAGCTTGCATACAAAAATATTTCATCTTAGGCCTGAGGTTACTTACAGTAATGGCATAGTTAATATAGTAGTTAATATATTACCTTTGCTAACAGGAAAAGTACTGCATATAAATATTTTTAGTCAATAATGTATTTTTTAAAAGGTTTCTCAGTGGGATCGGATTTATGTTGTCAGAAGAATTTATTCATCTGACAAGTGCAGATGCCCGGCACTTCATGTACTCTGAGATTTACAAAAGCAGTTTTTTTTCTTGGATGTCATTTGCACGTGGTTCTGGTAGGTAATGTAGAGAACTAGAGAATCAGCCCAGGAAATCATTTCTGCCAAATCCTACCTCAGATTGGTACGATCCAGTAACCCTCTGTCTGTCCATGTCTGCAGCAGCTATTGGTAGCAGTAGACACTTGGATCACAAAGTAGCGCAACACTGGAGTTGGGATCTGAGGTATGGATCTATGAAGAGAGTTTTTCCTGAAGCATTGGAGATTTTCCTTGTATATGAAGTGGGTCATCTTCCCCGCCTGCATTACTTGTGTATTGCTGCCAGCTGCAGTTTAACTAGGTAGAAATTGGAGCTTGCTCCTTTAGTTTCCATAGATAAAAAGAGGATAATAGTACTTGTGCAGTAGATTTTTTCAAGCATGCATGTTTCAACCACTGTTGTTAGAGCCCACATGTTGTTTGTTGTACAAAATACATACACAATGAGAAAAATATGCTTAAACATATTCATTTTGCATAGAGAAGCCAAACTATATAATGAGTAAAAAGAACAATGCTGCTTGCCTTCAATTTAAAACTAATGATCAAAAATAATTGAAATTCAACCCCTTTGAAAATTAAAACCTTTTAAAGTGCTTGAAAAGACATCATTTCAATTCATTTTTATTGTTCTAGGATCAGTTTGTGAAGTTGCCTTCATACCTTTCAATGGAGCTGTATTCAATTGTGCTGAATCTGTTCCAAAAATTTTAATTGATTCAATGGAATCTCTTCTCCCAAGACAGAGGTAGCTAAAGCCAAGGAGTTTTTTAGCTGCTTAATTAGCCTGGTCTGTGAAATGATTTGGTATACGGGATGTCAGATGTCAGATATCAGGAAGAACTTGACATGTCAGTGCTGACTTTGAGGTAATCCATCAGTTCTATCAAATGAAGAGCTGAGTACTTTTGGTGGTGGCTTGTGTTTGTTTCTGTTGTTCTGGCTTCCCTTTTTTCTTTTTTCCTTTTTTTTTTTTTTTTTTAATAATCAATAGGTGTAAAGTAAGGCTATTTTCCCCCTTTATTTTATGTCCTTTCCAAGTTGCTCTAATCTAATCACCATAAAATTTGTCATACAGTTAAATGGCAATGCATGATTATACCTGATGACATGCTTCTTTTTAAAAAGAAAAAGCATTTAATACCAGGATTCTGTATTGATTGTACTGCTAATTCTGCCTCATAGCATAGGCAGCAGGCAGGTAGCTGAATTGTATTTAACGGCTTTATTGTGATGTGACTAAGATGGATGTGACATGGTCCTCTATTATTCGTTTGAGAATGTGGACACTAATGAAGCCATTAGCTGAGCTAAGGCAAGTGAAGAAAATAGGGAAATTACCATTATTCTGAAGCCATTAAGTTGTAATCTGCCACTTTCTCTCCTTACTCAAAAAGGCATCTTCTTTTTAAGGCCTCCCTGACTATCCTTTAAAGATTCATTAATTCATTAACTTTCCAAAGGAGATGGAGGAAACACAACTGAAATTTTAATCAGCTTGATGTGTCATATTATTAACATTTTGAGTGTATCTGTATTCACTGTTGCACCACATCAGGTTAAGGTTAAATAAACTACATTACAGCAAATAATGTTCTGTTTCATACCGTAAAACATAAAATGTTGAAGGCAGAAATTGGTTTCATGGTTAAATTAAATTACGATACAGAGCTTGTATTATAAATTATATTATTCAAATTTATGTTCTTTGGAGGAAATGCAGCACTGCATCCATGTTATTAACATTAATATTTTCACAATATATCTGATCAGTCTGTAGTGTGTGAGCAGATATAGAAAGCACTACAAAACATTTTATAAATTGCCACTTTTACTATATATTCATGATCAATACCTTTATGTTATCTTTTGTGAAGTAACAGACTTCTTTTAATGTCTCTCTTCTAATGGGTTGTGCAGACATTATGTACAATTACAGTTGCAAAATTCTCTTTGTTTTTGCTTTCATCTAGTTACCACAGAGCGCTATTTTTATCTATCTCTACTTTCTTATGTAAATATTTCCTTTCACCTCAGTTATACTTTGTCCTGGAGTAGAGCAAGCAGCTTTTGTCCTGTACAGTTGTAACTGATGGAGATACAGCTTTGACAAAGTGGGTGACTGCCCTTCCTAAACTATTAAAATACCCTGTGTGCAGAGGATGATCTCAAACCTGTGTGTTGGAGCACTGACCTTGATTCCTTCCCTTATGGGCATGACATTACCTGGAATGTTGGTTGTTTTTTGGAGAAGGCAGGGAGTAAAGGTTTATATATATATATATAAGATCAGTCTTAATAATGCCTCAATTAAAAGAAGCCTTGGGTGCAAATACTTTCTAGAAGGTGTATGTTTTGTTTGACATCACTTGATAATGTTTCAGGGATTGCCCATGCACGAAAATGTGGTGGAAAAAATGGAGTGGACCCAGTAAGTACAGGGGGGGATTGCTGGCCTGCTGTCTGGAGGTGTAAGATGAGGTATGGTGATGGCCGAATGTGCTGCTGCTTCTGTAAACATAAAGTTACACTTCAGATTCATCAGACTACTTTCTCTACTTCCTATGATGTTTTTCTTTGCAAGTGCTTTCCATTTCATTTTGGACAGTTCTGCCCTTGTGTGCATCACAAAACTCTTAAGCAGCCTTATAACAAAGACCGTGTAGCTTGATATTAGTATTTATGCTAGGCAGGCAAGCCTGGTATAAATCTAAGCCGTTTTTCTCTCTTTTTTTTTTTTTCCTTTTCCTAGCTGTGATAGTGTCAGTTTGATATATCACCTTTCATGTTGTGTTTGTACTTGAGGTCAGGAAACTTCTGAGTTGTGTGTATCATCAGCATTGTAAATACAGAGTAGCCTTTGGCACCTTAGTGTGATGCCTTGCAGTGGATTTGTCAAAACAGACCAAAATCCCCTCTTTTGTTTTCCCCTGGAGTCAATTACACTCAGGATGAAGCGGTTAGTGACACCATGGATAGTAGTTGAAACATTACAGGTTAACCTGCTTATCAGAAGTGCTGGCATCGGTACTTTCTAGTATCACTGGTTGGCTTAACTGATCTATTGAGTGCTTCTGCAGGACTTACAACATTCACTAACGGTTCACAGACTTTTAGCTTTGAAAAAATACTCAAATAAATGAACTTGTTTTGCTGTGTCTCTCAAGGCAGAACCTTTCCCCTTTTGCCTGTGAACATCCCCTTTAATCAAAGATGTGGAACAGTGGTTGTGCCTTCCAGCCTTTCCCTCCATGCCCTGCTGTGTGGACAGAGAAGTGCACCAGCCCTGGTAGCTCTGGGGAAGCTGCTGAGCCATTGCTGTTGCATGCATGTTATGCATTTATCTAGGATGCTTTCCATGACCAAGTCTATAGTGTGTGCTTGGGAAAGTTCTCTGCCAAATGGAAAACTGATATGTAGCTGTGCTGGTGCGTATTATTTATATGGATTATATACCTGCTCTGAAAGTAATGCCTCCTATTTATTTCCATGGAAATAACAACAGATACGAAGAACACAATAACACTGTTTCATACAGCAAATTCTCAGCTACAGTAACTTCACTTTTCTTTTTTTTCCCCATCGTAGTGTATTTTTACCAGTGATGAAGAAGGGCCTGCACACTGTGCTTGTAAACATCAGCGCCAGAGGAGGTGACCATTTTTGCCATCACCACTGCTGAAACACAGCACACACCCCTCACTTTGCTCACATCAACTGTTTGGTCTCCATTAATGTTCAGCAAGTGAACATTTAGTGAATGTCAGTGGGTGCAGTTTGTTCTGCATGGAATTCTGTTCTATCTCCTTGTTCAATACTCACTTCCAGGTTAGATAGCATTCTGTCAGACTGCCCCTCTGCTGCCCTCTGCCACACAGCAAGAAAATGTAATGGGATATTTGTAGGGTGATTCATCCCCTACTGCTATCCCACCAACATCTGTCTCCGATATTGAGGGCCAATTTAATAAAAGAGGAGGCATTACTTTTGGAGCAGCCCTCATATATATTATACATGTATTGGAATGAATGTCAGTACAGTATACTCGTGTGTTCTTAAGATGCTTCTCCACAGCATCCCACAGAGGGATGTTGTGGTTGCTGCTGGTGCCTTCAAGCATTCAGAAGATGGGTGTGTAAGTGTTGGCTCTTGCTAGGTTCAGTACAGATGTGGTGTATTGTTTTAACAGAAACTGGTCTTCTGCAGTTTGAATTTCAAAATTTCCTATGCCTAAGAATATGTGAATTTATAATATGGAATTATCTAAATAGACCTATTCCTTTACAATGCTGTCGCCATTGTGCAGGAAAAGTTCGTTTTGACTTCCTTCTCGTATAGGTCAGCTCATTAATTTTGTTGCAGCTGCAGTAATATAGTAAATGTGGCTCAGGTATTACTGTACTGCTGTTGCACGCCAGATACAAACTGCCTTTTGTAAGTAATTTCAGTATGTAGAATTAGATTTTAGCTATATTCTGAAAATAAAAAGGAATTCGTAATTCAAGGGAAAAAAATAACCGCATGCCTCAGAAGGAGCATAGTTCAAACTGTGCATTGCATATTCTGATGATGACATCAGTAGCTATTCATTCCCTATCAGTAGATTAAGAAACTACCATTGCTTTGGGATGGGGTTTCCACATCTGTCTGCTGACAATGTTTGGACCACAGTCACAACCACTGTGATGTTCTTTGGTGGAAAAGGAGCTTGTTTCCCATCTCCTTTCACTGGCTGGAGATTAGTATGATATATTTGGCTGAGCACGGTTAAAGGTCCAGACATGCTGGCCAACAACCAAAACATGCTCTGTACTTAATACTGCCTCAAATTTCTTATAAATGGTCTGTGATTATTCCAGTCACAAATAACATGGGGAGGCTGTGAGATCTAACCATATGACATAGAGTCTGAGTTCTTTTGTAAATAAAGCCAGTCCTCAGGAGTGAACATGAGTAATGGTTGATTCTGAAAAATGAGGAATAGGATTGTGTTTTGAAGCTGGGTGAAAAAAAGCACATGTTGTAATTTATTTATTTACCTCCATTACTCTGCACTTCTCTAAGCACTGAAGCACAACCAGAACATAAGATCTTATTGCAGGTCTGCAAAGGCTCATACAATGGGGACTCCTCTTAGTTATTGCTATCAGCAGCAATGGATGTAACAAACATAAACCTCTCATGACAATCTCATACATCCCTCAGTCTGTAACTTCCCTTGCGACCTGAAAAATTGATGTACTTTTCAGTGGGTCTGTAAGGTTATCAGCAAAATCTGGGTCTTCAGACTTAAGGAAAAGATCAGGTTTCAGCGTCCGATGTTCTTCCTGGAAACCACGCTGTCATCAGGATCTTCTGTGTTTTCTGTAGAGGGCTCCAGTTATAATTTTTGCCATCTTCCAAATGAGGAGACTTCCTAGTAGGTGGGATCTCAACTAGCAGGAGTGTAAAGAGTTAAACCTGGTGTCTGAAGGCCTTACCTCAATGCTAGCCCACAGCTCGTGCGGGCATGGGAGCACCAGTGGAACATGTAAAGTGGGGCAGAAACAGGCAGCCACGAGAGTGTGTGCCATTAATCGTATTTTGAGGTGAAAAAAGACAAAGCACAGATGAATCTGCAAAATCCCAGTTCTGGCTTTCAGATTTCAGGTTATTCCTGAAATCCTTACGAGAATTCAGCCCCAACTTTCCTCAAGCATTGCGTGACCTCACTGTTTCTGAATATTCTTCAGTGTCCCTCAATGAAAGAGACATTCTGGGAGTTGCTTGTATTCACCCCCACTATGTGTGTAGGCAGGGATCTTTCTGCTGAGGTGTGTCACTTGACTATAATGAACTTATGAAATTTATTCCATGCAAGCTTGGTTTGAGAAACAAATATATGTGAATAAACAATGTGTGTGATTCAGTTCTCCCACTCGTGGTCAGAAGAAGTCCTTATCTCAACCTTCAAATCTGGATGTACTAGATATTTCTGTTTGTTTGAAGCAACCTGTGTCTGTTGGAAGATTCCCATGTATATAATACGGCCAAGATTTAGTGGGGAAGTTACTGATAGTTCCTGAGATGCATATATTGACTTCTTGCCATCCTGTGCATGGACAGATGGAGGATTTGAACTGAACTGCGACGTTCCACAGAACTGTATTAACCTTACACGTGCACACCTCCCCTAAGTGTCTCTAATTTGTCTCTTGTTAAGTGTAAAAGTACTTCTGAAACATAGCTGTTTATCATCCTTCTGGCACTCCTATTGACTCCGGTGGGTGATACAGTGTAAGCTGTGTTGCTTTTAAAGATGCTGCAATGCTGTTGACTGTGATAGCAGCACTCTTCTAAATAAGGAGAGTAGGATTTGCCTCTCTGTCTCTTATAAATCCCTCTGTTTGGTAACAAGTCTTGAGGATTTTGTTCAGTAATGTTTAAGTCTCCCCAGAAGCAACTTAAAGAAAAATTGCACAAATGTGCAGGATTAAGCATTCCAAAATCAATTTTTAATTATTGTTTAATTGATTTCAGATATAAGAAGAAAAAAAGAAAGGAAAGAAGAAAAAGAAGAAAATTCAGATACTCTTTACATAGGGAATAACAGCTGTTTTCTGTCAGAGTGGATATTAGAACAGTACCAAAATTCTCTCGTGGACAAAACCACTGCAAACCAATATGCCTTTTGTTCAGTTTTATTGCTGAGGAGCAGAAGTTTATTACTTTTTCTGTTTTATTTTTTTAATGTTTTCTATTGTATTGTTTTTAGTTTAACAGCTGATAGCACATAACCATGAGAAACTTCATCCACTGGTGTGAGAAAATAATTGCCACTGTTCTTAAAACTACTATTAAATTCTGGAGCAATAAGTTTAATTGCTTATTATGTATTTCTAAGTAGCTAGTTTCCTCTAAGAATTGGCTAAAGATTTTACTCACATAGATCTTGACTCCAGGATTGTCCCTTAGCAGGAGAATATTGATTTGCTTTTGTTTAGCCCCTTTGGAGAGCACCTTATCTCAAAGGCTGAGCTTTGTTACGATGAAAATCGACAGAATTCAGATGTAGTCAGGTGAAGTCTGTCATGGTCAGTAAAAATGCTGAAGAATAACAGTAATAAAATATGATATTCATCTTGTATTTGTTGTTGTTGTTGTTAATCTAAGAAAGGAATTAATAATGCAGAGATTTGGGGGAATTTAAGGTTATTGAAATAATTCATACTAATTGTCTCATCTGCTTAGTATGTCATTTGTCTTCCACGAGTATCAATGCCTACATGCATTTAATCAAAAATAATTAATACCCAAACAAATTATAATGAGAGAGAGAGAGTCTGCAATAACAGAAACGTCAGGAGATGCTTGACAAAATTCACTCACAGTAGTTAAGACAAAAGAGAATGTTGCATACATTTGAAGTTATTTTATCAGAAAAAATATATGAAGAACTGAATATGAAATATTATGGATCTTATGCAAATAAATATTATTACTTTATTAGCATGTGCATTGTGGCAGGGCAGGGATCAGGCATCTGTGTTACAACATAGACATCATGCAATCTTAGTGCAGATGTCTTAGACACAGACAGCTCAAGCTATGGATGTGAAGTGCAGCAGCTGCGTCGCTGATGTAAGCAGAGAGATAGGTGCCTTTGAAGAGTGATTCAGCAGCTCTCAGTGCTGACTAATCACTAGATTTAGCCACTAGCAAATGTAAGATCCACAGTGATGTCTGAGCTCCTGCCTTTTAGGGCTGGCTTTAGGCTCTGACTCAGGGTTGTATCTGCCCAGTAACGAGCTGGAGCCTTCTGCCCTTTTTTGATGTGAGATGGGTTAGCCCATCACGTTTTCTTAGACGTAGTGAAGCCCTCAGCAAAAGGTTTCTGCTTTAATCATACTTTGTGGCTTTTCTGCAATAACCTGACGACAGAGAGATCATGGCTTTGGGGCCACTGGTGCCCTGAGGGGGCAGAGCCTGCACACTGGCCTGGGAGACGGTATCCTGGAGAAACTGGCCTCCATCACCTGCCTTAAGATGAGCTACAATGCTACCAAAAATGCAGCACCAGAAGTAAGTCGGATCCTGTAGCCTTGCGGCCTGGGATTCACCTGGAGGGGATTTGGGTCTTTGGTCTGAAGGTGTTTGTTTTCTAGCATGTGGGTATTGGATAAAATAACTGAGATCTCCTGGTCTTGGCTGATCGATGTGAGCTACTGCTGTGACATGGGAGCGTGCATGTTGCCTGTGAGGCTCAGCAGGACCTGTGCAACTGTGACTTCCATGTCCCAGTGGATTGCTTTACATCTTTAGTTATTTCTCAGTGTCATTTGTTGCTTTTGTTTTCAGCAGATCTTTCACACTGATGAAGAAAAAGACATAAAAAATGTGAAGGCAGATTAAGTAGATGTGGAGGCAGTAGCTAAAAACCTGTCTCTGACTCCCGGAATGTGCTGCACACTCATTCATGGTATACTTGGGACATGGGCACATTGGGGGCTGGCCGGGTACCATTAGCGGTGGAATAAGGCCTGCCACACTACTGGACTTTTTTGTCTCTTAAAGCAGTAGTTTCACCTTAGTCATAGAGGATAGTTCACCCTTGGTAAACTCTTTTCTGAATGTTTTAGACTGTGGACATTCTTTGTCAATGGCTTCCTGGAGGTCTCAAATTCAGAGGGTCATCTCACCAAGGGAGAAATTGGGCTCCACAAGTGCCTTCTGTGGATATTATTGGTTAGCCTACGAGAGGCATGCCTGCAGTCTGTGTAACAGAGTTGGTGTAGTTTGACTGTTTCCGCTGTATAGCTATAGCCTGATGTGCTATTGCTGCCCAGCAGGGCAATGGTGGCAGTTATTGGCACTTTTTGTATGTTGTCATCTGAGCCTAGAGTAGTTTGAATTTTCAAAGGTGAGAGCTGGAGACATTGCAAAAAGCAGAGCGGATAACGAGCCTTGGATATTTGTTAAACATCCATAAAGTACGTACAGCCTGGACACTATGACTTGTATATGAATTCATTTTTAAATCTGACATATGCAGGCTGCCAGGACAAATGCTCTCTTGCCCTCCAGTCTTATGCTGGCTATGCATTTGTCCTGTCTGCCTTGTGCTGATAGTAGCTTTTAGGATGTCATGTTGTGAATCAGATCAAGCAAATGATCCTGCTGAAAGTCATCTCTTTTTTTGAGGGGAGTGAAAGGCACAAAGTGGGGGGAAATTGCTTTGCAGCTAAATTAATTTCCTGGTCTGTTGCCTGTGCAGTTGCATGAATGCCACTACCAACACAAGGAGGGGAACAGAATTACTGCTAATTTAGAGTGTTTGTGAGCCCCCATCCTTAGATGAAAGAATAAGTAACATTACTTTGTTAATACTTCTTTGCTCTCAGTTTTGACAAACAACTGGCCTGGGCCATATGACTGTAATCATTATTCACTCTTCAAATGTACTGTAGTCATCAGGCATGTTTTGTGGCTTCTCTGAGTATGTGTATATGTGTATGTGTGTTGCAGCATTCTTTGCTTGCTAGATAAAATACAGTTATTAGTGGAAAAACATAACTCAGCTTTGCACCACAGCAACCTTGACATGAATGATTATGCTACATCTGCTTGTTGTATTTAAACACATGTTCTTCTGAGGATGTTTTATCTAATTCACAGAGTGTTACAACTCTGTTTTCAAAGGGCAAAGACGGTGAAAGGTCTGCACTGGCCCAGTGGCCCTGACTTCTAAACGCATCATCAAATTTTATTGTGCATTTTTTATCATTTTACATTACTGTAGTGTACCAATTACATGTTAATATGACTATTATAGAAATTTTGTTGGAGAATTCAAATTCATCTTTAATCACATGCCTGCATATCAAAAGTAAAGAATGAGTAATTCTGGTGTATATATACATATATATAGAAAATTCTGTAATCATAATCCCAGTAGTTTGATCATAAAGTTCATGAGGCAGACTATTGCTTCAAGTTCTCTTCATGTTGAAGAGAAGTCAATATATTCTGTATAAAAGTATATCTATTATAAATTACCAGCTTCACATAGTTATAGTGAAATATTTAAACTCAAGTTGTTCCTTTTTTTTTTTTTTTTAGTTTATTAAGGCAGTGCTGCTTCAGTGGATATGAGAGGTAGTAGAGAAAATCTGTTTATTCATATGCATTTTAGGTTTCCAGACAAGGAAACCTAAACCATAGAATGTTCCCAAAGAACATAATAACTTTGTAAATGCAGGTAGTGCAGTATGTGTAAGATTCTATTGCTTTCCTTTTTAAAGCCTTTTACACAGAATTCATGCAGCTTACGTGTATCTCTTTGCATAAATACCAATAATGCTTTAATTTATGGGTATTTGCTGCTGGGCTTTGTTTAAATGAGTTCCATCCAAAAGGAATCAGAGCCTTCTATTCTTGTAGAAATGAGTAAACCACATGAGGTGAATTTTCCTACAGCCCATTTCAAACCTGGAGTTTTCAGGGTATAATTTAGATATTGCATTGGTGGTTTATGACCATATAAAGTGTAGGTGTGTGGGTAGGAGGTCAGACAGATGTACTTGTAAATGGCTAGAAGCAAAGAGGCTGAGTATGGTCTCCAGCAGTGCATATTTCAGCTCACAGTTTCATATCTCTATCCTGAGGCATTAGATGTTACTAATTCTCCAAAAGCCAAAAAAATTGTTTTACATAAGAAAGCTCTGATTTGATTAAGATATTGCTTTGAGACCTAGCGTTCCTTTGGCAAATCTTCTTACGACTGGAAATGTGCATGATTGGAAGTAAACTGCATGTTATCTGAGAAAGGGAAAGAGAGAGAGCATCTCGTGATTTCGAATGATCCTGCAGAAGCAGCATTTAGTGTAATGACGGTACACTTAGATTAATTATAGAGCTGCTTACAGGCGCCACTATGTACTTACTGTTGTGTCAGCACTTCTGCTGTTAACCCCGTGCTGCAAAAGTTTATAATTTTGGGTGTTAAAATGAATAAACCTTATGATTCAAGTTCAGATTTTGTGATGTTTGCATCCAACCAGCTTTTAGTTGGGGCCTGAATGTTATTTTTGTTTTTTCATCTGTTTCAAGTGTACGGCTATGAAATAATCACATCTATTTAATTTTGTGTATACTTGCTGCTTTTCCCATGCATTTGGGAAAATTTAGTTTGGGTAAATGCCTAAGGTGCACTTGTGATCATTTCAGATGGTCTGAAATAAGGCCTTGAGATATCTAACCTTTCAAACCAGAGTGGTGGGAATATGCAGCTGCCTCTATCCTTTCTACTCTATACATGAGTTTAAATCAAATTTTGCTTAGTATGTATTTATATGATTAGCTGCAATGGTTCTGAAGGCTTAAGGCTTGAAATAAGCCTTGAACATGTCTTAAAGGCTCTTTACACAGATAATTGAAAATACTCTCAGGAAGCTATTATAATTAGTCATGTAAACACTACAGAGCGGTTTTTAATGTAAACATTTAAAATATACTGTAGTCATTGAAGTGACAGTGAAATTAAGGAACTTTTTGACTAAATCAGCAGAATGCTGTTTATCCTCATTTTACCATTGATGATACAGTCATAAATGCTGAGCAAATAAACTTGCTTGTACCCAGAGCACCTCATCCAGCAAATGCAGGAGTCTGAGCAGGTTTTTCTAGCAGCTCTTATTTCTTATCCTCTCTTCTTTCTTGTTTCTGCTCTCAGATTGTATTTTACTTTTTCCAAGTAGTGTTGGCAAGTGGCTCTTATCAAGAACAAATGATGCCATAAATCAGGACCAAAATCAATGATGCTGTGGGACTGTAAGAGCTAGATGCGGTTATGTGGGCCCGAGCATTCTACCTGCTTCTGAAGCCAAGAATTAGGATGGTGGCTGCTGTTCCAACGCTTGTCTTCTCACTTACTGGCAAATAGATATACACAGCTGTTTTGTCTGCATCTTACAGTGTAGATATCCATATTAAACTCCTGTTTTAATATCCTTCTTCTCATAATACAAGCAATAAAAAATGCATGAAAAAGAAAACAAAACCAAAAACATTTATATTTAAGTCAATAATTTTGAGTAGAGTTGCTGAGAAATTCAGAAGACATTTAATCCCTCCACCCTGAATGATACTAGAGTAGAATTTAGATTCTGCAGGACTGGACGAAGTGCCTGTGTGTAACAAGGTCCTTCATGTCCTGACTGGCTGTTCTGCACTGCAGTTACTGCTCTTCCCAGTGATATGTGGTGGCACAACCAAGGAGTGTATTATGCACACATGTACACACATGTGTTATGCCAAGTATAAAATGAGAGGGCTGATATGAGTGCCTCCTGGAAATGTCTTTCATTACTTGTTACAATTCTCTCTTCTAATAGAATTTGGAGGAACCAAGCACAGGCTGTATGCATGGTTTTATTAGGGTACTTTGCCTCGGGCCCTTAACTCCTTTAGCTGGTCATTACCTGTCCAGTAAAGACCTCTAAACGGGTCATTAATGCTTAAGTAATAAACTGTTTCACAAGACTATCTAGTGCAGAACCTCTTCTATCATTTTTACAGTTACTGTTTTATAGATAAATCAATGACCAACAACTGGATATTCTTGTTTAGCTACAAAATCCAGTACTGGCAGCCACAGCACATATGCAGCGGTTCCATTTAGCTGTTCTCAGGAGAGCTGAAGATGGTCACACATAAGTAGGATCTCGAGTTATGCATGGGGTAAACTGGGAATAAGGGGAAGAATGAAGATGTGTTCTGTTGCCAGCAACAAGGAATATCTGCTTGTTAGGTGGCTTCTCTTATAGTTACGTCATTTCATCAAGGTGCCTTTCTTCCCGCACCCGCACTAGGAGCTGGTAGCACTCAGACAAGTCCAATATCAGCAGGAAGACTTACTACGTTCACAGACCTCTTCCAAGCTAACAATTTGGAAACAGTGCAGGTCTTATACTCTTCAATATGTGTTGACTTTCTGTTTAGAATATATTAAATGCTTTCCTGATACAACAGTGAAGGTTACCATTTTTTTCTCCTTGTCCTCAGTATGAAAATTTCAAGACCCTGTTTGACCAGCATATCCCTTAGAATAGGTTTCTGCACATGAAACTGTATGGAATTCTTTCTCCCTTGAAAGAAAGAGAGGATGTGTAGTGGGTACCGTACAATTTTTGGGTAGATCAACAGGCAATCAATATTTCGGTCCTTGTTAATATCAGTGCATCACTGATTGCCTACTGAGCACTGAAATAAGCAATCCAGTCACTAACATCTTTCTTCGTGTTATCCTTTGAGCAGTGTCGGTCTGAGCTGGGAGGTGTTGTTTGCTTTTATAGTAATGCTTAAATGTTCCAAAATGAAATGAAATTTGATGCTGAAGATGGTTCTTTGCAAACACGGAATATTTTTCTGCAATAAAATGAAACGAAATTTCTGCAAATTAATGACTCCAAGTGTGATTATTGCTTGTGGAGCAAATACTTGGTAATTATTTTTCTTGTATTAACTTGTATTAGCTATGGGAGAAGGTATCTCTAGCAATGTAAAGCAATTAATGTTAAACAACTGTTTCTATGATGAGGCTATCTGGTTTGGTAAAAAAATAGAACTTAGGTGTGTGTCTTGGTTTGGTTCTCCAACATGGAGCTGGAGGGCTTTCATTTGGAGCTGCTACCTCAAATTTAACAAGGCGAAAGTAAGATCACAAAATATGAGGAAAATTACTCTTTGCATTTAAGGAAAAAAAAATATAGTACGTGTGTTTTCTTTTCATTCTTTTATTAGGGAAAATATATATTTTTGACTAAGTCTTAACCAGAGCCACCATGAGCTTTCAGGTGACTTATTTTAAGCACATTATTGCACTACATCCTAACAGATGATGTAGAAGTCATATTACACATAGCGATATAAGAGTTGTATGCTGGCTCAGAGTTTACCTTGGGATGAGTCTGGAACAGAGTTGGTTTATTTACAACTCTCATAATATTCATAGCACTTACAGGAGGATTTTAATTCCTATAAAACAGAAATGCACAAAAAGAAAAATTGGAAAACAAAGAACACTTTACAAGTTGCAGCTCCTTGATTATCTTGTTGTCATCTTCTCTGACAGACGATGAATGTGTGGTAAATAGCAGAAGCAAATGGATGCTTGTACCAAATGCTTATTTCATATTTACAGGACAGAAGCTGGCTGGCCTGGTTGCCACTTCACTGCGTTAATGACATCAGGATTGAATTTAGTCCCATCTGCAATTGCCTAATATAGCCAAACTCTATTCTGCAGAGTTCGCCTCACTACCTACAGTAAATGATTTGTTGTATGCATGAATATTAAGCTTTCAAAGTCAACATGTGAGAATAAATATGACATGACTGTAAAAGAAAGTTATTTATGTGCACTGAAAAGGAGTGACCATTATTGTTTTGATAAGTGTTACGTTGCATCATTACAGTGTGAAAAATGATTTCTTCTTTTTCCTCTGATAGGAGGGAGCAGTAGACCCCAAATAATATTTGTTTGCATTACAGTTTTGGTTTCTGGCTAGCATAGCCTTTGTTTGTCTTTTTGACATAAAGATTTTCTCCTCAATTTTTTTTGTTCTGTTTTCTTTTTTTCAGTTAAGCCTCTGTTAGAGAATTTTTTCCTGGCTCAACAGCTCTTGGGTGTTATTTTTTTTTTTTTTATCCAACTGAGTGCAAGTATGTTTGCCTAGTGATTACAACAAGGCAGATACAATATTTACAGGCCTCGACGATTCCTGTGCAAATGCAGTCTCCAGAGAAGGGCACAATAATAAAGCAAGAGAACATCAGTTCCATAAAGCATAAGGAGCTGCATGCACTGGGGTGGTGACGTGCAATGTGGATGGGAACCCTGGAGTTTTAGTAATTTATGGGGATGCTGGGGAGATGGATTTCGTTTAAATACAGTAACTGAAGAAATATTTCCAAGTTAAAAAGTCAACTAGTGGTTAAGTAAATATCCTCTTGACCCCTTTTAACTCTTGTGATATACTGTTGTTTAAAACTGTTTACTTTGAAATGCTTGAGCCATAAAATGGCCCAGGAGAGATGGACTGACCACAGATAGTTAATACACAAGACTGTGTTACTTTAATTTAAACCTCATGCCCATTAAAAAAAAAAAATAATCCAATCTATTCTTTAATTGGATAAATGACATTATGAATAGAAAACTATGGAGTCTTAAAAATAAATAAATAAATTGGTTTCATACAGCATAGCAAAAAGCATTAGGGGAAAAATTTAGAGAAGAACAGAGATTCTTTCTTGTTTCTATAGAAACCAGTAGTGATCAGGAGGGGAGAGGATTTCTTTCGAGTGTACATTTTAGTGAGGCTAGCTCAGCAGCTCAGCGCAGTGGAGGGCTTGTGTAAAAAACCAACCCTCTAGAGGCTCGGGAAGTGCCCGTGCCTCTCCGGTAGCAGCTGGGATGAAGTGACACATTGCCAAGTGCTGCTGGGTCGTGCTGCTGTGCTGAAGGGCTCCTCTTGCTGTCAGTGGGCACGCTGCTACACAACACGGCTTCGGTTGGTGTTTGGGAAGTGAGAAAAGGTGAAAGAATTGGAAAATACTAACAAAGAAGTGTGCTGTTTGTATCAAAATTGACTATGCTAATTGCTATGAAGCAATAATCTGCTTTGGTTTTATCGTGACAGAGTCATGGCCACTGAGATCCTGCGTGTCAAAACAATTAGAGCCAGGATTCAGTGACTTGGCTTTTTGATCATGGTCTTCTTCCTGGTGTTCTATGTGATATGCATCCCCTCCACATTAGAATCTCAGTTATGTTCCATTTTCCCAATATTACTTAAGCGTTACCATAAAGACTGGGTTAGGTGAGCATTTGAAATCAAAATTCCAAAATAAATCTGAGTATTAATCAATACTGTACCTTTAAAATAATTGCGGGATTCCTCTAAATGAAGTTCAGGTCAAACACAGTGTCAAAAATAATGCTGCTTCTAATTGCTGCAACCTGTCAGACCCAAGAACTGAGTGAGGAATATCTAGTAACTGGCAAAGACACCTCTGTTTGACGTTTACTTTTGCATGTAAACAATAGAGCACTATATATTGGCATCTGACTGTATTAGCTGGTGGCAATCCAAACCCTGGTATGAATTTAGATGGTATCCCTTTCTGTTTAGAAATACATAGTCTTGATAACAAGGGAACATTTACTGCAATCTTGCTCTGCCGTTGTCAGAGCAGAATGAATCATTTTGAAACATAAACCTCCTCAGATCTCAGAAATATCAAGAAAAACATAAAACATAAGGGAAAAGGATTATAAAATACAAATAAAAAAGGTTCTTAACATATTTAGAGGCCTATGGGTTGTAAACACTGTAGATTATCATTAATGAAACACTCTGCCAAGTACACAAACCACAGTTCAGTAGCAGCTGTTAAGCAAGCATTGTTCAAAGCTGGATAATCCCTTAAACATTATACATTGTGGCTCTGTACCTCTTCCTATTAGTAATCAGAAAATTGCCTTGTATTTTCTCCTGCCTATTTTTTCTTTAAAAAATCAGTTTCATTCCACCTTGTGTCAAAAGGCTTTATCTTATAGTAATCACTTAGGCTAAAATATTCTGCAGAGGTCAATAGGCTGAGCTCCAGTCTCCGTTATTTTTTGAAAATTTGGTGTAATACAATTCAGCCCAGTGGTGTTACTTTGGATTTACTATGGCAAAACAGAAATGAATCCCACTGTACAAACAAGATTCGTGAATTAAACTGTGACATTTTTTTCAAATAAAGTGAGCTCTTCTAAAAAATTTTGGAACTAACTGAAATAAATACTTTCTGCAGTTGTTTTACTTTAAAAATAACTTTACTGTTAAACGTTGGGAGGAGGAGAATGTGGAGAACTTGCTGTTCCATTTGTCCAACAGTTCAGGCCCTGAAGGAAGGTTTTCCAGGAAATGGTATGCAAGTATCTCGCAGGAGAAAAAAACTGGAAATGCTGGCAACTATGTATATATATTTTCCTGCATCAAAATTTCCTCAAGTCATAACAACCCAGAAATAGTGAGCCATAGCCCTGGTTGTTGTGTGTTCCCTTGAGCTCCATTGGCTATTATGGTTGAACCGAGAGAGTAGCTTATCTTGCACTTCTGGAATTTCTCATAACCCTAAAACAAAGCACTATTGATTTTTTTCTAAGGCGATCAGGAGGGGAGGACGGATTGCAGAAGGTCATATGGAAATGTGCTCAGTTTGGTTAAACAACTGCACCGAATAATACTGAGTCTAGAACCTAACACTAATTTTTGTAACCCCTGAATTAGGCAGCTGCTGTTCCCTCCTAATTAGCACACCTTGTCTCCCTGCATTAAAGTGTTTAGCTTAACAGTACTTATTAGCATGGACTATTCAGTTTAAAGCCACCACACTTTTTGGTGGGCATTGGCTCCACAAGCTGATGGCATCAACTCTTAAGTTCAAGATCTGGTTCCTAAAAATCCTAAAAATCAGAGCAGATGGGGAACTAATTCAGAGAGCAGAAAACATGATTCATCCTAAAACCTACAGGGTTTCAGGGGCTGTTTCTATCTCAGTACCTAAAATTGCTTTTCATCATACGGCATAAGCAGAGGTTTGAGAGAGGGTGTTCCTATTCCCACTGCAGACCATGCACAATGGGTATTTTCTAGCTAAAAGATCACTGTACATATGTAAGAAGAAATTCCTTTATTTATTTATTTAGCAAATGGCAGCATTTTGTTTTCAGTGGACTCTAACTTTGTGCATTGTAGAAGTGATATTATTAAATGACAGTCAGCAGGAAAAATAAGAAAAAGGACCTAAGAAAGAAATGTATTTGTCCCCCATTTTCCAGAAAATAAATTACCAATGAAGCAGGGACTGTCTCTAGGCAAGGCTTCAAGAGGCAGATTAGACAGCAAAACTATTTCCTTGTTTTAGTGAAAAACAGTTTTCACTGAAGTCAGGATTTCGGGAGTATTTCTAAAGAAAATAGTCTTACAGCAAAAGTGCAAATTGAGCAGCACTGTGAATAGAGCAGATAATTCACTGATCCTCCTAGCTAAGTAATGCCAATTAAAGAGGCATCCATAACCAACCAAGTACAAAAGTATTGATCTCAATTGCCACAAAGAAGATGTGCATGAAACAGTATTATTTTCTGAATCACAAGTAAAAGATTGGGCAGAAGTGTTCCTCAGTTGTTTTGCTGTAAGCAACCCCATTCTGTGCAGTTCTTACCACTGAATTTGTGTTAGCATATGCATTAATTTCTAGCACTCAGTTCTAGAATATTCTATAGAAAAGAGCCCTGCAAAAATTCTCAATATTGAACAAATTTTCTAATATTAAAACATAAACGTGCATTTCCAACATTTTGTCCAATGTAGGAAGCTGTGAACCCACCACTCTCTGTTTCCTGTTTGGATACAGTCAGTTTGGGGTTTCTGGAGTGATTGTTGGCTTCAGCTGGAAGCCTTTAAAGATGATTAAATCTGTGAAAACTCTTGCATTCTCTTGGCAGTTACCCGTTTGTCTGGAATGCAAAATGCAGCGGAGACTGCACACTTCTGTCTCGGAAGTGCTGCTACCCGTAAATTTGTGACTCACCTCGGGTTTACAGTGCATCAGTGATGTGTGGTGTTCTGGAGAGTTTGCAGGCAGCTTGTGGGTACAGCAGCTCTAACCTTAATACTGCCAGACATTAATTTCTGTTTTATCGGTAGAGATAATACTGGCCAAGCTACAGAAGTTGCCCTGTGGTCTCTTGCTCTCATTGGAACTTGTAAAAGCACATTAGTTACAGGTAGCCAGTCAGGTCACGCAGATGGACAGTCTGGAGATGTGTCAATCTTTAGATACTTATTGTGAATATTGACCAGATTTTCAGAGAATCTTCAAAGCAGTCTAGTAGAGTGAAGACTTCAGTGGTCATTTCAATTCCCAGCCCTTGCCCATTTCTCTTCACATAACCAAGCTTTGGGATAAAATGTTTATGGGAAATCTGAAACACAGCTGACCTGGTGGATAGGCACAGTGAGATCCTGAGTCTTCTCTTATACTTTAAAAGAAAACAAACCCCACTGTTCACAGTTCCCCATGAGTGGAATCCAGGAATGCCTCCAGATGAGGGAAGACTCACAGCTTCAACTAGAAGCCAGTCAGCTGATATTTGTAACTTGGGAGGTCTCTTTTGGATTAAAGGGCAGAAAATCTTTGTCTCGTTAGGAAGGCCATTTGCATCGACTATGTGTGAGGACTTTAGAGGAACTGAAATAAGATAAACAAAATGATCAGACTATGCCACTGCAGAAAATACACAAAAACAAATAGTCATTTATTCTGTTGCAGGAAAGTAAGTGGCTATTTTAGAAAGGAATTATTATTTGAAAAAAAGAGAACACACATACACACATTAAAAAAAAAAAAAAAGGCAACACTCAAAACAAATACCTATTGAAAGAAATAAATCTAAAATGAAATGGGAAGAGAAAAGTAGTGCATTCCTACTAATCCCCCCCTTCCTTCTGTGTTTAATTTTGTAAAGCAGTCATAAACCTTGCTAAACAATCAAAAAATTAAATGTTGCAGTATAATTTATGGTGGTTACAGGATAAATGAGAATGCACTCTAATTAGTAAATTGCATGTTTATTTTATTTGCTTAACATGTAATTTAGATTGGATAAATGCGCTTTGACTGGCTATAGCACCTTGGTATCCTCATTTGGTATAATTTTTAATCATATTGTTTTGGAATTTTATTGCAACATTATACAGTTGATATAACAGTGTGCAATTAGGTATGCTCAGTTCACACCTTGCTCTTGAGGAAATTACTTTTTATCTGTATTTGGATGGAGCACTTTGTATGGCAAGTGAGACCTTGGGAGTAATAAAGAATGCACATTGTGGGCGCTAGAGCTGCAATCTGAATAGTAAATAATAATAGTAATGATAGCGCCCTGTTAGGGAAACGTTTGGGAGGAAGAGGAAAAAACACCCTTAGAGTAGGCAACTGGAAATTATTATTCAGTGCAATGTTAGCAGCTTTATAGCAATGTCTTGACATTCCAGCTAAACTGAGGGAAGATGAGGAGGCTTGTTCTAAGAGCTGTGCATAGCCAGATGGGGCGAGTTTTTCCACCCAGCACAAGTTAGGAGAGGAGGCAGGTGTTGAGAAAGGGCAAGTAGGTGATGTGGGACGTGGCAGATTCTCAAACGAAACTACTGTCCCAGTCCTTGGTTTTGTTCCTGCACTGCTATTACACTCTTATCCACGTCAGGATGCAGAGCAGCTAGTAACATGCAGTAAGATTGTTGTCGGGGCTTCATAAAAAGAGGCAAGCATGGGTACAGAGCATGTTCCGGTAATTCTGAGACCTGAAAAATACTAATGCACTGTTTGGTTTGTTTATGGTTGTGTATCTGATGATACATAAGGGACCATCCATTTGGGATCTGCTCATTGCGTTTTGACTTCAATGGGTTTTGACTCTGGAGCTCTGATTTCCCTGTTGTTCATTTTGGTATTGTTAGGTGATGACAGGACTAAAAGAAGGCAGTGTCTGTACAGTGCAGAAGTTCAGATTTACTTCACCATCTGCATTTAAATCCCCACTTTACATAAAAGGATGGCAGCATACTCAGATACTGTATAGATGTTAGTGGCGATAATAGGACTAAAACTTTGGGATTAGGAAAATACACATATATATATTTTAAAAACAGAAAAATATTCCCTAAAGCTGTAGAAATTAATAGAGAATGTTAATTTTGCAGATGAGACATGCAAGGCTTACAGACCATTTAATTAAGATCTAGAATATATATCAGCAGTGGAATTTTATATAGTAGTTTGACTGTCATTTTCTCTTTCGTTCTGTGGAGTTTTTCCATAAGGGATGCTCAAATATTACACGTATGCCAATCAGAGATCCCGAGCGACTCTATGTCAGAAAGATTGATGCTGGGCCGGATTATGCTTTCAGTCACACAGGTATAAATCTGGGGTAACTCTGTTCTCTTGCTCCCACTGAGGGCAGAATCCATCCCACTTTCCTTTCCTCTTTGTGTTTGAGTAATGGGCCCTGTAATGCACCCACGTGGCGCTGATCATTTGGCTGTGGCAGGACTTTGGTAGGTATTGCTTGAATACTGCCATTCCTGACTTTTTCACAGCTGATGTGAGAAATTTCGTTTAATGTAAGTTTCACAATTTGAAACAGTACCCTTTAAGAAAACACAGGCAGTGAATCCTAACTTCATGCAAGCTGGTTAACTTTGTTTAAAATAGGATCATATCTGGATGACAAAGATAGAATAGAATCAAAACATTTTTTTGAATATTGTGGAAAAATAGAAGAAAGAAGCAGAGGAGAATTTTTCTGTTTTCTTTTTTTAAAATTATTATTATGATTATTATTATTCACTGATGCATTAGAGAGTTTAAATAATATTCATGAGTCCTCTCAAGTAGTTGTCATAGTGATGTAAGAAAATACCTGTGGTATGTAGAGCCAGTGATGCAGCCCTTATAAATATCTGTATTGCTCTATAAAGGCAGACAGTGCTTCCCAGCATTCCTTATGGAACGCAGGGAGAATGGCATGGACCTCTTGAATAATTAATATGGCTTTCAGAACAGTAGTCATGGAAACCCAGGCAGTGTCACATGTATGGATTTTAGGAATTAGGCATGTTTCGAATTGCACATTTAACCAAAAAAAGCATGTAGTAGGTCCTAAAGTTCAGAAGCATTTTCTCAGTGAATCTCGTTTGCACTGATGAGCACACATATCATGTATTTTTGAATACAAATAATATTTGGATGCCTAAAAATTTACATGGTAGCTCTCTGAAGGGCCATTAGAGGCACTAACTGCCCTGAGTCATCTCTTAGATGTCTTATTCCTCTTTTTTCTTTCCTGCACCCCAGTCCCCCGAAGATACTAGGATGTAGGTTTTAAATTGTATAGCCAATTGCTATTCACTTAAAAGACCACAGCTTTACCACTAAGTTGTGAGGCTCTTTCTATTAGTTCAGTTGTGTGGCTTTTTATCTGCTCAAAAAATGTCTCTTCGAGATCAATATTGTCATTACCTTGGGTGCGTATGTGGAAGAAGTCAACCAGGCAGCAGTGAAAAGCTATCATCCAGTCCTCAATAATATTGTACGTGGAAGGAATAAAAATACACGGAAGTTATTTATAGACCATAAAACCCCTGGTTTCATAAACCATTTTATACTATTATTTGTCCAAGTCTACAGAGTCTCTCCTGAGTTCAAGGCACACTCAAAAGCCTCTGTTCTTTATTTCTGGCTGTTTGAATGGAGAAATTAATTAGAAATACGCTTAACAATTTATGGACATGAAAAAGCCATTTGGCCTGGTAAGTCTGCTTTCTTTCACCTTTTTTAAAAATACTTTGTTTTGTCACTCTCAATCTACTCTCTACTAATAAAAATATCAATCTGTTTCATAAACTCATTGAGACGTCGTGGCAGTAATATTACTTGGCAGCATAATATGGCATATTCATTACTCTCTAAGCGAAATGATTTTTCTGTACATTTTGTGATCCAGATTCCTCAATTAGATGCACACTTGTGGCTTTCATTGAAGTTGATGAGTATTTTATATCTGTCTCTGATAGCAGGTACTGGCTTATTCTTTCTGAATTTAAAACAGTGCCTATAGTTTGTTTTGCTTTTCTTTGTCTTTAACTGCTAATGAACAGGTTCTGCCTTACCTCTGTGCTGTATTTAAAATGTTCCTAATGTGAAATGAAATACTTCTGTTTAATCACTTCAAACTGATCTCTTTCCTAGCAAGTATGCATTCAGTCACATTGGCCTGTCTGGCCAAATCTTCTTAAGAACCTTGAACCACATTGGGTACTTAATGTTGCACCCTCTCTGCAGAAACACTAACTTACCTGTGTGATGCTTAAACTGGACAGAATTCCAGCAATGAAGTAGTTATTACAGAAATAATCTAGCTTCTTATGATTTGTATTCCAGCCTTTTGTTGATGCATCTCCGTGTCCTTGTTGCTTTTTCTTTTACTGCAGCCATGCCACACACAGAATGAATGGTTTCAGAGATTTTTTTGCACTAAGCTCTAAATATCTTTCCAGTCATTCTGTGCATTGTTTGGCCATTCCTTTTCAGGTGAATTTCCTCCCTCCTGGCTTATTACACTTCAGCATTCCCAGTTAGGTCATTTATCTGTAGACTTTGTATGTTAGTGATGGAAGCAGCCATAACACTCACTGAACCAACTCAGAAAGATGTGTAAATATCTACTGACTATTGGAAGTGTCTCATAATTACCTGAGAACCTTCAGAACCCTGGAAAACCCGTGCAGTTGCTAATCTTCTCAGGTGTAGTATAGTGTAGAGTCTGCAGGGAGTTAATTAAAATGCTGCATGTCCTTCACACTTTTTAGTGATTAGAGAAGTTAAAGGGGGACAAGAAATTGGTCCAGGACTGTAAATGCATGCTAGACAATTTACTGACGAGTCAAACTGTCATTCCCACAAAAACAGCTGGGGTCACGTAGGAATTATAACCAATCCAAGAGCTTACTTTAATTGCATGTTTGTCTCTCTTCATTTTCTCCTGCCTTTCAGGTAGGGCTTCAGTGTATTAGTAGAAAAAGCCTTCCTCCTGCACATGTGAACCTATACGTTCATGGTACCAGTGCTATCTTAAACCCATTACTACTCAGGCTGTTACATTTCCCTTGAAGTTAGAACTCTTACTCTGTTCCCTATGCAATAATTGAATTTGTTTCTTAACTCCCAAACACTGCTTTCTTTCTAGTTTTCACTTACAAATACAGGTGCCAGTTTCACCTATCATTCAACACAGTAAGAGTTTTTATGATTACTTTGTCACAGTGTCACTTTATCATGGACATGTTATTATGAATGTATCATTCCTTACTTTGAATCATAAAGGCTTGTTGCATAGTTACTGGTGTTTGTAGAAGGTAAAAGACAATCAAGTTTGACTCTACCTATACTCATGGATGTAGAATACTTGCAGAATATTACAGGCTGTTGGTATCTGTTGTGTTGGTCTTCTGCTTTACCTTTGTGTGTTTGCAAAGCACTAGCCTTCTGCTTTTTAGTGCTCTAATAAGACAAAGCCATCTGAAGTCATCTTAATGACTTCTGCAAAAATCCAGCTGTCTCCTGGTTTTGGTGCAGAAAGTTATTTAGCTGTTACTTAGCTTCCTTCTTAGAAATACATTTATATACATATGCACACAGACACACACAATTTTATAGTTTCAAACAATTGATGGTTCTGTCATATCTGCAAGTAATCTGCAGTACCATCATTGCTGTGACCTTTCAGGCCACTGAATGTAAATCACATTCTTACCCTCTGGTGGTCTCTGTGGCAAATGAAAATTGCTCAGAGATTGTGTTCGAACAGTGCCTGTCAAGTCAGCTGACAGTGCAAGAAGCGTACCATCATTCTGGTCACACCGGATTATTTCCAAAGGTACACCAACTGCAGTGTTCTACAATGCAATCTGTGGTTAGTTGAGGTACTGTGTTAGCTGTCACATGCGTGCTCATAACCATTGTGTTTTTCCTGACTTCTACCCCCTGTTGATGGAAATCCCCATTCTTACTTCTTCAGCCATCAAATCTCTCTGAAAACATTATTGACTTTGTGGGTTTGGACTTTTCAGAAAGATGTCTTACAGTAACATCATTCCAGGGAATTGGTGGAAGATCATTCTCACACTGTACTCTGCCAAAATGTGCATCCTTCTTTACAGAAAGATTTCAAAGTCCAGGCAGGTGCTTTGGCACCTGGAAACTTCAAGTAGGGTATAACGCCAGGCCCCTGGGAAGAACACAATGCAAACAGAAGCAAGCTCAGAGTAGCGGGTAGTTGTGGAAATTCTCCTCATGGTCTACTAAAATCATCATCTCCTGGTGTGATCCAATGCAGGGATTTGTGCACGTTTGCTTCTCTCCTGAAGAATTTTGATTCTTTGATTCCTTTTTTAAAAAACAAAAAACTAACAAACAAAGAAAAAAAACACTTTAATTCATTTCATTCATTCTCAGGATCAGTAATTAGGATTTCTACGGAAATCAGTAGTCAGATGAATGAGTAGCACTGTTTTTATTTCATCCTCTGTTGCTTCTCACGTGACTTTAACAGCATCAGTCATATCTCACTTTTGTTAGACATTTCAACTTTATAATTTGTCACTTTTCACCAAAAGATCAAACAAAGGGGGGAAGCACTTGTATGACATCTGGAGCCTTAGTTCTCAGAACGCTCCCATTCAGTACATGCACTTGAACAGCAGTTCTTACAATGGCATTCACCATGTCAGGATTTGTTCTGGATTTGTTCACCTCTCAGACATCCAATGGAGAAATCTGGAGTCCATCTCTTTTCTCTTTCCATGAAATTCTGCATGTAACTGGCTACAGGAATATCAAAACACATTTATTTCTGATTTAGCAAAAGAAAAAAAATGTTTATTTGGATATTTTAGTGTTTGCAGTTTGCCTTCATCCTCTGCACAGTATTGTTTAAAGTGGACTGATACAAAGCTGGATTAAAGAGGCTCAAAGCAGATCTGGTGAATACGTAGTCAGTAGCAAGGGAGGTGTGAATGCTGCAATGGACTTTGGGTCTTGTTTCCATTCGCTCAGAGTGGAGATTAGGGGAGCCCCTGTACATCTTAGAGCAAAAGAAACTGAAACTGTGGATCTTAGTCATGAATCTACATGGTACATGGCCAGTTTAGAAGTGAAACAGGTTGGTATTAGCAGTATGGAAGTCTGAAAATGCTCTTGTCATACCTATCCCGGAAGGGCTCTTGGTGCAATGACAAGATGATCATCTTGACAGACTGAGAACTTTCTTTTTTAAACACACACAAAAAATAGAGAGGGGAGGTTCAAAAGATTGTGAGGGAGAAGAAAAGACACAAAAAAGCTTAACTCTCCTGATGTGGCTTCTTTAATTTGCTGTCAGTGATGCCACCGATGTTAATTCTGGCAGGGTTAATTATGAGAAATTAAAAAGCTGCTCAGAACAGACTGTACCCTTCGTACTCCAATAAAGAGGCAGTTCTGGCGTGAGAAAATTTCTTCATTAATATACATCCCCAAAGGGCTACCGCATGCAGCTTTCTGAATATGAATCATAAACTCCCGGGGACCCTGCAGGAAGCAGGGGAGATAGGATTCAGAGATTGACTCTGTTACTTTTACTGCTTCAGGAGAATGACGTTCAGGCTGGCAGGAAATCACATGCCAGTGACATTTGGAAAGAAGAATTTATTAATTTGCACGATGGCATGTTAGGAGCTTTGAAATATGGTTTTAAATATGTTATGTACAGACACTGTTGTATCAGTGTTCTGAACGTCAGTCTGTAATGCATACAGCTGTTAACATGGAATGTAGCATAAGCATTGTAATTGTTTACCATTTAGTATTTTTTGCTAAAATGGCTTTAGGGCATGCATTTATTTCTCAGGAACTTTCACTGGCTTCTTGCAAACTCGACTCTGTAATGCTCTTAACCTAATACGTTCTAATAAATGGCAGTCTGGTTACACAGGATACATTGCAGAAAGTAAACAGAGAGGGATAGCACATACAAATTGTGCAGCTCTAAAATATGAGCTGGAAAAAAAAAAAAAAAAGAATATGTCCCAGAACAATAATCTATAATTTATATTAGTATAACTTGGCAAAGCCACATTACCAAGCAAGTATAAGTTCAAATGAAGCCAGAAAAAAAATTAAAATTAAATGCCTCAGTGGTATTTACTTTCAGCAGAAATAAAGCCCTGTTGTTTAAAAATAAAATAAAATAAAAAAGAATAATAATATGCTCAGAGCACCTATAGTGTAACTGTGATGCTGACAGGGTGTTCCAAAATGCTGCTGCAATTCTGAAGACCTGGGAAAGGCATTATGATCATTACTGTTAAAAAACAAAAACAAAAACAGTTCAACAAAGTTTACTTGCAGCACAGAGGTCTGAAAGGAAGCCAGAGAATTAATTTTCATAAGTAAACATATCTTTTTTGCCCTCTAAACCACCAGTATACCGCGTGTAGCCTTTCATTCAAGAATCTCAACAGGCTTCACAAACATTAATTAATTAACCTTAATAGCAGCTATGGTCCATAGATATTATTTTAAAACACGTTGAAAATGGTCATTCAGAGGACTGATAAAAATCAATTGGGGTGGACCTCTACGGAAATGAAACAGATTATTTATAGCAGTTGAGAGTACTTCAGGACAACCTCTTAGGAGAAGATGTTAGTTAAGCAGATTGCTTTTTCAGTCAGGTTACGAAGTGAATTACTGTTGCCCTACCAGTGTAACTTTGTGTTGGGGCAGCTCAGACTTGTGGGGAACCGTTTGTGCGTTTGCTATCTCTGGTTAGCATGCTGGGATCTCTCTTTTGGCGGCTCTTTCGATATCAAGCTGACTCTGCCTTCGACAGCCTTTTGTTTTTCCAGTTTCTTTGTTAATGTGGAATTAGAGGCACAGGTAGACAGAGGATCACAGGACCGCCACAGTCACAAGCCCAGTGTGATGTAGTACCTTTGTGGCTGAGGATCAAAACAGCTCCATTTCCATGCCATTTTCTTTGTTCTAATGCTGGAATCCCACTTTCCACCTATACAGCTAAACATCTGCTATCAAAACTAGGAGAGAGATTAGGTATGTGGTGTAAAAATGGCATTTCCTTTGCCACTGAAAAATGACTTTAACATTTCCAGGAATAAAGACCTCCTTTGTTGTTGTTGTTGTTTTTTTTCTAATCCCTGTCTCCAATTTCACCTTAGATGTGTGTGTCCCTCCCAAGCCCTGAATCACTGCTGTCACCAGCTGTGCATTTGTTGGCAGAAAGCCACTTATCGATGTTAAGGATGAACTTTGAGGCTCATTGAATCATTCATTGTAATCCTCATGTAACAAACATAACATTTCAGCAAGATTTCTAATTACCTTTTTTTCATAATGCCCTGCTACTGTTGGAATGGCTCTGGCGGCACACACAGAAAAAAAACATGAGGCTGTAAATCTATTGAATGGAACAACTGTAGGAAGGAAAAAACGTAGAAGGAGAGAAGCTCATTTTTATAATTAGTGTAATACATCAACAAGCTAGGGAACCTGAAATGGAAGAAGTTAGAAATGGAAATTTGACTAAAAGGGAAAGTTCATCTGGCAGTATCTTCTTCCTCACTTCCCTTCTTATACCTTACTCTCCAGAGCAGCCCTTCTGACAGTTCCTCGCTATGCTGTTCTCACAGCCTGACTTTGCAACCCAATACGGAGGTTCGTACCCTTCTGCAAAGTGACTGCTTTAAAATATTCATATGGTAAAGATGAATGCTGTTCCCAAAAGGCTCCAAACTGCTGCTTCCAAAACTTGAAGGTGAGTAAAGCAGCAGATCAGAGCCAGACTGGCTTGTGCAGCCATCTTCATTATGTTCCATTTAGATTGGTATTGCTTGTTTAAAACTCAGGGCACCCAATAGTTACCAGCCTTGAAAGAAGGAATGTGCAAGTCTCAGGGGCACGTTGAGGATGGTCAAAATTCTGACAGATGAGATAAGCCTTATTCAAGATCCTTTGATTTCTAGCAGTCTTTTCTAGACATCAGTGTATTATTTCAGCAAAGATCATGAAAACTGCTCTGTTTCCAACTGGATTTTTCATCTAAAATGCAGCTCACTTGCAACTTGTTACTGTCTAAAGAGAATGCTAACACTGCCACATTTCCTCATTAGCTTTGCATAAGACAGACTCCTGTGTCACAGCTGATGGAGCCTTTATGAGCCTTTTAGCCAAATGACTGATGTTTCCCTCGTTATGTCAGATCTGAGGGCACTGCTGGCATCTTTCTTTATTCGCTGTCTAACACCATCAATCGAGCAGCTGCCATGCACCCATGATCAGGCTGATTATTAAAATGTGCTCAGGAGGCTGCCGACACCAATTTTCTTTCATCTGAAGAGGCCAATATACACTGGCTCAAGCCGACAGTTATGTACATGGGATATTTAGTGCAGGAGCCAGCAGGTAAGACCAAAGCTGATTCCTTACAATCTGTATCCAGTCCATTGGAATTACCATTCAGATGTTAAAGGAACAACAGTGATGTTTTTGTTTTTCCTCGCCTTTTTTTAAAATATGGCATATTTCCTCTAAAACATTCCTTACTCTTATACTCAGGTGTCCCTGGTGATGAGAAGTCACAGTCAGTGAAGAGCTCATTAAGCTCGAGTCCTGCTAAAAACAGACCTGTGTGTGACTGCTCACCCCTGATGTTTATAATACCACTTTTGCTCTATTGTCTCTTCACTCACCCATACGTCAGTCTCTCTTAATGGGAGACAGCCTCTGCTTTCCTCACGCTAATAGCAAGAACCAGTGTGGTTCAGAACCAGGGGCCAACCCAACCAGTCGGAGATTGATCAGGAGCTCTGGCTCAACCAGAGCTTCCCTGCCCACAGCAAACACAGCAGCTGAGCCCGGCACTCAGCTGTGCAGCTAGGAACTCTTCAGCCACTCTCCTCTCTGAGGTCTCTAATCTTGATTTCTTCATCTCCCAATAGTAAGTTCAAGCCATTATTTCTGTTGCACTGGCCATTTCAAAATTAAAGGATGAACTGTGAATGTTTATTGTTTTCTGTTTGTTTGTTTCTTTTTATTCAAGAGGTGTATGTTCTTTTCTAAGGAATATTTTAAGTTCAGCGGTTATCAAAGATAGTTTTGTTTTAGTACCGTTGCATGGTTGTGTATGAGTAAAAGATATGCATAAATCCATCTCATAGAGGTTTATGTATAGAATCATGTACACATTTCAAGCATAGCATTAGAGAGAGGGAGGGGAAGAACCACCTATGTGCCTGAGCAAAGGATGCTGCAGAGAAAGGGGGGATCTTGCAAAATGTGCTGCTCCTTGGAATGGGGATCCCTCGCTGACCCATCATTGCACTCTTAGTTCTGCTAATTAGCTGCACAACACTGCAGAGCATTCAACTCTTATCGCCTGTCTCAATTCACACTCAAGAAGTTATTTCTTGTGAAGAAGGGTCCTCAGGGACAGGGAGCAGAAGCAAGAGTGAATGAATGACAAGTGCTGGGAGCAAAGCCCCACTACCTTTGCACCACGTTTTGTTCCTGAGGTACTCGGAGGACGTGGTGGGAGATCTGGTGTAGGACATGTCACAGGGAAGACAATCCCAAAAAGAAGAATGCTGATGTTCTCACACTTCCAAACAGCAGGCAGCATTGCCTTGATGAGAGGAGCTTTGTGTGGTAGTGGGTGTGTGTTTGCATGTGTGCGCATCAAAAGTTTGTGGAACAAAGTCCTTATTCTGTGAACACTATAGAGTCAACGTGACATCTAATAGAATGATATTCTGTGATGTTAAGTGAAGACATTTTTCATGGCCCACCTGCTAGTGTAACTAATTAACAGCCGCTCTCATTAATTACATTGATCAGGATCATAAAATAATTTCAAGTTGCTGAACATGATCAACAGGAGTAAAGTGGTTTCACTTTAATCCCTTAATGATTTTTTCACGATTAATCAAAATACATGCAGCTATTTCATCCATTTTTTTTTAATTCATGGGACTGCAACTCAGGGCAATTACAGTAGGCACAAAGTTGATGCGAAGAGAACCACATTTCATCTGGCAGCTAATGAAGCAGTAAGGCATGATAGGAGAGGGTGTGTGTTATGAAAAAATCACCTCCGGAGGAGGGGGTGTGGGATTTTGTTTTGTTTTATCAAGAAAAAGTACACACGAGGACCTCTGCTCCCCCAGGACCTTGGTTGTCTTCCTATAACCACACACCCTGCTGTTGCCTTTTGCTATCAGGAAATTCTTCAAGATTTTATAGAAAACTGAATTAAGGGGGAAAACCTCTTACCACAGTCTGATGGGCAGCTTCCATGTAAAGGTCATAGCTGTGCAGCCACCAGCTTCTCTCACTGTTTCTGTGGATGTTGTATAGAACTGCTTTTGACCATATACAACTCTCTTTTGATGAGCAAACAGACATGGTCTTCCTTCCCAGTAGCTTTACACAGCTGCTAAACCACAAGCTCAGGTTGCTTACATGGACCTGATGGTAAATGGTGGTCCTTCAGGTATAAAGCTTCCATCTTTGTACATGCACCAAATAATATATGAATCCTGAAAAATGCTCACAGTGATGTTTGTCATAATTTATTGTACTGTTATTACTTCTCTTTATCTCAAATTACTGAAACATGAACAGTGTTTTTCATGGTCACAGAATTGGAATGGTTTATATCCAGTCTGAGATAGCAACATCTCTGTACATGATACAGAGATGTACATGGTAATTCATAGATGCCATAGGTATACATATTCTAAAAAAGGATGACATTGTTTCTGGTGCTTAGTTACGTGTGACTGTCAGCCACCCAGTCTCAGATACCTCCCAGAGACTGACAGTGAGCCTCTGTACTTGTGAAGCATGCTTGGTATCTGCAAGCTTCCCCTGTGCCTGACACAGGTTTGGCAGTCTGCTCCTTTGTTCCCTGGGAGCAGAGCTGGGAAGTGCACATGGCAGGACCACCAGGTGATGCTTCTTGGGGCCGTGCTGCCCTTGGCATGCTGTGCCTTCACTGGGAGTGCAAAGCAAGGAGAAAGCAGCTGTGTTGGATGGCACTGCTGCTGGTTCTGAGTGATGAGAAATTCAGTCATTTGTTCCTGTGAAAACTGTACCATACAAATATTTTGTACTTAAGGCTTGGAGATTTTTTCCTGATATGGTGGCTTTTGGTTGGACTTACTGTGGCTTACCCAGCAACAGAAATGCAGTGATGTAGTCTGTCATGATAATGCTTTCTGTGTGGCCATAAAGATCCACAGAATTTAACCTAGTTTTGAATGAAGTAACTAGATTTAGATCAATCACAGTCATTTTGTAGAAGAGAGAGAATATTAACTTGGTCTTGAAATGTGATTAATTCCAATTTGCTGTTTTCAAAGATAAGCGACGCTCACAATCCTGTTAATTAAAAAAAATCTGAGTTTTCCATTTTACTTCATGCACTGTTTTTCAGTGAAATAAGTTTGTCTCTTTCCTTCTTATTATTAATGCTTGGCTCAACATACCACAGGCTTCCTGAAGGAAAAGTAGTTTGTACTTGTTGTGACCCTGTGAAATGAAGATGAATGGTCTCATGCAAGATACATTATGGGCTTTATGACATGCATAAATATATAGCAGGTTGTATCCCTTCCATAAAAATGTTCTTAGGTTTCCAAAATTGTGTTTTAATGCAGTTTTGTTAACAGGATGACAAATTGCAAAAATATGTATGTATTGAAATAGGGTCCCAGATTTGTGTGCCGTTCATTCAGCTGTCGGCAATTGCTGCTTCTCAAGCTACAGTCTTACTTTGACCTTGCTAAATATTCATCTCATGTCTACTCCACTGCTTGATTAAGCCAGGCAACTTTCTGCGTGTAGCTGTATTGGGCATGAATTTGACCACCACGTGGAAACACTTTTTGGGTCAGTGTTAGGGTGAGCAAGACCTTGTTAAAGTCTAAACAAGCACAGGACATAGAAGATTTGCGTGATTTAGAAACTCTGCTTTCTTATGAGAACTACTGACTTCACATCTTATCTTCAACATGCAGCAACTGTCAGGCCTGTGTTACGTGTTAAGAGGAAGTGTGTGTTATTAAAGTACTGTAAGTGGCCTAGCTAAGAATACTAAATGACCTTTAAGCTAAAACAGCAAAAAAGGGGAGGGGAAATGAAATGTCACTTTATAATAGGCTTTATTCTTTTTGTTGAGAGCATTTGGATTTTACATCTTCTTATGCTGCTAGGTTCAACTACTAACAAAAACAATGATGTACTGTACTGTGAGTGTATATGGTGTGTGTACATGCAGAGTGTTTTCTGTTTGCTCCCCATTGCTCAGTCATTACGTCTAATGCACTGTGAATGCCGCTGCAGCTAACAAGCTGCTCTGTGCTCAAACATGAGTCACCGTTAATTGATAGGCTGCAGGTCACATCCTGAATGTGCAAAAAGTTTTGTGCATAGAGTCCTTTGCAGCATTCAGCTGAGTCTTGTCATTTGACATCAGCTCAGGGTGTGATCCTGTATCTTAGTTGAAAAATAAATGTTAAAACAAACTGTGATTTTAAAATTGGATTGCCTAATTATTGTAGTTATTCAAGAAGGTGCAATAATGTTTGTACCTGTAAATATACAGGTGTTTTGATCTTTTGAAGTAAGCAGCAGTCGCAGTTGATGAATGTCTTGGCTGGAATTTAGCAACACAATGAACCACTGTATAGATATCCCACATGGTATCAATTGAAGCTCCATTTAAGACCTAATCGTTGGCCCATACAAGCAGAGGAAAGCTTGGCTAGACAGATGGAAAAAGCTGCTTTAAGAAGGGATCAGAAAAGGCATTGCTACTCGGCTGGCCTAAATCCACTAATCTGATGTTATTATTAGCGATAAGGAGCAGCGACCAGGATAAAATCTCATTCTCTGCAAATGTCATTTAAATAGGACTCTGATATTTTCCAGTCAAGTAGACAGGCTTTAGTCAAATAGTGAGCACTTTATTTGTAAATGCAGGACGAAAAGAAAAGCTTTAGTTCAGCAAGTTCTTAAGATGTCAGCTTACTGGTATTGATTAATCGTTCAGCAGTGGCAGCTGCTTCTTTATTAAAAGCGTAGCTCTCCATACAAAAGATATCAGACGTAGGAAATGTTTGTTGACAATTTACCTTTTCTCACAATGTGGCAAGCACTCAATCTGTTACACATTCTCCGGCTTTCTGGCTCTACAACTGAGATAATAACCCGGACAGAGTTTATTAGTCCATCTGTATGATGTAGATTGTGGCAGCTGGACCCTACTGGAAACGTTGCTCTGTGCTGACCCACTCACCACTTCTGGGATAGGAGTTCATTAACAGAGAGCCGGGGCTCCTTAGGAAAAAACTCAGTATGGATGTGCTTGGCATATGACAAAAAAATGGCCTGAGGATGGCTGAGGAAAGAATCATAGAATCACAGAATCGTAGGGGTTGGAAGGGACCTCAAGAGATCATTGAGTCCAACCCCCCTGCCAAAGCAGGTTCTCTACACCAGGTCACACAGGTAGGCATCCAGGCGGGTCTTGAATACCTCCAGAGAAGGAGACTCCACAGCTCCCCTGGGCAGCCTGTGCCAGTGCTCTGTCACCCTCACCGTAAAGCACATTCCGCACATTCGTGCGGAACCTCCTGTGCTGCAGTTTCTGACCGTTTCCCCTTGTCTTGTCTCCACACACTGCTGAAAAGAGTCTGGCCTCGCCACTTTGCCCCCCATACCTCAGATATTTATAAACCTGGATAAGATCTCCTCTCAGTCTTCTTTTCTCAAGGCTAAAAAGACCCAGTTCACTTCGCCTTTCTTCATAGGGGAGATCCTCCAGGCCCTTCACCATCTTTGTGGCCCTGCGCTGGACTCTTTCCAATAGATCCCTGTCTTTTTTGTACTGGGGAGCCCAGAACTGGGCACAGTACTCCAGATGAGGCCTCACCAGGGCAGAGTAGAGGGGGAGGATCACCTCCCTTGACCTGCTGACCATGCAATTTTTAATGCACCCCAGAATGCCATTGGCCCTCTTGGCCATGAGAGCACACTGCTGGCTCATGGTCAACCTGTCATCCACCAGAACACCCAGGTCCCTCTCTGCAGAGCTCCTCTCCAGCAGCTCATCCTCCAGCCTGTAGTGGAGCATGCAATTATTCCTTCCTAGGTGCAAGACTCTACACTTGCTTTTGTTAAATTTCATCCTGTTTCTGACTGCCCAGCTCTCCAGCCTGTCCAGGTCTCGCTGAACGGCAGTACAGCCTTCAGGCGTGTCAGACAATCCTCCCAACTTCGTATCATCAGCAAACTTGCTGAGGGTGGCCACTATCCCCTCATCAAGGTCATTGATGAAGATGCTGAACAAGACTGGACCCAACACAGACCCCTGGGGACACCGTTGGTTACAGGCCTCTTACTCTGCACCGCCAGTGATAACCCTCTGCACTCTGCCAGTCAGCAAGTTCTCAACACACTTCACTGTCCACTCATCTATCCCACACTTCCTCAGCTTTGCTACAAGGATGTCATGGGAGACAGTATCAAATGCCTTGCTGAAATCAAGGTAGACTACATCCACCGCCCTCCCCCCATCCACCCAGCCAGTGACAACATCATAGAAGGCCACCAGATTGGTTGAGCATGACCTCCCCTTGGTGAATCCATGCTGTCTACTCCTGATAACCTCCTTTTCTTCCAATTGTCTGGAAATGGCATCCAGCACAGGCTGTTCCATCATCTTTCCAGGGACAGATTTCACCCAATGAAGCCTACAAGCTAAGATGTATCATTATTAGTTAACTGTTTTTGAAAGTTTTAAAGCTTTTAATTCCATCTACTGCTGAATTAGATGGTTGCTCTCGTGATTTGTCACACCACACAGGTGCCCAGGAATGTGCCTGAGCACAGGGCCGACCTGGCTCTGTACAGGAAGATGTACCAAGATGGGTATTTTCTTTAATCTCTTTTGATGCATTGCTCCTTTATGCTTAGAACACAGCTCTCCTTGCTGATATTTGAAGCTGTGATCATGTGCTCTCCACCAATGGAGAAAGACAGGCAATTAGCCAGAGTCCAGGCTAAAAAATGAATCACTTTTGGAGTCCTTCTTTGCTGTTCAGTACAGGGGAAGCCTGTGCGCTCTGTATAGACTGTAGTCATCTAATTTCTTAGGTCAGTAGAGCTATTAAAGTTGGATCCCACTATTAACTGACTGTGGGGCAGTGAAAGCAAACACTGCCCAATGTACTAGGAGCACAAGGCAGGCTTATCTTTTGCTTGTATCTCCTTTTCCTGCAAAATGCAGAGCTGAGAATACAGAGTGTTGCTTTTCCAAGGGATTAGAAGGGATCTTAAGCCACAGCATCATATGTAATATGTTTTCTTATACTGTGAATAAAGTTAATAACGAAATATTATTCTGAAAATTTGAATAAGTTTGACTATACACCATATTTGACCTAATTTCCTGTTTCTTTTTTGTCTTCCTTTTCAACCTTGTCTATCCTGCCTTGTTACTCAGAAGTAAAACAGTTCGTCTAGTACCCTAAGTTTGTCTAGATTCGTCTTTCATGGAGACAGGGGAACTGCAATAGATCTAAAGCCTTCAGTAAAAACATAACTATAGGAAGAAAAGAAAAATAATTCTTTTAAATCCCTACAATTACAAAGCAGTTAGCTGTTGCTTATTATATTATTATATTTATATTATATTATTATATTATATATTATTATTATTATATAATATATATTATTATTATTATTATTATATAATATATTATTATTATAGATAACTCATGCTAGTACATGCTTGATGAATGTGTCCAGCAGAGCCAGTAACACTAAGTTGACTTGAAACTACTTGGTATCTGGGGTATGGCTGAATAAGCCAATTAAGAACGTATTCCAATCATCACTTTTATATTCTAGACCTTGGGACGTGTCCTGGTTTCAGCTGAGACAGAGTTGATTTTCTTCATTGTGTCTGGTATGATGCAATGTTTTGGCTCAAGGAGAAGTGCAATGCTGATAATACACCAACGTTTTAGTCAACATCAAGCTGACTTCTAGTAGATACTATTTGTATGAGCTTACTCTTTGAAATACTAATGAGAAATTTCCAAGAGCTTCTATTCAGATGAAAACTCAAATTCATTTCGAGCTCATAGAGTGTTTACCTGTGAATAATTGCCATTAACTGTTCAGCAGTACAGAGTATTTGTTGTTATTCCCTAATTCTATAACTGCAATTTTTATAAAGGTTCTGGTAGTATTTATACTTTCAAGGTTTCAGAAAACAAAGTGTCTGTGTCAAATGCTTATGCAGACCGTTGTTACTAAGACTGTGATACTGTCTCAAATGCCTGTAGGTATAGTTTGGGTTTTAGGTGTTCTGAAGCAGTTATTTATGGAGTCATCTAGCTGTAAATTCACTCATTGACCTTTGTTCCTCCTGTCTAACTATTTATCTTGAAGAACCCAATTGGGGTGATCCATTGTGGTAATGTTTGTTACTGTGCTCCATGAAGCGTTGCTTTTCATTTAAATATTGAGACTCATTTTTAAATAGCGTTTGGAAAAATGGGATGTTTCTACATTACTAATTCCATTCACTTACTAACCTGGTATTATAGTGTCCAGTAGGTGATTGTACTCTGTATTTTTATATACAGTACAAGGTTTATATTTTTAAAAGCAAAGGGCTTTTAATTGAAATGTCAATGAAATGTTAGATATTGATATTAAACTACATTGAATAAGTAGTTCTCTAATGTTGAATTTCTTTATTTCCTATAGCAACCATTTGAAAAGCATATATAGATTCTTGGAAGTCAGGTTCTATATAACTTGTATTAGATACAGGTCCACAGCTGGACCATAACTAAACTCCATATTTGTTTTGCAAATGTTGCTGTTTTCGCAGCTACTTTGATCTGAAGCTATTATGAGGGCACCTCCAGAAAGTAATGCCTGCCGTTTATTCTGTTAGCTCACAATGTTCCAAGCAGATGTTGGTGGGATGGCAGTACAGGCTGAACATTCCCACCAGTATCCCATTGCATTTTCTTGCTGTGTGACAGATGGCAGCAGAAAGGCAGTCTGACAGAATAGCATCTGACATGGAAGTGCATGTGGAGCAAAGGTGTGGAAGTGAATTCCACCATGTGGAAACAGTGGCACCCACTGACATTCATTGATACTTAATGAACATAGATGGAGAGCAAACAGTGGATGTGAGAACAGTGAGGGGTAGGTGGTGTGTTTCAGCAATAGTGATGGTGACAGTGGGTGACCTCACATGGATTTCTGTGAGCACAATCTAAAGGCTCTTGTTCATCACTACTGGTGACTATGTTGAAAACGATAGAAAATTCTCAGCTAAAAAACACTATCTCAAATAGTGTTATTGTACTCTTTGCATCTCTTTTAGTTTCCATGCAAATAAACAGGAGGCATTACTTTTGTAATGGCCTACACATTTGATCTCTGTAGTGGGTATAGCATATATCTGATGGCAGTGGGGCAGGCTGACCCAAGAGAGTAGGAGTGCTTTTTTTTTTTATTTGACATTTGCCTTCGCCCACCAGGGTAAAGCTCCAGGCTCCCCAGATGAAAATCGTATTTTACTTAGCATCGTGCTGTTTGTGTAGTCCTGCAAACAAGTGAAGGAGCCAACCAATAATAAGAACAGAAAAACACTGCACACTCATCTTCCTCTCAACAAAGGACAAGCAACTAAAACAATGCCTGACACCCACCCCCTTTCTAACTCCTATAAAATGCCAGTTAGAGAAGGCATATTTATTTTAAACTCCCACCTGTAAGTCATGATGGGTTAAAAGGTTTAATTGTGCATCATAGGAAAGCCAGTAGGATTTGAGGGCATTGAGTTGTATTTAAATAGCATAATATAGGAAATGAACTGGTTGTTCAATAGGGACAATTGTATTTTGGCTCAAGTTCTAGTCTCTGGTATATGTAGAAGCCCTGTGTTACTTGCAGCAGTTGCCCACGTGCAAGAATGGGGAACATTCGCCTGTTGTTTACGGAGAGTTAAGAGTGCCAGCTCGATTCCGTTTCACAAATTTCACTTCTAATAGAGAACAATAGTTTAAATTGTGTAGAACAGTCACTTCTGACCCCAAATATCTATTTTAAAATGCTCACTATTTTAAATATTGAAATAGTGAAATAGAGGAGAGGAGGAGGGAAATGGAAACAATAAAAAATGTGTCCATCTTTTTTATATGGCACCTCAAATGCTATGCGTGAGCTTACGCTTAGTAACTGTGTGGAGTCAAGAATTATTAATGTTTGGGTAATCTTCCCTTCAATTAAGGGGTTGTGTTTAAATGAAATGGCGTGAGGACCATACCGTACCAGGTTGGACAGAGCTGGCAAATAGCTTCTGCCAGTAATGAATGACACTCTAATGGGAAGCGCTCCACAGTGTCCACTGGCAAATGATTACAGGCTTGGGCTGGTGGGAGAGCACAGAAGGATCCTTTGCAATCCCAGCCAATGGGCTTTAAAGACATAATATTATTTTCTAAAACATGCCTAGAGCATGAAATGGTTTTGGTGTTAACTCCCAAGGACCACAGGAATGCAAATTGAGAGAGACATATTTATAAAATAAAAATCGGTACTGGCCTGAAGTTGTCTGTCAGAGTAGAAATGAATTTTAAATTACATATGCCTGAGGCTTTACCTTCCTTGCCATGGGCAAGGCAGATCCTCGAGCCATGGCACTGTATGCACAACTATGCTACTAACAAAACACTGCTTTGGGAATAACTGAACCTATACATTTTGTAAATCATTTCCTTCTGCTGAAAAAAATATTACCAGATGATTATTTTTTTTTTCTTTAGCTCTCCTCCCTGCATTTTTACTCTGTCATGCTCAAATTAATGCAGAGTTAAACAGAGGCTGAACTTCCACGCTGGCTGAAAGCAGTGCTCTGCTAATGCCATCTATGAATCTGAAGCTATGAGCCAGATTAATGGAAATGAGATGTTCCACTTTTCCACCAGCCCTAAAAGTGATTCCCTGCCTGGCAGGGTGAGCACAGAGGAGACTTGCTTTCTGCTAGTGTATATAAAAAATCTAACCAGACTGGCAGCACTTGAAAAATCAGCTTCCAGAATCGGCAGAATGAAAATATCAACCCAATCTTGCACATCCTGTATTTTTTATTATTATTATTTGAGCTTTGTAGTTAAGCTTGCATTTTGTTGAGGAGGATTAAAAAGGGTTTTCATATGCTGATTACAATTTTTTTTTAATTAATAGTCAGGTATGGAAACATGTAAGCAGGAAGAGAAAGACAACTGGAGTATCTCTTTTGTTCACATGCTGTGCAATGCCCAGTAAGCTGTATCCTTGCTTAATTGGGAAGATGCTGCGGCTGCAGAGTAGAACTGTTGGCTGGAATGGGTAAAGGCAAGCTCAGGCCTTCTTTGTGCTTCTTTTGCCTCTGCTTCTTACAAATATCAAATGTCCTTTGGAGTGTGATACCAAATGATAAAAAGGTCATTGGAGAGATTGGCATTTGTAAAAATTTAGTAAAATAAAGAGGTTAGAGATTTGATTCATAGGTCCTGAAAGCAAGTAAAATAAAAAATAAAAATAAGTAATAATAATAAAAAAAAGGTCTGCGTCCATGAATGTATGCTGAGCAGAAATGAAACATTTGGATTTTGCCTCTTTTTCTAGTTGTGCCTTTAGGGGGCTGTAGTAGGTGGAATACATAATGTATTGACAGAAGATATATATTCCACTTGTGAGTAAAGCTCTGAATCCTCTTGGCTTCACTGTTTCTGAATCATCATGTCTTTCCTCAGTGGAGAGATAAATACGGTATTCAGTTCAACCCATTTAGCCCATTATTCATTTATATAAAGCAGGACCAATTAAGACATTCTTTTGTGTATTTGAACATTCTACATATGGAGCAAAAGGGAGTTAAAAATATCTGTTGCAGCAAATGTGACAGGATGCTCCATGAATACTGAGTACGTTACTCCTACAGCTCCTCTGAACAGCAAACTCATATTCTAAACTGTTGAAATACACCATTAGACACTCGTGTAGTTTTTCTGATGTATGAGATTCAGAGTCACCTGCACGCTGCTTTCCATCGCTGCTAGTTCCTGCTTCGCAGCCAAGTGTGTGTAGGCACAGCTCTTTGCATACGGAGAGAGGCAGAAGTGACCGAGCAGCTTCTGAGGCAGATGTTCATTTTCTAGGAGGTATCTAGGAGTTATCGGTGTTAGGTAGCACTGGTGTATCAGTATGAATTATTTTACTGGTACTGCTTCTTTCTTTCCGAACATGCGTTTTGTTTTTTTTCCTCAATCTCTGAGAATTTGAGAAAAGAATGAAGTTAAATAATAATAATAAAAAAAAAGATCCAAAACAACCAAGGAATTCTTGCTATTGCAGGCTTAAGGAAATAAGCCAAAATATACAATTCCAGTTCCAACAACATTACAGAGTGGTAAAAGTCTCTGTTGGCTTAAGTGTTTCTTGGCACAAAATGCTGATTATATATGTCTCAAGGAGACAATCAGCATGTTCATATAAAAGACTCAATCCCTAAAACACAATAACATGTGGTTGCCACTAAAGATTTGCTGTTGAAATAGATAAGAAAAATTACTCTGGATTACAATGTGGGGCCTTACACTGAAAAGCTTTGTTTTGCATTAAAAGTGAGTTTGTGGCGTTGTGAAGTGATGAAATGGTATGCAGCATAATGCGGTTTGAATGGAAAGGAAATACATTAAGATATGAACTGGTTTGATGGTATTTTTTCCCAGCAGCTCAGGGATTTTTAACTATTGCACTGCTGCCTGAACTGAGTCCCTTTCTGAGGAAGATCTGGAGGAGTGCGGAGCTTTTTTCAAGGCCCCTGTGCTGGCACTGTGGTTGGTACAGGAGGGGCAGCTGCTGCTTTTGCAGAAGGGACTGCCAGGGAGGAGACAGTAAAGCAACCTGGTTGATTTTTGATGGGTCAGTAGGTAGGTGAATAATGCTTGTCTTGTTGGCTGGCATAAGAGGAATTGTTTCAGGTGCATCGCTTTATCCTTTATTGCCGTTTGTGGTTTTCTCTTTGTTTTACCTAAGATTCTTTCAAACCTCTGTTTCACAGCTTCAAACTCCAGGGTCTCTCTGTTCACAAGTGTGACAATTGCAGTGTCTGTGCTTGAAACTGGTTGTGCAGTGTGGTCCTGTTCCTGAGGTGAGGGTGGTGGGGCCAGCAGAAGCCATTGGTGACTTTCCCACAAGTGACTCTGCACATCACGTGAGGAGTACAGCACTGCTTGGCTGGGGAAGGCTTTGCTTCATCAGTTTATCAGGACCTACGCCAAACCACCCTGTGCTGTAGAGTATCTTAGTGACCTCCAGGACCCAGTTAAGGGCTGCAAATGGCAGTGCATACACTGGTTTTCCAGTCGAGTTGTTAAAACAGTTATAATTGTGTTGTTGAAAACTGATGCTGTGTAAACTGGTTTGAATTTGGCTTCAGCTTCCAAGCAGTGGATCTTGTTATGCCTTTTTCTGCTAGATTAAATACCCATCTGCTCTCAGAAATCTCATCCCTGTGTAAGTACTCCCGGTGTGTGATCAGGTTGCCTCTTAACCTTCTCCTTTATGAACTAAATAGAATGAGCTGTAGTCTTTCCTTGTAAGGTAAGTTTCTCCAGGCTCTCTAATTGCTCTTGTAACTCTTGTCTGAATCCTTTCCAAGTGTTAGTGTAGGTAGGGAATAAAGCAGCTAAGCAGGGGAGGTCCACTTCTGTTTGATGGAGCAGTTTTGTAGCAGGAAGCATTCACTGCTATTGAGAAGGCTGAGAAGGACATCACGGTAAAGAAGAGAAACAACACAGTGTGTTTCATCTAGCAAATGGAGAGCACTTCCTGCCTTTGTCAGGCATTTTTCTTCTATGAAGACCTCTCCATTCAGTCACTAGTGGAAATTCAGATTTAAATGGATAATTTCTTCTCTGCCTTATCTTGCTGTCATATACAATTCTCAACATGTCCCAGAGTTTGCCTGCGTGGGTCATGTCTCTGGTCATCCCTAGTACCTGGGGTAAAGTTTCTCTGCGTCTTTTGTAGAATGCCATAATAAACATCACAATCAGTGCAAGTGGGTTCCAATAAAAGCACCTTGGTGATTGCATGATTTTAACTGTTCGAAGAAATATTTTAAAATAAAATGTATTAGCATATTCTACTTTAAGTATATATAATGGACCTGATGCACCAATCCGCTGCTTTGTATCACAGCAATGCAAAGCATCCATATGCACAGCTTAGCAGAACTATTAACGTGGTTTTTTTGGCCAACTTCATGGCACAAGGCAATTGTAGTGTATCATTTGATGTAACAATAAAAAAATGAGCTAAGTGGGAATGTCTACCTCCCTCTTTCCATTTCTCATTTCCTAAATAACAACATAGCTACCTGTGGGCAGATGTGATTATATACTTATGATGTACAATTGTTTTATTGTAGTGAGATGCCATTTAGTATTAGCAACAAATGTGCAGAATTGAAATTCTCAGTGAGGTCTTCATATTGATTGTATTGCCATTGGTTTGCTGAGTGTTTGGGACTCAACAGAAATACCTAGTATATAAATTCTGCTTTAATACTGCTCACATCTAGGTGTAGTAAATTGTTGGAATGAAGCCTGAATTATTGAAGAATCGGAACAACTAATCCCTGATAAAATTGGACTGCTTTAAAAAGTTTGAGAGAGTTCTTTGTCCTTCAGGTTATATGACCTGAAAATAAAACTATGCAATAGGATTTAATAAAACATAGGCTACCCTTTGTGAGAGCTCTCTCAAGGCTTTTCAAGAAGTAAATAGTTACCATTTCCAGAGGTAATGTACTTCATTTGCTTTATGAAGAAGCAACTTTGGTATTAAGAGAAACTCCTGTGCTAGGATTGGGATTTAAACTCCTGTAGAGTGTTCCATCTTGTTCCCTAACAGACCACCAGCTTGTCTGAGGTCAACTGTATTACTGAGCATTGAACCAGCTGTAGTGGTTTCAGTGTTATTTTTCTTTTTTCTTTCTTCAAATGTTTTTATTTTAGTTCACATGGCTCCAGTAATAACTTGGAGATGCTATGTGCTGTGACTGCAGAGTAGCTGGTGATGGCTGTATTCAGTTTCCCATAAACAAAAAAAATAAAATCCTACATGCATTAGTAACGCAATTCTCTAACCAGTTCTGCATTTTTAGCACAATCTTGTTTTTTGTTGCAAAAATGAAACAATACATGGTTTTTATTCCCTAGGATAATTCTCAGAACAGATTTTCCCAAGGGAACAGCAGCAGTGCATGGGTGCTTAGAGGGTGAACTTTGTTTTTTCCATCTCTTAATAATGATTTAGTGGAAAATCTGTGTAAAGAAAGGACCTTTTTTTCTCTCTCTCTGTATATACACACATAAAAATACATATATGTGCGTTGTATGAATAAAAATATTTGTGTGTTACGTTACAAATTTTGATGTGATTTTGATGAATCTTTTCTGTTTCTTTGTAAAGTAAAGGCATCATTTGTAAGCAGTGAAGCCAGATTTAGTGCTCTAAGGTCAGCGGGGAGCTTCCAGTTCATTTAGAAGGGTTTCGTTCTGGTGTGTGGGGGGGAAGGTTGCTCCACAAGAGCACTGAGCTGTACTCAGGATAGAAAGAACAGAAACTGTGTGCTGGCATGAGGCACTTCCCTTTAGGCACCTGAGAGAGATGATGACCCAGTGGAACTAGAAACAAATATATTCTTGCTGTTCTTGCGATTTCAATTTCCATATTCTGTGATAAAATTATAGTCCATTAAACACATTCCTTCACTTGTGAACCACTTTTCCTCTCCTTGCTTTAAAATGCTGCAACAGTTTCAACACAAAAGGTGCCTATTTGCCTCCTGGGTTTCTCAAGAACTTACATGCACGATTTTTACATGATATGCTTCTTTTAAATTTCCCCCACTGGTAGCTCACATGGTGAAAAGTGTAAGCTGGGGGCATTTAAGAAACTGGTGCAGTGCAGACACATCTACACGTACACACCTGCTCTGAAATCTGGCCCAGTGTAGCAAGAACAAAAGCAGAACAGCAAAGATGTCCTCTTTGATGCTCAGCAGCAGAGATTCCTGCTGTCTACTGGAATTTGGAACACCGTGTAAACATCACCACGTTTTCTGTTCTTTTTGGCGCTAAGAAATGCCATCATGATCTTGATGTATACAGTTATTCTATTTGGTATAGCAGGCAACCTCCAATTTGAGGCAGGAATATGGCTGCTTTTTGTTAGAGACATAGTGATCTCATTTATATGCAAACATAAGACAGAGATTGGAATTTCAGCAAGTACCATTCCTCCTTGGGCTTGTTTAATTGGGTTTGCTGTATGCAGTAAAACTCGCAGGTAATTACATTCAGTATTCATGGCAGATGCAGTTTTCTCAAGTAGAAACAAAAACTGTTTGACTTCAGCCTATCCTGGACAAGAGAAACATAAGAAAACTTCCTTCTAGACAGTGAGTGAAGGATTACATCCTGGCCTGCTTTTTGTTAGGTGGCTATCAGTTACATGGCTGACAATAGGAATGCTGCAATATTTCATGTTTCATGCTACTGCACAAATAATAATAGTATTTCTATTCCTCACAAAATATGATTATTACTGAACTTATGATGACTGTTCTATTTTCCAGGTCTTTTCCCTGGAAAGCTCTTTTTGCTGTCATAGGTCTCTGCATGCTTCCCCACAGTCCTGCTGCTCTCCAGTAGTGTTCTGTCAGTGATTGCTGGACTGGCAGGATGATTTGCTTTCCTGGCATGTTTTGCTTGTCCATAGGGACAAGCTGCTCAAAAGAAAAGAGACCTAACCTGGTGCATCAAGATGCAGAAACTAGTAACTATCATTAGTTCTGAGTTCGAACCTCCAGGCGCTGAACTGCACGGTCTTCAGGAATAGTAAGATTGATGTGTCTGTTGCTAGTCTCACATGCCAGCCTAGCCTGCTTCCAAACTGAGTTGTAGTGTTATTATCCTGCAGTGACAGATATGTGCAGTGATGGTGATCTTTGACCTGCATAAAATAAGTCAAAGAAACAAAGCAAAACTTCAAAGAACATGAACGTGCCCAACACCCTCAAGCTTATGAGAACAATATACTGTTAGCTTCAGTACTGCAGACATTTAATCATTTCATCAGTACCTTAGCACATTCTTGTAATTAGAAATCAGTCTTTAAGTTTAGAACTAGATTTCTTCTCTCTTCTGCCCTTTTCTTAGAAATCAATACTGTATTTTTATTTCTTTTACCATTTTGTATATACTGTACTCTGATTTAGAGGAGAAAGATATATTGCACATGTAACTTGTAAAGGGTACTTACTGTCCTTTTGCTGTTTTTGTTTTGGAAAGAACAAGTCATCTGAGCCAGCTGCAGTAAAATTTTCCCAATTCAGGCTAATGATCAGGAGAGTGCTTGCAAGTTCTAGAATTTTCTGATGCAGTGAGCCAGGAAACAGCAATAAAACCCAGAACAAATGCATCCTATAATGTACTTTGTTCATTTATATCATACCATAAGGATATTTTTGTTTTAATTATTTATGATAATAAACTTATGAGTGAAGGCATTCTGCTATATTTCGTAATGATAATGAAACTTGAGTGAGTGAGGGTCTCTCCACAGCATCCTAATATTAAACGTGTTTTGTACACAAAATAAGGAGTCGGTCATGCATATTTAGTGTCTTTCCTCTATTTCAGCAAGGGATGAAAGCTTGTTTTCTGCTTATATCCTGCACCTTATGTCCCTTTCCCTCAGGATAAAACAAGTCCCTAATGCTGTTTCACATATCAGAAGTTCACACAGTGGAAAAGAAATTCTTAATTAAAGCACATTATCCTTCAACTCTTCATGTCTGAGAGCTCATAGGAAGCATCTTGAAAACCTTCCCAAACATTTTCTGTAAGCTTATAGGGACTATCAAAAGTTTTTCCCATTGCCTGCCTTTATTGTTGTATTACATGGGAAAAAAAGGTGGAGTTAGAAATACAGTAATGTAGGCTGCTCCAAAAGTAATTCCTCCTTTTTATTTCCATGGAAACTACAAGAGATGCAACAATTACAATAAAACCATTTGATAGAGCAAAGTATCAGCTACAAAACACGGATTTTCAACATCATCACCGCCACTAGTGATGTATTTTCAGCAGTGATGAACAAAGCCTGCATGCCACATTTGTAACCATCCTCATGGCCATCTGGAACGTGGCTTTTCTTTCACAGCTTTATTGCCACTGCTGAAAAGTGCCACCCACCCCTCTCTGTGCTCACTCCCACTGTTAGGTATCCATTAGTGTTGAGCAAGCTTCCACGTATGTTAATAGGTGCCATTGTTTCCATATAGAGGAATTCAGTTCCTCCCTTTGCTTCATACACACCCCCACATCAAATGGCATTCTGTCAGGCTGCCCTTCTGCTGCCTTCTGTCACATGGCAACAGAATGTAACAGAAGAGTGGTGGGAAGGTTCAGTTTATACTGTCATCCCACCAACATCTCCCTCTGCAGTTGTGGGCCAACGTAATAAAAAAGAAGGCATTACTTTCAGAGCAGCCTTCATAAAAAAGGCCTTTGCATTCACCTGTAAGGTTTTTGTGTGCAGATTATGACATCTGTGACTCGGGTTCTACAGGAATCCATTTTTAGTGGTGTTTTTTTTTTCTCTTACTAGTGATCTATTTAAGCAAAAGCTATTGAAGCAAAAGGCATTTCCTGGGGAATTAATGATCAGATGGGAGGAGTTGATAACCCATAGAACAAGTGAGGGCCATTTTTCCCAGCCCATTATTAATCTCATGAAAATGTTCCGTACAGAGGTCACTGATTTACTGATTTATTTATTTGTGGTTTTTTTTTTTAAGTTAAGAAGGTTCAAGTACAGTAACATTTGCTGCATTTATAACAGCACTCAGATACTATGCTTATATTTAATCTATTTTAACTCAGTGGATTGACAAGATGAGATACTGCATGGTGCTTAACAACTTGATAAATATTAACGTATAGAGCATTTATCAAGAATTAATGCTTCTCCACTAGCCAGTTGGAGCACTTAAACGTTAGTATTTTATTCATTTGATAATTATTGGCTTCCTGGGAGCTAAAATTGAAGTCCTTGCTGGTGGTAATGTCATTAAAGCTTGGAAAGAGCAAACACTATAAACAGTACTGATGGTAACATTCACTGTCAGCTTTAGCCTTATGACATGGTACATGGTAGGTGTCTTTGCTGGTATTGAAAAGAAGGTGCTGTGATAGTAGTAGCTCCATACTGTGACAAAGGGAGGTTAGTGGCATTGTGGGAGGTAAGGAGACCAAGCTGGGGCTGTGGGAAACAGCCCCACTGCTGTCCCCAATCCCTCCTGCAGCCAGCAGTATCCCCCCATGCCTCAGTTTCTCAATTTGTAATGCTTCTTGATAACAGCAATTAGCTACTTAACTAGTCTTTGTGCATTGTTCTGAAATAATTAATAGCTGTCTGAAAATCCTCTGTTCCCTGTCATTGTTATCAAATTTGTAAATATTAGCAATGGAAAAAGTGAACCGCAGGCTCTCATTACTTAGCGCAATGGGCAGTCCCATCTTCTTCCTTTTTCCTACTTTTTGGCAGTATTGTGAGATATGGTCTTGAAAAATGGTAAATCTTCCAGATCTGGCTGCAAAATCCTATTTAGATTAATGTTGTGATGTGCTGTAATCCAGTGAATTAACAGGAAGATTTTTAAAAAGCAAGCAAACTACATTTCATGCAAGAAACTATTTAGAACCTGAGCAGAACCAGGGAGTCTTGTTGGTGCTGTTCATTCAGGTATGTTCACCATTGGTGAGCTGACCTGGCAGAAGCCCATGAGACCTTACTGTTCGCATTGACAGACCTGTTTTCTGCAAGGGCAGGATGAAGTACTGAGGGTACAAGGGCTATTTCTGGCCGGGTAGCAGAACCTCGCCAGTCAGAAGGAGGGAATCCAAGCAGCTGCTTCTAAATATATATTTACAGAACATATTCCTCCTGGTGTTAATTTGGTTTGATACCCGCCAGGAGAACATAAAACTGTAGTTCTGCCTCTTGACTGCTGCTAAATATCTTTCATAGCTGGCCCACGATTGTGAGGAGATCTGCATGTCCATGACCAGATGACCTCCATGTAGCTGAGGTCATGAATTAAAATATTTAAAACATCAAAATAAGTAAATGTGGATGTGAACTGTGGTTTTGCATGTGTGCTGACCAAGCTGAGTTACTGCTGCACAAGTTGCTCTCAGGCCCCAGGCCCAGGGGTTGCCTGGGGAAACCTGCCATGACCATCCTGCAGCCACTGCCCACAGCGATGAGCTGCCTTCAGGAGCAGGCTGACCCTGCCTATGAGCTCTCTTTTCTTGTCTCTTTGTTTTACTTAATGTTTTGTTTTGCCTCATCCTAGAGCTTTGTAAGGCTGTGCTTTCAGTGGGAATGTGAGGCCCTGCAAGTCCTGAGGAGGCAGATGTGTCTGCCATTGCTGCAGGCTGTCTCCTTGGACCCATAGGAAGATGCGATGTGAGGGATCTCTGAAGTCAGCTGGGTAGGATGTCGGCTTGAGCAGATGTTACATTGATTCTAGAGCCATAGTTACTCTTTAGTTGTTTGAAACTGACATTTAAAGAATGTCAGTAGATAATACTGAAATATGTGTTGGCTTTTTTTTTTTTTATTTTTTGTCTGGAGGGACTATTCTGCTGTGGGTGGTTTTTTTTTTGTTTGTTTGTTTAGTGTTGTTTGTTCATTTAAGTTACATACATTAAGTTAGTGTGAGAAGAATATTCCATATTCGAAAAATTGGAGAATCCTTGCTAGACTGACAGTAATATACACATTTTTTAGGCTTTCAGTGTAGCAAAGCAAGACTTTCAAGTGGAAAATTGTTAATTTGCTATAATGAATTGAAACGTGAAAAAACAAATATTTAGTTAATTGACTCATAAATCTGTCTGTTACTATCAGTGGAATTAAATTGATAAACAGTTCTTTAAAATTAATTTCCACATGGCAGTGTGCAGATTTTATTTTATTCAAACCCCATTAGGTATTTGTATGAAAGAAAACATAAATTTGCATTTCTGTCACATTAAAGAGAGTGTGTGACAAAACATGCATTTCCTTCCGTGGATACTGAGGCTTTAATATGTTTGGCATAATGAGGAGAGATAGATGCTAGTTATTTTCAAAGGCAATACCATCTGAAAAGTGGAAGCACATCAGACTTTTATGATTGTATCATGTCACTGTACTGTCGGTACAGCTGAACTCCTTTTGCTTTTGGGGTCAGGATATGGTGGACACACTTGAAAGTCACATAAGGTTCTGGTCTGTCGCCAGTGCTGTGGAAGTATTTTGAAAGGCTGAGGGAAGGCCTGCTCTTTCTAGGGGAATGGTGATCTTCTCTCTGGTGCCTGCCAGAGTGGGAGGTCTTGGATAGAGGAGTTGGTGATGTTGCTGGGGCTGAATTGCCTCCTTCAGCATGGCTTTTCCAGGCTCAGGACTGCCACAGTAGGAACTGTAGGCCCTTGGTATGAAAGGAGCTGGCAAGCTGAGTGCTGTTGTACTTTAATCACCTAATGACACTATGCCCTGTGCAGTATCAGTTTTTCAAAGTAAGTGGGGCACTACACGAAATTAAATCATTTGATACACTTCAGTGAATGTAATAAGAACATCCTTACTGACCTCTCCCAGTGACATTCATCGGGAGAAAACTTGTCCCTCTATGCATGACCCAGTGTTCTGGAAACTCACATAAAGATAATTATTTCTTCCTGTACAGTGTTCTTTGGTGTTCTCAAAATTCAAGCTGATGGTTGTCATCTCGGAATTTAGTAGTGGACAAATGGTTGTAAGTTACAGCTGATCTTACGCTGAAGTGTAATGCCTTGGAGTCAGTACTCCTCAGTTCAATTCCCACAGCTGTCTCTTGCTTCTTGAATGACCTTGAACTTTCATTCCCTCTGTTGTTTTGCCTGAAATCAGTAGTTACTCCTTCCCACAGGCATAGTCGGACATGACTTGTACTGATTTTTGAAGAGCTTTGAGATCCTCTAAAGAAGTCAGCTAGAGTGAAAAAATATTAGTTGCAGCAATGACCTATAAGACTTCAGAGGAAGAAGGTTGCAAAGACATTTTCATTTAGCTTTAATAATACTTTAATAATCAAAAGAAGAAATGTAGTGTTAAATATTTAAACAAAATTGCATTCACTTTCTACGCATGTTAAGTGAGTATTAAAGCAGGATGGAAACTAGTTTACATATTTTTACACTAGACTGCTTTAATATTAAATATTGAAATATGCTGGAGTTGGCCAGCATCCAATGAACATAACTTTTTAATATTTGCAAGTTACAGAGTATATTTCTATTAGACAAATTATGATAAGGAATTTCAAGAAAATTCACTTTTATTAGTTATCTTTATGGTAATAAAACTAATAATTTTTATTTGCTGATTGATAGAAAGAACAGAAATACTTGTAAAGGGTTTCTAGTTTAAGTAACTGGATGCAGTAGTCCATGTATCTAGTACAGTTACTATCATGTCGTCCGTGTCTGAGATTCTCTGGAGACTGAAGAGAACTAGAACTTCCTGTTCATCTGCCTTAAAAAAATTTAGGTACCCAAAAATACACATGTAAATTCTCTTTTCACATATCCGATAAAATGCAAACAACTTTGTTAAATCAAGTTTTCAGACCTATGTGAATGGCGAAACCAAATTTCCAAAACAGGAAATTCTGTTTGAGAGTGTTAAGGATGTGACTACAAAGATATAGGCTTCTTAGTACTTTAGCTATGTGTGCCAAAAATTTCTCAAGACACTTTTGTAGTAATCTGGGGAACACTCTGCTCTGTTCCTAGGGCCTTTGCTGAGCATTGTTGTTGTCCATTGCTAGAGAAGGGATTGCTAGATGGCAGACCTTAGTCTTTCATCTAGGAATTGGGCCTAAGAAGGCAATGTTTTCTTCATTGTGATATTTCTTTCATTCGTGAAATCAGTTATATGTGAGATTTCAAATGAATCCAAGGCTTAATTGGGAAAACAGATATAATACCTGACTGACTTTGGAAACTGTAGTATTTGGATAATCATTTGTGTCACACGCACCTTAAATATTCAAATGATTTCAGACACAAGGTTGTAGTTTTGATAAGGCTAAATAAGATAACAGAAGAACATAAATTATTTTACAGTATTTGAAGTGGTTGCTTTTAGCTTTCAAATCCCAGGGCAAATTTCAAACTTGCATATTTAATTTTTTTGCCACGGGATAAAAAATTTGAGTTAGAATGTAGAATACATCAGAGAAGTTAGTTTGTACTCAAAAGTTGCTGTGTTGCTTAGAACTGGAAGTGTTATGAGACCTGGCCTATTTGTCAGTATCACAAAGCTAGGTCCCATCCAGCTATCATCGAAATCACTGGGAAAATTGCCAGTAACATCAGCTGAAGCTGAACTGTGCCCTTAGAGAGACTGTAACCCTCTGCACTGCTGATGAACTTTTTAATGCTTTGATTAAATTATTTTTTCATGGTTTATACTTGGTTTATAAATGAGGAATAAACATTGCATTTGTGCTGAAGATATGAGAACATCTATTAAATATTACCCCACTAGAAGCCAAAGTCCATTCACCTGTTCACTCTGTTTCTACTTAGGAAAAATACCAAGAAAATATTCTATTCTAATCTATGTGTAACAGGTACCTTTTTGCTGTGAGTCTTTCTAAAGTCTAATTGAAGAAAACCCAGGATTTAGAGTTTGAAGTGTTCTAGGTTCTTTCCAAACTGATCACCATTAAGTCTCAGGAAGCCACAAATTTGTTATATCTCCTCCATTTTGCTTAGTACTCAAGATATGTTTTATGATGGCATCAGAAAGAAGATGCATGTTTACTTGAATTTGTAATGAGCATCTCTTCCTTTCCAGTAGACATTACTACAATAAATGGAAGCAATTATATAGGGTTTCACCTGAGAGAACAGTGATTTATTAGGAGATAATTTCTCTAGCCAGAATCCTAAATAACAATAAATTAAGTTGTTAGACTTACAGCAGTACTTGGCTGTGTATTGGGTTCTCTGAGTCAGTCTGCGTGTGTATGCAGTATACACCAAGACCTATGTGCACTTCTCTCCTTCAGTCTAAAATTGATGAATGAAAACCATTCTACTGAATTTTTAATTTTCCTGTGGTGCTATTCTTCAGCACAAGTTAAGTTTAAAAACGTGGTTAAAGAGCTGCACAGCATGTGTAAATTCTCAGTGGAGCAGAGGGTACTGTTAGTAAATGAGTGCATTTATTAGAGCTGTAGGAGTAGCTCGGAGGTACTTCTGTGATAAAATACTCAAGCAGTTGAGTCTGCTGATTCATCTGTCTCCAAAAGGATGTGTTAATCACTGATTGTTTTGTAACATTTTTGAAAACGATGGAATTAAGTTAGCTGTCTATCACACATTGTTGCCAGTATTTCAAGGAAGTGTTTGGAAAATGCAGAACCTCGAGTTTTAAGGACGCATCCTACAGGTGTCTAAAAAGTTTTAAGCAGCAATATTCAAGTTATAAAACCAAATAAAGTAAAAATAAAAGCAAAGTTCCAAGGTGAATGTAAGAATGCAGCCTGTATACACTGAATAGTAATAAATTAAATCTATTTCCGTTTATTTAAATATATTTCATTTTTTTTTCTGTGTGTGGTGCATATATAAACAGAAGAAACTTAGATGAATATTTTCAAGCACATTTTTGATTACTAATTTGAGATATCCAGCAAAGGAAAAACTGACTGTAATGAGCACTGTTAGAAGACGTTTAATTGCTTTAAATTATTGTTATTCTTTGGGAATAATTCATGTACATATATAATCTTTATAACAGTACCATGCAGCATTTGCTGTTGATGTGTATAAAAGTAATGCACAGCATGCAACTAAACACAATCTGTATTTATCAGTAACAGATTAATATGTAAAATGCTGGTGCTGGTGAGTGTGAGAAGAATGATAGCAGCTAGAAAGCTATATTCTGAAGTGTTTTTGGATTATACTGTGTACTTTGGCAGAGGTCTAATGGTTTCATTGCCATCAGTGAATTTTGAAGAAATTTCTAATCCCAAAAAAGATGAGCAGAATCTGAAAAAAGAGTGTGTAAAAATGACTGCCATATTCTGTTAAACTCAGAAAGGCAATGAAATTCAGAATTTGGGTGGAACCACCCTATCCATCTCCCCAGTAGTTATCAGAGTCTCCTTACAGTCACAGTACATTACCCATCTAATAGAGCTTCTTAATCCAGATCCAGTGTCCTGAGTGTAATTCATCCGGTGGCAAAAATGCTCATAAATTTCACCTTTATGTGAGTTTGCTACAGTTTATTAGCAGTTCAGTGTAAATCATAACTAAACTACTGGATTCCAGGTGTTTCTGGAAAATTTATATCTGTGCATTAGTGTGCATTCATTTATTAAAACAAACGAAATATGATGACAAAAGCAACAAAAAAAACCTGCCATGTTATCTTACTATTTTATTTAAATATTGAGTGCTTACTCTTAGAAAAATAATATGTTGTAAATCTATTTAATGTGGTTGGTGTACTAATGATCCCTTTGTCTTTTAATGTCCATTTGGAGTTGTGCTTGTACTATAACTATTTTTTCTCTTCTCTTTCCTTTTTCCTTCAGTTTTGCTTTTGTTTCCTTTACAACAAATCTAAACTGACAAGAGAACTGTAACGGGACTCCAAAACATACCTTGAACATAGATTGTTAACCAAATTACAATCAGTGATGTCGTTTGAACATGTTGCCTTTCAAAGCATGATCGTGTTCATTTAATTTGCTTTTTAAATATCCATAACAGTGTCCCCGAGCATTTTAATAAAACAGAAACAGTTAATTATTGCCAAATAAGAATATCCACACACAGTGGTCTGCTGCTTGCTTGTTAATGTGTCTGACAGTGCTTCTCTCTGAAAAGAAAATTGTGTAAATTGCCACTTACTATCATTTTAAATAAATAAACCTTATCTTGACTCTGTTTCTCTTTTTCTTTCCCACCTCTCTGCAATACTGTTCAACAGTCCTACTTTCAGTGGGACCATTTCTATTATAGAGTGATTGAACTCTGATTTACACATCAATTACCCAACTTCATGGAGATTTTCATGCTCCCCTAGCTGACATCAATGAAGCATAACTGCGTAAGCGCTTTATTTCATCCCAGTTTTTGATAACAGACTGATAACTAATCATATCAAAAGACAATGTGCAATGATACAGGAAACAATAAATGCTCCCCCTTGAAACCTCATCTACTCTTCATACACTTACTATTCAGGAAGTTATCTCTGCCATCCATTCCCCCAAATTGTTCCTTCCAAAGTTACGTTTAGGAAAGGTTTGGGACTGCATAATGCCAAAAAGAAGAGAAATTGAGTGAAAATAGCATTATCTAGATACTTAGGGGGAAAATATCTAAAGGGAATGAAGAATGTGACAAATACAAGACAAACCCCTAGCTTAAATTTCCATAAATTGCCTTGGGGTCTCTTGGGTGTTATTTTGTTCAGAGGCTTTAATCTTCTGTACTCTATCAGCCAGGCTATGGGAATGGCATTGTTTTTAATGCAAATTGTAAAGAGATTTAGCTCATGTGGATAGATAACCACTGACCAGCTCAAGTGTTTCTCTACATCATTGTTGAACATCAAAGATAGAATATTCTGTATTTTAAAATGAATCATTTATCTCAAAGTACAATGATAGATACATTCAGTGTTAAATACTGTCAGTAACTATTCATGCTACAAAGAAGAACACAACATTAAAGTAAATGTTAAATACAGGAGAGAGAGAAAAAAGCTATTCTATCATGGTCTGATTGGTCCCTGTTAAGCAGTAAAATTTACCAGGACAAAGATACAGGAGCAATGGTGCTGAACAGATGAAGAAGAATTTTGCTATTTTACGTGTGGTACTGCTTATCATTAAGTGAAACAGAAACTTCAGATGGGTAGGGAAGATATATTAAATTAACCGTATTTTTGTTAAAGATCAGGTATTCAAATTCCCCACATTTACTAGACATGTTTTAAGAACTGTAATGAAATTTAAGACCTCAGGCTGATTTTTTCATTTGGAGTAAGTGTAATGAAATATCAGGGTATGTACTGGGAGAATTTGCATATGCCAAGGAAGCTTGTTCTCCTTCCTCCTTACAATACTGTGGTAGCTTGGCTTTATATGAAATCAGTGGAGTAATACTGAGATAAATCTGAAGTACTACATAGGTGAATTGCTACAGTAATGTATTTGCTAGAAGCAGGCTTTCACCTTGTTTGGTTTTCTGTTGAAAGTGCCTTTTGCCTTGTATTTTTACTCACATTGAAATATAATTGTCCTTGTGTGGAAAAGCAGTCAAGGGTGTAGTTTTGGCACAGGATTATTCTCATTGGAGAATAACTGGATTTTTCACGTACACCATCTATATTCACAATTGGTATTTGACTGGGACATTGAGTACCTTGCTCAGGCATATGAAGGTTCAAGGAGGTCCAGTTTCTGATGTTACTTCACCAATTTCCAGAGCACTCGTGGAGGTGCAACAGATCTGTCCCAGAGTCAAAACTGTGAAGAAATAACCTTGGGAATGGACATTCAGTTCTTAAATTTGTACCAGTTTTGATCCAATGCATCTTAGTTTAGAAACTTTTCAATTCCTGTTTCCACCAATGACCGGTTGAGAGCTTGTTTCCACCAATTTCAGTTTGAGAGCTTCTTTCATCTTCATTTTTCATCTTCATTAGTTTAACCTGATACTTTGAGACAGAGGTGAAAGAATCTCTGAGAGGAGAATACTTGATTTGATCAGCATGATCAGTGTGAATTCAGGCATTTCTTTAAACATAGAAAACAGTGTCTGCTTCCTCCCTAACTTATTTAGAGATGCTGTTTTTCTGTAGTGTTGTGCACTTATTCTCTGGCATGTAGTCTGTCACTACTATAAAGCCTCTCTGCTCCTGCTTCTTTATTGATCCTTTCCCTACTGCACTTTCATTGTTCTGACTGAATCAACAGAATGATGTTCTGTTCTCATTCATGATGTTTTCTGCAACATTAGGTATTTGATCATTCTCTTCTGCTTTTTCTTCCTGCCACCATGACTACTCCTTCAAACTTGTCTGGTCTGACTTCTTTCTTCCACCCTGTCTCCACTATTAGGCTCATCTGCCTTTCCTAGTCTTCTGTGCTTCGAGAGACTACTTCTTCAGTTACCACGTATGTAAAGATAAACCCAAAATGCTAGATCTCAACCTTCAGCTCTTCATCTGAGTTTTTGAGCCTTCCCTTTACTTCTTCCGTCTAAGCTTGCTCTCTTCTGAAATCTGTCCTGAACAATTTTTATTTTGCACCATATCCGATTACTTTCACCACATATGGTTACACCGTCCTTCCCAATGCCCACGTTTTTCTACTACTTCTAGTTCTCATTTTGTAGACTGTGCATGTCTGATTTCCATCTCTTCAAATCAGATCCACATTTTCAGCTTCCAGCCCAGCACCCAGGTGTATGCTTGCTGTCCTTTGTCCTGCCTGCACCTCCTGGTCTGTCTGTCAGCTGCTCTCCAGCCACACTCAGTGCCACGCAGCCTGCCCTGCCGGCCCCGCGGGTTCAGCCATGCCGAGCACCTGCCCTGTCACAGTGCATCACCTCACCATTGTCCCTGAGGACATTTGCAGCTGAGAAAAATAACAAATGAATGTTTCCTGGTCTAATAGTAAAGGATTAAGTATCAAACACAGTTATTCAAAATGTGTTTGCAGCTTGTCTTGATGTTAAACCGGACCAAAACAGCAAAGCAGGTATTGTTACTATTTTTTCTGTTCTACACAGCACACTCGTAATTTTTAGACCAATGGTCTCATGTACTCTGTTGCATTCCTTCTGCTCACCGTTCCTGCTCTTCTCAGGTTTATGTACAAACCTCCCTGTTCTAATTCAATTAATAATCTAATAAGTGGTAAAAAAAACAATAAAGCTCATGTACTTAAATGGACTTGTTACCTAATAGCTGCATCTAGGGAACTGTCCTTCTCATATACAATGGGTATTATGGCCTCAAGCTGTTTTTTTTTGTTTTTTTTTTTTTGTTTGTTTGTTTTTCTAAATCTCTTTCTCAAATGTGTATGAAACTCTGTTTGTGATTTCCTGTTCTCCTGGCATTAAAAGTGTCATGAAGTATTTCTCATACAGAAGAGACAGAACGAACTCTGGTGTTCCTCAGAGTGACTGTAGTTTTCATTGACACCTTCACCACTAATCACATATCTGTATTTCACAGAACATTAGTTAGGCTTTATATTAAATACAAGTCTTGGAGATTGTGTTGTGACCGCATTAAGAGTTTCTGTAGAACATCCTGCTGTGTTCTCAGTGTACTGATACATTAAGATATAATCAGTATTACTCTTTGGATCCTAAAGAACCCAAAGTTGTTATCCTAATCTGTGTATGATCTTATCTTATGTAACCTTCCGTGTCCACAGTCAGCACCATGTCAAGTAACTGTGTGAGTGAAGAGTTCAAAAAGCAGCTTTCATTTATTTTTTTTTCTTTGTTATTATTCTCACAGGACAATATGTTAGAAAGATTAGGGTTGATTTGGAGATGGCAGTTCACTTAGAGCTTTCCTTATGTGGAAAACAGATTGGTAGTCTGCAGGCATCTTTGGGGCACAGGAGCTGGACCTTTGTGCTTGTGTATTGGGTGCATGGACAATACATTTTTCAGAATCAGAGAATCACAGAATTGTCGGGGTTGGAAGGGATCTCTAGAGATCATCTAGTCCAAAAGCAGCTCCCTAGACCAGGTTGCACAGGTTGGTGTCCAGGCGAATCTTGAATACCTCCAGAGAAGGAGACTCCACCACCTCTCTGAGCAGCCTGTGCCAGTGCACTGGGATGATGTGCAGTGGAAGAGAACTACCTAAGTATGTTGTGTTTGGAAAAAATAATGTGCTTTAAAAAAAAAAAAAAAACAAAAGAAAAAAAAAACCTTTTCTATTAAATTTGTAAATACTGTTTTACTTTAAAAGACATAAAGTTAAACTGATTGTGCCATTTTGAGTTACTGCTTTGTTCATTATTTTTGAATTAACTGCCTTGCAATGTGTAAATTGTCTTAAAACCTCTACTGCTTTTTCTCCATTAAGATGTAGCATAATACTTCCAATTGCTAAATGCTTCACATGCTTGAGACCTGAGCCAACTTTTATATAAAATGCTGGAACCTCTCATGAAAGATGAGATCTCCTCTTCTGTGCTGAAATATGCGATCTGTGTTCTATAGTCAGATCCCATTCATTTTGTTTGGGTGCAGGATTTCACCCTGAAACTTTGGGCAAAGGTTGCCATTGTGAGACTGTAAAATGCAACCCTTAATTTTCATGAATTCTTTTTGAAGCAGCAGTGCCTGGATTGTGACTGTTCCTGTAAGAAAAAGTTACTGATGTGGGATATAAAATCCTACTTGCATTAAATCCACTCAGTTGACTGGACTGAGTATTCTGAAGCTGAGATCAGGCTCAGAGTTTGTTAACTTGATCTTGTTGCATGAATCCTTCCTTCTACAGGTGAGGTTGCCAAGAAGTCACTGGGAAGGTCTCTCATGAGAGGTGTGAATAAAATGTTTTCCTGTTGCTCCTGGACTCGGTTGTGGTCTTGGTTTAAACCAGCCTGCTACTTCTGAGCAGTATCAGGGAGAGGAATCAGCTTTGTCTTCATTCTCATGTTCCAATTTTGGAAACAGTTTGTACCCATTCTCAAGTTTTTTAGTCTTGAAATGGAGACTAGATGGGAAGAAAGACTCATGTCCCCTCTCTTTACCTTGTGATGAACAGACAGCTTGTAGTTCGCAGCACTGTGGTAGCAGCATATGATCACATATAGAACAGGAAAGTGTTTGTTAACCACACAAACACTATCTCCCTCAGATAACTAGAAATTTGTGCTGTTATCTATTGCAAAAAATACCAATAATGATTACAAGAATCTTCTGAAGCTTGCTCTTGGTGAATGAATGTGAGCCAGTGATGTCACTACGTCAAGTGGTATTATAAATAAATAAAATCTGGTACTTTCCAGAATGTAAAAGAAAAATATGGATATAAATCTTTCAGCTCAGCCTGTGTAGGTGGCTTTTTCTACTGTTTTTGAGCCATGCCCAAGTAATCCAAACTTGACTGATACCAATTATTAATTCATATTTTGATTTAAATACGGCACCGAAACATTTGTCTGTCTTTTTGCTTTTCCATCCTGTACAAAAACAGTGTAAGGGATACAGGGAGTCATCAAGAAACAGACACATGCTTTCCTGTGCTCTCTGCAGGGCTCACAGGTTCAAACACAACCTGCCTGAATTGTAAGAACTTTAATTGAGTAGATAAAGAGGTCCTCATAATTATAAACTGCAGTAGGTATAACAAGAGGCTAAATACATAGCTGTGGTTTTAATTAGCTGGTGCTTCAAATTAGTAATTGTGGTTTCACTCAGAAATCAGTGACTTTATACACTGTTAAAGCCTCATCACTGTGCAGTTCATTCCTCATTATATCTCTCGGTGTGAAGCTTTCAATACAACATCATGCTGAGCTAAAAAGGCAAAAGTTGTAGATATTTGGTAATCTTCCAAATGCAGTGTAGCTGTATAGAGATTTAATTTGTTCTCACCAGAGATATGAGAATTAACTGTTCTTTGTTACATATATGATATGTCCATTTGTATGTATGCATCTGTGCCTACTGCATGGGCATGGATGTGTGTATGTGCACGTGCAGAATCTACTGGGAAAACATTGCTTAGTGCAGATGACATCAGTGCATATACCAAATATGCTATTCAAATTGTGGCCTGGAATTTGGTAGCTAATCAACTGACACAAACTAGAGCCAAAAGCCTCACAACAAATCAAATAGGAGTTGAAATCAGAGAAGTGTACCTTAATGTTTGTCACGTGAGGGGTTGTCAGAGCAAGTTGAAGCGTGCATCTCTTCTTTTCCTCTTTCCTTCCCTCCCCCTCTTCAGATTTTCAATTATATCTTCCTCTGGGTATCAAGAGACAGCTTGCAAATCCAGGAGACCAAAGTGCTTCAATGCTAGTCAAGCGAAGTAAATGTGATCTCTCAGCTCATGGTCTAGGTCTGGCAGGTGCACAAAGTAAGCTGACATGCAAATAAGCGCCACTAGCCATAACACCAAGCCAATAGATCTTTTTCTGTTTGCTTGTTTGTAAAGTTATCTGTCACTAGAATCAAATATCCTACAGTCTCTTCTGGGACTTTACTACAGAAACACATTTTTAAAAAGCCATTGACACAC